>CAMZMU010000089.1:5036139-5636139 GCA_947311845.1 Poa pratensis
ATGATCTTTGGCAGAATATGTCTCTCCGGTAGAAGAGAGGCAATAACATGTAGGAATGCATCAAAGCAATTAATGCTTACGTGATACTGGGACTTGACAGCCATTAGGCGACTAATGGCACTACAAGAAATATGCTAACTAGTGACCTTTTGAAAGTGACCATGAAAAAATTGGTCATAGATCTATGACCAATTTGTATCATTTGGTCATACACTGGTTTGGAGGGTCTAAACCCAATAATATAACGACCAATCTTGTAAGAAAGGTCATATTCTGCTTATATGAGTTGGTCATAATCTAGCCAGCAGTGGCATATGGCCTTTTTTTAATCTGATTACGACCAATTTGAATGGTTATTTGCCTTTGTGAACAGCCAACACAGCAATCTCGTCTACGTGTCACTGCTTAGGTGGCAGTTTCGCCTATGTGTCACTGCTCAGGTGGCAGTTTCGCTTACGTGTCACTACTCAGGCACTGTTTTGATATCACAGACTTGTGGGACCCGTTGACAGGATAATCAAATGTTGACTTGTTGACCGATCTGAACGGTGGGACCATATGTGGGACCTGCCCACCCACCTGACGTATAGGGCCCACCACCACCCCACATGACATGTGGGTCCCATCGCAACACTACCTGACATGTGGGTCCGCGCTTGCTCCTGGCATAGACATGTGGGACCCACCGAATGTAGGGAGCGGACGCCTGACAGTGCGAAGTATTTGGCAAAAATGTCGCCGGCGGGACTCGAACCCATGACCGAACCATGCTAGCATCGCTCTCTACCACTAGGCCATAGCAACGTTGTTGTTACATGATGGACGCTGGCCTATCTATAGCGATCCTATTATCTGGGCTCAGAACCAGGCCTGGGCCGGTGCGTTGAGTTAATGGACCTGGTCGGCTGGTTTTGGTTTTTTTGTTCCTTTTTATTATCTTTTATGTTTTCTTTTATTACTTTTGATTTTAAACTCCAATTTCAACCAAATAAAAATTTAATTCTTTTGTAAAGATGTACTCTGTAATTACAGACTATTAGGGATTGTTCTTAGTCAAATTAAAATTTAACAAAATACCACTAACGTTATATATTGCCCTACATAGGGTTTTGAGGAATTTGAAATGATTTTGTTTTATTCTTTTAAATAGAAATACAAGATTCGGTATGCCAGCAGGTCTTCGGTACTGTTTTTTGTCAAAAAAAATATAAAATATTACTAAGCTTATATATTGCTTTGTATAGGGTTTTGCATAATTTGAAATGAATTTTTGGGGATTATTCTTTTAAAATCAAATGAAAGAAAAAGATGAAAAATGATTATGACCAATCCAAAAAAAAGGTCACATATGACCGTTTAAGACGCCCCGTATGTGACCTTCAGATTTTGGTCACAAGAAGGTCATAGATGAAAAATGATGACCTTTTAGTGACCAAATTTTAGAGTCACCAGTTGGCATATTTCTTGTAGTGTGGAATCAAGTTGAGAAACCTTTGTATGGGCGTGGAGGGTTTTCTGTGAGGCAAACAAAGTATCATAGAACTCCTTCGTGCTCTTGTCCATCTCCCCATCTGCATCTTCGGCTGGAATTTCAGGTGCTCGTGCATTAGCAAATTGATCTAGCATTCTATCAGCCCCGGTATCAAAAGCTGTTGTGGCCTCCTCGGTGCGCTGTCGCGCCACCTTATTTCTCCGAGGTGCACGCTCACCATGCAAGGTCCAACGATGATAGCCTGGCATAAACCCATTCTTGCTGAGGTGAAGACCCATATCGTCCTTTGTTTGGTTTCGCTGGTTTTTTCATTTATTGCACGGGCACCAAGTTCCAGCTACCCCATGGTTTTTATCAAATGCAATCTCCAGGAACTCTAAAGTCTTAGTAATCCATTCCTCAGAGATCTGACTCGCACTAGGTCGACCGCTGTACATCCACTCACGATCCTCCATATCCACACTGATTAATGCAGACATATGTACAACGTGTTTAATTTAACAAAGAGATTCATGCATCATCAAATCAATTATTTACAAAGCTATAGATTTTACGCGTCGAATGCACTCACCTGTCACTACTAGGTAAAGATAAGTCCTAATCCCACCCGAGTATGTGTAGCTTGTGTTCGTTTCCACGTCTACTCCTATCCAAGACAGAATTTCGGCAGCACCTCCCGCTGCTCTCCAAATACACGTCTCGACAAATGTCGAGAGGATGTGTATCCGGAGAACAACAGGGAGGCGCCACCGAAATTCTGTCTCAGATAGGAGTAGAACATGGAAACGAACACAAACTACACATACTCGAGCTGTCCAAAAACGTGGACAATTCGAAACGGCCACGGTTATAAAAATATAGCTGTTTGTATATAAATGTATACCCCGGACAAGGTGCATACAAAAATATATACAAACAGCTCTTTGTATATAATGAATACCTTGACAAGGCGTACACATAAATATACAAAGAGTTTCATCTTTATTAACCATAACCCTTCCGAACGGGAGACGCCTAGGGTTACGCGACTAGTTTGGTGAGCTACAAAATAATGAAACCTAGCAAGAGAGGCGGAAGTTCATTACCATTGAAGCGTGATCGAGGAAAATATACGGGCAGCTAGCTCCTGCCCGACCCCTGCCCTACAACGACGCTCCCGTCGTCAACCTCGCTGCATACCCTGCACACATTATCACAAATACAATTAATAACTAACAAAATATTTACTAACCCTAACAAGCAACTCTCCTAACTAATTAACAACTAATCCTAAACAGAATCAACCACTAAACTAACTAACTACTAACTGAATCACCCTAACTACCGGTACCAATTTCAACAAAAAAATACTAACCCTAGCTAGGAAGAGTAGCTGTACCAGTGGGAGGAGGAACTCGGCCTGGAGCAGGAGGACGGCGCAGCGAGGAGAACGTGGCAGTGGCGGAGGAGGAGCTCGGCCTGGAGCAGGAGGACGGCAGACGGGCGGCGACCGCGGCCAGGGAGCAGAAGGAGCTCGGGCGGCTCAGGCCAGGGAGCTGGAGGAACTCGGCCCAGGCCAGGGAGCTGGAGGAGCCCGTGGCCAGGGAGCGGCAGGAGCTCGACGTCGACGGCGCAACCCTAGCCGCCTTCCATGGCTGGCAGCAGACGGGGGGAGGAGGGAGGGCGGCGACCGGAGCAGGACCAGGAGATGGGGGAGGACGGTGGGAGGAGGGAGGGCGGCGATAGGGGAGGGAGGGCGGCGATGGGGAGGGCGGTGGGAGGAGGAGGGCGGCGATGGGGGAGGGCGGTGGGAGGAGGGAGGGCGGCGATGGGGGAGGGCGATGGGAGGAGGGAGGGCGGCAACCGGAGCAGGAGCAGGAGATGGGGGAGGGCGGTGGGAGGAGGGAGGGCGGCGATGGGGGAGGGCGGCCGGCGGCGCGACGGTCATGGGAGCGGTGAAAAGGGGAGGGATTGGGGAAATTTGGTGGAGGATTGGGGCAATTTTTTCCTAAGTGCCCGCGAAAACGTCGCCGAGTCCTCCCTTCACCGAGTACCACACTCGGCGAAGAAATATTTAATTTTAATTTAGTTAAAATGCTTTCCATCAAATAAATTTTGTAATTCAAATTTATTTTTAATCATATTTAAAACCTCTCACCATACTCTTATGCACCTAAATTTCGCAAATTGTGTGGTTCCGACACTCCGCGGCCCCCGGTTCCGTCGAAACACCCCCACAGTTGACCGGAAGTCAACCGTGTCGTCTACCCCTTCCACGGGCGTCGAAAGAGGGCAGCTACAAGGACTTTTATACTTGGTTGTGTTTGGTTAGGTCATATGAACATTTGGAACCCATTTTGGCCCCATGTTTTCACATGGTTCCATCCGTTCCACCCGAAATGGGAGTTTCCACCCAGAACAGCATAACCTTCGTGTCGGATAAGTGTGGTGTGTGAAGCCGGTCACACCTCGGAGTCTCATGTTGGCTCTTCAAACCTCCCACCACACTCTAACACATAGGATAGTATGCCACCTAGTTTTCGGTGTGGTTCCGACGCTCCGCGGCCCCGGTTCCGTCGAAACCACCCCACAGTTGACCGGAAGTCAACCGTGTCGTCTACCCCTTCCACGGGTGTCGAAAGGGGGTAGCTACAAGGACTTTTATACTTGGTTGTGTTTGGTTAGGTCATATGAACATTTGGAACCCATTTTGGCCCATGTTTTCACATGGTTCCATCCGTTCCACCCGAAATGGGAGTTTCCACCCAGAACAGCATAACCTTCGTGTCGGATAAGTGTGGTGTGTGAAGCCGGTCACACCTCGGAGTCTCATGTTGGCTCTTCAAACCTCCCACCACACTCTAACACATAGGATAGTGCACCACCTAGTTTTAGGTGTGGTTCCGACGCTCCGCGGCCCCCGGTTCCGTCGAAACCCCCCCACAGTTGACCAGAAGTCAACCGTGTCGTCTACCCCTTCCACGGGCGTCGAAAGGGGGTAGCTACAAGGACTTTTATACTTGGTTGTGTTTGGTTAGGTCATATGAACATTTGGAACCCATTTTGGCCCCATGTTTTCACATGGTTCCATCCGTTCCACCCGAAATGGGAGTTTCCACCCAGAACAGCATAACCTTCGTGTCAGATAAGTGTGGTGTGTGAAGCCGGTCACACCTCGGAGTCTCATGTTGGCTCTTAAAACCTCCCACCACACTCTAACACATAGGATAGTGCACCACCTAGTTTTTGGTGTGGTTCCGACGCTCCGCGGCCCCCGGTTCCGTCGAAACCCCACCACAGTTGACCGGAAGTCAACCGTGTCGTCTACCCTTTCCATGGGCGTCGAAAGGGGATAGCTACAAGGACTTCAATACTTGGTTGTGTTTGGTTAGGTCATATGAACATTTGGAACCCATTTTGGCCCATGTTTTCACATGGTTCCATCCGTTCCACCCGAAATGGGAGTTTCCACCCAGAACAGCATAACCTTCGTGTCGGATAAGTGTGGTGTGTGAAGCCGGTCACACCTCGGAGTCTCATGTTTTCTCTTCAAACCTCCCACCAAACTCTAACACATAGGATAGTGCACCACCTAGTTTTAGGTGTGATTCCGATGCTCCGCGGCCCCCGGTTCCGTCGAAACCCCCCACAGTTGACCGGAAGTCAACCGTGTCGTCTACCCCTTCCACGGGCGTCGAAAGGGGGTAGCTACAAGGACTTTTATACTTAGTTGTGTTTGGTTAGGTCATATGAACATTTGGAACCCATTTTGGCCCCACGTTTTCACATGGTTCCATCCGTTCCACCTGAAATGGGAGTTTCCACCCAGAACAGCATAACCTTCGTGTCGGATAAGTGTGGTGTGTGAAGCCGGTCACACCTAGGAGTCTCATGTGGGCTCTTCAATCCTACCACCACACTCTAACACATAGGATAGTGCACCACCTAGTTTTCGGTGTGATTCCAACGCTCCGCGGCCCCCGGTTCCGTCGAAACCCCCCACAGTTGACCGGAAGTCAACCGTGTCGTCTACCCCTTCCACGGGCATCGAAAGGGGGTAGCTACAAGGACTTTTATACTTGGTGGTGTTTGGTTAGGTCATATGAACATTTGGAACCCATTTTGGCCCCATGTTTTCACATGGTTCCATCCGTTCCACCTGAAATGGGAGTTTCCACCCAGAACAGCATAACCTTCGTGTCGGATAAGTGTGGTGTGTGAAGCCGGTCACACCTCGGAGTCTCATGTTGGCTCTTCAAACCTCCCACCACACTCTAACACATAGGATAGTATGCCACCTAGTTTTCGGTGTGGTTCCGACGCTCCGCGGCCCCCGGTTCCGTCGAAACCACCCCACAGTTGACCGGAAGTCAACCGTGTCGTCTACCCCTTCCACGGGTGTCGAAAGGGGGTAGCTACAAGGACTTTTATACTTGGTTGTGTTTGGTTAGGTCATATGAACATTTGGAACCCATTTTGGCCCCATGTTTTCACATGGTTCCATCCGTTCCACCCGAAATGGGAGTTTCCACCCAGAACAGCATAACCTTCGTGTCGGATAAGTGTGGTGTGTGAAGCCGGTCACACCTCGGAGTCTCATGTTGGCTCTTCAAACCTCCCACCACACTCTAACACATAGGATAGTGCACCACCTAGTTTTAGGTGTGGTTCCGACGCTCCGCGGCCCCCGGTTCCGTCGAAACCCCCCCACAGTTGACCAGAAGTCAACCGTGTCGTCTACCCCTTCCACGGGCGTCGAAAGGGGGTAGCTACAAGGACTTTTATACTTGGTTGTGTTTGGTTAGGTCATATGAACATTTGGAACCCATTTTGGCCCCATGTTTTCACATGGTTCCATCCGTTCCACCCGAAATGGGAGTTTCCACCCAGAACAGCATAACCTTCGTGTCAGATAAGTGTGGTGTGTGAAGCCGGTCACACCTCGGAGTCTCATGTTGGCTCTTAAAACCTCCCACCACACTCTAACACATAGGATAGTGCACCACCTAGTTTTCGGTGTGGTTCCGACGCTCCGCGGCCCCCGGTTCCGTCGAAACCCCACCACAGTTGACCGGAAGTCAACCGTGTCGTCTACCCTTTCCACGGGCGTCGAAAGGGGATAGCTACAAGGACTTCAATACTTGGTTGTGTTTGGTTAGGTCATATGAACATTTGGAACCCATTTTGGCCCCATGTTTTCACATGGTTCCATCCGTTCCACCCGAAATGGGAGTTTCCACCCAGAACAGCATAACCTTCGTGTCGGATAAGTGTGGTGTGTGAAGCCGGTCACACCTCGGAGTCTCATGTTGTCTCTTCAAACCTCCCACCAAACTCTAACACATAGGATAGTGCACCACCTAGTTTTAGGTGTGATTCCGATGCTCCGCGGCCCCCGGTTCCGTCGAAACCCCCCACAGTTGACCGGAAGTCAACCGTGTCGTCTACCCCTTCCACGGGCGTCGAAAGGGGGTAGCTACAAGGACTTTTATACTTAGTTGTGTTTGGTTAGGTCATATGAACATTTGGAACCCATTTTGGCCCCACGTTTTCACATGGTTCCATCCGTTCCACCTGAAATGGGAGTTTCCACCCAGAACAGCATAACCTTCGTGTCGGATAAGTGTGGTGTGTGAAGCCGGTCACACCTAGGAGTCTCATGTGGGCTCTTCAAACCTACCACCACACTCTAACACATAGGATAGTGCACCACCTAGTTTTCGGTGTGATTCCGACGCTCCGCGGCCCCCGGTTCCGTCGAAACCCCCACAGTTGACCGGAAGTCAACCGTGTCGTCTACCCCTTCCACGGGCATCGAAAGGGGGTAGCTACAAGGACTTTTATACTTGGTGGTGTTTGGTTAGGTCATATGAACATTTGGAACCCATTTTGGCCCCATGTTTTCACATGGTTCCATCCGTTCCACCCGAAATGGGAGTTTCCACCCAGAACAGCATAACCTTCGTGTCGGATAAGTGTGGTGTGTGAAGCCGGTCACCTCGGAGTCTCATGTTGGCTCTTCAAACCTCCCACCACACTCTAACACATAGGATAGTATGCCACCTTGTTTTCGGTGTGGTTCCGACGCTCCGCGGCCCCCGGTTCCGTCGAAACCACCCCACAGTTGACCGGAAGTCAACCGTGTCGTCTACCCCTTCCACGGGTGTCGAAAGGGGGTAGCTACAAGGACTTTTATACTTGGTTGTGTTTGGTTAGGTCATATGAACATTTGGAACCCATTTTGGCCCCATGTTTTCACATGGTTCCATCCGTTCCACCCGAAATGGGAGTTTCCACCTAGAAGAAATGGGTTATATCACATGTGAGTTTTATTTTTTCTTTTCTGTTAATTAATTGCATGACGGCCGGTGAAACACGCGTGGTAGGTGGTTGTCGGTGTTGTGGATAAGAACACATGCTATGTGCTGACGAGAATAAATTGAATTATAAAACACACATATATATTTAATGTCAAAGACATATTTTATTTAACATGAACAAATAACACTAGTACATTTTGGCAAACGAACATAATTGACTAACAAACAAAGAAAAAAATTACAACAGTCACGAACAACAAAAATAATTAACACCTACGATCTTCTCATCAGTTATCTTCTCCTCCGGCCGATCCCATGCCAGATGGCCCTCCGAAGCAATGGCCTCCTGTCCTGTAGAACGGACCCGGGTCGACTACCTGCTCCACATGGATTCGGATAGTATGAACCAGTGACTGCTTCGTAGTGGTTGAGTAGGGGTCGTCAAACTCTGACGGTGGAAGCTCAGGCTCTGGCACCTCCACATCGTAGATGGTAGGAACTTCTGATGGGTTCTTCATCCACGCCATCACACTCAGGTACCAGCTGTCCTCCGGCTTGAGCATTTTCACAAGCTGCCCACCTAGCCTGTTGATGAACTAGTTCACGGCTTGGGGCTCCCACACCTCCCGTGGGAACTCTCAAACCTCAGCTTCGTTAGGTACGGCAGCTCCGATGCCCGCCCTCCTTGCCCACGATGCCAGCGGCTCATCGCGAGCGTCTCGCCGTTGACGACGAGGCCGGGTGACGAGGTGTGGACTCGGCAAATCCCTGGGTTGAGTACCCCGGGTTGATTGAAGGGGAGAGAGAGTGCGCGCTGGTAGTTCCGTCGGCTGACAAGCAAGGATTTACCCAGGTTCGGCCCCTCATGGTGAGGTAAAGACCTACATCCTGCTTGTCTGATCTGTATAGATGATGATATGAAGTTACATGGTGGCCGCAAGGGCGATGGTATGAGACGTGGTCTCGCTAGGGCTATGCCTATCTGTGTGTCCCATGGGGATCCGTCTAATAGGGTGCCCCTGCCTGGCTTTATAAAGGGAGCCAGGTAGGGTTTACATGAGTTTCTTGTCTTGTACTCCAAGTTGTAGCTTGTTGGACTTCATTGGGCCGCCAGGTGGGCCTTTGTTGTCATCTTCTAATAGGCCGCATGTCGGGTCCTAGTCTTGGCGTGCACCAGGTATCTTCACCGTGGGGTAGTCGAAGGGTAGCCCCACGACAGGAGCCCCCGAGTGCTTGGTCGAATCGAAGATTCGGGTAAGGACTCTTTCCTCCTGGGCACGCCGTCGGGTTCCTGAAATGGACAAGTAAAAATGATTCGACTCCGGCCGTTGAGGGCTTACAGAGGATGGTTTAGTTGGTAATGTTTCGACTGAATATTGATCTCATGCTATCGGGGGCGCGACAGCGCTCCCGATGGGAGTAGCCCTCGAGATTAAGCTGAATTGCTTGTAATTGAGGTTAATCTTAATTAGCCTTCAGTCGAAAGCCGGTTATGCTTCACTCCCGATGGGAGTAAATGGAGGACTCGACAATGAATGGAGTCTTGCTCAGCCAATGGGCTTACTGTATGTTGTTTGCTCAGCTTGTTTGCCTACTGTTTTGTTGTCATTCAGCCTGTTGGCCTACTGTTTTGTGAGCACTCGAAAAATATTCGAGTTCCTCTTCAGCCTATTGGCCTACTGTGTTGTGTTCATTCAGCCTTTTGGCCTACTGGATTGTGAGCACTCGACAAGTGTTCGAGTTCCTCTTCAGCATGTTGGCCTACAGCAGTTGCTTGGGATGTTGTTTACTTAGGACCTGTGCGGCGCAGCCCCCGAGCGTTTCGAGTGCGGCCAAGGCTTTTGCCTAAGATCTTTGCGGCGCAGCCCCCGAGTGCTCGAGCGCGGCCTAAGATGTTTAATGAGGTGAACCTGTGTGGCGCAGCCCCGAGCGTTTCGAGTGCGGCCAAGGCTTTTACTTAGGACCTGTGCGGCGCAGCACCCGAGCGATTCGAGTGCGGCCTAGGCTTTTACTTAGGATCTTTGCGGCGCAGCCTCCGAGTGTTCGAGCGCGGCCTAAGATGTTTGATGAGGGGAACCTGTGCGGCGCAGCCCCGAGTGTTTCGAGTACGGCCTAGGTAAATTTTTGCGGCCTGTAAGGCGCTGCACCCGGAAGAACATCAGGTACGGCCAAGGCGAATTTGTTTGCGGCCTGTGCGGCGCAACACCCGGGAGAGCATCGGGTGCGGCCAAGGCGAATTTGTTTGCGGCCTGTGCGGCGCAACACCCGGGAGAGCATCGGGTGCGGCCAAGGCGAATTTGTTTGCGGCCTGTGCGGCGCAACACCCGGGAGAGCATCAGGTGCGGCCAAGGCGAATTTGTTTGCGGCCTGTGCGGCGCAACACCCGGGAGAGCATCAGGTGCGGCCAAGGCGAATTTGTTTGCGGCCTGTGCGGCGCGGCGTAAGTAGTCGACGCGGCGGACCGGAGTCGACACGGCGGACCGGAGTCGACGCGGCGGAAGTAGTCGACGCGGCGGACCGGAGTCGACGCGGTGGAAGTAGTCGATGCGGCGGACCGGAGTCGACGCGGTGGAAGTAGTCGAAGCGGCGGACCGGAGTCGACGCGGTGGAAGCAGTCGAAGCGGCGGACCGGAGTCGACGCGGCGGAAGCAGTCGACGCGGCGGACCGGAGTCGACGCGGTGGAAGCAGTCGAAGCGGCGGACCGGAGTCGACGCGGTGGAAACAGTCGAAGCGGCGGACCGGAGTCGACGCGGTGGAAGCAGTCGAAGCGGCGGACCGGAGTCGACGCGGTGGAATCAGTCGAAGCGGCGGACCGGAGTCGATGCTGTGAGGTGGTACGACGTAGGGAGTCGAAGCGGCGGACCGGAGTCAACGCGACGCGGGCAACGCTCAGCCCCGAGTCCCGTATCAGGCCGGCGAAGCGGAGTCGACGGTGCCGAGTCAATGAAGGCGAAGTCAACGAAGGCGAGGCCGCCAGCCCCCGAGTGCTGGAGGCGGAGTCGACGAAGGCGAGGCCGCCAGCCCCGAGTGCTGGAGGCGGAGTCGACGAGGGCGAGGCCGCCAGCCCCCGAGTGTCGAAGGCGGAGCCGGTGAGGGCACTCGAGTCGCCTGTCAGGATGCAACGATGAGCTTGTTGTTGTTGACGTTGAGCCGCCAGCCCCCGAGTCCCGGGCGCGCCCTGCGTCGGTGCAGAGATTGTCGAGCAGACGATGAAAAAAGCACAACGCCACCGTCATCCCGAGTCGGCAGTCTTCCGTGTGCGCGCAGTCGAAGTCGATTCGTTTGTTCCGTCGACGTTGATCGCTGTTGATCATGGTACGGCTGATCAGATTGGACTGCGTTGCTGCCTCGTGCATGTCCCTGCCGTATGCGTAGCAGCATCTTGTGATGATCTTTGGGGCTCGGTTCCCCGTGTACATGCACATCATGATTAATAAGAGATCAAAGCTATTAGTAGAAAATAGTGACCGCACAATTAAACGAATAAGACAAGGATAAGGATCGATCTATGATCCATGCATGTATGCGTTGCATGTGTTCTCGTCGGCTGCCTGCATGCGTGCAGCGAGGACAAGAAGTTTTCGCCGGGCTTTCACCGCTCCACCGCGCTGATGGACGGCAGAAGACATGCATGGATTCCCACACGCAGAAGGCACCAGCGGCCGTGGCTTAGTCGACAAGATTGGATCGTACGTGGCTTGCAGGGACGGAACGCCGTCACGCGCGAGCACACGGGCGAGCGCCGCAGCAAGATCGGATCTCACGTCCTGTGTACCGCCAGCTTTGATCGCACCGACGGAGCGCCGCGCCCTCGACAGACGCCGCTGCCAGATTGGATCGTGCGGGTATGCACACGGAACGCCGCCGCCGTTGTCGAAGTAGATTGGAGCCGACGAAACGTTGAATCCAGCGCGCGTTCTTTCCCACAGACGGCGCCAATTGACGACGTGTGGACTCGGCAAATCCCTGGGTTGAGTACCCCGGGTTGATTGAAGGGCAGAGAGAGTGCGCGCTGGTAGTTCAGTCGGCTGACAAGCAAGGATTTACCCAGGTTCGGCCCCTCATGGTGAGGTAAAGACCTACATCCTGCTTGTCTGATCTGTATAGATGATGATATGAAGTTACATGGTTGCCGCAAGGGCGATGGTATGAGACGTGGTCTCGCTAGGGCTATGCCTATCTGTGTGTCCCGTGGGGATCCGTCTAATGGGGTGCCCCTGCCTGGCTTTATAAGGGAGCCAGGTAGGGTTTACATGAGTTTCTTGTCTTGTACTCCAAGTTGTAGCTTGTTGGACTTCATTGGGCCGCCAGGTGGGCCTTTGTTGTCATCTTCTAATAGGCCGCATGTCGGGTCCTAGTCTTGGCGTGCACCAGGTATCTTCACCGTGGGGTAGTCGAAGGGTAGCCCCACAACACCGGGGGAGGCATGGAGGACACGAGTGCAGTCCTCGGTCAAGCGGAAGCGCACGAAGAAGCCAAATGGCGGAGCGCAAACCTCCACCTTGACGTTGCGGCGGTTCACACCGCACTGCACCACCACCGCCCCCACGACCGTCTCCGGCGATACCGGTGGCCGGCTACCTCCCACTGTCGCCATGAGTGCGCGCCCGCTCCACTTCTCCTCCAGCTTGACCATGCCGGGAGTGCGAGACAACACGCAGTGCCCACGCTCGGGGTGTTCAGACTCACCAGAACTCCACATCGATCTCCTCCAGAGATTCACGCTGAAACAAAACACCCGGTTTCCCCTAGCTACAGCCCTACGGTGATTCACGCTCGAATGCCATGCATTCACTGTAGGACGTAGCTAGGGAGACCGAATGTTTTGTGTTTGAGCACGAGTGAGTAACCTGTCTGAGAAGTGGCCTATTTATAGGCGTCGTTAGGGCTGAAAACGGGCGCCAAAACGAGACGCAAAAGTGGTGAAAAGAGCGGAAAAACGCACACTTTGCCGAGAGGGACACTCGGCGAAATGAACACTCGGCGAAGTTTTGGCGCGAAACTAAAATATTTTTCCCGCCCACCATCTTCACTGAGAGAAACACTCGGCGACGACAACCACCCGGCGAAGAAATGGCGTGGGGCGAAATTTCGTTTCCCGCCCACCTTCTTCGCCGAGAGAAACACTCGGCGAAGACAACCACCCGGCGAAGAAATGGCGCGTGGCGAAATTTCGTTTCCCGCCCTAAACTTTGCCGAGTGCTGGCCACCGACACACTCGGCAAAGGGGGCCTAATTCGCGCGGCAAACCCGGAGAGATTCGCGCGCATTCTTTGCCGAGAGGGGCACTCGGCAAAGAAAAGTTCCATTAATTTTTTTTTACGGTGACATCTTCGCCGAGTGGGACACTCGGCGAAGGGCAGCTCCATCACGACGCCCGTGGGTTGCTTGTCGTGCAGTGCACGTCCGTTGGGAGACCCCAAGAGAAAGGTATGATGCAGTTCAGCAGCAAGTTTTCCCTCAGTATGAAACCAAGGTTATCGAACCAGTAGGAGCAACAACTCTTCTGAAGGTTGTTGGCGGCGCCGTTACTCGATCACCAACGTGGAACCTGCACACAACACAATCAAACTACTTTGCCCCAACGTAACTGAGGTTGTCAATCTCACCGGCTTGCTGAAAACAAAGAATTAAACGTCTCGTGTGGAAAATGAGTATTAAATGGCAGAGAATGAAAAAGGAACAGTTTGCAGTTTGTGGTTTAATCAGTTTAAAAGAATGGACCGGGGTCCACAGTTCACTAGTGGTGTCTCTCCATAAAAGATAACTAACATGCTGGGTGAACAAATTACAGCTGGGCAATTGACAAATAGTGAGCGCATAACAATGCATATACAAGGCATGATATTACTATGGTATTTAATTGGGCATTACGACATAATACATAGACCGTTATCAACAGCGTCTATGACTAATAATCCACCGCCGGGTTGTCATCCGAGTTCCCCGTTGGTATTAAGTTGCAAGCAACGGATAATCGCATTAAGTAAAGCGCGTAATGTAAACAAACACATATGCCCGTGGACATAGCATCGTTAGGTTACCCTAGTGGCAACAGCACATCCACAACCTTAGAACTTTCTGTCACTGTCCCAGATTAAATGGAGGCATGAACCCACTATCTAGCATAAATACTCTCTCTTGGAGTTACAAGCATCTACTTGGCCAAAGCATCTAGTAACGGAAAGCATGCAAGATCATAAATAACATAGGGCATAGATTGATAATCAACTTGACATAGTATTCAATATTCATCGGATCCCAGCAAACACAACATGTAGCATTACAATAATATGATCTTGATCATGTAGGGCAGCTCACAAGATCTAAACATGATGGCACAAATGGAGAGACAACCATCTAGCTACTGCTATGGACCCGTAGTCCAAGGATGAACTACTCACGCATCACTCCGGAGGCAGGCATGGCGATGTAGAAGCCTCCGGTGACGATTCCCCTCTCCGGCAGGGTGCCGGGAAGAGGTTCTGGACCCTCCCGAGCTAGGGTTGACGGCGGCGGCGTCTCTGGAACTTTTCGTGGATTTTGGCTCAGGCACTTAGGGTTATTTTCTCGGGGGAATAAGTAGGCGAAAGGGCGGCGGCTGGAGACCCCGAGGGGCCCACACCACCCCAGGGGCGGCAGAGGGGGGCCCGCGCCCTGGTGGCGTGTGGCCTCCTGGTGGCCCTCCTCTGTGCTTCTTGCTCCATCTGGTGTCTTCTGGTAAAATAGGACCCCCGTGAAGTTTCGTCCAATTCCGAGAATATTTCCAGACTAGCTTTTCTGGAATACAAAAACAGCAGAAAACAGGAACTGGCACTTCGGCATCTTGTTAATAGGTTAGTCCCAAAAAATGTATAAAAGTGACATAAAGTAGATGCAAAACATGTAGCAATTGGTATAAAACAAGCATGGAACATCAAAAATTATAGATACGTTTGAGACGTATCAGCATCCCCAAGCTTAGTTCCTGCTCGTCCTCGAGTAGGTAAACGATAAAAACAAAATAATTTTTGAGGTGACATGCTACATCATAATCTTGATCATATAATATTGCAAGGCACATGTAAATGAATGAAGTGATCCAAGTCAATGGTCTATAATTTGCTACCAAATAGATAATGAGTAAACAATGAATCACACAAGCTAAACGTTTTCATGAATAGTACTTTCAAGACAAGCATCAAACTGTTTTGCATAAGTGTTAACTCATAAAGCAATAGTTTCTAATAAAAGGTATTCAATCAACACAAAGGAAGAATTAAGTTTCAGCATTTGCTTCAACTTTCAACATATTTATCTCATGGATATGTCAACACAAAGTAGTATAACAAGTCCAATACGTTGCATATAACGCATGTTGTAACAAAGTTGACACTAGTGTTTGCTTGTGGAAGACAGAAAGAATAGGAAAACTGACTCAACATAAAAGTAAAAGAAAGGCCCTTCGCAGAGGGAAGCAGGGATTAAGTCATGTGCTAGAGCTTTTAGGTTTTTGAAAGCATATAGAGATTGCATAAAATATTTGATACTCCTCCCAACCTTGCTAACACAAGCCATGGCTAACCGAATCCTCGGGTGCCTTCCATCAATCACATACCATGGAGGAGTATCTATTTTTGAGAGGTGTTTGTTAATTGTCAACGAATGGTAGCGGGTGAGAACAGTATTCTACCTGTCAAACGGACTTTTAAGAGCGGCTCCCATGAAGGACGTTATTTCTACCAGCAAGGCAGATCATCCCTCTTTCTCTTTGGTTTACACACATGCAGGTATTTCACTGTTTGTCATTGCTTACTGATGAATCAGGGCAAAAGTGTGAAGAGAATTAATTGGTTAAAGTTGTAATTAATTGGGACTGGGCACCCCGTTGCCAGCTCTTTTTGCAAATTATTGGATAAGCGGATGTATATGCCACTAGTCCAGGTGTAAAAGTCCATTCAACAAATAGAATAAAGAATAACCACACTAATTCCTCATGAGCTAGTAAACATTGACACAAAAAGGGAATAATAACATTTTGAATAATTTAAAGGTAGCACATGAAAAATTTACTTGGAGTGGCAAGGAAATACCACATATAGGTAGTTATGGTGGACACAAATGGCATGGATTTTGGCTCAAGGATTTGGATGCACGAGAAGCATTCCCTCTCAGTACAGAGTTTAGGCTAGCAAGGTTATGTAAGCAAACAAGAATATCAACCCGTACACCAAGTTTTATATGACAAACATATTGCAAACGTTATAAGACTTCATACCGTCTTCCTTGTTAACCAAACCCTTTATTAGAAAATATCTAGACCTTAGAGATACCACCGATGCAAACCAAATTTTCAACAAGCTTTACGGTAGTTCTTCACTAATAGGCTTAACTCATGTGATGCACAAATTTAATCATGATCTACTTGTTAACTCAAAACAATTGACAAGCATCAAGTTATCCATATTAGTGATCTACAAGATTAAGCAAGTTTTTCCTTATACCAATTACCACATGCAACATTTTCTGAACCAACCAAACACCAATCAATTTATTTAACACTCTCCAAATAGATATAAGTGAAGCAAGAGAGTACTTTCTACAAAAGAAAGCTAATAGCTCTGAAAGAGATACATGAAAACAAGAGCTAAAAGCTGAACAGCGCTAGATATGAATACTCAACAAATATAAGTGAAGAATAGGAGTATTCTCATGAAAAAGCGGAGCGTGTCTCTCTCCCAATCAAGAATGCTAGGGTCCAGTCAAGCTTATTGAAAATAAAAGACAATACTGAAAATAAAAGCACACAGACGCTCCAAGAAAAGCACATATGATGTGAAAGAATTAAAATATAGTTTCACTAGAGATGACCTGATAATTTGACGATGAAGAAGGGGATGCCTTGGGCATCCCCAAGCTTAGACGCTTGAGTCTTCTTGAAATATGCTGGGGAGATCCATGGGAGCCTCCCCAAGCTTAAGCTCTTCACTCTTCTTGATCCTATTATCATCCTTCTCTCTTGACCCTTGAAAACTTCCGTCACACCAAACTCAAAGTAAATCTCATTAGAGGGTTAGTACTCAAAAATTTTAATCCACTGGTTCTGTTGTGACACATTGCAAGAACTCAATAAAACATTAGCTACAGCCCTCCATTAGAGAACCTTGCCTAAAGCCCACAAGAGACAATGCAAAAAAACAGAGACAGAATCTGTCAAAACAGAACAGCCAGTAAAGATGAATTTTTTCGAGGCACTTACGACGCTCAGATCAAAAAACTTTGAACTAATGAAAGATTCAGACATTCATAAAGATTACGCACAAAAAATTTCAGTTTTTTCAACAATCTGGTGAATTTAGGATTTTCGTACAGTGGACAGCAAAAATCTGTTTCTGCGCAGCAATCAAAATTAAGCATCATCTTAACACTAGAGGCTACTCTTGGCACAACAATGCGAGAAAATAAAGATACAAAGGAGTTGCTACAGAAGTAAACAATCTCCTTGACTCAATAAAAGAAAAATTGCAGAAATAAAAATAATGGGTTGCCTCCCATAAGCATTTTTCTTTAACGCCTTTTAGCTAGGCACAAAGCATGCATCAAGTATTACCAAGTGAAGAAACATCCAAAGAGAGGTCGGAAGTTTTCTCAACAATGCATTGTATCTTATCTATATAGGTTTCAGAATTCCCTTTCTCAATACCCTCAGGCTCATCATATTCATCAAATGGGTTTTCAGGAACAATCCAATCAAAATTCTTTTCTAGTGCCTCCTGCATTCCTATAAGCTTAAAAGGTATTGGTATTTTAACTTCCCCCTCACAATTGGTTTCTTTAGTGTACTTAAGCCTCTCCTTTTCAAGTTTTTCAAGTGTATTAACAACATCAATATAATATCCAAGCATCTTATATTTCATAAAAACCTTTCTAGCTTCCCTAGCAACATCACCAAATTCTTTAAGTAAGGTTTCTAAAACAAAATCTTTCTTTTCACCATCTTCCGTATCATGAAGTTTTAGAAACATGTGCTGCATTATGGGACTAAGATTAACAAACCGAGCTTCCAACATGTGAACAAGAGAAGCTGTAGCAATTTCATAATTCGGAGCAAGTTCTACCAAGGATCTATCTTCAAAATCTTCAACCATACTAACATGATTAAAGAATTCTCAATGTTATCTCTTCCAATGATAGACCCACTACCCACAGATATTTCCTTTTTAGTATACTTAGGGAGAAGCATGATGAAATAACAAAAACTAAACGGAAAATAAACTAGATGCAAGTAACTATTTTTTTTGTGTTTTTGATAATTGAAAGCAAACAAGATAAAATAAAATAAACTAAGCAAGACAAAAACAAAGTAAAGAGATTGGAAGCGTGAAACTCCCCTTGCAGAAGACTGCTAACTCCCCGGCAACGGCGCCAGAAAAGAGGTTGCTTGTTGTGCAGTACACGTCCGTTGGGAGACCCCAAGAGGAAGGTATGATGCAGTTCAGTAGCAAGGTTTCCCTCAGTATGAAACCAAGGTTACCGAACCAGTAGGAGCAACAACTCTTCTGAAGGTTGTTGGCGGCGCTGTTACTCGATCACCAACGTGGAACCTGCACACAACACAATCAAACTACTTTGCCCCAACGTAACAGTGAGGTTGTCAATCTCACCGGCTTGCTGAAAACAAAGGATTAAACGTCTCGTGTGGAAAATGAGTATTAAATTGAAGAGAATGAAAAATGAACAGTTTGCAGTTTGTGGTTTAATCAGTTTAAAAGAATGGACTGGGGTCCACAATTCACTAGTGGTGTCTCTCCATAAAAGATAACTAACATGCTGGGTGACCAAATTACAGCTGGGCAATTGACAAATAGTGAGCGCATAACAATGCATATACATGGCATGATGATTACTATGGTATTTAATCAGGCATTACGACATAATACATAGACCGTTATCCAACAGCGTCTATGACTAATAATCCACCGCCGGGTTGTCATCCGAGTTCCCCGTTGGTATTAAGTTGCAAGCAACAGATAATCGCATTAAGTAAAGCGCGTAATGTAAACAAACACATATGCCCGTGGACATAGCATCGTTAGGTTAACCCTAGTGGCAACAGCACATCCACAACCTTAGAACTTTCTGTCACTGTCCCAGATTAAATGGAAGCATGAACCCACTATCTAGCATAAATACTCCCTCTTGGAGTTACAAGCATCTACTTGGCCAAAGCATCTACTAGTAACGGAAAGCATGCAAGATCATAAATAACATAGGGCATAGATTGATAATCAACTTGACATAGTATTCAATATTCATCGGATCCCGGCAAACACAACATGTAGCATTACAATAATATGATCTTGATCATATAGGGCAGCTCACAAGATCTAAACATGATGGCACAAATAGGAGAGACAACCATCTAGCTACTGCTATGGACCCGTAGTGCAAGGATGAACTACTCACGCATCACTCCGGAGGCAGGCATGGCGATGTAGAAGTCTCCGGTGACGATTCCCCTCTCCGGCAGGGTGCCGGGAAGACGTTCTGGACCCTCCCGAGCTAGGGTTGACGGCGGCGGCGTCTCTGGAACTTTTCGTGGATTTTGGCTCAGGCACTTAGGGTTATTTTCTCGGGAGTAATAAATAGGCGAAAGGGTGGCGGCTGGAGATCCCCGAGGGGCCCACACCA
The DNA here is from genome assembly GCA_947311845.1 of Poa pratensis. Lineage (NCBI taxonomy): Eukaryota > Viridiplantae > Streptophyta > Magnoliopsida > Poales > Poaceae > Poa > Poa pratensis. Next base: position 5,055,602 of record CAMZMU010000089.1, read on the forward strand.
CCCAGGGCGCGGCAGAGGGGGGACCCGCGCCCTGGTGGCATGTGGCCTCCTGGTGGTCCTCCTCTGCTGCTTCTTTGCTCCATCTGGTGTCTTCTGGTAAAATAGCATCCCCCGTGAAGTTTCGTTCAATTCCGAGAATATTTCCAGGCTAGCTTTTCTGGAATACAAAAACAGCAGAAAACAGGAACTGGCACTTCGGCATCTTGTTAATAGGTTAGTCCCAAAAAATGTATAAAAGTGACATAAAGTAGATGCAAAACATGTAGCAATTGGTATAAAACAAGCATGCAACATCAAAAATTATAGATACGTTTGAGACGTATCATGGGTCCCACTGTCTGGTGCCACGTGTCTCTCCTTTTCGCCGTGACAACAGCTTTGCCGAGTGTCTTTTTTGGTCGTTGCCGAGAAATGGTTCTTCGCCGAGTGCTGGTCTCTACGAAGTATACCTTTGCCGAGTGGTCGGAACTTCGCCGAGTGTTTTTTGTCCTGCGTCGGCGTAGGCCTCTTCGCCGAGTTGCCCCCGCGTTTTAGCACTCAGCGAAGCTGAGACCACTCGGCGGCGAGTCATTTTCCCGTAGTGAGACATTCTGGGTGGGCTCCTTTGACAAGGCGCATTGGAGCTACTTAGAGTGAAAAAAAAGGAGTGGCGACTTTCTCATCTGGAAAGTGTTAGATGTGTATAGGTTTATTGTTCACCGTTTACTGTTCATCACACATATATATGTACTGGCCTTTGGCCCCCGTGGAATATAGTTGCTCATTCACAACATGGTATCAGAGCTCAAGGTTAGCTCTCCTCTCCCCCGAACGTAGCAACTCTGCGCTGCCGTCGTTCCGGCCTGCCGCCGTTTCAGGCCGCCGCCGTCCTTATCCGGCCTGCCGCCGTCCGGCCACCGCCGTTCTCCACCGGCCTGCTGTCGCCGGAGCTGCACCCGGCCGCCGCCGTTCCCCAACGGCCTGTAGCCGCCGGAGCCGCACCTGCGCCTTGTGCGCCTCGTCGGCCGCCCTTCGCCGGCCGCCCGTCGCCGGCCGCCGCCGGCCGTTGCCCACCGCGGCTGCCTCCTGAATCGCGAGCTCGGTTGCTCGGTCTCCTGCATCGCGAGCTCGGGCCGATCTGCTTTCTCTCTCCTCCGGAAAAAAAATCGGAAAAAAATAAAAAGAGCCCGCCATGTCTCCTCCGGGCTATGTTGCTGTTCCTCGTGCACCGTGATTTTTGATGGCACCAACTATGCGGAGTTTGTGGGCTTTATGCGTATCCATATGCGCGGCCTTCTGCACTGGGCGTTCTCTCTGGCGAGGTCTCGTGTCCGCTATGCCCCGTTGCTCCTGTGGCTCCTACTCCACCAGTGCCACCCGTTCTTGCCGCTGATGCTACTCAGGCTGATTGGGATGCTGCCAAGACTGATGATGAGACTGCACTTGAGGCTTATGACAAGCAGGTATCGGATTATTCTGAGTCCCTCTCTATTTACCGGGATGATCTGTCTGTTTACACTCAGTGGTGCAATGATGATGCCCGTGCTGCTGCTTGATACGTCTCAAACGTATCTATAATTTTTGATGTTCCATGCTTGTTTTATACCAATTGCTACATGTTTTGCATCTACTTTATGTCACTTCTATACATTTTTTTGGGACTAACCTATTAACAAGATGCCGAAGTGCTAGTTCCTGTTTTTTGCTGTTTTTGTATTCCAGAAAAGCTAGTATGGAAATATTCTCGGAATTGGACGAAACTTCACGGGGATCCCTATTTTACCAGAGGACACCTGAAGGACCAAAGAAGCAACAGAGGAGGGCCACCAGGAGGCCACACGCACCTAGGGCGCGGGCCCCCCCTCTGCAGCGCCCTAGGGTGGTGTGGGCCCCTCGGGGGTCGTCAGCCGCCGCCCTTTCGCCTACTTATTCCCCCCGACGCGAAAACCCTAAGTGCCTGAGCCAATATCCACGAAAAAGTTCCAGAGACGCCGCCGCCGTCAACCCTAGCTCGGGAGGGTCCAGAACCTCTTCCCGGCACCCTGCCGGAGAGGGGAATCGTCACCGGAGGCTTCTACATCGCCATGCCTGCCTCCGGAGTGATGCGTGAGTAGTTCATCCTTGGACTACGGGTCCATAGCAGTAGCTAGATGGTTGTCTCTCCACTTTGTGCCATCATGTTTAGATCTTGTGAGCTGCCCTACATGATCAAGATCATATTATTGTAATGCTACATGTTGTGTTTGCTGGGATCCGATGAATATTGAATACTATGTCAAGTTGATTATCAATTTATGCCCTATGTTATTTAAGATCTTGCATGCTTTCCGTTACTAGTAGATGCTTTGGCCAAGTAGATGCTTGTAACTCCAAGAGAGAGTATTTATGCTAGATAGTGGGTTCATGCCTCAGTAATCTGGAAGAGTGACAGTAACTTCTAAGATTGTGGATGTGCTGTTGCCACTAGGGGTAACCTAACGATGCTATGTCCGCGGGCATATGTGTTTGTTCTTTACTTAATGTGATTATCCGTTGCTTGCAACTTAATACCAACGGGGACTCGGATGACAACCCGGCGGTGGATTATTAGTCATAGACGCTGTTGGATAACGGTCTATGTATTATGTCGTAATGCCTGATTAAATACCATAGTAATCATCATGCCATGTATATGCATTGTTATGCGCTCACTATTTGTCAATTGCCCAGCTGTAATTTGTTCACCCAGCATGTTAGTTATCTTTTATGGAGAGACACCACTAGTGAATTGTGGACCCCAGTCCATTCTTTTAAACTGATGCGATTATCCGTTGCTTGCAACTTAATACCAACGGGGAACTCGGATGACAACCCGGCGGTGGATTATTAGTCATAGACGCTGTTGGATAACGGTCTATGTATTTTGTCGTAATGCCCAATTAAATATCACTAGTCATCAACCCGTGCATCTGCACGGGCTAGACTAACCTCGAAGAGCATACAAATTGTATTCCTATTAGATTTTATTAGCTCGATCGGGAATATGTTTTAACTTGTTTTCCCAGGGCTGAATTTAAGTGCATATTTTTGCCTGTTATTTTGTATATAAGCAATAAGTTCTATTAGTGTTCAACTTTGTATTATGTTTTAGCTTTTTACTGGGACTACACAAACTGTGCAACCCTTTGGTGATGATTTTTTCGGTCTGAATCATGTTCTACTATTATAGAATCATCATAATGTGCAGTATCAGAAGCCATTAAAATGGTTAAAGGAGGTACCCTTGATAAAGAGAACTTAACTTTTGAAATAAAACATAGATTGCTTGAGGCTATATGTAATACATTTCCTCGTGAAATATTATTTTTTAGATTATAGGCGAAATAGTGAAATTTGTTTTGAGAGATGATTGTATCACCATGTAATAGTTTCCTGGATTCCAAGTAGAAAAAATGTATTTCTCCAATTAGGTTAAGATTAGAGGGTGGACTACAACTGAGAAGCTCCAAATAGTTTATGACACTAATTTGTTTTCTCAAAGTTTTCTAAATGAAAAAACACATAAGCGAACGGGTATCTTTAGAAATTCCTTACTGTAGATGCAAGCGGAACATAATCCAAATAGATAGGTTGGAATTTAATCCATTTGCTTTAACGTGCGAATTTGTTGATATTTTTAAATAATACGTACCATGCATGAGACATATTAGTTCGTGAATACCATGGAGTTTTATGGTTAGGAAAGTTCGTTTAAAAAACTAACGGGTGAGCTTTACTCACCTTCTTCACTGGAGCATGCGCCACCTTCACCTTGCATGAACCATGCACTGTGAGCAGTCAAACCCCTTTGTTTCAAGCCAATCCCTTTTTCTATGATGGACAATTTAAGTAGAAGTGGGATATTTGGATAGCCTATATTTCTCAGACCAAATGAAACTCATACCTGGAAACACTTAAGGCACATCAGCAGAAATCTTTTTCGCATGGAAGATGTACTATTACATGCGCAAACCACAATCAAACAATTTTAGCTATATATGGAAATATGACATGCAGGGAGTTCGAAACCAAACTCGTTAATATTCAGATCAGGTGTTTCCATGTATAGAATACGTTGCAAAATGTTATTTCAACAGTTTAGTGGAATTCATATATTTTCTCAATTTATTATCCTATCATCTTAACAATATCTTGAGCAATTAATATATATGTGAGGTACATCTTACAATCAGTTGACATGTCCAAGTTATCTTCATTTATGGCATGCATCTATATATGTTCTTCTAATCTAATTTAAAAAATTTATAATTATACATATCGTCATACATACTCCATTTACATGACTATGGTATTTGGAAAAACAACTGAACAAAATGATATAAGGGAAACTAATATTTCCCTTGCTGTAATAACATCTCTCCTATTAAACAGTTTAATTGTTCCGAAGGCTCCCAAAAAAGGGTATTTATCAGGGAACAACAATTAGTTTTATATTACGCACTGTATATTACACTTGATTATAATAATAGTAGTACCTTGCTTCCCCAGGCTCATGGCTTCCGGAGTAATCCTACTTCAACTTATGGCAGTATGGGCGTGGCGCTGAAAAATTGGAATCGAAGACATGTATATTTTCCTCGCAAAAAAAGACATAAATAAGACATGTATACATATTTAGCGGACTACAAAGTTAAAGAAGTCAACTTGAAAAATGAAAATATATAAGAGTATTCTGAAAAAAAAGAAAAAATCTTTAGACAACATCTCTGTTATCATCCTTGGGATATTACAAATTAATCCGAGTTAGAGTAATCATATATACCAAGTACACTACAAATTTTATCACATTTGCACTTGAGAATAAATAAATCACGGTTAAACACATTACTAATTTAATTGAAGCTGCAAAAGAAAATATCAGAAGAAAGGATTATTTACTCGACTATTGAAAAATAAGGATTATAACTAAATTCAAATAAGACATCAAGACTATTGACACTTCTAGATATATATTATACGTAGGGATTAATAGAGTCCCCCTCCGAGTAATTAACTTTAGCAAACCTTCCGATTTTTGTTTGCTCTTTGCTCATAATGCATGCACATATGGTCAGAACTTGAGCAATGATGAAAATACCACTGTCCGGAGTTAATCAATCCGTGAAACCAAGATAGAGATGCTCACGTACATGTTTCAGGCTGAGACCAGCGGCAGCAGTCTTTTATTTGTTAGGAACGCACCAATCTAGCTAGCTTCTGCCGATACCATTGCTTGCAAATAGATGGAACTGAAACTGAAGATTATATGAGAAGCACCAGAGCATGCATGCGGAGAAGCACTGACTAATGCATTTAAAAATAACAGATCTGGAATCTATTTAACTCACCGTCCCAACTCCCAAGTCTCTCTTAAGCACCACCGAGGCACCGATCTCTTCTTTTTTATTCAAAAAGACGCATAATCGAGCACGAAGAGACCGTCATGGAGTACATCTGATGGATCGTCAAGAGAAGATCAAGTGGCCAGCATCCATCGGTTGAACCTGCGATGAGTAAGATTGGTACTCTTAGCGTGGACACACACGATCATCAGCGGCGGCGGCGGCTGTTAAGAAGAGAACGTATTAGGGCGAGGTATTCTTTTTTCTTGGCAGCTTGCGCGTCGCCCTGAATAATCTATTTTTAGCAGCTTGCACGCGGACGTGGTAAACTTTACCGAATCGGTACGACACTTCATCCAAAGGCTTCTAATACATCTGTGGTATATCGAACGGTTTACTTTTTCGTTTACGTGAGAGTTAATGTGAGAGCTCCTACGGTGCCTCCAATTAGTAAATATAAGATAGTAGTCATCATGTCATGTATATGCATTGTCATGCGCTCACTATTTGTCAATTGACCAGCTGTAATTTGTTTACCCAGCATGTTAGTTATCTTTTACGGAGAGACACCTCTAGTGAACTGTGGACCCGGTCCATTCTTTTACACTGATTAAACAACCACAAACTGCAAACTGTTCCTTTTTCATTCTCTGTAATTAAACATCATTTTCCACACCATACATTTAATCCTTTGTTTTCAGCAAGCCGGTGAGATTGACAACCTCACTGTTTCGTTGGGGCAAAATACTTTGATTGTGTTGTGTGCAGGTCCACGTCAGCGCCGAAATCCCTGATGTTGCGCGCATCATATTTCGCCGTTGACAACCTTCTGAAGAGTAGCTGCTCCTACTGGTTCGATAACCTTGATTTCATACTGAGGGAAAACTTGCTGCTAGATTGCATCACACCTTCCTCCTGGGGTTTCCCAGCGAACGTGTGAATCACGCCATCAAGCAACTTTTCTGGCGCCGTTGCCGGGGAGACAGCAGTCTTCTGCAAGGGGAGTTTCACGCTTCCAATCTCTTTACTTTGTTTTTGTCTTGCTTAGTTTATTTTATTTTATCTTGTTTGCTTTCAATTATCAAAACACAAAAAAAATTAGTTACTTGCATCTAGTTTATTTTCCGTTTAGTTTTTATTATTTCATCATGCTTCTCCCTAAGTACTTTAAAAGAAATATCTGTGGGTAGTGGGTCTATCATTGGAAGAGATAACATTGAGGAATTCTTAATCATGTTAGTATGGTTGAAGATTTTGAAGATAGATCCTTGGTAGAACTTGCTCCAAATTATGAAATTGCTACAGCTTCTCTAGTTCACATGTTGGAAGCTCGGTTTGTCAATCTTAGTCCCATAATGCAGCACATGTTTCTAAAACTCATGATACGGAAGATGGTGAAAAGAAAGATTTTGTTTTAGAAACCCTACTTAAAGAATTTGGTGATGTTGCTAGGGAAGCTAGAAAAGTTTTTATTAAATACAAGATGCTTGGGTATTGTATTGACGTTGTTAATACACTTGAAAAACTTGAAAAAGAGAGGCTTAAGTACACTAAGAAACTAATTGTGAGGGGGAAGTTAAAATACCAATACCTTTTAAGCTTATAGGAATGCAGGAGGCACTAGAAAAGAATTTTGATTGGATTGTTCCTGAAAACCCATTTGATGAATATGATGAGCCTAGAGGTATTGAGAAAGGGAATTCCGAAACCTACATAGATAAGATAAATGCATTGTTGAGAAAACTTCCGACCTCTCTTTGATGCTTCTTCACTTGGTAATACTTGATGCATGCTTTGTGCCTAGCTAAAAGGCGTTAAAGAAAAGCGCTTATGGGAGGCAACCCATTTTTTTTTCTGCAATTTTTCTTTTATTGAGTCAAGGTTTGTTTACTTCTGTAGCAACTCCTTTGTATCTTTATTTTCTCGCATTGTTGTGCCAAGAGTAGCCTCTAATGTTAAGATGATGCTTAATTTTGATTGCTGCGCAGAAACAGATTTTTGCTGTTCACTGTACGAAATTCCTAAAATCACCAGATTGTTAATTAAATCTGAAATTTTTGTGCGTAATCTTTATGAATGTCTGAAACTTTCATTAGTTCAAGTTTTCGATCTGAGCGTCGTAAGTGCCTCGAAAAAATTCGTCTTTGCGGACTGTTCTGTTTTAGACAGATTATGCCTTTTTATTTTGCATTCTCTCTTTTACTAGTGTTGAGTGAAATTCTTTTTTGGGTGGAAGAGCTTCACATAACATCAGTGGCTGTAGCTAATGTTTAAAGTAAAATCATATTGCGTCTTTATAGAACATGTGAATTTTTGATTATGCACTAACCCTCTAATGAGATCTACTTTGAGTTTGGTGTGACGGAAGTTTTCAAGGGTCAAGAGAGAAGGATGATATAATAGGATCAAGAAGAGTGAAGAGCTTAAGCTTGGGGAGGCTCCCATGGATCTCCCCAGCATATTTCAAGAAGACTCAAGCGTCTAAGCTTGGGGATGCCCAAGGCATCCCCTTCTTCATCGTCAAAATTATCAGGTCATCTCTAGTGAAACTATATTTTAATTCTTTCACATCATATGTGCTTTTCTTGGAGCGTCTGTGTGCTTTTATTTTCAGTATTGCACTTTTATTTTCAATAAAGCTTGACTGGACCCTAGCATTCTTGATTGGGAGAGAGACACGCTCCGCTTTTTCATGAGAATACTCCTATTCTTCACTTATATTTGTTGAGTATTCATATCTAGCGCTGTTCAGCTTTTAGCTCTTGTTTTCATGTATCTCTTGTCAGAGCTATTAGCTTTCTTTTGTAGAAAGTACTCTCTTGCTTCACTTATATTTGTTTGGAGAGTTGATGAAATAAATTGATTGGTGTTTGGTTGGTTCAGAAAATGTTGCATGTGGTAATTGGTATAAGGAAAAACTTGCTTAATCTTGTAGATCACTAAATGGATAACTTGATGCTTGTCAATTGTTTTGAGTTAACAAGTAGATCATGATTAAATTGTGCATCACATGAGTTAAGCCTATTAGTGAAGAACTACCGTAAAGCTTGTTGAAAATTTGGTTTGCATCGGTGGTATCTCTAAGGTCTAGATATTTTCTAATAACAGGGTTTGGTTAACAAGGAAGACGGTATGAAGTCTTATAACGTTTGCAATATGTTTGTCATATAAAACTTGGTGTACGGGTTGATATTCTTGTTTGCTTACATAACCTTGCTAGCCTAAACTCTGTACTGAGAGGGAATGCTTCTCGTGCATCCAAATCCTTGAGCCAAAATCCATGCCATTTGTGTCCACCATAACTACCTATATGTGGTATTTCCTTGCCACTCCAAGTAAATTTTTCATGTGCTACCTTTAAATTATTCAAAATGTTATTATTCCCTTTTTGTGTCAATGTTTACTAGCTCATGAGGAATTAGTGTGGTTATTCTTTATTCTATTTGTCGATGGACTTTTACACCTGGACTAGTGGCATATACATCCGCTTATCCAATAACTTGCAAAAAGAGCTGGCAACGGGGTGCCCAGTCCCAATTAATTACAACTTTAACCAATTAATTCTCTTCACACTTTTGCCCTGATTCATCAGTAAGCAATGACAAACAGTGAAATACCTGAATGTGTGTAAACCAAAGAGAAAGAGGGATGATCTGCCTTGCTGGTAGAAATAACGTCCTTCATGGGAGCCGCTCTTAAAAGTCCGTTGACAGGTAGAATACTGTTCTCACCCGCTACCATTCGTTGACAATTAACAAACACCTCTCAAAAATAGATACTCCTCCATGGTATGTGATTGATGGAAGGCACCCGAGGATTCGGTTAGCCATGGCTTGTGTTAGCAAGGTTGGGAGGAGTATCAAATATTTTATGCAATCTCTATATGCTTTCAAAAACCTAAAAGCTCTAGCACATGATTTAATCCCTGCTTCCCTCTGCGAAGGGCCTTTCTTTTACTTTTATGTTGAGTCAGTTTTCCTATTCTTTCTGTCTTCCACAAGCAAACACTAGTGTCAACTTTGTTACAACATGCGTTATATGCAATGTATTGGACTTGTTATACTACTTTGTGTTGACAATATCCATGAGATAAATATGTTGAAAGTTGAAGCAAATGCTGAAACTAATTCTTCCTTTGTGTTGATTAAATACCTTTTATTAGAAACTATTGCTTTATGAGTTAACACTTATGCAAAACTGTTTGATGCTTGTCTCGAAAGTACTATTCATGAAAACGTTTAGCTTGTGTGATTCATTGTTTACTCATTATCTATTTGTAGCAAATTATAGACCATTGACTTGGATCACTTCATTCATTTACATGTGCCTTGCAATATTATATGATCAAGATTATGATGGTAGCATGTCACCTCAAAAATTATTTTGTTTTTATCGTTTACCTACTCGAGGACGAGTAGGAACTAAGCTTGGGGATGCTGATACGTCTCAAACGTATCTATAATTTTTGATGTTCCATGCTTGTTTTATACCAATTGCTACATGTTTTGCATCTACTTTATATCACTTTTATACATTTTTTGGGACTAACCTATTAACAAGATGCCGAAGTGCCAGTTCCTGTTTTCTGCTGTTTTTGTATTCCAGAAAAGCTAGTCTGGAAATATTCTCGGAATTGGACGAAACTACACGGGGTCCCTATTTTCCAGAACACACCTGACGGACAAAGGAGCACAGAGGAGGGCCACCAGGAGGCCACACGCACCTAGGGCGCGGGCCCCCCTCTGCCGCGCCCTAGGGTGGTGTGGGCCCCTCGGGGGTCGCAGCCGCCGCCCTTTCGCCTACTTATTCCCCCCGACGCGAAAACCCTAAGTACCTGAGCAAATATCCACGAAAAGTTCCAGAGACGCCGCCGTCAACCCTAGCTCGGGAGGGTTCAGAACCTCTTCCCGGCACCCTGCCGGAGAGGGGAATCGTCACCGGAGGCTTCTACATCGCCATGCCTGCCTCCGGAGTGATGCGTGAGTAGTTCATCCTTGGACTACGGGTCCATAGCAGTAGCTAGATGGTTGTCTCTCCACTTTGTGCCATCATGTTTAGATCTTGTGAGCTGCCCTACATGATCAAGATCATATTATTGTAATGCTACATGTTGTGTTTGCTGGGATCCGATGAATATTGAATATTATGTCAAGTTGATTATCAATCTATCTATGTTATTTAAGATCTTGCATGCTTTCCGTTACTCGTAGATGCTTTGGCCAAGTAGATGCTTGTAACTCCAAGAGAGAGTATTTATGCTAGATAGTGGGTTCATGTCTCCGTTTAACCTGGGACAGTGACAGAAAGTTCTAAGGTTGTGGATGTGCTGTTGCCACTAGGGATAACCTAACGATGCTATGTCCACGGGCATATGTGTTTGCACTTTACTTAATGCAATTATCCGTTGCTTGCAACTTAATACCAACGGGGGACTCGGATGACAACCCGGCGGTGGATTATTAGTCATAGATGCTGTTGGATAACGGTCTATGTATTATGTCGTAATGCCCAATTAAATATCATAGTAGTCAACATGTCATGTATATGCATTGTCATGCGCTCACTATTGTCAATTGCCCAGCTGTAATTTGTTCACCCAACATGTTAGTTATCTTTTATGGAGAGACACCACTAGTGAACTGTGGACCCCGGTCCATTCTTTTACACTGATTAAACAACCACAAACTGCAAACTGTTCCTTTTTCATTCTCTGCAATTTAATACTCATTTTCCACACCATACGTTTAATCCTTTGTTTTCAGCAAGCCAGTGAGATTGACAACCTCACTGTTTCGTTGGGGCAAAGTAGTTTGATTGTGTTGTGTGCAGGTCCACGTCAGCGCCGGAATCCCTGGTGTTGCGCCGCATCATATTTCGCCGTTGACAACCTTCTGAAGAGTTGCTGCTCCTACTGGTTCGATAACCTTGGTTTCTTTCTGAGGGAAAACTTGCTGCTGACTGCATCATACCTTCCTCTTGGGGTTTCCCAGCGAACGTGTGAATCACGCCATCAAGCACCACTGATGTTCTCACTGCTAGTGTTCTACCTCAGTTTGCTTCTGACTTCATGGATTAGGCACTGCTGCTGCTATGTGGACTTACCTTTGTCAGTGTTATCAGCCCTCTGGTGATGCTCTCTACCTGTCTGTGGTCCGTCAGGAGCATGATCTTCAGCAGGGTGACTCTACTGTTGATGAGTTGTACACACAGTGTTCTGTCATCTGGCGTCAGCTTGACTCTCTGAGGACTGTTGTTTCTGGTACTTGTCGCTGCTGTCAGACAGTGAGGTCAGATTTGGAGTTTCAGCGTGTCCATGAGTTCTTGTCTCGCCTGCGTCCCGAGTTTGAGCCTCGGCGTGCTCACTTGCTTGCCCGTGGTCGACGTGTTCCCATCTCAGAGATACTTGCAGAGCTACGCGCTGAGGAGACTCGACTCCGTTTGCTGGACTGCTTGTGGTTCCCACTGTGCTTGCTGCCCGCACTCCGGTGTCGTCTGCTCCACCGCTGCTACCCACTCCTTCTCGGGGGGTGGGCGGGCGGCCCTCTGCAATGGGGGTCGGCGCTCTCACATGTTCTGCGACTACTGCAAGAAGCCGGGCCACCCAGAGTCTGATTGTTTCAAGAAGCAGCGTGACATGGGTCGCTCCTCTCCTGCGGCTCGTGCGCCTCCATCTGCGCAGTCCTTCACTACCCAGGACATTGTCCAGCTCCAGCGTATGCTGGCTTCCTCTGGCTCTTCTTCGACGGGCACCGTTGCCTCGCTGACTGCTTCCACTACTGCTACTTCGCCACCACCGCCTACACAGTCAGGTACATCTCCGTGGGTTCTGGATTCTGGAGCTTCCTTTCACATGTCTTCTGATTCTTCTGCTCTGTCTTCTCTTCGACCTCTTGATTCTCCTGTCAATGTTGTACAGCCGACGGCACACCGCTTCCTGTTGCTAGTCGTGGCACTCTTTCTACTCCGTCTTTCTCTGCTCCCAGTGTTTCTCATGTTCCTCGTCTTACCATGAATCTTTTCTCTGCTGCTCAACTTACTGATTCTGGTTGTCGTGTCATTCTTGATCCCGACTCTTGCTCTGTTCAGGATCGTCGCACCAAGGCTCTAGTTGGAGCTGGCCCTCGGCGCCATGATGCTCAGGGCCTTTGGGAGGTTGACTGGCTTCGTGTTCCTTCCGCTGCCACCACACCCGCCAGTTCACATGCTCTTGATGCCTCCTCTTCTGCGTCCTTCCAGCAGTGGCATCATCGACTTGGTCATATTTGTGGCTCTTGCTTGTCTTCATTAGTGCGCCAAGGCGTTTTAGGGTCTGTCTCTGGTGATGTTTCTTTACATTGTAATGCTTGTAGACTTGGCAAGCAGACTCAATTACCCTATCCTACCAGTGAGTCAGTCTCTCAGCGTCCTTTCGACTTAGTACATTCTGATGTATGGGGTCCTGCTCCCTTGATTCGAAAGGGGGTCATCGCTACTATGTTCTATTTATTGATGAGTTCTCTCGCTATACTTGGCTCTATTTTATGAAATCTCGAAGTGACGTTCTCTCCATATACAAGCGATTTGCTGCCATGGTTCACACCCAGTTTTCCACGCCCATCCGTGTTTTTCGTGCTGACTCGGCTGGCGAGTATATCTCCCAGTTGTTGCGTGGTTTTCTTGTCGACAGGGTACTCTTGCCCAGTTCTCTTGTCCTGCTGCCATGCTCAGAATGGTGTTGCTGAGCGCAAGCATCGCCACCTGCTTGAGAGACTCGTGTGATGATGATCGCCGCCTCTCTTCCTCCCCACTTTTGGGCTGAGGCTATTTCCGCGTCCACCTATCTTATCAACATCCAGCCTTCGGCTGCCTTACAGGGTGGTATTCCTATGGAGCGTCTCTCTGGTCATTCTCCTGACTACTCCGCTCTTCGTCTGTTTGGGTGTGTGTGCTATGTTCTTCTTACTCCGCGAGAATGCACCAAACTGACTGCTCAGTCGGTTGAGTGTGTCTTTCTTGGGTACAGTGATGAGCACAAGGGTTACCAATGTTGGGATCCTGTTGGTCGTCGTCTGCGTATTTCACGTGTGTGACTTTTGATGAGTCTCGTCCATACTATCCGCGTCCTACCACCTCGACCTTTTCAGTTGACGATCTCTCCTTCCTTATACTCCCCGACACATCTTCCTCTGTGCCTCATGTTCCTCCTCCACCTCCACCTCCGGCGAGTCCCACTGTTTCTGATACACCTCTGACACCACCCTCTCCTCCTCCTTCCTCTCCTCCCTCGTCACCTGTCTCTCCACCTATCGCTCCGGCGTGTCCTCCCCTTTCTCCCTTTCCTCTCCACTACACTCGTCGTCCTCGTGATGTGGATGATTCCTCTGACATACCCTCTACTTCCGGAGCGCCACCTTCCCCGTCTACACCGGTTCATAACCTTCGTTCTCGTCCTTCCTTACGGTCTCCTGATCGCTATTCTCCTTCCCAGTAGTCTTTCTGCTGCTGTTGGGCCCACTTCCTATCGGGATGCCATGGCTCAGTCTGAATGGCAGCTTGCGATGGCTGAGGAGATTGCTGCACTTGAGCGCACTGGCACATGGGATCTTGTTTCCCCTCCTCCCGGTGTTCGTCCCATCACTTGCAAGTGGGTCTATAAGATCAAGACTCGCTCCGATGGTTCTCTTGAGCGTTACAAAGCTTGTCTTGTGGCTCGTGGCTTTCAGCAGGAGCAGGGACGCGATTATGATGAGACATTCGCTCCTGTTGCCCACATGACCACTGTTCGCACTCTTCTCGCTGTGGCTTCTGTTCGTCATTGGTCTGTGTCTCAGCTTGACGTCCAGAATGCATTTCTCAATGGTGAGTTGCGTGAGGAGGTTTATATGCAGCCACCACCGGGGTACTCTGTTCCTGATGGTATGGTTTGCCGTCTTCGGCGCTCTCTCTATGGCCTTAAACAAGCCCCTCGCGCCTGGTTTGAGCGTTTCGCTTCTTGGTGACTGCCGCTGGTTTGTGCCTAGCGACCATGACCCTGCGCTGTTTGTCCACACCTCACCTCGTGGTCGGACGCTCCTCCTCTTATATGTTGATGACATGATCATTACTGGCGATGACTCTGAGTATATTGCCTTTGTTAAGGCCCGCCTCCGTGAGCAGTTCCTGATGTCAGATCTTGGCCCTCTTCGCTATTTTCTTGGGATTGAGGTTTCTTCGACTTCTGATGGCTTCTACATCTCCCAAGAAAAATATATTCAGGATCGTCTTGCTCGCGTCGCTCTTGGTGATGAGTGCACTGCTGAGACTCCTATGGAGCTCAATGTTCAGCTTCGTGCTACCGATGGTGATCCCCTCACAGACCCGACACGCTATCGCCATCTTGTTGGGAGTCTTGTCTATCTGGCTGTCACTCGTCCAGACATCTCATATCTTGTCCACATTCTGAGTCAGTTCGTATCTGCTCCAGTTCTGTCCACTATAGTCACCTTCTCCGTGTTTTACGATATCTTCGTGGCACGATCTCTCGCCGTCTTTTCTTTCCTCGCTCCAGCTCTCTCCAGCTCCAGGCCTACTCTGATGCTACGTGGGCCAGTGATCCTTCTGATCGCCGCTCGCTGTCTGCCTATTGTGTATTTCTTGGAGATCTCTCATTGCCTGGAAGACGAAGAAACAGAAGGCAGTTTCCCGCTCCAGTGCAGAGGCTGAGTTGCGAGCGATGGCTATGTTGACGGCTGAGGTGACCTGGTTGCGATGGTTGCTAGCAGACTTTGGTGTTTCTGCTGCTGCACCGACTTCTCTATTGTCAGACAGTACAGGTGCCATCAGCATTGCGCGTGACCCGGTGAAGCATGAGCTCACCAAGCACATCGGCGTGGATGCCTCCTTTGTGCGTGCTGCTGTGCAGGATCAGATTCTTGCTCTTCACTATGTGCCCTCCGAGTTACAGTTGGTGGATTTCTTCACGAAGACACAGACTCGAGTGCATCATGGATTCTTTCTCTCCAAACTCAGTGTTGTTGACCCACCATGAGTTTGAGGGGGGGTGTTAGATGTGTATAGGTTTACTGTTCACCGTTTACTGTTCATCACACATGTATATGTACTGGCCTTTGGTCCTCGTGGAATATAGTTGCTCATTCACAACAGAACGGAGGTGTGAAGAAATGATTTAGGACAGAAAAGAAGGTTGTCCAGAAGTGTAGTTTGTTCTTATGTTGTTTTTCCTCCTGAGATTTGTTTAAAACTGTAATGTGCTGTATCTGAGACTGGTAATGTCTGCTAGAACGTGCTGGGTGTTTTGGATGGAAAACAATAAGGAGCAGGAGTGTGTTGTAGGTTTTAGGAGGCTTTTCGTGTTACCTGTGTACGGTGGCTTCGAAACTCTGTACGTTTGGTTTCATGATATATGAAATCCAGAAATCGGGAGCGAGCTCCTTAATTCGAAAAACAAAATCCGTGAGGTCTGATATATATAAGAGCACAAAACAAGTAAACGACGATCCAAAATCGAGCAACCGTTTCGGTCGATGAGAGGGACACTACGGCCGGAACACCGCAAGCGAGCGTTACGACCAGAGGCTCAACTACATATATACCTGGCCATAGCAGTCCAACTTGGTCAGCCTGTACTAGTACGCTGCCACTTGGATGCATCGTTACCTAATTTTAGCATACATTTGGGATGAACTACCTACACTCTAACCACTAAATTGCTTCCTGAATTTATAAGCAGCTAGTCTACTCGACTGCTAGCAACAGTGCACACACCTCAAGCAATCTGCAATGTCTCTTCCAAAGCTTTCGATAATAGTGGTGGTGCTCCTACTGGCCAACCTCTCGATGGTGGTGCTCTCTAGCGGGGATCCTCTCAATCGGGACGAGTAAGCGTCCATCTTTTCCTATTAATTAATCAACGTTTTCCATCGATCTCATTAGCTGTCTCTTACTACTGTCTTCCGTCTCGCTCGCCAGCGTTGCCGTCAACGCGGAGGTACCTTACGACGCCGTCAATAGCCGGCTGTACGAGCACATCCTCCTCCCCGAAGAAACCAGCGACGGCCCGCCGCGACGCTGGATCCAGCACCACCTGCAAGGGCGCGGCTCCGACGAGATCACCCTCGGAGTGCGAGGAGACAACTTGCGAATCCCCCGCTTCGCCAACCAGGACGGAACCTGGCACGCCTGCCGCAGCGACGACCTCCACGGCCTGACCCCGCGGCGAGGCTGAGCTTCGACGACGACTACACCAGCCTCCTCGGCGGCCACGAGCACCTAAGGGACCTCCGCGTTGGCTACCATACCGTCCTTGACGCTATCGCCGAGCTCGCGCGGTTCAGGGCGACGAACCGGACGTGGGACTCGGACGTGGGCGCGAGGCGGGCACTGGCGACGCTCAGAGTCTCCATCAGTGAGTCCCTGCGCTTCAAGTCGATTCGCCAGAGTGTGGGCGCGGCGTGGTTCAACGGCGGGGCGACCCTGGACGACCGCCAGCTGAAGCTCGTCGCCAACTCCAACTGGAGGACCATGTCCTGCGCGCTGCTCATCGCCGCGCAGAACGACGGTGCCTGGTCGAGCGAGGAGGCGGCGCACCTGCGCTCCATCGGCATGTTCAGCAAAGAGGACGTCCTGAAAGAGATCGATCAGATCATGTGGCCAAAGGACTGCAGTGAGCCCATCACTTTGGGTAGTAGAGATTCCACTGGATCAGCGTTGCGGCGCCCGTCGATTCGTCTACTTTCCACCAATATGTGTTCGGATTGATACTGTCTCATGCTTAAGTCTCTATAGTGGTTGCATCACTTGCATGCATGCAAGTTGATGATGTTTGACATTCTAATTATGTAGGCAAATGTGGCCCAATCCATCCACGAATCACTAACCATAAAGATAGCATAATTATAGTGCGGAAAGTGCATTTGGAGGCGGGTAGCTCGGTATTTGCAAACATTCGAATCTGCATATTTACGTTTCAAGAAATTCGAAATAAACCTCCTAGGTGTAGATAATGTCGAGATCTATATATTAGAAATAATCTTTCCTAATCTGTGTTTAAGTTAGCATGATCAAGTTGATAACGTTCGTGCAGTCCATTATATCCACCTCTTTCTTAACACTACAAGAGTTGCAACTTGATGAAACATCTAGGCAAACACTTACTAGAACCTTCAAGACAACAACGATTGTTCTAAGGGTGTTACTTTGGCGAGTCGCAAAACGCTTGTTAAATCGGTTTTATCCCTCACGCCTTACATCCTTCCGCAAGGCTCTCTTGACTACATTGTCAAGTCTCTGTGTGCTTATCCTTGGGTGGCTTCAAAAAACGTTTTGGAAGGAAAGTGCAAAGTTAATTGGCAAACAGTGTGACGCCCTACTGCCCTTGTGGCCTCGGCATCCTCGACATTGACAAGTTCTATCGCACTATTCTCTTACGGTGGCCATGGTTGACTTGGATGGATCCGGAAAGGGCTTGGGTCGGCCTTGGGTGCAACCCACATGTTTCGACCTCGAGATGGACGTCTTCTACTCGGCGGTTGTCATCATGGTGCATGACGAGGAGTTGGCCAGATTTTGGCACCCACAATGGCTGCAAGACTCTAAGCCTAAGGATGTCGCAGCTAGCGGGTATCTTCTCCCTATCAACGCGTAAAAAAAAATTCGGTCTCTAAGGCGCTTAAGGAAAATGCTTGGATTGGGAATATTATCATGGACAATTATTTCTCTCCCTCGCCTCCTTAAATTTGTGGAGTTTTGGGCCAGGTTACATGATATTTAACTTGAGCAAGGTGTGAGCGACGAAATTTGTTGGAAATTCAACAAAAATGGCACCTTCTCCTCTGTCACCACCTACAATATGCAATTCGCTGGCCTCATCAACTTGGAGATGCCACGACTAGTGTGGAAGTGTTGGGATCCTCCCAAATTTAAATTCTTTGTGTGGCTCATCTTGCAAGATCGTGTCTGGACGGCGGCCGGACCAGATACAGAAGAGGATGGGCAAATTGTGCCACTTGCAAGCTTTGCAATAGCGAACCGGAGACGGTGGCTCATCGGATGTCGCTACACCACTAGGGTTTGGTGTCGCATCAAGGATTGGCTTGGGCTCCACTTCATCTCGACAAGTATTTGGAGTGTGTGGGACTTCGTCAAAGAGTGGTGTTGTAGCATTTTGGCCGCCTCCGACGTCCAACGCAAGGCTGCAAGTTCCCTCCTTATGCTCATCTCTTGGAGTATTCAGACCGAGCACAATGCTCGGGTGTTTCGAAACGAATTCACAAGCCACTCATCCATTGTGGCAACAAATCAAGATCGACATAAAAAACTGGAGCAAGAGCAAAATATTTGAGTGCCATTGTTCCGGGAGAGTATTTCCCATGTGGTTTTTATGTTGTTGTTGGCCTTTTGGCTTAAACCTTTGTGACTCTCCTTATTTAATGAGATGAGGCAAATCATTTGCCTCTGTTTTTTTTAAAAGAACCTTCAAAACCAAGCCATGATATTGAGATATACAAAATTGGGAAATGCATCAGAACTAGACAACCAGTACTCGTGTTCGGATGGTTAGAAGGCTGGTGGTAAACCCAGAAATCAAACTCTACGGTTCAACACCATGTGTGTGTGTGTCTTGTTTTTTTTTTTTTTGCGAAAAAGATCACCGATCTATTAATCATCCATAGCAGTACAAAAGACCCAAAAAGTAATAAAAAATACAAATAGGTTGTTCGACCACCTAGCAACAACTACGAACACTGGAACGAGCCGAAGGCGCGCCGCTGTCCTCGCCCCTCCCTCATCGGAGGCAGGCAAAGCTTGTCGTAGGAGAGCTTGTTGTAATAGACAGACGGGAAGTCGTCGTGCTAAGACCCCAAAGGGCCAAAGCACCAGAGCAGCAACCATCGCCAAAAATGAATACCGTAGATCGGAATAATCTGACCTGCAACCACACGGACAAACACGAGAACCGACAAGATCCCAGGAGATCCGTCGGACACACAACTCCACGCGCCCTCCGCTAACGCTAGGCGCACCACCGGAACGGGGATAGGTTGGGGAGTACCTTATTCTAACACCGGAGAGTAGCCGCCGCTTCACCGCTCGGATGAAGACACAAAAACTAGAAGAAATAGCATACGGAAACGTCCCGCCGGCGAGAGGCCGCGATCCGCCGCCCCTCCAAGGCCTAGAAGGCCATCAGAGGCGCGGAACACCGGCAGCGTCGCCGACAGCCAGGACGGAAACCCTAGTCGCCTCTGATCGCTCGTTCACCTCAGCTCCTTGTACGTACCGGTTCCTTTTTTGATATTTTTGTGTGTGTCTTGTAGAGATGGAAAAAAATAGACTAAAGTACTTATAAAAAGTAACGATCAAAGTCGAATGAGTAGCATAAGCATATATTTGTAAAAAAAAAGACAAAGATCGTACTTTCTCCGTCCACAAAAAGATGTCTTAATTTTGTCTAAATGTGCATGTATGTACACACTTAAGTATGTCTAGATACATGAAAATTTAGACAAACTTGTGACATCCTTTTATGAGCGAAGGAAGTATTTTTTATGGTAGTAATAGAAAACCACAAAGGAGAGAGTTGCTTGGGAGTTGGGACCTCGGGTGAGAAAGTCGATTTGGTGCCCGGGCTCACATGCACCCGTTTTTGGGGAGTTTTTTTTGAAAATTCAAAACATGTCGAAAAATTCCGAAAAAAATCATGCACGTACCCGAGCATGTCACGCACCATCGTGTCAAATTTGGCGACGAATCAACATCGTATGCGCCCTGTGCAAAAATGACAAATCTCAGATCTGAAAATTCAAAATTTTGGATCTATTTTCTGTCAGAATTTTGTCATTTTTGCACAGGGCGTATACGATGTCGTTTCATCGCCAAATTTGACACGATGGTGCGTGACATGCTCGGGTACGTGCATGATTTTTTTCGGAATTTTTCGACATGTTTTGAATTTTCAAAAAAAACTCCCCCAAAACGGGTGCATGTGAGCTCGGGCACCGTTTTGAGTTTTCGGACCTCGGGTCGTGTTTTCGCGAATGGTAAACAACTGAAAATCTGAATATGGTAACACGTGCACAGTTTACGTAGCTCGCGTCGCTTCACCGGGCTTTCAGCTGTTCTGTCGGGCTGGGCCTAGCGGGCCTGAGCATTCGCCAAACATACACACTGCCTCCTCGTTCCCAGGGCCGGTCCTGAGATTTTGGGGGCCCGGGGCGAAACCAAAATTTGGGGCCCTCAATCAATATAGAAATATGTTTTCCATGTAACACTTAAATGCATCCAAGTAGCACGTAAATATAACATATTATTTTAAAATTTATTCTAACATTTCTCGATGCAAAGTCACCTATCAAAATATATGTTTTCTTCTTGCCGGGCAGCTTAAAAATTCTCATTAATTGGTTGCTGGCTCTTCCTCCAACGTTGACTCATCATTTTGGCTTCATCGAAACATCAGGATTACTTCTAAATTTTTGTGAATATCTTCTCCATGTGATTATACGAAGTCGTCAACGCATTTCGCTCTTTTAATTTTTGCATTACCAAGTGATGTGCTGGACGACTTCGATAAATAATGGTGGGAAAAAACACGTCAAATATTGAAAATGAATGGTAGTATCTACGCATCATGTATGCGAAGGTAGAAATTAGAGATTAGGAAATAATAATTATATACCATGGGCGTGTGGGTTCTGCTTGCAATTGCTAGCAATGAAATCTGATACCATGGGCCCGTCCTCAACAACCACATCCCATTACCTTTTTTTCTGCTTTTGTGGCCAATACTAGTCAGTTCCACTACCATACGTATATACATACTGGGGGGGGCCCCTAAATTTTGGGGGGCCCGGGGCGGCCGCACACCCTGACCCCCATCAGGACCGGCTCTGCTCGTTCCCCAAATCCGAGTGAACGAACGCCGACCGGAATCCTCCGCCCCGTCGCCGCCGTCCTCTTCCCCCTCTGCTTGTCTAGCAACCTTCGGGATAGAGGTACACTGGCGGCCGCCGGAGCGTTCCGTTGAGCAACCAACCGCGGAGAGGGGACACGGGTCGGAGCCGCCGGCAGGAGGGTCAGGTGAGCACACTACTGTATGATTATTGTACTGTTGGGTAGCTTGCAAGGAAACTGCCAGACAAAGTCCCCGTCTTTCGTCGTTTTTTACGTCCATCGAGCATATGGGCATGTTACCTTGTAGTCGATCAAGGCGATTCACCTTGTAGTCTTAACGTTAGCCTGCCTTGGTCAAAGAAATGCAGATCAAGCTGTACAACGGATGCTTATCTGAACTTAAAAGTGGCCAACTGGCGTCATTACCACAAGTAAAAACAAGACACTAATCTTTTGATTCTCGAAAAAAAAAGACACTAATCTTCCATGTTTCGTGGTATCGTTTATTAATATCGTAAGCATCACATCGCTGCACACTACTCTTGCTTTGGTGGACAGTGATGCAAGATGGCGATAACATTTATCTAGATAGCAACGCATTTGTGTACAGGTATTTGTGGTTATATTTTGCCAAAACTATTTGATTTCTGAAACCAAAACTATGCAAAATTGTTGGACACATCCTCAGTGAACATGGTTGTTGGACAAAAGAGGCTCCTCCCGAAGACAGCAGATGGTATTGGTGAAGCTGCCATCGGGCAGGACAATCAAGAAATTAAAGTAGTCCTAAAGATGGAGAGATTAAAGTAGTTCTGAAGATGCTAAAAGTGGTGTTATGTTATTAAGCACTAGCGTACTACTGTCGTTTCTATAGTATGGTAGTGGATGCAAAGTAATGAAACCAAACATGTCCACCTCTCCCTGACAGTCAATACTGGCTTCGATTTCCCTCACAAGCAAGCAAGCACATCTTGCTCGGACCACCATCTTCTCACTTGTGCTTCTCTGTGTTCTTGCATTTCTGTGGTGTCCCAATGGCTGCCGTAGTGGCCACCATGGTGGTCGGGCCGCTTGTTAAAATCGTGCTGCAGAAGGCGTCCAGCAGCCTCCTCGACCAGTACAAGGTGATGAAGGGCATGGAGGAGCAACATGATATCCTGAAGCGCAAGCTACTTGCCATCCTGGACATCATCACCGACGCCGAGCAGGTAGCAGCCCTCAGATCAGGAGCGACGGCCTGGCTCGAGGCCATCAAGAAGGTAGCTAACCATGCGAATGAAGTGTTTGATGAGTTCAAGTATGAGGCGCTTCGTCGCAAGGCCAAACAGGAGGCAAACTACGCGGAGCTTGGCTTTGATGTGGTAAAGCTCTTTCCCACTCACAATCATTTTGTATTCTGTAACAGGATGGGAAGAAAGCTCTGCAAGGTTGTGCAAACTATCGAGGTCCTTGTGAATGAAATGACTGCCTTTGGCTTCAAATATCAGCAACAACCACCGTCATTCACCCAGTTGCGGCAGACGAATAATGATATCTTTGATCTGGCGAAAATCCCCAGAAGATCGAGAGCCAAAGATCATGAGAAAATTGTTGATATACTAGTTGGTCGAGCTAGCAATGCAGATCTCACAGTTGTTCCCATTGTTGGAATGGGGGGTCTGGGCAAGACCACATTAGCACAACTTGTTTACAATGAACCTGAAATTCTAAAGCATTTCGATTTGCTGCTATGGGTGTGTGCCTCTGATGGCTTTGATGTGGATTCTCTGGCTAAAAATATAGTTGCAGCAGCTCCGGAGAAGAAGCAGGATAGTACAGAAGGAGTAGCTGCTTCCAAGAAGAAAAAGACACCACTGGATATCCTTCAGCATGTAGTGAGCGGGAAAAGGTACCTCCTTGTATTGGACGATGTCTGGGCACGAGAGGATCTTACATGGAAACAGCTCAAGGCCTGCCTTGAACATGGTGGCATGGGTAGTGTGGTCTTGACAACAACTCGTGATAAAAAAGTTGCGGAAATAATGGGTACTGTGGAAGCTTATAACCTCGAAGCTTTGGAAGGAAGGTACATAAAGGAAATTATCGAGATAACAGCATTCAATCGTTTGAAGGAAAAGGATAGGCCCACGGTGTTGGTGAATATGGTTGGTGAGATTGTTGAGCGATGTGTTGGCTCTCCTTTAGCTGCAATCGCGTTGGGCTCGATACTGTGTGACAAGTGTAGTGAAGAAGAATGGAAGGCTGTATCAAGCAGAAGCAATATTTGCACCATGGAGTCTGGAATCTTACCGATACTCAAGCTCAGTTATAATGCCTTGCCGCAACATATGAAGCAATGCTTTGCCTTTTGTGCTATTTTCCCCAAAGATTACGAGATTGATGTGGAGAAGTTGATCCAGCTATGGATTGCACATGGTTTTATTATCCAAGAAGAGCAAGTCCGTCTTGAAACCAGTGGCAAACATATTTTCAATGAGCTGGCCTCAAGGTCATTCTTTCAGGATGTGAAACAAGTGGAGGCCACAGACGATGAAATTAAATACAAGGGGGCTTGTTATTCCAGGACAACATGCAAAATCCATGATCTTATGCATGATGTTGCACTGTCTGTAATGGGGAAGGAATGTGCATTGGCAATTGAGGGACCAAGTCAAACTGATTGGTTTACAAAAACTGCTCAGCATTTATTTTGTCATGCAAGAAACCTGGGAAAAAATTGAATAGTTCTCTTAAGAACAGCTCTTCAGCTATCCAAACACTTTTGTGTGATAGCTATATGAAATCTAGACTGCAGCATTTAGCAAAATACAACTCTTTGCAAGCATTACAACTCCGTTTAAAAAGACAACCATTTCCTCTGAAACCAAAGCATCTACATCACCTCAGGTATCTAGATCTCTCAAGAAGTTATATCAAAGCACTTCCTGAAGATATGAGCATTCTATACAACCTGCAAACTTTGAACCTCTCTAACTGCGGAAATCTTGGTAGACTTCCCAGGGAAATGAAGTATATGACTGCCCTCCGCCACCTTTACACTCATGGTTGTCTAGAGCTGGAGAGCATGCCTAGAGACTTAAGAAAACTCACATCACTACAGACACTTACATGTTTTGTAGTAGGTAGTGGATCTAACTGCAGTACTATTAGGGAACTGGGCAATTTAAACCTTCGAGGTCAACTAGAGCTATGTCACCTAGAGAATGTGATAGAAGAAGATGCAGAAGCGGCAAACCTCGTTAGGAGGAAGGAGCTAAGAGAACTGACATTAAATTGGAGTGTTACTAGGGGTGAGTATGATGCAAGAGTGCTCGAGAAACTCAAACCTCATGATGGGCTGCATGCTATAAGGATACACTCCTATGGAGGTCATTGTTCGGGAATTCGTTAACTGGTAACGGCTCGGTCGGCCACTGAATAGGGATTAATCGGCGAATCGGCCGATTAACTGAATTAATCGGTCGAGCATTAATCGGTCGAGAAAACAGGACATGACAATATTTTGGCAACTTATATATAGTTTTCCTGTGTTATTTCATGCTCCCATGTTACCAACTATGTAACTATACTAAAATATGGCATACAAAATAGCAAAAAAAACAGCCAAGAAGTGTATAAATGGTACCTGGGCGCTCTGGTCTTGATGCATCCAAACCGAGAGGCAACAAACCTACAAAACAATAAACATACGCATTAGTGTGTGCTCTAAACTTGTCAAGATAAATGACAGCCACAAATTGGCAAATTGGTAACACAATGACAAGCAAGATAAATGAGTAAATGACAGGACAGCCACACCAACATAGATAATGACAGCCACACCAACACAGATAATGACAACCAAATAACAAGGTTCACACGTCACAGACCACAAATAGCTCTCACAACTCACATAGTCTCCACAAACAAAGTAGCAAACTAAAGTACCAAACCAACCAGCTGCAAGCAACACATCACAAGCAAGCAAAATAAGGTCTTATGGTAGGTTATGAGATGCTAATAGACGACTCAATCACTCAAGGCTGCTGGTTGTCCTCCTCCTCCTCATCATCATCTTTGGTTGCCATCACACCATCATCATCGGACTCGTACTCAATGTCTTCATCATTGCCCATTCCATGGTCGTCAGCTTCATCATCATCGGAAACAAATTCTTCAACTTCATGGAGCTCTCTCACTCTTGCACTCCTACGAGGCTCCATAGCTTCGGTTGCCCCCATTGCTTCATCAATGATGTTGTATGACAGCCCCGTTTATAGGATCAATCTCCTCATCAGCATATGCACCTTCAACAATCCAATCTTGTGCTCGTGATGCATCTACACCAAGAAGAGGATAACTTGCTTCTTTTGTCCATCATTCTTCCATTGAATTGGACATAGACCATGTTGTCTCTACGGACCACATCAAGTCTATTTCTCCTCTTTGCATCCACCTACAAAGTGCAAATGGGAGCATTGTTAGAATATTTTGCAAGAAGCAATATTTTTCAGATTTGATAGATTGAGGGTGACTAGAGTTACCATTTCATATGCGCTCCAATTTCTTTCACAACCTGATGAACTTGTGGTCAAGTTGAGTATCCTAATGGCCACTTCTTGCAATGTAGGAGTTTGTAATCCATAAGTGCCCCACCATTCAGCTGCAATTTAGAAAAAGAGGAACAATATGCAATCAACCAATAATTTCAGAAATGCTAGAACAATATGCAATCAGCCAATAATTTCAGAAATGCTAGAACAATATGCAATCAGCCAATAACAAGCTTACCGGCATCGAAATCAGCATTATTGATTGCTTTCATGGCTGCCACCTTCCCAAACATGCCATCTTTTTTCTTAAACTTGTTGAAGTCTATGTTAAGGACAACATTTTGCTTCTCATCATCCTCATAAAAAAGTGTCTCCATGACTTCCATAAACCCAGCCATTAGCTGTACCTCTTTGAAGATGCTTGAGTCAGCATAACTATACTTGGGATTCAACATGTATGCTGCCATATGTAATGGAGAATCCAGCCTCCCTCTCATCTTGCTATCCATGGCATTGGTGATCACCAAATAGTCTTTTTCTGAATTCTGAACAGCAAGCATGATATCCTTTTTTGCACTTATTATCTCACCATACATGGAGGCCATCGATGGACCATCACCATCAGCCAACCGAAGCACCTTCACCAATGGTTCAAAAACCTTGCATTGCAACATAGAATTGAAACAAATATGAGAAAACAGCCACACAATCTAACACAAACAAGTATGAGAAAACAGCCACACAATCCAACACAAACAAGAACATACCTTGATGCAAAGAGAGACACCATTCCAAAATCCTCTACTCATTATTGTGGCATGAGCTTCATCCGACTTGCCCCCTAATCCCAGCAATATGTTGCTTCATCCGATTGACCCCTCCATGCATTTCCTTTCTGCACAACTTGCACTTCACAGCCTGTGGATTTAGAGGATCACATAGTACTGCAAACTCCCACCCCATATCATCTGAATTTCTTTTCAGAGCTTGAGAACTAGTAGCGGTAGAACCTGCTACAGACCCCTGTAAATATGATGCACAACAAGTAAATCAACATGACAACAGAAATTAACAAGTTTTCAGTGCAAAACAATAGCAAGAACTATCAATACATTACTAGCAGCCTAGCAATGAGGAGATCCAGCAACATTCGTTAACATGACAACAGAAATTAACAAGTTTTCAGCCATCAATCACATCCAGCAACATAGATCTACTGCAGCAACTAGAGGAACAAAAAAACTACAGCGACATAGAGAGAAAGAGGGAGGTTTTACCTTGCTAGCTGGTGAAGCCATGGTGGAGGAGCTGCTGCAGCACGCAGGTCGGAGCAGCTGCTGCAGGTCGAGGCGCAGATCAGGGCTGGAGGGCGCAGGTCCGGGCTGGAGGACGATGGGGACGCGCTGGATGGGAGGGAAAGGGTAGGGAGAAGGAGGCCGGCGGTGTCTGCGGTGGCCGGCGGTGGCTGGAGCTCGAGGATGGCCGCCGGAGAAGCCAGCCGCCAGGAGAAGCCAGCCGCCAGGAGCAGAACGGGCGGGAGGAGAACCCTAGCTATTTTGGTCGAGCGAGGGAGGTACCCTTCACTCACGGGCTAAATATTGGCCTCGCCCAAAAAAAAAAACAGTTAAATGGTGCGGCCGATTATTCGGTCTGACACCGATTAATCGGTCTGACAGCCGATTAACTGCCAGTTAATCGGGGTGACCAGTTAACTCGCCGAATATGTGCTATTCGCGTCGGTGACCCTCCGAGCAGCGATTAACTGGCCAGTTAATCGGTGATTCGACCGAATTCCTGAACAATGATGGAGGTACAACCTTCCCGACCTGGATAGCTATGCCGCAAAACTTTGTTGAGATCCATTTTTTCCGTTGTGAAAAACTGCAATGGTTGTTCCGCCATGGCCATGATACATCCTTTGCATTTCCAAATCTGAAGGAGCTTACGCTAGAAGAACTTGTCTGTTTGGAGAGATTGTGGGAAATAGATAATGATGGGATACAAGGAGAAGAGATAATGTTTCCTCTGCTTAAGAAGTTGTCTCTTAGTTGGTGTAAGAAGTTGACAGCATTGCCAGGACATGCAACCTTCCCTAACCTCCAGGACGTTCGTATTCGGGATGTCCACAGTTGACAATTATAGCAAAGTCACCAAAGCTTAGTGCATTAATCTTCAAAGGACATGAGGCAGAGTTATTCCTGTGGGTAGCTAGACATATGCCTTCATTGACCAATCTGAATCTTGAGAGCCTCGGAAACACAACGTCGGCCACGGCTGAGCATGGTCTGAGGGAAGTGGTGGCTGGCAAGGAAAAATGGAGTGACAGTGATTTTCCTCTGACAGTTTTGGTGTTAACAGGTCTTAACTCAGGTGTAGCAGAGTTGTGTGCGTGTTTTGTACACCTTCAAGATTTGTCAATTTCAAGCTGTCATGCGCTTGTCCACTGGCCGGAAAAAGAGTTCCAAGGACTGGTATCCTTGAGGAAGCTTAGTATTCAGTACTGCAAGAATCTGACTGGATATGCACAAGCTCCTACTGAGCCATCAACATCATCAGTAACGAGTCGGCTCCTGCCACGTCTAGAATCTCTAGTGATAGAGTCTTGTGGAAGCATGGTTGAGGTCTTCAACGTTCCTCCATCTCTCAGGAGGATGCGAATTTTTCATTGCAATAAGCTTGAGTCTATCTTCGGCAGCAGGGTGCCGCAGGGACAGTCAGCATTGTCGATTCATCAAGGCTCATCTAGTATACTGGAGGTGTCATCATCATCACACAGAGCTGGGGCAGAGTATTTAGAAGAATTAATGTTATTGCAGTGTCATGGCTTAACGGGGGCTCTCCATCTTTCCCCAACCCTCAAGGACCTGCAAATTATTGACTGCAATGGGTTGACATCTTTGGAATCTCGCTCGGAGAGCTCCCATCGATGGAGCGCCTCTGTCTTTTGGGCTGCAATACCCTGTCACTCCTACCGGATAGCCCGCAAGCATACTCATCTCTCCAACATCTTCGCATTAGAGACTGCCCTGGTATGAAAACGCTCCCTACAAGCCTGCAGCAACGGGTGGGCAGCCTCCAGTCGAAATACATTGATGGCCATCATTATGGAAGTAAGTACGCAGCAACTACCTTCTCTGTTATACGTCTAGAGAGTATTAAATGAACTAGTTAGATAATGAACTAGTAGTACAACAGAAAATTATAGCAAGTTAAACTGTTCCTTTAACCTAAATTCATCATTCGTTAATGATATTTCTTTGATTGCTTATTTTTACATTATTAATCTGTGCAGAGCCTATGCTGCTGAAACCGAAGACATGGAAATATGCCTGCAAAGATTGAACTACTATTTCCAAAGACTTGGAAGATATGCTGTCGGGTTGGTGATATTGCACCGCTCTGACTTACACTGCCTGATACTACGTTTCTGAGTGTTCTTGTTGTGTTGATTGTGTTCAGAGAAAAAGAAAGTCATGTTTCAGTAACTCTGTTTGCCTACAGTTGTAGTCCAAGATCAGTATCCAACTCTGTTTGCCTACAGTAGTATCATTATATTTCTTTTTTCAATCAGAGTTTCCCAGTTTTATCAATTGGAACTATTTAACAGTGCTATTACTTGCAGTCAATACTCTGTTTTCCACGTATAGCAGTGCTATTGTTTTTACTTGTCCAATCATGTATATGTGAAGCTGTTGATTAATTCTCTTCATACTGTTCTGATGGAATATACTGTTCTGAAGTGAGGCTAGGTACTTTGGTATACATTGGGTCGTCCAGAACCACTTGCCAGGTATGCTTGTCTGTAAACATTCTGAGTTAAGAGACCTGATGCTCTTGGACTACAAGTCTGAGCAGAAAAAGAAACAATAAGCTACAGATTACAACATAATGATCAGAAATTCAGAACGTTTACGTTACAGAATGCAATGACACGGTGGCCAATTGACAGAAGACCGTTTAAGCGGAGAGGTTTATGATCTAGGTATAGTAAGGTTTCAGAGATGTGCTGGTTTTCAGTCCTGGAGGCAGACTGAGCATCCTGAGAGGTCGCCGACAGCGTTCCAGCTGTACTCCTCGGTGACCCTGACCTCGGGTAGCTTGTGATGGATTCCCTCGGTCTCGAAAAGGTCAGGGGGCTCCCAGAACTGTGATGAGTCCACTGCATTCATCTATATGTCCAGCGAAGCATGCATACAAATCAACAAGATCCTGGACTGGCGGGAGATATGAGTACAGTTAGTCCATGGAAGCAAGCGTGTCAGTTGCGAGTTAGCTGTCCTGCCCCTACTTGCTACTTGCAACCAACCATCAGAGGTGATGTATCCTACCCAGCTCTCATGTGTATTGGTGAGCGGAGCGGGCAAGCGCGGGGAGGGAATGGGATCGACAAACAAAGCTGTCGCAATGGTTCATACACACTGCTCCCCTTTACAGACAACGTGTGATTCGAAACTATGTGGATAGCCACTAACCTGGTTGCTCAAATATTTTCCCAACCTTAGGTTCTACGGTCGACTTTTTTTTCAGGAGAGAAATTGCGATCGATCAAGTACTGGGCCAAATGGCCTTTCTCTCTGTTCTTCGGTCGGACTGGCCTAATGGGCCGTAGCATTCGCAAACCATAAACACTGCCTCGTCGTTAGAAGAAGAAGAAGAAAAAACACAATGTCTCGTCGTTCCCCAATGCCGGGGAACGCCGGCCGGGGAATGCGGCTCCACCCCCGCCGTAAGTCCTTCCTGGACGCGGGCGAGCGAGGACCCGGAACTATCCTCCTCCGCCTGAATCCAGTACACGTTTGAGGAGGAGAGGGAGGCCATGGCGCCACCCCGTCGCCGTCGTCCGGCGCTGCCGCCCTCGTCTCCGCCTCTCTACAGCGACCGTTGGGGGAGGGGGACACCGGCGGCTGCCGGAGAGTGTATTGGAGAAACCGTGGGTGGAACGGGGCGCGGCGGAGCGGGAGGAGCTGCCGGCGGCTCAGGTAAGGCAGCAGTACACTGAAACTTCGTCACTGTCATACTGTTCAGTTACATGTAGAACAGTGTATGCCGTATGGGAGGTTCGAGTGGAAAGTATCAAATCTATTTCGTATCTGTACTATCCTGCAAGCTATGAGCATTCCACCTTGTGCCGGAATAAGTGTTTCTGTCCGAAAATTAAGAAGTGGCGTTGGTAAAAACACAGAGTCTTCTCTTCTTGGCATTAGCGTGGCAATAAACAGGGAAGAGTGGTTATCCTATAGGTAGCCAACTGGGCATTATTAATGACAGCTACAGATAATATATATTACTCAAGCAGTTCCTTTCACAGTATTATTTATTTAGTTGGTAAGCATCACATTGCTTGTTGGAGTACACATCCTCTTCAAGTCTTCCCTTATGGCATCAGCTTGGAAATAAACAGGTCAAGTGCACAAGTTCAGACAACATATTACTCACATCACCCTCTTTGATAGTATTGTTTATTGATTTGGGAAACATCACATTGCTGCCCACTGATCTTGCTTACTTTATGAGTGATGCACTGACGCAAGATGGCAACATTATCTCGAGAGCAACATAGTGTTATATATCGATGGGTCTTTTTTGCCGTAACTCTTGCCTCTGAAATAAAAATTATGCAATGATAGCACTAGTCTGGATTTAACTATCTGTATATGGTGTTTTTGGCACTGTTTGTTGGTCCTTTGTACCTTCTTTACTTCACGAGTTCAGAATTCATGTGCATTCTCATAAAGCAAAATCATAAGTGTGTTATTTTGGTCATGAAAACAGTGTGTTGAATCTTTGAGCAAGCGCAGATTTAAGTTCTGACTGATGCACTGACAGAGTATATAATCCCACAACAATATATGGATACTGGTGGTTCTCTGTTCTCAGAACCACAAAATTATAAATTACCATGGCATTTGAATATGATTATATAAATTCCAGCAATCCACACTATGACTGAATTGTGATGTGACATGTTTGCAGGAAGGTAAGAAAAAAGTAGAGCCCTTAACATAGATAATTATGATTCAGTTTTGTAAGAGGTGCTGGCAATCTGCGTAGCAATACCTCGCACTTATGGATCATACGAGGCGCAAGATGTACCTTTCAAGCAAATTCCTGGCCGAGATTTACTGAAGATGGTACATTGATAGATGAAGTTATTCCCGATGTCAGCGTAGAAGGGGTTGGCGAAGCTGCCATCAGACACGCCGACACGGCGATGCTAAGAAAACATAGTGGTCCTAAAAGATGCTATACGGAAGTAGTCATCTGTCATTAAAAAATATAAGTGTACAACTGTTGTTTCTATATTGTGGCAGTGGATGCAATCAATCAACTGAATCAAACACATCCACATGTACCTCTGCCAGAAATCAATACTACATACATTTGCTTCCATTTTCCTCACAGGCAAGCAAGCGCAACTTGCTCAGACCATCCTCTTCTCCACCTTGCACTGCACTTGTGCTTCTCTCTGTTCTTGCGCTTCCTTGGTGTTCCAATGGCGGTGGTGGCCACCATGCTGGCCGGACCACTGGTCAAAATCATGATGGAGAAGGCGTCGGGCAGCCTCCTTGACCAGTACATGGTGATGAAGGGGATGGAGGAGCAACATGATATCCTCAAGCGCAGACTGCCTGCCATCCTGGGCATCATCACCGAAGCCGAGCAGGCAGCAACCGACCCCGGGCAGCCGGCAGTCCGTAGAGCAGGGGTGACAACTTGGCTCGAGGACATCAAGAAGGTGGCTTACCAGGCGAATGAAGTATTTGATGAGTTCAAGTACGAGGCACTTCGTCGTAAGGCCAAAAAGGAGGGACACTACAAGGATCTTGGCTTCAACGTGGTAAAACTCTTTCCCACCCACAACCGTTTTGTACTCCGTCAAAGGATGGGGAAAAGGCTCCGCAAGGTTGTGCGGTCAGTCGAGGTCCTTGTGACTGAAATGAATGCCTTTGGCTTTCAAAATCAGCAACAACAACCTATATTCTACCAGGGGCGGCATACGGATCATGATCTTTTTGATCCGAAGAAAATCATCAACAGATCCAGAGCCGAAGATAACAAGAATATTGTTGATATACTAGTTTCGCGAGCTAACATTGCAGATCTCACAGTTGTTCCCATCGTTGGAATGGGGGGTCTTGGCAAGACCACTTTAGCTCAACTTGTTTACAATGACCCTGAAATTCAGAAGCATTTCGATGTGCTGCTATGGGTGTGTGTCTCTAACAGCTTTGATGTTGATTCTCTGGCTAGAAGTATAGTTGAATCAGCTCCCAAGAAGAAGATTGGTGGTACTGAAGCAACAACTGCTTCCAAGACGAAGAAGACAGCACTCGATATCCTTCAAAATCAGTTTTGCGGGCAAAGGTACCTCCTTGTGTTGGATGATGTCTGGACACGAGATGATGATAAATGGGAACAACTCGAGGCACGTCTTAAACATGGTGGCATGGGTAGTGTGGTCTTGATAACAACTCGTGATAAAGTAGTTGCCGAAATAATGGGTACTATTGAAGCTTATAGTCTCGGTGCTTTGGGACGGCAATACATAAAGGAAATTATTGAGACAAAAGCATTCACTCGTTTGAAGAAGGAAGAGGAAAGGCCTGTCATGTTGGTGAATATGGTTGATGAGATTGTGGAGAGATGTGATGGCTCTCCTTTAGTTGCAATAGCGCTGGGCTCCATACTTCGTAGCAAGACCAGTGAAGAAGAATGGAAGGTTGTATCAAAAAGAAGCAACATTTGCACCGAAGAGTCTGGAATCTTACCAATACTCAAGCTCAGCTACAACGAGTTGCCATCAGATATGAAGCAATGCTTTGCCTTTTGTGCCATATTTCCCAAAGATTACGAGATCGATGTGGACAAACTAATCCAATTGTGGATTGCACATGGCTTTATTATCCAAGAAGAGCAAGTTCGTTTTGAAACCATTGGTAAAAGAATTTTTGATGAGTTGGCCTCCAGGTCATTTTTTCAGGATGTTAAAGAAGTCCAAGCCACAGTCCATGAAATTGAAAACAGATGGGTGTGTTATTCCAAAACTACATGTAAAATTCATGATCTCATGCATGATGTTGCACTGGCTGTAATGGAAAAGGAATGTGCATTGGCAACTGAGGAACCAGACAAGATTATATTTGGCGTTCGAAAAGAGGAACCAAGTCAGAATGAGTGGCTCCCAAACACCGCTCGGCATTTATTTTTGTCATGCAAGAAACCCGAAAGAAAATTGAATAGTTCTCTGGGTAATAGCTCTGCATCTATCCAAACGCTTGTGTGTGATGGTTATATGGAAAGTTTCCTGCAACATCTATCTAAATACAGCTCTTTGCAAGCATTACAGCTATGGTTATATAGTTCATCATTTCCGTTGAAGCCAAAGCATCTACATCACCTCAGGTATCTAGATCTCTCAGGAAGTTCTATCAGAGCACTTCCTGGGGATATGAGCATTCTATACAACCTGCAAACACTGAACCTGTCTAGCTGCACATATCTTCGTGGACTTCCAAGAGAAATGAAGTATATGACTTCCCTTCGTCACCTTTACACTCATGGTTGTCCAGAGCTGAAGAGCATGCCTAGAGACCTCGGAAAACTCATATGCCTACAAACACTTACATGTTTTGTAGCAGGCAGTAGCTCTAATTGCAGTAATATCAGGGAGCTCGGAGATTTGAACCTTGGTGGTCAACTAGAGCTCCATCATCTAGAGAATGTGAATGTAGAAGATGCAGAAGCGGCAAACCTCGTCAGGAAGAAGGAGCTAAAAGAACTGACATTAAAATGGACTGTTACTAGGGGTGAGTATGATGCAAGAGTGCTCGAGAAACTCAAACCTCATGATGAGCTGCATGTTATAAGGATACACTCCTATGGAGGCACCACCTTCCCGACCTGGAAGGCTATGTTACAAAACATTGTTGAGATCCATCTTTTCGGTTGTGAAAAACTGCAAAGGTTGTTCAACCATGACCGTGATACATCCTTTGTATTTCCAAATCTGAAGGAGCTTAGGCTAGAAAATCTTGTCTGTTTGGAGAGATTGTGGAAAATAGATAATGATGGGATGCAAGGAGGAGAAATAATGTTTCCTCTGCTTGAGAAGTTGTGTATTGATGGCTGTGAAAAGTTGACAGCATTGCCAGGACATGCAACCTTCCCTAACCTCCAGAACGCTGTGATTAAGGGATGTCCAGAGTTGAGAACTACAGCCGAATCACCAAAGCTCAGTGTATTAAACATGGAAGGATGTGAGGCAGAGTTGTTCCTGTGGGTAGCTAGACATATGACTTCATTGACTAATCTGAATCTGCAGAGCCTTGGAAACAGTACAGAAACAACCTCGACAGAAGCTGATCATGGTTTGAGGGAAGTGGTTGATGGCAAGGAAAAATGGAGTGACCGTGATTTTCCTCTGGCAGTTTTGGTGTTAACAGGTTTTAAGTCAGGCGTAACAGAGCTGTGTGCATGTTTTATACACCTTCAAGATTTGTCAATTTGGAGCTCCGATGCGCTCATACACTGGCCAGAAAAAGAGTTCCAAGGATTGGTATCCTTGAGGAAGCTTCAGATTTACGGATGCAACAATCTGACTGGATATGCACAAGCTCCTGCCGAGCTACCAACATCATCAGAAACGAGACAGCTCCTGCCATGTCTAGATTTTCTGACGATACAGTATTGTGGAAACTTGGTTGATGTCTTCAATGTTCCTTCATCTCTCAGGACAATGTTCATTTATGCTTGCGAAAAGCTTGAGTCTATCTTCGGCAGGAGAGTACAGCAGGGACAGTCATGTAAGAATCTGACTGAGTATGCGCAGCCTCATGCCGAGCCATCAACATCGTCAGAAACGAGACAGCTCCTGCCACGTCTAGAATCTCTGACGATAAAGTATTGTGGAAGCTTGGTTGAGGTGTTCATATATGGCAGGAAGGTGGAAATTTGGGGTTGCAGTAAGCTTGAGTCCATATATGGCAGGAGAGTGCAGGCATTGACAATTCATCAAGGGTCATCTAGTATACCAGAGGTGTCATCATCATCACCCAGAGCTGGGGCAGAGCATTTAGAAGACTTAACATTAAGGTGGTGTGATGGCTTAAAAGGGGTCCATCTTCCCCCATCCCTCAAGGAAATAGTAATTCAAGAGTGCAATGGGTTGACATCTCTGGGAGAGCTCCCGCTGTTGGAGCGCCTCGAGCTTTGGGACTGCAATACGCTGTCATCCCTACCGGATGGGCTGCAGGCATACTCGCGTCTCCAACGTCTTTGCATTAGACGCTGCCCTGGTGTGAAGACGCTCCCTACAGGCCTGCAGCAACGGCTGGGCAGCCTCCAGTATGCATTCATAGATGCCCGTTATTATGGATGTAAGTACACAGCTATTACCTTCTTCGTTACTTGCTAGTGAGTATTAAATGTACTAGTTAGATAATGATAATAGCATCACTAGTAGTACGACAGAAAATGGTTCTAAATTGCAAGTTCCTTTAAGCTGAATTCGTTATTTCTTTAATGAAACCGATGCTGTATTATTAACCTGTGCAGATAAGCCAATGCTGCTGAAACCGAAGACATGGAAATATGTCTGCATAGAGTGAACTAGTATTCACAAAGACTTGGAAGATATGCTGTCTGCAAAGGTATCCATCAGATTTATTCAGAGAAAAAAATATACATGTCCCATCACTATATTTTGTGCTTTCCTCTGGTGTTGATGTATGGCTTTGAATTCTGCCAGCACATACAAACTGGGACGCTTGGAGTAGAACTGTTCTCTTGCAAGACTCCCAAGACCCTACAGAAGACGCCCCCAAGACATGTTGAATTGTGAGATAGGTAATTGCAATACATGTTGAACTGGCTATCATTTTGTTCGCAGAAAGACCTCCTGTTTGAAGAATAAGTACTTATATTTTCCACTGTTGTTCACCTTCAGTTATATCATTGTTGTACACTCCCTCCGATCCATATTAATTGTCGACAAAAATAAGTATCTAGACATGTTATAATGCTAAATACATCTGATTGGGCGACAATTAATGTGGATCGGAGGGATTACTTTTTTGTTCCAACTGCCCCGGGCATTATCAGTTTTATTTTCAAAATTTCTTTTGGTGCTATGCACTATTATTTATTGACCATCATATATATTTGAAGCGGTTGATTTTCTTTTCGAATCTGAGATTACTATTTTTTTTGGATTCACAGGGAGGTATCCCCGGTTCCATTAAAGATAACGAAACCAAACGGGTATACGCAAATGCAGGGAAAGTAAAGCTAGGGAGACTGCCAGACTAGACTGCAGTTCTCAGAGACTAAGGGTGTGTTTGGTTTAGGGGGTATCTCCCAAGTGGTAGCGGTAGCCAATTTTTTAGTGGTTGCCCTATGTTTGGTTGGGAGGGTGAAGGTGGCAGGGGTAGCCAGATTCTAGGAATATTCCACCAAAACGGTGGCTCCGCTCGTCCCACCAAATCGAGCAGATGAGGCCAACCAGTTTTCACAAGCGCGATAAACTCACCCGCTAAACTCGCTTTAGTCGTAAGAAAAATAGTCAACTATTTATTCCCGTTCGTCTCTTCCTCAAAAGACCAGGCGGCGGCATCAAATCCGGTGACACGAGCGCGGCCGCGGCAAATTAGGTGACACGAGCGCGGTGGCCGGCTGCGGCGGCGGCTGGATCGATCCGGACAGCGACAGCGGCAGCTGCACAGTACCTCTCCTCTCCATCTTGGTCGGCAGCGACTACCTCCGGCTATTGCCAGCGGCAGGAAACTACACCAGAGTTTAGCTTACAGAATCCAGACAAAAAACAGAGTTAAACTTAAGGAAACACTATCTAAAACTTCCACCAAGCACAACGAGGGGTGACTTCAATAGCTGGGAGCGCAGCAGGTAGCATGAAAACAACATCGTCTTCACATGACCACGTGTATGGCATCGCTCTCCTCCGGATGCTCCTTCAGGTATTCTGTCATTGCCCTGCCACTGTACGCCGAAGTTGCGGTCGTAGACCAAGTGCTGATCCAGCTGAAGTCTACACATCTCAGCCAGGGTCGAGTGCCAACGGAGCTTTTAGTCTTCCGAGCAGGAAGACTTGCGAACTGCTCCAGTTTTCCTCCTGCTTGTTCTTTTAAAAGGACCATCGAGAGCTTCAAATAAGATAGTGTCAGTGCCACACCTGTTTCAAATTGATCCAGGTCCAACGGTTAAACACTATGTTATTCCTATTATTCCAAATGCTCCAAAGAACAGCAGCAGTAACTATGTTTAGATGCATATATCTAGTTTTGCAGAGCCATTTTGAAGCAAGAGTTTCAAAGTTAGTAATGTTAACATCAAAAACATGCCTCACTAGTTCCTACATGTTCTTAGCAACTATACATTCAAAGAACAAATGATAGACCAACTCAATTTCCTTACATAATTCACATTCTAAAGGTTTCGGCATCCCTCTTCTCCAGAGGTTATCCCTAGTCATAATTTTGTTTTGGGAAAACAACCACAGGAAGACATGTATCCTGGGTGGTACTTTGATCTCCCAAACTACGGTAAATAAACATGTTTCACAGGGCCGGTCCATAGGGCGGGGCAATGGGCGCCCGCCCCGGGCCCCCGGCAGGAAGAGGCCCCAGCCCATGTAGTACTTCTGTTATATTTAAACGAAATTTCTGCCTTAGGCCAAGAAATCGAGAGAAAAAACTTGGAGGCCCATGCGCAACTGTAAAAGCATGGAGCTGAAGCCCACCACGTTGATGTACTGGAGAACAGCACATCGTTGATCTCACATGGTCTTTTTGTAAATAGATCAGCTCTCCGGCTCTGAGCCTCTGGCTGCATCACATATGCAATTATGCATAGTTCTTCGTACTATTGTATTGTTTTTATAGTATATGAGAGTAATGAACGAATAATGAAGTCTTTTTAACACAAAAGGTTAAAGTACTAATCAGTTTTTTGAAGTAGTATTATCTGTTTTGACACGGCTACTCCCTCCGTCTCAAAATAAGTGTCTCAAATTTGCCCCAAAGTGGATGTAGCTATACTTGTTTCATATCTAGATACATCCACTTTTTGAAAAGTCTAAGACAGTTATTTTCGGACGGAGGGAGTATTTGATTTCTTGATGAAAATGATAGTCTCATTGCAACACTTAAAAAACAAATCTTTTGTAGAACTATATTATTTCCTTACTATCATGGTGTAGTTCTCATGATCGATACAAATAGATAACTTGTGGTGTTAGTTTTGCAGTTCAAAGGACATCATTTATACTATGTACATGATAAATTCTAAAATAAAATATACTCTAAAAAATTTCCTCAACAAAATGGTCCCTTCTTGTTGTATTGCCCTGGGGCCCCGTATATGTGTGGACCGGCCCTGATGTTTCACTCCTCTGAAGTTGACCAGTGCATACATTGATCTGGACGAGTAAACAACATTGGTTTCATACTACCAAATCAACTAATCTTCCTCATCAGAAAGGACTAACGAACTAGCAATACTACCACTCTCCAACCACTGCAGCATCATGTCCTCCTAAAATCACATCTAAGTATCTAAGTTGAGTACCATCCTAGAGTTCTGCCACAGTTTGGGTTTGTTGGTTAGAAACTACATAGATATCCCAAAATTGTGTCGACAAAGGTGAGTTTCCAAACCATATGTCTTCCCAAAATTTCACTAACTTAGCGTTGCACACCTTCCACCTATAACCTATTTTGACTACCGTGCTGCCCACATCACACCCTTCCAAAACATGGATGGATGGGTGTCATTATAGCACAGGATGTTCGGACTCTTAGTGTTATACTTTGCATCTACTACCTTCTTCCACAAGGAACCTTCCCCTGTGCATATCTCTTCACCCAGGACCCTATCATGCAGAGACTGAGGTCCTGTAGGTTAGGGATACCTAATCCTCCAAACTCCTTCCTCATACAGACAG
Source organism: Poa pratensis (assembly GCA_947311845.1). NCBI lineage: Eukaryota > Viridiplantae > Streptophyta > Magnoliopsida > Poales > Poaceae > Poa > Poa pratensis. Next base: position 5,095,300 of record CAMZMU010000089.1, read on the forward strand.
AAGGCCAGTTGGCTAGATATATCTTACAGTTAACTTTTGTGTCGTCCCAAAGGCAGTTGGCTAGTTGAGTGTTTATTAAATCTATAGCCCATTTGGGAAACTTAAAGAAAGACAACAAGTAGATCGGAATACTAGCTAAGCAAGTTTGAACTAGCTCTCTCTTGGCAGTTCAGGACAATAATTTCCCTCTCCAACTTGCCAACCTTTTCAGTAAGCTAGCAATGAGAGGTTGAAGAGGTTCCCATAATGCAATGGAATACCTAAGTATTTAATGAGGAAATCACCTAACACACACTGCAGCGTTTCTACAAACTGCACACACTCATCAGGCTCCAAATTAATAGGGATAAGTTCACTCTTATGTTAGTTAATGCGCATGCCTGACAGTTGTTCAAAACAAGTCAGGATCCATTTCAAATGAAAAGATACAGTTTTGTCTGCCTCTAAAAAGAGAAGGGTATCATCTGCATACTGCAGACACATAACACCTCCTGGCACAAACCTAGGTCACAAACCTCTAATCAAGTTTGCTCCCAATCCCTTGATTAGCATCTTGGCAAACACATCCACTACAAAATTAAACAGGATAGGTCCCTGTCTCAATCCCTTACCAGTGACAAAGAAGTCTCCTTCTTCATCATTTACCTTAACACCTACTGATCCGTTCTGAGTTACTTGTTTAATTAGTCTAATCCAGATTGGGCTAAAACCTCTTAATTCTAGAATTTCATAGAGGAAATCTAAATTGACCTTGTCATAAGCTTTTTCGTAGTCTATTTTAAGTACCAGCCTTTTTCTTTCCTAGAATGTACATCATGTGATGTCAGCACACTTTCTAAAATAAACCTACCTCTAATGAAAGCAGACTGACAGTTTGAGATGTGTCTATTTGCCACTAAGCTAATCCTGTTCGTTAGAACTTTAGTAAAAATCTTAAAACTACAATTTAACAAGCTAATCGGTCTAAACTTCTTCATAGAAGTAGCATTATCCTCTTTTGGGATCAAAGTAATCATAGCAAAATTAATACTGAATATATCTAATTTATTTACAAACCATTCCTCAAACAACATCAGCAAGTCATGCTTGACTATGTCCCAATACTTTTGATAAAAAGAAAGGTAAACTGTCACATCCCAAAATTGTAACAAATGTAATCAACAAAAATTTGGGATCAATAAAAATCTTGTGCTGCATAATGAGTGTTGATTTCTTCTTGTTGAATTGTCTTGCTTGTTTGATTTAATTAAGAACTTGGAAAAACAAAACAAATAAAATAAAATGGGAAAATGATCACTCCCATTGTTTTGAGACAACAAATCAACCAAAAATAGAGATAAATATTTTCCCTCACACAAATTCAGAGAAGTGATGATTTAATCACTTTCAATTTTTTTCCTACTACTTTTCTCTCTCAAATAATTAAATTCAAAATCCTAAATTCAAAATTTGGTTCCCTTCTTTATATATTTTAAACACCAAATGAACCAAGGTGATCCTACAAATTAAATACCCAAAACAAGAAAACAAACTTTGATAAATCCAAATGAAGTCAATTATGCAAATAATTCCCTGAAATTCAAATTTGATTTTGGCTCTGGCATTTTGTCGAGCACCTTGTGGGCAGTGACCAACTCCCCTCATATCCGAACTTGATCAGCTCGAATTCGAGCAAATTTCTGCATAACAATCATCTCTCTCACTCCCTCTCACCTCTCTGATCTTCCCCTCACGTTTGAGAACGAAGAAAATCGCGTGAGAGCGACGTCTTGGCGTGTAGCCATTGACGGGAGCGAGCTCTGCGCACGCCCATGCGCACCCCTGCTGGTGCTTGACGAAGAAGGACGCGGAGAGCGCGCTGCACCGCGCCGTCCATCACTTCTTCCTCTCCGCGCTCGTTGGCAAGGGGGAGAGCACCTGAGGAGGCCCTGCACGCGTGCAACGCGTCCGCACCCGAGCGCGACGCGCGCCATGGCCGTGCGGGGACACCCGTGGCGTTCTTCGACACCTCGCCACTCTAGCCCGCGCCGTCCAGCTCGATAGCCTCCCTAGCTCCTCGCTGACCTCGCAGACACAGCGACGCGGCCGCCGGAGCCCTGCAGCCGCACTTATCCACTCGCCGGTCGCCGTGAGCGCACGGACGGCCACCTACCCAACCGAGCTCGCGAGAGAGCTCGTTCGTGATCGCTCTCTCTCCCTCTGTGCCCTAACGCCATCCCCACGCCGTCTGTGCACAGCACTGCCACCAATGGCGTGCTCTCCCACCCTCTGCACCCCTCCTACACCGAGCGCACCGTGCGCCGGAGTTCGGCTTTATAAACCCCCACGGCATCCCTCCGCTCCTCACCCCAATCCACTGCTCTCACACCCTCCCCACACCCTCTCGTGCACCGCCAGGAGGGCGGCCACGACGCTGCTGCCTTTGCTGCTCTGGTTAAGCACGGCCAGGAGCTGCCGGAGAAGAAGGTGGAGGTCGACCACGGCCGTGCCGTGCCGTCCATCTTTTCTCTCTTCTCTGCACCGTGCACTCCTCACCATTACCACCGCACTGACCCGCACCCTTTTCCCCTCTGGTTGACGCACAGGAGAAGCGCCAGGAACTCGCCGGAGTTGGAGCACGGCGGAGGAACCGGAGCTGCACGTTGCCGACGCTCGGGCCTCCCGCAGCACGCACAGCCCCTCCCAGAAGGATCCCCAAGCTCTCCGCCGTCGAACGCCATCTTCCCCACCGTCCCCAGCCACCCTAGGTGAGGTTCCGGCCACCTCACCGTCGCACGCACGGCGGCGCCGCCTAGAAATGGTCGTCGCCGATCGTTTGAACGTGGGCCGTTGGATCTTAGATCCACGGCAGCGTACCCTTTCGCGTAGCATAGTCACTGACGAGCGGGCCCCGCTCATCAGATTTTTAAACAATACCCTGCGCGCGCCGTTTCAGTTGAGTCACTGACGAGTGGACCCCACCCGTCAGGTTCTTCAACATTATCCAGAATAGTTAACTTTTCTAATTTAAATCCTTAGAAGAATTTGGTACTGGACTCAACTTAGAAAATTAATATCTCGAGATTTTCAAATCCAAATAAATCAAATCCAAATGTTCTGGAAAGCTTATGAAATTGTTTAACCAACTCAAGTGGTTTCATTTCATTTAGATAAATAATAAAAATGTATTATTAAAATGCCACAAAAGGTTTAAATTACAAACTTGTTTGTTTCTGATACTCTGTTAGTCCAAATGACTTGAATCCAATTTTGTTAGACTTGTATTGCAGTAGCCTAACTTCCCTAATTTTAGTAGAATTAATTAAGCAACATTAATGGTATAGTAATAGATTAAAATTAGTAACCCTTGCTGTACTGAAACCAGTAGAAATAATTAATGGTTAATCCAAAAGAGTTAGGACCAATTTTGTTAGGTCACATTTAACCAGTGCTAGTTAACCCTAAAAGGGTTTAATTTTATGGTCAATATAATTTAATCAGTAGCTAAAACTAGGTTAATATGCTTCTGGACTAAAAGAATTAGGTAGGGAGTTTGGTAACTCCAATTAATTCAAACTAAATTGTGTTGTCTTCTACACACCAGTAGCTCCCTGTAGAAATTTAGTTTGTATTTTTGTGACCAACAGAACTTAAGTTGTGCAATTAAACATGTTCAACAAGTTTCTGCCATATTTAAGGCATAAATAAATAACGTTTAATCCAATTAATTTGAAACCAAGGTGTGTTGTTTGATATGTGCAGTGGCTATTTAGAGCACTTAAGATTGTAATGTTGTGATGTTGATTGAGTAGTTTAGTGATTGTTTGTTCATTACTTAGACGAGAACGTTGTCGGATTTATCGAGGAAGGGGAATTCATTGAACCTGAAGATCAAGACCAGGGTCACTTTGTCGAGCAAGGCAAGCTACTCTCTGATCATGCACATAATTATGAACATCTATTTAATCCACGTGTTTTATTCAGAAGCAACTATGGTTTAAACATCTTTTCAAAAATTATGAAAAGCTATTTTGCCACCTATGTAGAAGTATAAGGATACCAAAATTATAGGATGGAAAACTCATGGTTTATTCAAAACTTATTGGAAAATCCTTGGATGGATTGTGGTGTGCCGAGATGTCGGTGCTAAAGTGGAAAAGTGGAGAATGGTAGTTTTTATGAAAAATGCACATTGTGTCTCTGTACTTACGTCGACCAGCCGATACCCTGTGCGACCACATTTACCCACACATGGGTAAGGGCGTAGTCATATAATTTGCTCATATTAGTATGGGATGCCTCATCAACGGAGATGACTCCGTTATGCATGAGGGGATGGTTCGGTGACCTACCCCCTGACCTGGGTCCTCACACGTTGGTGTGGAGGATAGAAGGTTCCACCATAAACCGCCGGGCAAAACTATGAGTCCTCACACTTAGATTCCGAAGGGCTGGGTTAAGTGTTGATGGAAAGTGTCATAAGGGCAGGATCCTATACTAGCATGAGCAAAGGACAGGCTATGACCGGTGACTCAACTCCGCATACACCTAGTATGGCGGGACGTGGCTGACACGATGAGTTGCCGGATGGATGTGGGAAAAGCGTGCTACCTCTGCAGAGTGTAAAACTATTCGAATAGCCGAGTCCTCGGTTATGGACAGTTGGAAGGCCCTACTTAGACCTATGTGCAAGTTTTACAAAGTTTTGTTTTAAAAAGAAAGTGAAGTGGGAAGTGTTTTATGCAACTATACCGATGGATCGGTATGAGGTTGTTAAAGATGTTTTGACCATGAAGGGCTATGGTCGGTGAAATGGAGGAGGTTTGGAGAAATGTCGACAAGGTGATTTTGCTGAGGAAAAGTTTTAAAACTCTTCTTATCTTCTTCAACAAAGATATAGAGATGTTGTTAATAATTAAAAGTTGGGAAAATAAAACTTAAAACTAGTGCATGTTCATGTTGGGGTAGTTTGCGAGTACAATTCCAAATTGTACTCATATTGGCTTCGTCCCTGGCTATTGTCTTAGCCAGATTTCGAGGAGGCCTATGTGGAGGAGGAGTATGGCGCCGACTACGCGACCTAAGGATCTTCATAAGTCAGCTGCCTGTCGGGTTGTTGCCGCTAGGATGTATCGATCTACTACGCTTTAGTTTCCGCTGAATAAATTGGTGTGGCCCAGGAAGGCACCTATGTAAGACTTGGTCTGTATGACCGTATCTGTAAGACTTTAAATTCGGTATTGTAATGGATGTAAACTATGGTACTCAGTTCGGATTATGTGCAACGACAGACTGATCATGGGATCGTTGTGTTAAGCATAATCGGGTATTTCGGACAGCTAGTCCGGGGTCCCCACAGATCTGGTATCAGAGCCATCCTGACTTTAGGAGACCTTAGTTAGCATGGTCGTTAGACAGGAGATACAAAAGCTAAGTTCTAAAATAAAGGAGTGAACTATTTTTGAAAATTGCTTACCTCTCAATCCTCCTACTTATGTAAAAAAAATTACTCTCATTAAGTATTACATTTTTCTTGTATCCTTAAAAATTTGTGTAACCGTCACTTCATTAAACTTAAAATTTTGCACACTTGTAATCCCATTAAGTTTAAAATTGTGTTCATTTGTTGCTTCACTAAATTTAAAATTTTATACACTTATCACCTCACTAACTTAAATTTTTGCTTAAAAAAATTGTAGATGGCGATCCATTTCACCGAGTTTGTTCAGCTTGAGAGGGACGGCAAGTTGATGTTCGAGAAGTACCTGTTCGAGTTGAGCAAGCTGTTAGGTCGCCCCGCTCCAGAGTTTAAGGGAGCCCAGGTTGACACTCTCGGCAACGGGAACCTGTGCTGGCTAGTTGAGTCGTCTGTTCGGGGGAACATCAAGTCTCCCGGATCCAGGACACTCATCTTCACCACCATAGACGCCCACTGGGACGACGGACTGTGCCGTGCCATGCAGAGGCTGCTGGCCCGACTTTGTGAGGAGCACAAGGCGGAGTTGGTGAACTCCCGTTTCCGGTTCTACGGGAGGCGCACTGACGATGGACACCATGTCCACTCCCCTCTACACCCGACGTTCGGAGAGTACATCCTGGACATGGAGATTATGCTCTTCCGCACCCAGGAGGATCTGATGTGCGCTAGGCTTCGGTCTCGCTTTGACCGCCTCTCGCTCATTGAGAGTCGTGAGAGTGAGGCACAGCTGCAGCAGGAGAAGGTCGCTCTTATCAAAAAGAGGACCCAGCTGAGGAGGACTGTCGCCAGGCTCCGCAAGAGGCTTGCGGAGCAGGACGACATGATTGAGGATATGGAGCGCCAGCCTGCCGAGATGGAGGAGGAGGGCGAGGATCTCCGCAAGGAGAACAGCGCCTTCATCAGTGACGATGAGGATTTTATGGAGGAGATGGACTACTAGGAGGAGGACGACGAGGAGGATAGTTGACGAGGAGGAGGAGCCGCCCGAGACAGTTCTCGAGGAGGAGGAGGACCCGGAGGAGCCTCCTTACGAGTCCGAGCCAGAGGTTCCACCTCAGTAGACGAGTGACTTGAGTGTTAGCGTAGGATGTTGTTGACCCCCCCCCCCCCCCTATCGCGAGTCGAGTCCATGTGATGGTTCTGAGAAACCATGTAGTATGTAGTATGTACATTAGGTGTAGTGTGATGTTGTAAGCTTGATGTTGTGAACTCGTTGGTGTGATGCTTGTGTTTTATGAATGCATTAGTCCTGTTTGAACCGTGCAAAACTCTTCTCAATATCAACCTTAATAAATCAACCCTTGTGACTTCACCACTTTCCCCTTAGTCGGAACTTTCTGCCTTGCCTCTTATACCCTATGTACTTCAGGATGACGGGCACTCGTAGCACCAGCAACCCGAATCCACCCCCACCGCCACCTGAACCAACCACTGCCCAACTCCTTGCACTGATCATGGAGGAGCGTCAAGCTGCCCGGGAGGAGCGCCAAGCTCATCTCACCGCCCTGCAGCAGATCACTGCTGCCCATGCCAACAACAAGAACAACAACAATGGAGGCAATGGAGATGAGGATGGAAACCGGCGATCCACCTTGAGTGACTTCCAGAAGACCAACCCACCTACCTATTCCAAGGGAATTCACCCACTGGAAGCAGATGATTGGCTCCGCACCATCGCGAACGATCTGGAAGTTGCTGCTATGGGAGAAGCTGAGATGGTACTGTATGCCACTCACTACCTAGCTGGACCTGCACGAGCTTGGTGGGAGATCACCAAGGCACTCCAGCCCGTTGGTCATATCGTTAACTGGGAGGAGTTCAAGGAGAAGTTCCGCAAGAAGTATATTCCCTACGGACTCCTTGAGAGGAAGAAGGATGAATTCCGCAAGCTAAGGCAGGGAAGCAAGGATGTGGTCGGGTATCTGGATGAGTTTACCGATTTGTCTCGGTATGCTCCCGACGATACCGACACTGAGAATAAGAAGATGGAGCGTTTTCTGAATGGGCTTCATGATGAACTGCAGTGTGCGTTGGTTATCCATGACTTCATTAATATGGAGGCCCTGGTGGACAAGGCCATTCAGTTGGAGACCAAGCGCAAGGCCATGTTTGAAGGTCGCAAGAGGAGGATGAATGCCCAAGAAGGTTCTAGCAGCCAGAAGCCCCGCTACTTCCAGCCAGCACCCAAGCCTGCTTATCGCCCACCCCAAGCACCACGCCCCAACTATCCCAACCGCCCCAACAACTTCTACCCTCGCCGCAATGACAACAACCGTTCCGGAGGAAACTTCAACAACTTCAACCGTGGCCCCAGTGTTGTCTGCTTTGAGTGCGGAACCAAGGGTCACTACTCCAGAGAATGCCCCAATCCTAAGAGGAATGTTCAGCGCCCCAATGCCCCGGCGCCGAACCCTGGTCAAGGCCGTGCTGGAAATGGCAAGAATGCCGCACCCCGTGGAAATGTTGCTGTTGCCAAGGGCCGTCTCAACCACGTCAATGCTGAAGAAGCTCAGGATGCACCAGATGTTGTGTTGGGTACGTTCCTTGTCAACTCAGTACCTGCAACTGTTCTATTTGATTCTGGTGCCACTCATTCCTTTGTTACGGAAGAGTTTGTTGCTAAGGGAGGTTTAGTTGGGAGTCTTCTAGCCAAACCCATGTCAATACAAACCCTAGTATCCTCCTCTGAAACCAATTCGGTTTGTTCCGAAACCCCCATAGAGATCGGAGGGGAAAAGTTTACCGCCAACCTAATCATCTTAGGAACCCAAGGCATAGATGTGATACTCGGCATGAACTGGTTGGCCAAGTATCAAGGCCGGATTGATTGTGCCAGGAGAGTTGTTTCTCTCATTTCGGATAGTGGAGTCGAAGTAGTATGTTGCTGAGATAGGCCAACCCTGACCAAGCTGCCATGAAGCTGTAGCTCGGCCAAGCCTAGATGAGATCCGTGTGGTTCACCGATTCAAGGATGTTTTCCCGGAAGAATTGCCAGGTATGCCACCTGACCGGGATATTGAGTTTATAATTGAACTCATTCCTGGAACAGCCCCAATATCTCAGAGACCCTATCGGATGAATCCGGAAGAATTGGTTGAGTTGAAGAAGCAGTTGGCTGATATGCTTAGCAAAGGTCTTATCCGTCCAAGTGCATCACCTTGGGGATCACCCATCATTTTTGTGGACAAAAGAGACGGTACCACACGCCCGTGTGTGGATTATCGCAAGCTAAATGACGTGACCATTAAGAATAAGTACCCTCTTCCCAAGATCGAGGATCTGTTCGACCAGATGAACGGAGCCCGAGTCTTTTCAAAGATCGATCTCCGGACAGGATACCATCAGTTGAAAATCCGAGAGTCGGACATCCCCAAGACAGCTTTCACCACCCGCTATGGATTATTTGAGTACACTGGCATGTCCTTTGGCCTGACCAATGCCCCCGCCTACTTCATGAATCTCATGAACAAGGTATTTATGGAGTATCTAGACAAGTTTGTGGTAGTCTTCATCGACGACATTCTTATCTACTCCAAGACCGAAGAAGAGCATGCTGAACATCTGCGGCTAATCTTGGAGACCCTCAGAAGCACAAGTTGTATGCCAAGTTCAGCAAGTGTGAGTTATGGCTTAGTGAAGTGGCATTCCTTGGACATGTCGTGTCTGCTGGAGGAATTTCTGTCGACCCAGATAAGATCCAAGCCATCGTTGACTGGAAAGCACCCACCAGTGTGACTGAAATCCGAAGCTTTCTCGGACTAGCGGGTTACTACCGCAAGTTCGTTGAAGGTTTCTCCAGCATTGCCAAACCCATGACCCAACTGTTGAAGAAGGACAAGAAATTTGAATGGACCCAAAAATGTGAAGATAGTTTCCAGGAACTAAAGAAGAGACTGACCTCAGCCCCAATCCTAATAATGCCAGACGTCACCAAGAGCTTCGACGTGTATTGCAATGCGTCACGCGTCGGACTTGGTTGTGTTCTGATGCAGGAAGGAAAAGTGGTATCGTACCTGTCCCGACAGCTGCGACCGCATGAAGAGAATTACCCAACCCATGACCTGGAATTAGCAGCTGTTGTTCTTGCTCTTAAGACGTGGCGTCCCTACCTTGTGGGATATCGCTGCGAGATCTATACGGATCATAAGAGTTTGAAATATATTTTCACTCAGAAGGAGTTGAACCTGAGACAGAGAAGATGGATGGAATTAATCAAGGACTATGATATTGGAATCCATTATCATCCCGGAAAAGCCAATGTGGTTGCCGATGCCCTCAGTCGTAAGCCCTGTACCCTGACTGCCTTGATCAAAGCCGAGCAACCAGCCCTGTTCAAGGAGTTTGAAGATTTCGGACTGGAGCTCGTTAGCCAAGGTTATCTTGCCAATCTTGAGTTATCACCAACCCTGATGGATCAAATCAAGGAAGCCCAAAAAGACCATGAGAGTATTGAAGGGATTAAAAAGAAGATTCATCTCGATAAAGCACCTGGCTTTACCGAAGATGCCGAGGGAGTGCTGAAATTTAATGACCGCATCTGTGTACCTGATATCAAAGAGCTGAAGGAATTAATCCTGAAGGAAGCCCACGAGACACCTACTCAATTCATCCCGGTGGAACAAAAATGTACCAAGACCTCCGTGAGAGATTTTGGTGGCATGGGATGAAGCGAGAGATTGGTTCTTTCGTGGCCAAATGTGATGTATGTCAGCGAGTCAAAGCCGAACATCAGCGACCCGCTGGATTACTCCAACCTCTGAAGATTCCTGAATGGAAGTGGGATGAAGTTGGAATGGACTTTATCACCGGATTGCCGAGGTCCAAACAAGGCCATGATTCAATCTGGGTCATCGTTGACCGACTGACCAAAGTTGCTCATTTCATTCCAGTCAATACCACATACCGGGGAAATCAGTTAGCAGACTTGTATATCTCCAAAATAGTAAGTCTACATGGTGTGCCCAAAAGGATTGTATCTGATAGAGGCACGCAATTCACCTCAAGATTCTGGAAATCTCTTCACGAAGCCCTCGGAACCCAGTTATCCTTTAGCACAGCCTATCACCCCCAGACTGGAGGCCAAACTGAACGAGTAAATCAAATATTGGAGGACATGCTTCGTGCATGTGTTTTATCCTATGGTTCCAAATGGGAAGATTGCCTTCCATTTGCAGAGTTCTCTTATAACAATAGTTATCAGGCTAGTCTGCAAATGGCCCCGTTTGAGACACTTTACGGCAAGAAGTGTCGTACTCCCTTGAATTGGTCTGAAACTGGAGAAGGAAAAATATTTGGACCAGATCACCTCCGTGAAGCCGAAGAACAAGTTCAACTTATCCGTGAGCATCTCAAAGCTGCTCAATCCCGTCAGAAGAGTTACGCTGACCCCAAGCGCCGCAAGATCACCTTCAATGTCGGAGATTATATTTATCTCCGAGTGACACCACTCAAGGGAATGCAACGTTTCCATGTCAAAGAAAAATTGGCGCCAAGGTATATCGGACCTTTCAAGATCGTTGCTCGTCGAGGAGAAGTATCCTATCAATTGGATTTGCCCCCAGAATTATCAGACTTTCACAATATCTTCCACATTTCCTTGCTCCGGAAGTGTCTTGAAGTTCCTGATCAGCCCGATGTATTCAAAAACATCGACCACTCCTACGTTGACCTGAATGCTGACCTGACTTATCGTGAGGTACCTGTCAAGTTTCTTGATGAAGATGTTCGTCTCACCCGGAACCGCAAGATCAAGTTCTACAAGGTTCAGTGGACTAACCACTCCGAAGAAGAAGCAACTTGGGAGCGAGAAGACTATCTTCGAAGCGAGTTCCCAAACCTTTTTAGCACCCAAGCCTATCAAATCTCGGGGCGAGATTTATCCTAAGGGGGAAGGATCTGTCACCTCCCAAAATTGTAACAAATGTAATCAACAAAAATTTGGGACCAATAAAAATCTTGTGCTGCATAATGAGTGTTGATTTCTTCTTGTTGAATTGTCTTGCTTGTTTCATTTAATTAAGAACTTGGAAAACAAAACAAATAAAATAAAATGGGAAAATGATCACTCCCATTGTTTTGAGACAACAAATCAACCAAAAATAGAGATAAATATTTTCCCTCACACAAATTCAGAGAAGTGATGATTTAATCACTTTCAATTTTTTTTCCTACTACTTTTCTCTCTCAAATAATTAAATTCAAAATCCTAAATTCAAAATTTGGTTCCCTTCTTTATATATTTAAAACACCAAATGAACCAAGGTGATCCTACAAATTAAATACCCAAAACAAGAAAACAAACTTTGATAAATCCAAATGAAGTCAATTATGCAAATAATTCCCTGAAATTCAAATTTGATTTTGGCTCTGGCATTTTGTCGAGCACCTTGTGGGCAGTGACCAACTCCCCTCATATCCGAACTTGATCAGCTCGAATTCGAGCAAATTTCTGCATAACAATCATCTCTCTCACTCCCTCTCACCTCTCTGATCTTCCCCTCACGTTTGAGAACGAAGAAAATCGCGTGAGAGCGACGTCTTGGCGTGTAGGCATTGACGGGAGCGAGCTCTGCACACGCCATGCGCACCCCTGCTGGTGCTTGACGAAGAAGGACGCGGAGAGCGCGCTGCACCGCGTTGTCCATCACTTCTGCCTCTCCGCGCTCGTTGTCAAGGGGAGAGCACCTGAGGAGGCCCTGCATGCGTGCAACGCGTCCGCACCCAAGCGCGACGCGCGCCATGGCCGTGCGGGGACACCCGTGGCGTTCTTCGACACCTCGCCACTCTAGCCCGCGCCGTCCAGCTCGATAGCCTCCCTAGCTCCTCGCTGACCTCGCAGACACAACGACGCGGCCGCCGGAGCCCTGCAGCTGCACTTATCCACTCGCCGGTCGCCGTGAGCGCACGGACGGCCACCTACCCAACCGAGCTCGCGAGAGAGCTCGTCCGTGATCGCTCTCTCTCCCTCTGTGCCCTAACGCCATCCCCACGCCGTCTGTGCACAGCACTGCCACCAATGGCGTGCTCTCCCACCCTCTGCACCCCTCCTACACCGAGCGCACCGTGCGCCAGAGTTCGGCTTTATAAAAACCCACGACATCCCTCCGCTCCTCACCCCAATCCACTGCTCTCACACCCTCCCCACACCCTCTCGTGCACCGCCAGGAGGGCGGCCACGACGCTGCTGCTTTTGCTGCTCTGGCCAATGCCCCGGCGCCGAACCCTGGTCAAGGCCGTCCATCTTTTCTCTCTTCTCTGCACCGTGCACTCCTCACCATTACCACCGCACTGACCCGCACCCTTTTCCCCTCTAGTTGACGCACAGGAGAAACGCCAGGAACTCGCCGGAGTTGGAGCACGGCGGAGGAACCGGAGCTGCATGTTGCCGACGCTCGGGCCTCCCGCAGCACGCACAGCCCCTCCCAGAAGGATCCCCAAGCTCTCCGCCGTCGAACGCCATCTTTCCCACCGTCCCCAGCCACCCTAGGTGAGGTTCCGACCACCTCACCGTCGTACGCACGGCGGCGCCGCCCAGAAATGGTCGACGCCGATCGTTTGAACGTGGGCCGTTGGATCTTAGATCCACGGCAGCGTACCCTTTCACGTAGCATAGTCACTGACGAGCGGGCCCCGCTCGTCAGATTTTTAAACAATACCCTGCGCGCGCGCCGTTTCAGTTGAGTCACTGACGAGTGGACCCCACCCGTCAGGTTCTTCAACATTATCCAGAATAGTTAACATTTCTAATTTAAATCCTTAGAAGAATTTGGTACTGGACTCAACTTAGAAAATTAATATCACGACCACTCCTACGTTGACCTGAATGCTGACCTGACTTATCGTGAGGTACCTGTCAAGATTCTTGATGAAGATGTTCGTCTCACCCGGAACCGCAAGATCAAGTTCTACAAGGTTCAGTGGACTAACCACTCCGAAGAAGAAGCAACTTGGGAGCGAGAAGACTATCTTCGAAGTGAGTTCCCAAACCTTTTTAGCACCCAAGCCTATCAAATCTCGGGGCGAGATTTATCCTAAGGGGGGAAGGATCTGTCACCTCACAAAATTGTAACAAATGTAATCAACAAAAATTTGGGACCAATAAAAATCTTGTGCTGCATAATGAGTGTTGATTTATTCTTGTTGAATTGTCTTGCTTGTTTCATTTAATTAAGAACTTGGAAAACAAAACAAATAAAATAAAATGGGAAAATGATCACTCCCATTGTTTTGAGACAACAAATCAACCAAAAATAGAGATAAATATTTTCCCTCACACAAATTCAGAGAAGTGATGATTTAATCACTTTCAATTTTTTTTCCTACTACTTTTCTCTCTCAAATAATTAAATTCAAAATACTAAATTCAAAATTTGGTTCCCTTCTTTATATATTTAAAACACCAAATGAACCAAGGTGATCCTACAAATTAAATACCCAAAACAAGAAAACAAACTTTGATAAATCCAAATGAAGTCAATTATGCAAATAATTCCCTGAAATTCAAATTTGATTTTGGCTCTGGCATTTTGTCGAGCACCTTGTGGGCAGTGACCAACTCCCCTCATATCCGAACTTGATCAGCTCGAATTCGAGCAAATTTCTGCATAACAATCATCTCTGTCACTCCCTCTCACCTCTCTGATCTTCCCCTCACGTTTGAGAACATAGAAAATCGTGTGAGAGCGACGTCTTGGCGTGTAGCCATTGACGGGAGCGAGCTCTGCACAAGCCCGTGCGCACCCCTGCTGGTGCTTGACGAAGAAGGACGCGGAGAGCGCGCTGCACCGCGCCGTCCATCACTTCTGCCTCTCTGCGCTCGTTGTCAAGGGGGAGAGCGCCTGAGGAGGCCCTGCACGCGTGCAACGCGTCCGCACCGAAGCGCGACGCGCGCCATGGCTGTGCGGGGACACCCGTGGCGTTCTTCGACACCTCGCCACTCTAGCCCACGCCGTCCAGCTCGATAGCCTCCCTAGCTCCTCGCTGACCTCGCAGACACAACGACGCGGCCGCCGGAGCCTTGCAGCTGCACTTATCCACTCGCCGGTCGCCGTGAGCGCACGGACGGCCACCTACCCAACCGAGCTCGCGAGAGAGCTCGTCCGTGATCGCTCTCTCTCCCTCTGTGCCCTAACGCCATCCCCACGCCGTCTGTGCACAGCACTGCCACCAATGGCGTGCTCTCCCACCCTCTGCACCCCTCCTACACCGAGCGCACCGTGCGCCAGAGTTCGGCTTTATAAAAACCCACGGCATCCCTCCGCTCCTCACCCCAATCCACTGCTCTCACACCCTCCCCACACCCTCTCGTGCACCGCCAGGAGGGCGGCCACGACGCTGCTGCCTTTGCTGCTCTGGCCAATGCCCCGGCGTCGAACCCTGGTCAAGGCCGTCCATCTTTTCTCTCTTCTCTGCACCGTGCACTCCTCACCATTACCACCGCACTGACCCGCACCCTTTTCCCCTCTGGTTGACGCACAGGAGAAGCGCCAGGAACTCGCCGGAGTTGGAGCACGGTGGAGGAACCGGAGCTGCACGTTGCCGACGCTCGGGCCTCCCGCAGCACGCACAGCCCCTCCCAGAAGGATCCCCAAGCTCTCCGCCGTCGAACGCCATCTTTCCCACCGTCCCCAGCCACCCTAGGTGAGGTTCCGGCCACCTCACCGTCGCACGCACGACGGCGCCGCCCAGAAATGGTCGTCGCCGATCGTTTGAACGTGGGCCGTTGGATCTTAGATCCACGGCAGCGTACCCTTTCACGTAGCATAGTCACTGACGAGCGGGCCCCGCTCGTCAGATTTTTAAACAATACCCTGCGCGCGCGCCGTTTCAGTTGAGTCACTGACGAGTGGACCCCACCCGTCAGGTTCTTCAACATTATCCAGAATAGTTAACTTTTCTAATTTAAATCCTTAGAAGAATTTGGTACTGGACTCAACTTAGAAAATTAATATCTCGAGATTTAAAAATCCAAATGTTCTGGAAAGCTTATGATATTGTTTAACCAACCCAAGTGGTTTCATTTCATTTAGATAAATAATAAAAATGTATTGTTAAAAATGCCACAGAAGGTTTAAATTACAAACTTGTTTGTTTCTGATACTCTGTTAGTCCAAATGACTTGAATCCAATTTTGTTAGACTTGTATTGCAGTAGCCTAACTTCCCTAATTTTAGTAGAATTAATTAAGCAACATTAATGGTATAGTAATAGATTAAAATTAGTAACCCTTGCTGTACTGAAACCAGTAGAAATAATTAATGGTTAATCCAAAAGAGTTAGGACCAATTTTGTTAGGTCACATTTAACCAGTGCTAGTTAACCCTAAAAGGGTTTAATTTTATGGTCAATATAATTTAATCAGTAGCTAAAACTAGGTTAATATGCTTCTGGACTAAAAGAATTAGGTAGGGAGTTTGGTAACTCCAATTAATTCAAACTAAATTGTGTTGTCTACTACACAGCAGTAGCTCCTTGTAGAAATTTAGTTTGTATTTTTGTGACCAACAGAACTTGAGTTGTGCAATTAAACATGTTCAACAAGTTTCTGCCATATTTAAGGCATAAATAAATAATGTTTAATCCAATTAAATTGAAACCAAGGTGTGTTGTTTGATATGTGCAGTGGCTATTTAGAGCACTTAAGATTGTAATGTTGTGATGTTGATTGAGTAGTTTAGTGATTGTTTGTTTATTACTTAGACGAGAACGTTGTCGGATTTATCGAGGAAGGGGAATTCATTGAACCTGAAGATCAAGACCAGGGTCACTTTGTCGAGCAAGGCAAGCTACTCTCTGATCATGCACATAATTATGAACATCTATTTAATCCACGTGTTTTATTCAGAAGCAACTATGGTTTAAACATCTTTTCAAAAATTATGAAAAGCTATTTTGCCACCTATGTAGAAGTATAAGGATACCAAAATTATAGGATGAAAAACTCATGGTTTATTCAAAACTTATTGGAAAATCCTTGGATGGATTGTGGTGTGCCGACATGTCGGTGCTGAAGTGGAAAAGTGGAGAATGGTGGTTTTTATGAAAAATGCACATTGTGTCTCTGTACTTACGTCGACCAGCCGATACCCTGTGCGACCACACTTGCCCACACATGGGCAAGGGCGTAGTCATATAATTTGCTCATATTAGTATGGGATACCTCATCAACGGAGATGACTCCGTTATGCATGAGGGGATGGTTCGGTGACCTACCCCCTGACCTGGGTCCTCACACGTTGGTGTGGAGGATAGAAGGTTCCACCATAAACCGTCGGGCAAAACTATGAGTCCTCACACTTAGATTCCGAAGGGCTGGGTTAAGTGTTGATGGAAAGTGTCATAAGGGCAGGATCCTATACTAGCATGAGCAAAGGACAAGCTATGGCCGGTGACTCAACTCCGCATACACCTGGTATGGCGGGATGTGGCTGACACGATGAGTTGCCGGATGGATGTGGGAAAAGCGTGCTACCTCTGCAGAGTGTAAAACTATTCGAATAGCCGAGTCCTCGGTTATGGACAGTTGGAAGGCCCTACTTAGACCTATGTGCAAGTTTTACAAAGTTTTGTTTTAAAAAGAAAGTGAAGTGGGAAGTGTTTTATGCAACTATACCGACGGATCGGTATGAGGTTGTTAAAGATGTTTTGACCATGAAGGGCTATGGTCGGTGAAATGGAGGAGGTTTGGAGAAATGTCGACAAGGTGATTTTGCTGAGGAAAAGTTTTAAAACTCTTCTTATCTTCTTCAACAAATATATAGAGATGTTGTTAATAATTAAAAGTTGGGAAAATAAAAGTTAAAACTGGTGCATGTTCATGTTGGGGTAGTTTGCGAGTACAATTCCAAATTGTACTCATATTGGCTTCGTCCCTGGCTATTGTCTTAGCCAGATTTCGAGGAGGCCTATGTGGAGGAGTATGGCGCCGACTACGCGACCTAAGGATCTTCATAAGTCAGCTGCCTGTCGGGTTGTTGCCGCTAGGATGTATCGATCTACTACGCTTTAGTTTCCACTGAATAAATTGGTGTGGCCCATGAAGGCACCTATGTAAGACTTGGTCTGTATGACCGTATCTGTAAGACTTTAAATTCGGTATTGTAATGGATGTAAACTATGGTACTCAGTTCGGATTATGTGCAACGGCAGACTGATCATGGGATCGTTGTGTTAAGCATAATCGGGTATTTCGGACAACTAGTCCGGGGTCCCCACATAAACCACCTGGGCCAGCGGCCCCATCAGAATAAGACCCAAAAACGACAATTCTAATTTCTTCCAAGGTGAAACTAGCATATAAAATTTTGTTTTCTTCCGAGCTAACTTTCTCCTCTACACTAAAGAAGTCATGTCTAAGTCTAATATCAGGTCTTTCCTCCTTGCAGACGAGATCTTTATAAAAATTAGTCGCTATTTTAATCATTTTATTCTTGTCTTTCACAGGACCCTCAGGCCCATCTAAAGAGCTAATCAGTTTCTTCCTTCTTGTCTGGTTAGCCACGGCATGAAAATAGTTTGTGTTCCTATCACCCTCCACAATATCTCTGTCTCTAGACCTCTGTTTGGCTTTAATCTCTTCAACCAGCCAGTAGTTGTTTAGTTCTCTATAAATGATATCTAGCCTACCTCTTTCCACATCATTGAGGTCTTGAGTTTGAGCTTTGATGTCCAAAACATCATATTCCTCCATTAAAACTTTCTTGTGTGTCCTAATTTCAGCATCTAGGTTGGCACTCCAACCTCTAGCTTGTATCCTAAACAACCTCATCTTATCTTGCCATATATCCATGGCATTCGTAGCTCTCTTACTAGTAGACCAAGCTTTATGCACTATGTTTATAAAATCTGGCCTAGTTCTCCACCATTTTTCAAACTTAAAACTCCCTTTTTTTGGAATTTGACCACAACCAGAGTCCCAAAGAATGGGGTGTGATCACGGAAGCGGATTTTTAGCACATGGAGGCGCGCGTGGATGGAATCCAACAGATGCTGGTACTTAACGATTACTAAACAAAGAAGCGTCTCCCACCTACCAATCGTACAAATACAGGACACTGACATCATGGATACATCATCCACAGCATCTATCAGAGTACATTTAATAGGTGAGTTTAATATGCATGTGCATTAACAGTCTAGTGGACGGTTAATTAGTCTAGTGGACGGTTAAGTATGATGACGTTAACCCATGTGAACAATAAATGACGTGCATGCAGCCTCACATTAACTTAATCAATAGATTAGTTATATTTTATTCTATTCACCGACCCATCCTTTTCAGTCTTATTTTAAATTGTTATATAATCTGAACCGAATTTCTGATTTTTGATATTTTTATATATTTGAGATCTTGATGAGAAGATCTTCAAAACAAGATCAATATTGGATATTTTTCATGCATATTTTTAAAAAGCTCAAAATTCGACTTTTGAAAATGGTGTTGAAACCACAAATATTCCATGCATATTTTTATTGTTACTATTTGTGACATCACAATTTTTTTAGATGTTTTCTAAATACGAGGTTAATATTCATATTTTAAAAATGTTTAATTTTTAATATATTACTATTTTTTCGAAATTTCAGATTTTTGGAAATGTTAAATTATTATAAAATTGTGTCATAATTGTTCAAATTTCAAATTCCATGTCATATATTGTTTTCATATATTATATAATTAAGTATTTTATTTTTTTACTAAACACTAGTTAAATATTCATATTAAATATTAAATTTTTCAGAAGATTCGTAAATTAATAAAAATGTTCAATTACCAAAAAAATAATAATTTTATGAAATTTCAGATAAAAATATTCAAATTTACAATATGTCATCAAATTTTTCAATTTATTTTTCAATTTAATATTTTTAAATGTTTTCCAAATACTAGTTAAAATATTCATTTTATAAATGTCCAAAATTTAATAAATATTTTATTTTTCTGAAATTTCACGTATATACAATACGTCATAATTTTTTCCAATTGTTTCCTATTAAATATTTAAATGTTTCCAAAATACTAGTTAATATTTATATTAAATGCTTTTTCATAAAAATTATACTTTTAAAATGTTTTACAAATACTTGTTAAATATTAATTTTTAAAAAGTCCAAAATTTAATAAATACAAATATTTATTTATTTCCGAAATTTCACATATATACAATATGTCAAAAAAATCCAATTGTTTCCCATTAAATATTTTAAATTTTTCCATAATACTAGTTAAATATTTATATTAAATATTTATTTTTTCAGAAATTTCAGACATTTTGGGAAATATTTTAATTTCTAATATGTTGATTTTTCGTGAAATAGTTTTTCAATTAATTTCATTTTTTGTAAATACTAGTTTAATGCCAATTTCGAGACCAAAGATTTTAGACGAGTAAATAGTTGGTAATCTTTGAATGTAAAAAAGGCAGAATTTTTAGAACTTTTTGAATTTTCTAAAAAAGTTAGAAGTTTAAATTGTTCAGATTTTAGAAAAATGTTAAATTTTACATAAAAATGTCATGTTTTTGAAAAAGAACGATATACAAAATGAATAAATCTAAAAAATATTATTTATCACCACAAAAGTTGAATTTTTATTCTCCATGATTTTCAAAAATAAATACATTTTGTAAAACTATATTTTGCAATAATCCGAATTTTTTAAATTATATTTAATTTTTAGATGTGGACAATTTTAAATTCTGAACAATATTTAATGATTTTTGTGATGTGTGAAACATTTCGAAAATTTATTTTTCAAAATTTAATCATTTTTTATTCTGATTGTATTTAAAAAAATGACATTTTTCTAAATGTGAACAATTTCCAAAAGCAGACATAAAATAAATTATAAATGAAATGTTTTGCATGTGCGAAAGTTTTATGAAATATTTGTGATGTCACAAATAGTCATAATGATAAAATGTATGAAATATTTGTGATTTCAATACCATTTTCAAAAGTCGAATTTTGAACTTGTTGTAAATATGCACGAAAAATGTCCGATATTGATCTTATTTTGAAGATCTCCTCAACAAGATCTCACAATAAAAAAATATTAAAAACAGACATTTGGTTAAAAAGATACTATAATATAATATTGATAATAAGATTAAAAACGATGGGTGGGTGAATAGATTAATATATAATTAATCGCGTGGTTAAGTTAATGTGATGGTGCATGCATCTCATTTATTACTCACGTGGGGTAGCTACTGCGTGTCATTTATTGATGTATGACGTCACCACGCGCTTCTCAGGCAGGTCGTATCGTATTAGACGTGCGCATACGCGGGGCAGAGCTCATCATGTGCGTTGGTTTCTTATGACGGCAACGATGAGATTTCAGGGAGGGGCGTTGCCGTGTGCTCCTTCGCATTTTTGGTGTGATCACTCCCTAATCTAGCCAGAGCTTTAGCATGCGACAACAGGAACATCGCATCAAAACTTGTAGTACAAAGGATCCTATCAATTCTACTCCTCACTGGGTCTGATTGGTTGTTAGACCAAGTATAATCTCTACCACTAAGCCTAATCTCCATCGGGGCCCAAATTTCCACCCACGCGTTAAACTTGTCAACCCATGTATAATCTACAACTTCGTTGCTTTTATCTTCACTAGAATGTACCAAATTAAAATCACCTCCTATGATAGCGGGTCCTGATACGTCTCCAACGTATCTATAATTTTTGATGTTTCATGCTTGTTTTATACAATTGTTACATGTTTTGCATCTACTTTATGTCACTTTTATACATTTTTTGTGACTAACCTATTAACAAGATGCCGAAGCGTCAGTTCCTGTTTTCTGCTGTTTTTGTATTCTAGAAAAGCTAGTCTGGAAATATTCTCGGAATTGGACGAAACTTCACGGGGGATGCTATTTTGCCAGAATACACCTGAAGGACCAAAGGATAAATAGAGGAGAGCCACGTGGGCCCCACACGTGGCCAGGGCACGGGGCCCCACGGTGGCCTCCAGCCGCCGCCCTTTCGTCTACTTATTCCCCCCGATGAAAAACCCTAAGTGCCGGAGCAAAATCCACGAAAAGTTCCAGAGACGCCGCCGCCGTCAACCCTAGCTCGGGAGGGTTCAGAACCTCTTCCCGGCACCCTGCCGGAGAGGGGAATCGTCACCGGAGGCTTCTACATCGCCATGCCTGCCTCCGGAGTGATGCGTGAGTAGTTCATCCTTGGACTACGGGTCCATAGCAGTAGCTAGATGGTTGTCTCTCCCTTTGTGCCATCATGTTTAGATCTTGTGAGCTGCCCTACATGATCAAGATCATATTATTGTAATGCTACATGTTGTGTTTGCTGGGATCCGATGAATATTGAATATTATGTCAAGTTGATTATCAATCTATCTATGTTATTTAAGATCTTGCATGCTTTCCGTTACTCGTAGATGCTTTGGCCAAGTAGATGCTTGTAACTCCAAGAGAGAGTATTTATGCTAGATAGTGGGTTCATGTCTCCGTTTAACCTGGGACAGTGACAGAAAGTTCTAAGGTTGTGGATGTGCTGTTGCCACTAGGGATAACCTAACGATGCTATGTCCACGGCATATGTGTTTGTTTACATTACGCACTTTACTTAATGCAATTATCCGTTGCTTGCAACTTAATACCAACGGGGGACTCGGATGACAACCCGGCGGTGGATTATTAGTCATAGATGCTGTTGGATAACGGTCTATGTATTATGTCGTAATGCCCAATTAAATATCATAGTAGTCAACATGTCATGTATATGCATTGTCATGCGCTCACTATTCGTCAATTGCCCAGCTGTAATTTGTTCACCCAACA
The DNA here is from genome assembly GCA_947311845.1 of Poa pratensis. NCBI lineage: Eukaryota > Viridiplantae > Streptophyta > Magnoliopsida > Poales > Poaceae > Poa > Poa pratensis. The sequence goes on from CAMZMU010000089.1 coordinate 5,117,563, forward strand.
TGTTAGTTATCTTTTATGGAGAGACACCACTAGTGAACTGTGGACCCCGGTCCATTCTTTTACACTGATTAAACAACCACAAACTGCAAACTGTTCCTTTTTCATTCTCTGCAATTTAATACTCATTTTCCACACCATACGTTTAATCCTTTGTTTTCAGCAAGCCAGTGAGATTGACAACCTCACTGTTTCGTTGGGGCAAAGTAGTTTGATTGTGTTGTGTGCAGATTCCACGTTGGTGATCGTGTTGCGCCGTGCGGCGCCAACAACCTTCTGAAGAGTTGCTGCTCCTACTGGTTCGATAACCTTGGTTTCTTTCTGAGGGAAAACTTGCTGCTGACTACATCATACCTTCCTCTTGGGGTCTCCCAACGAACGTGTGTTTCACGTCATCAAGCTATTTTTCTGGCGCCGTTGCCGGGGAGTAGAAGCTTCAGCAGACTCACTATTTGCTCTCCCGTCAACAGCTATTTTTCTGGCGCCGTTGCCGGGGAGACAGCAGTCTTCTGCAAGGGGAGTTTCACGCTTCCAATCTCTTTACTTTGTTTTTGTCTTGCTTAGTTTATTTTATTTTATCTTGTTTGCTTTCAATTATCAAAAACACAAAAAAATTAGTTACTTGCATCTAGTTTACTTTCAAGTTATTTTCTGTCTGTTTTTATTTCTGCTAAAATGAGTACTCCTGAGAACACTAAGTTGTGTGATTTCACTAGCACGAACAACAATGATTTCATATGCACACCTATTGCTCCACCTGCTGCTTCAGCAGAATTTTATGAAATTAAACCTGCACTTTTAAATCTTGTTATGAAAGAGCAATTTTCTGGTGTTAGTACTGATGATGCTGCTGTTCACCTTAATAACTTTGTTGAACTTTGTGAAATGCAAAAGCTCAAGGAAGTAGATGGTGATATTATTAAACTGAAACTTTTTCCTTTCTCCTTGAGAGGACGTGCTAAAGAATGGTTGCTATCTTTGCCTAGAAATAGTATTGATTCATGGACTAAATGCAAAGATGCTTTTATTGGAAAATATTATCCTCCTGCTAAGATTATTTCTTTGAGAAGTAGCATAATGAATTTTAAGCAATTTGATAATGAACATGTTGCTCAAGCATGGGAGAGAATGAAATCATTGGTTAAAAATTGTCCCACTCATGGACTGACTACTTGGATGATCATCCAAACCTTCTATGCAGGATTAAATTTTTCTTCAAGGAATTTATTGGATTCGGCCGCTGGAGGTACCTTTATGTCCATCACTTTGGGTGCTGCAACAAAGCTTCTTGATGATATGATGATTAATTATTCTGAGTGGCACACCGAGAGAGCTCCAACAGGTAAGAAGGTAAATTCTGTTGAGGAAACCTCTCCTTGAGTGCCAAAATTGATACTATTATGTCTATGCTTGCAAATGGTCAAACACATGTTGATCCAAATAATGTTCCTTTAGCTTCTTTGGTTGCTCAAGAAGAGCATGTTGATGTGAACTTCATTAAAAATAATAACTTCAACAACAATGCTTATAGGAATAATTTTGGTAATAGCAATTATAGGCCCTATCCTTCTAATAGTGGCAATGGTTATGGAAATTCCTATAGTAACTCCTACAACAATAATAAGAGTGTACCCTCTGATCTTGAAGTTATGCTTAAGGATTTTATTAGTACACAAACTGCTTTCAATAAAACTGTTGAGGAGAAATTTGGGAAAATTGATGTGCTTTCCTCTAAAGTTGATAGTCTTGCTCTTGATGTTGACTTGTTGAAACTAAAGAACATGCCTCATGATGTTAAAGAGAGCAAAACTCTCAATGCTATACAAGTTAAAATTGATAACAATGTGAGGATGTTAGCTGAATTGCATGCTAGATGGGAAAGAGAGGATGAAATTGCTAGAAAGAATAATATTGCTAGAGTTTATACTATTACTACTTCTGAAAATGCTTCAAACTCAAGTGTTACAAACCTCCTACCATTAATGGCAAGATATTGGTGTTGGTAATGTTTCCACTTCTATTGCAAAATGTCCTAAATTGCCTGATAACTCTGAAACTGTCCTTGATAAAGATGCTGAAATTTCTAGCAATAAGGAAGAGAATAACTCCATTACTTTTGATGATAATGACTTTGATTTTGATGGTTGCAATATTTCTGAAGTAATTAAGTTCTTGCAAAAGCTAGCTAGAAGTCCTAATGCTAGTGATAAACATGGCTTTTACTAAACATATTACTAATGCTCTCATACAAGTTAGGGAGAAAATTAAACATGAAGCTTCTATCCCTAGGAAGTTAGAAGATGGTTGGGAGCCCATCATTAAATGAAATTGAATGACTTTGATTGCAATGCTTTGTGTGACCTTGGTGCTAGTATTTCTGTTATGCCTAAAAGATTTATGATATGCTTGATTTAGCACCTTTGGAAAATTGTTACTTGGATGTTCACCTTGTTGATTCTACTATTAAAAAACCTTTGGGAAGAATTGATGATGTTCTTATCATGGTTAACAACAATTATGTCCCCGTTGATTTTATTGTCTTGGATATTGATGCAATCCATCATGCCCTATTGTGCTGGGAAGACCTTTTCTTAGACTGTAGGTGCTATTATTGATATGAAAGAAGGGAATATAAAATATCAATTTCCTCTCAAGAAAGGTATGGAACACTTTCCTAGGAAGAAGATTAAGCCACCTTATGATTCTATTGTTCGAACAAATTACAATGTTGATGCTTCTTCACTTGGTAATACTTGATGCATGCTTTGTGCCTAGCTAAAAGGCGTTAAAGAAAAGCGCTTATGGGAGGCAACCCATTTTTTTTTCTGCAATTTTTCTTTTATTGAGTCAAGGAGTTGTTTACTTCTGTAGCAACTCCTTTGTATCTTTATTTTCTCGCATTGTTGTGCCAAGAGTAGCCTCTAATGTTAAGATGATGCTTAATTTTGATTGCTGCGCAGAAACAGATTTTTGCTGTTCACTGTACGAAATTCCTAAAATCACCAGATTGTTAATTAAATCTGAAATTTTTGTGCGTAATCTTTATGAATGTCTGAATCTTTCATTAGTTCAGAGTTTTCGATCTGAGCGTCGTAAGTGCCTCGAAAAAATTCGTCTTTGCGGACTGTTCTGTTTTAGACAGATTATGCCTTTTTATTTTGCATTCTCTCTTTTACTAGTGTTGAGTGAAATTCTTTTTTGGGTGGAAGAGCTTCACATAACATCAGTGGCTGTAGCTAATGTTTAAAGTAACAAATCATATTGCGTCTTTATAGAACATGTGATTTTTGATTATGCACTAACCCTCTAATGAGATCTACTTTGAGTTTGGTGTGACGGAAGTTTTCAAGGGTCAAGAGAGAAGGATGATATAATAGGATCAAGAAGAGTGAAGAGCTTAAGCTTGGGGAGGCTCCCATGGATCTCCCCAGCATATTTCAAGAAGACTCAAGCGTCTAAGCTTGGGGATGCCCAAGGCATCCCCTTCTTCATCGTCAAAATTATCAGGTCATCTCTAGTGAAACTATATTTTAATTCTTTCACATCATATGTGCTTTTCTTGGAGCGTCTGTGTGCTTTTATTTTCAGTATTGCACTTTTATTTTCAATAAAGCTTGACTGGACCCTAGCATTCTTGATTGGGAGAGAGACACGCTCCGCTTTTTCATGAGAATACTCCTATTCTTCACTTATATTTGTTGAGTATTCATATCTAGCGCTGTTCAGCTTTTAGCTCTTGTTTTCATGTATCTCTTGTCAGAGCTATTAGCTTTCTTTTGTAGAAAGTACTCTCTTGCTTCACTTATATTTGTTTGGAGAGTTGATGAAATAAATTGATTGGTGTTTGGTTGGTTCAGAAAATGTTGCATGTGGTAATTGGTATAAGGAAAAACTTGCTTAATCTTGTAGATCACTAAATGGATAACTTGATGCTTGTCAATTGTTTTGAGTTAACAAGTAGATCATGATTAAATTGTGCATCACATGAGTTAAGCCTATTAGTGAAGAACTACCGTAAAGCTTGTTGAAAATTTGGTTTGCATCGGTGGTATCTCTAAGGTCTAGATATTTTCTAATAACAGGGTTTGGTTAACAAGGAAGACGGTATGAAGTCTTATAACGTTTGCAATATGTTTGTCATATAAAACTTGGTGTACGGGTTGATATTCTTGTTTGCTTACATAACCTTGCTAGCCTAAACTCTGTACTGAGAGGGAATGCTTCTCGTGCATCCAAATCCTTGAGCCAAAATCCATGCCATTTGTGTCCACCATAACTACCTATATGTGGTATTTCCTTGCCACTCCAAGTAAATTTTTCATGTGCTACCTTTAAATTATTCAAAATGTTATTATTCCCTTTTTGTGTCAATGTTTACTAGCTCATGAGGAATTAGTGTGGTTATTCTTTATTCTATTTGTCAATGGACTTTTACACCTGGACTAGTGGCATATACATCCGCTTATCCAATAACTTGCAAAAAGAGCTGGCAACGGGGTGCCCAGTCCCAATTAATTACAACTTTAACCAATTAATTCTCTTCACACTTTTGCCCTGATTCATCAGTAAGCAATGACAAACAGTGAAATACCTGAATGTGTGTAAACCAAAGAGAAAGAGGGATGATCTGCCTTGCTGGTAGAAATAACGTCCTTCATGGGAGCCGCTCTTAAAAGTCCGTTGACAGGTAGAATACTGTTCTCACCCGCTACCATTCGTTGACAATTAACAAACACCTCTCAAAAATAGATACTCCTCCATGGTATGTGATTGATGGAAGGCACCCGAGGATTCGGTTAGCCATGGCTTGTGTTAGCAAGGTTGGGAGGAGTATCAAATATTTTATGCAATCTCTATATGCTTTCAAAAACCTAAAAGCTCTAGCACATGATTTAATCCCTGCTTCCCTCTGCGAAGGGCCTTTCTTTTACTTTTATGTTGAGTCAGTTTTCCTATTCTTTCTGTCTTCCACAAGCAAACACTAGTGTCAACTTTGTTACAACATGCGTTATATGCAATGTATTGGACTTGTTATACTACTTTGTGTTGACAATATCCATGAGATAAATATGTTGAAAGTTGAAGCAAATGCTGAAACTAAATTCTTCCTTTGTGTTGATTAAATACCTTTTATTAGAAACTATTGCTTTATGAGTTAACACTTATGCAAAACTGTTTGATGCTTGTCTCGAAAGTACTATTCATGAAAACGTTTAGCTTGTGTGATTCATTGTTTACTCATTATCTATTTGGTAGCAAATTATAGACCATTGACTTGGATCACTTCATTCATTTACATGTGCCTTGCAATATTATATGATCAAGATTATGATGGTAGCATGTCACCTCAAAAATTATTTTGTTTTTATCGTTTACCTACTCGAGGACGAGTAGGAACTAAGCTTGGGGATGCTGATACGTCTCAAACGTATCTATAATTTTTGATGTTCCATGCTTGTTTTATACCAATTGCTACATGTTTTGCATCTACTTTATATCACTTTTATACATTTTTTGGGACTAACCTATTAACAAGATGCCGAAGTGCCAGTTCCTGTTTTCTGCTGTTTTTGTATTCCAGAAAAGCTAGTCTGGAAATATTCTCGGAATTGGACGAAACTCACGGGGGTCCCTATTTTCCAGAAACACCTGACGGACCAAAGGAGCAACAGAGGAGAGCCACGGGGCCCCACACGCCAGGGCGCGGGCCCCCTCTGCGCGCCCTAGGGTGGTGTGGGCCCCTCGGGGCCTCCAGCCGCCGCCCTTTCGCCTACTTATTCCCCCCGACGCGAAAACCCTAAGTGCCTGAGCAAATATCCACGAAAAGTTCCAGAGACGCCGCCGCCGTCAACCCTAGCTCGGGAGGGTTCAGAACCTCTTCCCGGCACCCTGCCGGAGAGGGGAATCGTCACCGGAGGCTTCTACATCGCCATGCCTGCCTCCGGAGTGATGCGTGAGTAGTTCATCCTTGGACTACGGGTCCATAGCAGTAGCTAGATGGTTGTCTCTCCACTTTGTGCCATCATGTTTAGATCTTGTGAGCTGCCCTACATGATCAAGATCATATTATTGTAATGCTACATGTTGTGTTTGCTGGGATCCGATGAATATTGAATACTATGTCAAGTTGATTATCAATCTATCTATGTTATTTAAGATCTTGCATGCTTTCCGTTACTCGTAGATGCTTTGGCCAAGTAGATGCTTGTAACTCCAAGAGAGAGTATTTATGCTAGATAGTGGGTTCATGCCTCCGTTTAATCTGGGACAGTGACAGAAAGTTCTAAGGTTGTGGATGTGCTGTTGCCACTAGGGATAACCTAACGATGCTATGTCCACGGGCATATGTGTTTGTTTACATTACGCACTTTACTTAATGCAATTATCCGTTGCTTGCAACTTAATACCAACGGGGGACTCGGATGACAACCCGGCGGTGGATTATTAGTCATAGATGCTGTTGGATAACGGTCTATGTATTTGTCGTAATGCCCAATTAAATATCATAGTAGTCATCATGTCATGTATATGCATTGTCATGCGCTCACTATTTGTCAATTGCCCAGCTGTAATTTGTTCACCCAACATGTTAGTTATCTTTTATGGAGAGACACCACTAGTGAACTGTGGACCCCGGTCCATTCTTTTACACTGATTAAACAACCACAAACTGCAAACTGTTCCTTTTTCATTCTCTGCAATTTAATACTCATTTTCCACACCATACGTTTAATCCTTTGTTTTCAGCAAGCCGGTGAGATTGACAACCTCACTGTTTCGTTGGGGCAAAGTAGTTTGATTGTGTTGTGTGCAGATTCCACGTTGGTGATCGTGTTGCGCCGTGCGAGCCGCCAACAACCTTCTGAAAAGTTGCTGCTCCTACTGGTTCGATAACCTTGGTTTCATACTGAGGGAAAACTTGCCGCTGAACTGCATCATACCTTCCTCTTGGGGTCTCCCAACGAGCGTGTGATTCACTGAATCAGGTCCGTCCCAATTAAGGAAAAGCTCATGGAGCTCAGATATAAAGGCCTGCTTACCCTCCTCATACGTAGAGCCATATACCGTAGTAATCCTAATAATCTTATCATCAGTCTTTACTTTGACTACCACACTAACTGAGAAAGATTTAATTTCCCAGCTATAATATAAAAAATGTCTCCATTTACCCCAACCAAATTCCTCCAGCCGAACCATTCGCTGGAAGGTAATTCCAGTAGAAGTTCATATTCCCTAAAATGTTTTTCAGGAAATTCTTGGTAAACTTTTCCTGTTTAGTTTTCAGAAAACCTATATAATCTACTTTCAAAGGGATGATGGTGTCCTCAATGCATTTTTTCCTTCCAGGAGCAGTGATGCTTCTGGACTTCCAGAAGGCACACTTCATTGGACTGTCTTCCTGGGGTGCTTGCCCCAAAATTTCCTAATCACCTCAGTCCAGCTCTCATCTAAATCATCTATTTTACTAGTAACATGATCGCCAGTAGGAGAGATACAAGTATCATCATCTATATTATCATGTCCGAGCTCAGCTAAATCTGAAGCCGTTTCTACAACCTGATCATCATGTGAGTGGCCCGGGTCTACAACCACCACACCTACACTGCTACTGGGAACATCTTCTAAATCAATAACTTCCGTAATTTCTACTCCAACCAGACCAGCAATATGTTCTAAATCAGTAGATTGCAGGATGCCAAAAGGGTTGGATCACATTATACCTGTCATCCTTTTGGGTGGTAGTTCCGGATTATTTCTCATCTTAATCTCCTTAGCTCTCTCCATCACATTCTTGGACCTGTTGATACGTCCATTATGCATCACTATTTTATATCATAATTTACTGTTATTCAATGATATATTTCATATTAAGATGTGTTACTTATGTTATTTTGTCTTATTTTGCATGTTTGATGATTATTGGATAATTAACTGCCGGAGTCAGATTTCAGCTGGAAAAAGCACCGTCTATATTTCTGGAGCTCTAAAAATCTTTCAAATACAGATGTTCCTATTTTATCAGAAGATGGAGGCAGCCAAAAGGGGAGGCTGAGATGGGCCAGGAGGGGCCCACACCACCCCTGGGCGCGGGCCCACCTTGGCCGCGCCCAGCCATGGTGTGGTGCCCCTGGCCCACCTCAGGCGCTCCCCCTTCGCGTACTTCATCCCCCAGAAACCCTAAAGGGGAGAGCCAGAGAAATATTCCGCCGCCTCCACGAGGCGGAAACAACAGAGAGAGAAAAAGCTCTCCGGCAGGGAGAAATCTGCCGGGGAAATTCCTCCCGGAGGGGGGAGATCATCGCCATCCTCATCGTCATCGCGCTGGACTTCATCGGGATCATCATCATCATCATCTCCACCGCCATCACCATCACCGCTGCACCATCTCGTTCCGCTGTAACATCTAGGGCTATACTTTGTTTAGTTCATAGGGGAAACTCTCCCGGTGTTAATTACTCCTTGTGGTTGATGCTATTGAGTTTTATCGGTGAATTAAAGTATATGTTCAGATTGTTATCCATCATTATATCACCTCTGATCATGATCCATATGATGTCTTGTGAGTAGTTCTTTAGTTCTTGAGGACATGGGAGAAGTCTGTTAGTAGTGGAATTATGTTGAGTAATATTTAATGGTTTGATATTTAAGTTGTGGTGCTATTCTTCTAGTGGTGTCGTGTGAACGTCGACTACATGACACTTCACCTTTATGGGCCTAGAGGAATGCATTGTGTATTTGGTTGCTAATTGTGGGGTTGCCGGAGTGACAGAAACCTAAACCCCCGTTAGTATACCGGTGCACAAGGGAGCGTAGGATCTCAGAGTTTAAGGCTGTGGTTAGATTTATCTTAATTACTTTCTTGTAACTGCGGATGCTTGCAAGGGTATAATCACAAGTATGTATTAGTCCAAGTAAGGGCGGTGCATTAGCATAGGTTCACCCACACAACACTTATCAAAACAATAAGATTAATCAACTATGTGAAGCGAAAGCACTTGACTAGAATCCCGTGTGTCCTCAAGAACATTTTGTCATCATAAGTAAACCAACCGGCTTGTCCTTTGCTCTAAAAAGGATTGGGCCACTTGCTGCAATTATTATTACTGTCTTTTACTTACTCGCATTTTATTTACCTGCTATATCAAAAACCCCTAAAAACTTGTCTGCTAGCATTTACAGTGAAACCTTTACCGAAACTCCTTGTCAGCACCTTCTGCTCCTCGTTGGGTTCGACACTCTTATTTATCGAAAGTACTACGATACACCCCCTATACTTGTGGGTCATCAAGACTATTTTCTGGCGCCGTTGCCGGGGAGTGAAGCGCTATTGGTAAGTGGAATTGGTAAGGGAAACTTTTACTGTAGGTGCTTTTTTATTTCTGCTTGCTACTTTATTTTATCATGGAGAGATCTCCATTTGAATCCCTGTTTGGAAATACTACTACCACTGCTACGGTAGTAGAAGAGGAACCACCTGATCAAGTAATTCCATTTAAAATACCTATGAAAATTGTTGAACGAGTTACGAATAACCGCTATGCAGGAGATGGAACTGTCCCTCCTGGGGATCATTTGCTATTTATTCATGAATTATGCGAGTTGTTCAAGTGTGCAGGTATTTCAATGGAAGAGGTCAAGAAGAAATTGTTTTCTATATCGTTGACTGGTAAAGCTGCAAAATGGTATAGGATGCTGAAGAATGGGCGTTCTATTGGCTGGGAGGAGATTGTGCCTCTCTTTTATTCTAAATTTTATCCTCCTAGTGAAATTCATCAAGATCGGAATCATATATATAATTTTTGGCCTCATGATGGAGAAAGTATTGCCCAAGCGTGGGGGAGATTGAAATCATTAATGCTCAAATGCCCCATTCATGAGCTTCCTGGTAATTGTTATTGATAACTTCTATGCAAGGCTTTCTCTTCAAGATAAAACTCTATTGGATACCTCTTGTGCTGGATCATTTACGCGTAATAAAGAGGAAGTTAAATGGGACCTTCTTGATCGGATTGAGGAAAATACTGAAGGATGGGAGAACGACAAAGGTAGAGAATCAGGTATAAAGTATGATTACGAATGCATTAAAACTTTTATGAATACTGATAATTTTCGTAATCTCTATGATATGTATGGTCTTGATTCTCAAGTTATTGCAAACTGTTACAAGGCTTTTGCCTCTTATCTTGATGTTCCTAAAGAAAGTTGCAATAAGTATCATTTGCCTTACAAAGATAATACTAATTCTGCCAATATTAAAAACATTGAAGTTCATACAGTTGATCGTATCTTGCCAGAACCTTATATTGAGAAACCACCTTTTCCTGTTAAAATTAGGAACATTCTATCATAGCTAGTGTGGTTAATAAAAGTGCAAAGAAAGCTTTAGAACCTGCTGAACAAATAGCGGTTGAACCCACAATAGCAATAGTAAAGGATTTGGTAACTGAAAATGTAGAAGGAGGACATATTATCTTTTGTGAAGATGCCTCTAATATTGTTTCACATCCCAGTAGAGCTAGGAAAACAAGTGTTCCTGTGCTTTCAGTCAAAATAGGAGAACATTGCTATTATGGTTTATGTGATATTGGTGCAAGTTCTAGTGCTATTCCTTTTGATCTTTATAAAGAAATTATGCATGAAATTGGTCCTTGCGAACTTGAGGAGATTGATGTGGTTATTCAGCTTGCTAATAGAGAAACTATCTCTCCAATTGGTATTGTGAGAGATGTTGAAGTTTTATGTGGTAAGACTAAATACCCTGCTGATTTTCTAGTACTTGGTTCTGTTGCTAGTAAACTGTCCCATTATTTTTGGTAGGCCTTTCTTGAATACATGTGGTGCATTATAGATTGTAAGAAAGAGAAAATTTACACTAAATTTAATGGAGAATCTTATGAGTTTAATTTCTCTAAGTTTGGTAAAAACTTTATGAAACTGAATTACCTAATGAGAATTTCAAGTTGAACAACTTGCTTCTATTGCTGTTGCTCCTAACAATGCCTTGCAGCAATTCATGGAGGAACACGAAAGTGAAGTATTTATGGAGGAGAGGAATGAGATTGACAATGCCTTTCTTCGTCAACCACCAATACTTAAGCATAATTTGCCTGTGGAAGATTTGGGTACCTCAGCGCCTCCTAAGGAAGATCCTGTCTTCGATTTAAAACCTTACCTGATAATCTTAAGTATGTTTATCTTGATGAAAGAAAGTATATCCTGTTATTATTAGTTCTAAACTTTCAGGTAATGAAGAAGCAAGGCTATTAGAAGTACTAAAGAAACATCGAGGAGCTATGGGATACACTTTGGATGATTTAAAGGGGATTTCTCCTACTATATGTCAACATGCCATCAACATTGAACCCGATGCAAAACCTGTTGTTGAGCATCAGCGTCGCTTGATCCCTAAGATGAAAGAAGTGGTAAGAAATGAGGTATTAAAACTTCTTGATGCTGGTATAATTTATCCTATTGCTGATAGTAGATGGGTAAGTCCTGTGCATTGTGTCCCTAAGAAAGGAGGAGTTACTGTTGTACCAAATGAAAATGATGAACTTATTCCTCAAAGAGTAGTAGTTGGGTATAGGATGTGCATTGATTTTAGAAAGGTCAATAAAGTAACTAAGAAAGATCATTATCCTTTGCCTTTTATTGATCAAATGTTAGAAAGGTTGTCTAAGAAAACTCATTTTTGTTTCCTTGATGGTTATTCTGGATTCTCACAAATTGCTGTTAAAGCACAAGATCAAGAGAAAACTACTTTTACTTGTCCTTATGGAACTTATGCTTATAGACGTATGCCTTTTGGTTTGTGTAATGCTCCTGCTACGTTCCAAAGATGCATGTCTGCTATTTTTCATGGTTTTTGTGAAGAAATTGTGGAAGTATTCATGGACGATTTTTCCGTCTACGGAACTTCCTTTGATAATTGCTTGCACAATCTTGATAAAGTTTTGCAGAGATGTGAGGAGACTAATCTTGTTCTTAATTGGGAGAAATGTCATTTCATGGTTAATGAAGGAATTGTCCTAGGGCACAAAATTTCTGAAAGAGGTATTGAAGTGGACAGAGCTAAAGTTGAAGCAATCGAGAAAATGCCCTGTCCAAGGGATGTGAAAGGTATCCGTAGTATTCTTGGTCATGCCGGTTTTATAGGAGGTTTATTAAAGATTTCTCTAAAATTTCAAAACCCCTCACTAATCTTCTTCAAAAAGATGTACCTTTTGTTTTTGATGATGATTGCAAGGAAGCTTTTGAAACTCTAAAAAAGGCTTTAATCACAGCTCCTGTTGTTCAACCTCCTGATTGGACTTTACCTTTTGAAATAATGTGTGATGCTAGTGATTTTGCTGTAGGAGCTGTTCTTGGACAGCGGGTAGACAAGAAGTTAAATGTTATTCATTATGCTAGTAAAACACTTGATGCCGCTCAAAAGAATTATGCTACTACTGAAAAGGAATTTTTAGCAGTTGTTTTTGCTTGTGATAAATTTAGACCTTATATTGTTGATTCAAAAGTTACTATTCACACTGATCATGCTGCTATTAGATACCTTATGGAAAAGAAAGATGCTAAGCCTAGGCTCATAAGATGGGTACTTTACTGCAAGAATTTGATTTACATATTGTAGATAGGAAAGGTGCTGAAAATCCTGTTGCTGATAATTTGTCTAGATTAGAAAACATTTCAGATGATCCTATACCTGTTAATGATAGTTTTCCAAATGAACAATTGGCTGCGATAAAGGTAAGCTCACGCGAAAGTCCTTGGTATGCTGATTATGCTAATTTATTGTTGCCAAGTATTTGCCTCCGACCTTTACAGCTCAGCAAAGAAGAAAGTTCTTTTATGATTTGAGGCATTATTTTTGGGATGACCCACATTTGTATAAAGAAGGAGTAGATGGCATTATGCGAAGATGTGTTCCTGAGTATGAACAGAAAGAAATATTGAGCAAATGCCATGGAAGTGCTTATGGAGGACATCACGCTGGAGATAGAACTGCGCAAAAGGTTCTACAATCAGGTTTTTATTGGCCTACCCTTTTTAGAGATGCTAGAAAATTTGTTTTATCATGTGATGAATGTCAAAGAGTAGGTAACATTAGTAGACGTAATGAAATGCCTATGAATTATTCTCTTGTTATTGAACCTTTTGACTGTTGGGGATTTGACTTTATGGGTCCTTTTCCTCCTCAAATGGTTATACTCATATACTTGTTGCTGTTGATTATGTTACTAAATGGGTAGAAGCTATACCAACTTCTAGTGCTGATGGTGAGACATCATTAAAAATGCTTAAAGATATTATCTTCCAAGGTTTGGTGTGCCTAGATATCTCATGACTGATGGTGGTTCTCATTTTATTCATGGTGCTTTTAGAAAAACTCTAGCTAAGTATGATGTTAATCATAGAATTGCTTCACCATATCATCCCCAAACAAGTGGTCAAGTAGAATTATCAAATAGAGAGATTAAGTCTATTTTGCAAAAGACTGTTAATAAATCTAGAAAAAATTGGTCTAAAAAGCTTAACGATGCTTTGTGGGCTTATAGAACTGCTTATAAAAATCCTATGGGAATGTCTCCTTACAAAATGGTTTATGGAAAAGCTTGTCATTTGCCTCTAGAATTAGAACATAAAGCCTATTGGGCGGTGAAAGAACTTAATAGAGATTTTAAACTTGCCGGTAAAAAGAGATTGCTTAATTTGAATTCTTTAGATGAATGGAGAAATGCAGCTTATGAAAATGCTAGGCTCTTTAAAGAGAAAGTTAAGCAATGGCATGATAGAAGAATTCTTAAGAGAGAATTTAACGTAGGTGAAAAAGTTTTATTGTATAGGTCTCGTCTCAGATTTTTTGCAGGAAATTACTTTCAAAATGGGAAGGACCTTATATCATTGAGGAGGTCTATCGCTCAGGTGCGATTAAAATCAATTCACTAGATGGGGACAGACCACAAGTGGTTAATGGTCAAAGACTCAAGCATTACATTTCTGGAGATTCTTATAATGAAGATGTTGATTTATCAAAGTGGTAACTCCAGAGGATTTTATAAAAAGTCAAATTCAGACAACTGCAGAAGCTGATTTGGAATAGGTAACAGTTTCGGTAAGAAAAAGTTCGCGATTTACTTTCCAACCTAAATATTTGTTGTTTTTACATAATATGGAAAATTATGAGTCGGAAAAGGGTAGGAAACGGTGCCCGAGGGCACCACACCACCCCTGGGCGCGGGCCCCACCCTGGCCGCGCCGTGGGTGCGTGTGGGCTCCTCGGAGCCCGTCTCCGACCCCGTTTCGTCCTGTACCTTCCTTTTGTTGTAAAACTTTTTGCTATATATTCACCCGGATCTCCGAGGTCCGTATATCGTGTTTTCGTCGGTTTGTTTTGAGCTGTTCTGACAGGAATTTCAAGTCCCTACATGGCGTCGCGAGGAGTGTACGGTGAGAAGTATGCAGCAAGGCGCCGACGTGAACTCGAACGCGATGTGGAAGAGGGAACCTTCGTCGGTTGGGCGACGGAGGAGGAGATTGCTGCTAGGAGAGCTGACATGGATCGAAGCATCAGAAGAGGTGCAAGCTGGCCAGCCTCGCCAACAAGGAGAATCAAGGCCGAGCAACTCCACCTTTGTGGGATCAATTAATCCTCAACGTGCTTTTTCTCATAATGTGCAGGGAGTCACCCCACCAATTCCAGATTTGCGGTTTTCCCTGCAGCTGCGAAGCTCTCCGAACCACGAACGAGTTTTGTGATCAATTTCGTATCCTGAGAGCTGAGGTGGAAATACTTCAAGATGAGAATAACAGGCTCCGCCGGATGCTCGAACGTTTCCTAACCCCGATTGTGGTACCACCGTCACCACCAAGAGATCAAGCTTAAACTCCCTTGGCTTGTTCCAAGCTTGGGGGAGTGCCCAGTATCATCTTTATCCTTTCGTTTTTATAATTTCGTGGTCATATCATGAGTAGAGAAGTTATCTTATAAGATGGTTTGCGATGTGGAGTGTCAATCCTTTAGTTATCCATGTATCCGTTGGTTTGAGTGTGTCTTTGTTCAGAATATTAATGAGAAGTTCCACCTTTACTTTCGGTACATTTTATTTTAGCCTGCAATCTTCTTTATGTGCTGATCTTGCCATTGGTATTGACGCCACTTTTGGGTACATCAAGTAAATTATATTAGTTGTGGCAAACTTAGTATTGGTCATTAGCAACAATACCATGAAAACTTAAGTAGAAGGAGGGAATTACATGCAAAAATATTATCCCTTTATCTTTCTTTCTTGCTAGCCAATAAGATTAGTATTCTTTGAGTTAAAACATTTGTGCTTACAGGGAAGATAGCATGGTTGCTTTATTACATGTATATTTGTGTGTATCCCCCAACTTTTATGCTTGCCACATGACCTTGCTAGCCTTAACCACCGTACTGAGAGGGAATGCTTCTCGTGCATCCAAATCCTTGAGCCAAACCCATGCCATTTGTGTCCACCATAACTACCTATATGTGGTATTTCTTGCCACTCCAAGTAAATTTTTCATGTGCTACCTTTAAATTATTCAAAATGTTATTATTCCCTTTTGTGTCAATGTTTACTAGCTCATGAGGAAGTGTGGTTATCTTTATTCTACTTGTCAAACAGACTTTACACCTGGACTAGTGGCATATACATCCGCTTATCCAATAACTTGCAAAAAGAGCTGGCAACGGGTGCCCAGTCCCAATTAATTACAACTTTAACCGCTTAATTCTCTTCACACTTTTGCCCTGATTATCAGTAAGCAATGACAAACAGTGAAATATCTGCATGTGTAAACCAAAGAGAAAGAGGGATGATCTGCCTTGCTGGTAGAAATAACGTCCTTCATGGGAGCCGCTCTTAAAAGTCTGTTTGACAGGGAGAATACTGTTTTCACCCGCTACCATTCGTTGACAATTAACAAACACCTCTCAAAACTTAATTTTTACTCTCTATATGATTTCAAAAACTAAAAGCTCTAGCACATGACTTAATCCCTGCTTCCCTCTGCGAAGGGCCTTTCTTTTACTTTTCATGTTGAGTCAGTACACCTATTTCCTTCTCCTTGAGCAAGCATTTGAGTTGTTGTGATTCAACCATATATATCATTAATATTGTCGATCATGTCTTTTATCCTTCCTTGTCTTAGCACAAAGACTTTTGCCTCTAAGAATATAGCTTTGCAAGTTATCAATGACTGTAAAGAGGGTGTGATAATTGAGTGTAAGTTCTGCAATATAAGCTCTAATATAAAGACTCCTTTCGAAAGATAAGTTTGATTGCTTATTGTTCTATGAAAGAATGAAGTGTGCCATTACTAATCTATAATTTCCTTCGTGTATTTTTATTGTGGTTGTTTCACTACTCATGTTCAAGTTAGGTTATATGAGAGTAGTTGCTGTTTAAAATGATTGTGTTGTTAGTAATACTGATGCTTCTTGTCCGTATTCTTTATTATCGACGCTTCACTCCATAAACTTTTGTTCTAGTTTACTGAGCTCAGCTTTCGCTTGGGGACAAGCGAGGTCTAAGCTTGGGGGGGTTGATACGTCCATTTTGCATCACTATTTTATAGCATAATTTACTGTTATTCATGATATATTTCATATTAAGATGTGTTACTTATGTTATTTTGTCTTATTTTGCATGTTTGATGATATTGGATAATTAACTGCCGGAGTCAGATTTCAGCTGGAAAAAGCACCGTCAAGACACTATATTTCTGGAGCTCTAAAAATCTTTCAAAGACAGATGTTCCTATTTTATCAGAAGATGGAGGCAGCCAAAAGGGGAGGCTGAGATGGGCCAGGAGGGGCCCACACCACCCCTGGGGCGGGCCCACCTTGGCCGCGCCCAGGCATGGTGTGGTGCCCCTGGCCCACCTCAGGCGCTCCCCCTTCGCGTACTTCATCCCCTCAACCCTAAGAGGGAGAGCCAGAGAAATATTCCGCCTCCACAGGATGGAAACAACAGAGAGAGAAAAAGCTCTCCGGCAGGGAGAAATCTGCCGGGAAATTCCCTCCCGGAGGGGGAGATCATCGCCATCCTCATCGTCATCACGCTGGACTTCATCGGGATCATCATCATCATCATCTCCACGCCATCACCACCATCACCGCTGCTGCATCTCATTCCGCTGTAACATCTAGGGCTATACTTTGTTAGTTCATAGGGGAACTCTCCCGGTGTTAATTACTCCTTGTGGTTGATGCTATTGAGTTTTATCGGTGAATTGAATTATATGTTCAGATTGTTATTCATCATTAATCACCTCTGATCATGATCCAATGATGTTTTGTGAGTAGTTCATTTAGTTCTTGAGGACATGGGAAAGTCGCTAGTAGTGAATTATGTTGAGTAATATTTAATGGTTTGATATTTAAGTTGTGGTGCTATTCTTCTAGTGGTGTCGTGTGAACGTCGACTACATGACACTTCACCTTTATGGGCCTAGAGGAATGCATTGTGTATTTGGTTGCTAATTGTGGGGTTGCCGGAGTGACAGAAACCTAAACCCCCGTTAGTAACCGGTGCACAAGGGAGCGTAGGATCTTAGAGTTTAAGGCTGTGGTTAGATTTATCTTAATTACTTTCTTGTAACTGCGGATGCTTAAAAGGGTATAATCACAAGTATGTATTAGTCCAAGTAAGGGCGGTGCATTAGCATAGGTTCACCCACACAACACTTATCAAAACAATAAAGATTAATCAACTATATGAAGCGAAAACACTTGACTAAATCCCGTGTGTCCTCAAGAACATTTTGCCATCATAAGTAAACCAACCGGCTTGTCCTTTGCTCTAAAAAGGATTGGGCCACTTGCTGCAATTATTATTACTGTCTTTTATTTACTCGCATTTTATTTATTTGTCATATCAAAAACCCTTAAAAACTTGTCTGCTAGTGTTTACAGTGAAACCTTTACCGAAACTCCTTGTCAGCACCTTCTGCTCCTCGTTGGGTTCGACACTCTTATTTATCGAAAGTACTACGATACAACCCCTATACTTGTGGGTCATCACCTGTCAATTCTTGCACTCAGTCTTGTCGGTTGAACCGGGCCCCACTTCTTGGATTTCTTGCTAGCTCTGTCATCACCATCAGCAACCTTGGGTCCCATTGTCAGATTTTCAAAGCTACGCATTATGTCTTCAGGTAAGTGCAGTTATGTTCCTTATTCTCATTTACCAACTCTATCTTCTGCAAAAAAGACAATGCATTTTCTTCTGCCCAGAAAGTTGCCGTCTCCTGTCTCACATTCCTATCATTGGTTGCCTCAGTGTTCCAAACGAAACTACCATCATTTCCCACCATACCTCTATCCACCAGCAGTTTGTAAACATCAAAGCCACTAAGAGTGTGGTACCCTCAGGCACAGTATATCCATGTTGTTTACCACCAGCTCCACTATCTCCATTCCTGCTACTGTTATGGGAGGTGCTGGAGCTCCTTCCCGACTCAGGGTTCCTGATGTCAATGTCCATGTTGGTCTTTCCACCATTGTCTTCATCTGGTCCTTTGTCTTCTTCATCTTTATTTTCCCTGATCAGAGAAGTGTTCTCTCTAGCATCCACTATAGTATCCATCTCCATATCAAAGTGCAACTGATAAAGACCACCATGGTAATGAAACAGTCTGCCCTCTGGTACCTTAGTTGGATCCCTAACTCTAATCTTCACTCCAACCACCTCTGAGCGGTCTGCGAGGACACTCATTCAGCCCACATCAATGAGAATCCCACAAGTAGACACTGCCTCATCCAGAACACTCCATTCGCACCACTCAGAGTCTAGACCTTTTATCTTCATCCAGCCTTCCTTGACAATTTCTATCGGGTCAGCAGCTTGGCTATCCCATTTCTCGACTCTGACCCACACATTTGTCTTCCCTAGGCCAAATCTAGGATAACCAATCACCTACGACAGGAATATGAGGAGGGAACTTCACCAAGAAACACCACTGCCCCACTGATCTGCCACGGCTAGTTGGTCTTGTATATATCAGAGAATTCCTTTGCTAACTCTACCTTTGTTGCTTCACCTTCCTCTATTACTACCATACCTACATTCTTGTTGCAGACTACTGGGTTCAATACTTTCTCACGGCATTCTATGTGATAGAAATCCAGTCCTTAAGCAGCACTCCCAATGTATTTAGCCATTTGTCTCGGCCTCTTCTTCACTACAATCCTCTTCAGAATGAGAAGTTGCCTTGCAGATGAAACACAAGTGTTTCTTGTCACAGCTCTGCTTGTAGTGTCCAGGTTCCCCACAGCCCATGCATATAGTGTTTGAGTAGTTCATCTGCGGGTTAGACACCCCTGAACCAGAGCCAACATTCTTCGCGAACTTCTTTTTCTGAACTGTCCTAGTTGGCGCTGCCTTATTCTTGTTTTGTTGATCCCCATCCCGAGGTTGGGAATTCTGATGCCTTACATCCTAAGGTTGGGGATTCAGCTGCCTCCCCTGCTATTCCTCCTCCTAGCCTTGATTCATCCACTGCCCGTGTTGCTGATTGAACGGTGGAGGGTACGGAGGAAAAGGGCGTGGATATCCCCAAGGTCCACCCAGAGGGAAACCATACGACGGAGGAAACAGGAACCGAGGTTGCATCAGGCCGTAGAACTGCGGCGGCGGAGGTTGCTCCTGTTGTTCTCTCCCATTGTTTCCTCCTTTACCCCTCCCACGACTTCCTCTACCTCTGTCCGCCATCACCACCTCAACTAGAACACTTTGTAGCTGATCTAGACCTTCTTCTAACCCTAGAGCTCACAGGCCCTCTGCTTCATCCACTACCAGCCCAAAATTTGGTTTCTCAGATCTCGATCTAGATCTCACGCGAGAAGGAGCTTTGTGGCTCTGGTAGCTTTAGGAATATCTGCTGGAATATGCCATAGTTGAGCAAAAAGCTCCTCTATCTCCTTTTCAACGAAATCCCAAACCAGCCTTTGCACCTTGGGGTCACTGCATCGATCTCCTACCCCACGTAATTTGCCTCATCTGCCCCTGATTTGCCCGAAGTACCTGTTCCGGAGGCCTCGCTCACGGTCTGTCCTCTAGCCTGAAACCTCCAGAGTCCTCCAGAATCAACCATGGTCCCTCATCCAACCGAGCGGTCAGAGACGAAGACCGTGATGCAGATGAGATTGTCTCCGCACAGCTCAGGACATCACCCGAGCCTCTATGCAGCTCTCATGTCGCACAAAATCTCCGAGCATCGTAAACTGTCCGTTAGCAGCATGCTCTGATTGAAACTCCTCAGAATTGTCGCCGCGACCAGCTTCGTGCAGTGTTCCCATGAGAATTGAGCTCCTCGAGGATCGTGGTTCCCTCTACCCCAGCTAGGGCTGGAATTCGAGCCGAGCCGAGCCAGCTCGGCTCGACTTGCTCAAACTCGTTCGACGGATGAGCTACTCGAACTCGGCTCGTTCAACAAACGAGTCCAAAAATTAAGCTCGGCTCGACTCGGTGAACTCGCGAGCTACTCGCGAGTAGCTCGCTAAAAACAGAGAACAAGAAAACTAGAGCTGTGACGGATGCAGACGGGGACTGCGGGCGGTGACCAGCGGGCACGGGGACGAGGCTTAGAAGAGGACTCTTCCCCTTGTGTGGTGGTCGGTGGGGACGGCGGCGAGCTATGGCCGGCAAGAGGTGACGAGCTATGGCCGGCCGGAGGCGACACTCCGTAAAAAGGACCTAGTGGTCGGAGGGGGCGGCGGTGGGCTATGGCCGGCGTGGACTGCGGGCACGGGGGTAGTCCGGCGGTGGTGGGGGGTGGCTAGCGTGGACGGGGGTGGTGGCCGGTGATGGAGGAGAGGTCGTGCGCTGGTGCCGCCTCTCCTCGGTGACAGGAGATGAACAAGATTGACGAGGGGAAATTCTTCGTGGCGTGGTCGTCTAGGGTAAGTTTGGTGTGTGGGTGGGTTTGGGAGCAGGATTTGTTAGTTGGGCCGCTTGGGGAACTGGGCTAGACAGGCTCATACACAGTTTTTTTATTTTAAGCGAGCTAAACGAGTTTAACGAGTTAGTTGGTAACTCGGCTCGAAAGATCGAACTCGTTTAGTCCAAAAATTTAAAACTTGGCTCGGCTCATTTAATTCCGAGTTCGAGTTGAGTTGAGTCGAGTAGCGAGTTACTCGTTTAACTCGCGAGTTTCGAGTTTTAATTCCAGCCCTAGTCCCAGCTGCTTTACCGGATTGTTCAGATGGGGTGTCTCCAGGCTCCTGATCGATGCAAATTTCCTCATAGGTGCTCGTCGAGTCAGACCTCTCTAGCCAAGGCCATGAACTATCCAAGCCTGCTTCAGGACCATCCGAATCGAGATTCGATAACGCCTACCGCGCTTCATCGGGGACGCGGGTCACGAACCTGTCCGCCGGTCTCCTCTGAGATCACAGGCCGGTTCCGCCCCAATCGCCGCTCGTGAATGTCCGAGATGACCATGGCGAGGCCCAGCCCCTGTCTGCGCCTGCAGTACCCCGCTCCGTGCTCGATGTCCCACCAACTCCCGCGCCGCCGCTCGCCCCACCTCCGACGCCAGCTTGGGTCGTCGCCAAAATCGCCCCGAAAACCCACTCGGAGAAGTTGAGACGACAGGAGAGAGGTTCGTGGAGATGAGACGGGGCTCCGACGCCGCGTGACGGTGGGTATCTGCCTCCCGTGGGGCTCCATGGCCGGGAATCGAGGCGATTCCGCTATGAACAGTACCAAGGGTCGCTACAGTGGGAGGGGAGCGAGAGCGAAACGAGAGAGCCATTTCCTTTCGGGTAATCTCGTCTACAAAAGTTTATCGAAAATGGATGGTTCTGAGATTACTATGAAAAAGAAGAGGAGAAAAGAGACGGGTTTTACTCTGAAATGAAAATTGAACAGAGTTTTGTTTTCTTTTTCAAGTTTCAGCACGCAGACAAGCAAGCAAGCGTGTCAGTTACGGGTCAGCTGTCCTGCTCGCAGCTACTTGCTGCCAACCAGCAACCATGGATCGATCTTGGACTTCTGTTGCTTACCACGTAGAGGATGCTCCAGATGGAACCCGATGCCGCCGGTGCCCCGGAACAGGCCTCTCTCCATGGTGAGGCCGATCAGGCCTCCCGTGACGGCTCCCAGGAACAGCCCAGCTGCACAAGAGATAAAACAAGGTAGCAGGATAAGGATTGCAATTTTATCCACGGGTACGGGTACCCGTGGGTACCGTACACACATGAGTAGGGTATGGACACAATTTTATACCCATGGGTAGTATCCGTACCCTACTCGTTAAGTTACGGTTAGGACATGGGTACAATCTCGTACCCGTGGATATATCCTACCCGTTTATTACCCATGTAGGTCCAACATTCATCTTCGTGACCTTGTGAGCCTATGGTAAAGTTTTCATCAATTATAATTTGAGTTGAGATAATTATCATGTACTCAAATATATGTTATTGAGTTGAGATTAATGTTTTTCTTTTATCAGTGTGTTATCAATGAATGTAAAATTATATATAACATGTTTACTATTTGATTTACCGTTGGATCGGATACCCAACGGGTATGGGTACGGATAAAGTTTCATACCCGTGGGTATGGGTACGGGTAGAGTTCTGTACCCGTTGACTACATGGGTATGGGTATGGTATTGGTCTAGCCTCCCCATACCCTGCCCATTGTCATCCTTATAGCAGGATATGTGTGAAGCAGATCAACCCAGAAGAACAAGTTATGCAGCTCACTATTGAGAACTACTCCTAGATGTCAATCAGCAGCAGCTCCAGCTCCAGCTCGATGGAGTACAACATGTCAACATAACTAAATTCAACAACCTACAGATTCAGTTCCACTAGTATTTGTATAACAGGATGTTCTTCGGTTTAAATAAGCAACCAACCAACCAAGGTACACATACATGAAGCAATCATCGACATAACTAAAAGAATTCTATTCCACACGAAACATTGTGTTTCAGCGTATTTACGTCTTTGTATATTACACAACAAATTGTGCTAAAACGCTTTCAGCAGACTTCATTAACCATGTGTTTTTCTTAGGTTCCTAAATAAACATAGAAAAAGGAGTGCTAAAACTTTGTTTCCAAGTCTACCAAAATTCCTGAAGCTTTTCTCTTGTCGCTTGTTCATCCAGGGTGTGGTCCTGATCTCTCGTTGAACTTGTAGAAAAGCTTGACGACCTCTCCGTCAGTTTAGCCACTCAGTCGGAAGATGGCACAAGTCCAAAAGACCTTCAGGTCAAACAAACCATATCTCAAGCAGCATTCTATGTATTCTCCATTTGTGTTAATCAGACAATTGAGCAACACCGTCATTATCTTGGCCATCACTTGTCGACGTAACCCGACGCAGTTCATCAAGTACGTCGGTAAAATCATCTGGAGGGGCACACGAGAATTCAAGCATCTTTCCTGAATGAGGATGCTTGAATCTGAAAAAGAAACGATTAACAAAGTCAAATGCAGGACAAATAACCAACAAGGAAATGAGACAAAAAGAATGTGTCAGTAATTTCTACCCAAGCAATGCAGCATGGAGACATGGCCTGTCTATCTTTGATACTAGATTTGAAAGATCACCATGATATTCTGAAGGAATTCTGGGTCTCAAAAGTGATAGGGCCATGCTTTTGGTACCTCCATATGTTTCATCACCAAGTAGGGGGTTCCCAAGATATTTCGCATGTGCTCGGATCTGAAAACCAACAGGTGCATGACCATTAACAAGATAAAAGAAGTGGTTGTATTTGAGTATCATTTCCCCACGTTGAGATGTATATTATATACTCCGACTGCTGCTTAGAATGCCTTTTATGCCACAACAATTTCAAACAAATATTGTAATTGTGATGAACCTTCTTAAAATATGAGACCATTGTGTAATGTAATCACCTGGTGAGTGCGCCCTGTCTCCAATCTCCACTCTACCAGTGCAGATCCACCACCACAAAAGACCTCTCTTACTTTATACCTGTAGAATTTATTGAATAGCAGAGATATAAATTCCTGGTCTTGACAAAGTTTGGAAAGAAAAATCCTGGTCCTGAAAAACTACCTAAGCAACCAAGCATGAAGCATTTTGATGTTGCATAAAGAATACGGTGTTGCAAAATAAAAATATGGGGGCAGTGTTTATATGGAGATGTTCCACTCTTGTGAGTAAAGATATGTATAATTTTAGGAGCTAGCAAGTATCAACTTCTCAACTCTTTGCCAGCATAACTAATGGTAAATGCCTAGGAGTAAGGAGTGATACCTGGATCTGGGGGTGTCTTGGTGAAAGCAGTCAAAAGCATGGAATTACGTTAATCCTTATTCAGACTAGTTAGCATAATTATCTAAGAAGTATGAACAATTTGTTCATCGTGCGTGTACGACAATGACACAGGCTAGTTCATCTTGAAGAACTTGACTTTAGGGATAACAGATCATTTCATCGAGAAGAACTTACGAGTTTAAATAGCGGAAACGTTATTTTAGTAAATATGCTTTACCAAGTAGTTTTATTCAAGCCAAACTGCTTTGGAGAAGCAGCATCATATACTCCCTCCGATCGGAAATGGTTGGCATAGATTTGTTAAAATATGGATGTATCTACACACTAGAATAATCTAGATACATCTGTATTTAGAAAAATCTGTATCAATCATTTCCAATCAGAGGGAGTATTGAACCAAAAATGAAAAGGCACAGGTCAAAAGCATGAATCACCTACTAGAAGCATGCTTTGCATATCTGTGGCCAGAACCAGGAGCAGCAACCATACGTATCCGGTTGTTAGGATCACGAGATATAGGAACTTCAATTCTGGCAGAATTTGGACTAGGTACACCACAAGTAAGACTGATGTATACCCTACTTATTGTATGCAACTTGAATTGCTCTGCCAACTCAGCATGAGAATGCTCATCCTGTCAACAAAGTGATTCAAAAGTAAGTCCTTAAACTAACTGAGCATGAGTACAAATAAGAGAGATCAAAGTTAATATGGTAAACATTAGCAATTTATTGGTAAGTGCAAGTGCTGAGAGAAATTGTTAATGGTTTGTTTTGGGATAGGACAAACTAGGCAGTACCTTGGCTACAACAAGAAGTCCGCTTGTCCCCTTATCAAGCCTATGCACAATACCAGGGCGCACAATAGCATCACGAACCTCTGAACTTACTTCATCAATATTAAATTGGTCAACGTCAAATACATCAACATCATCATCTGAAGATTCAGGGGAGTCATCATCAACTGAGTTACGTGCTAAACAGGTAAAAGTTGAAATCTTGCAGTGGTGAAGTATAGCATTGACTAAGGTGCCATTTGCATTCCCTGGTGCTGGGTGAACAACCTAAAATTCAGAACACATACAATGTGAATAATTATTCTCCCTAACAGTTAAAACTTGAAGTAAGAGTTTAAGAAACTAAACAGAATGGGGATGGGAAATTGTCTTGAGGGAAAAGGTTGTTAATACTTAATAGGACAATACAATCAATATCTAACTCGAATGCCGATGTAATACCAACAGGCCTCCAAATTTGAAGTAGAACCAGGGATACCTTTCACCATACACGGATTTTAGAGATAGCCTGAGACTTCTAGTCAACTACTCCTATATGTGTGTTTATCTACAGGATATTCTTTTAATCTTTATGTTTCTTGTTTAACTAGACAACCTCATTGGGCTCACAAGTTTCATGCTGAAGGTTCAGCTATGTAGAAAATTTGCTGCATAAAACCTTATGCGAGACACTCCTAAGAACAAGAAAACTAGGTAACTAAATCTTACTATCCCATATCACTGCAAAAGATGGTGCATACCATATGGGCCGGTTTGTTCACGACAAGAAGGTGCTCATCCTCGTAAACAATGTCCAGCGGAATCTCCTCCGCCTCTGCCCTCAGCGGTGTCAGCTCCGACACGGTGCAGCTGACCGTGTCCCCTCCCTTCACCGTCTGTGAGACCTACTAAGCACAGCGCAGAGCAAACCAGCTTAAGAATAGTAGCAAACGTGGATAGGCCAATATAAACAAAAACGTTACTAACATTCGGCATTTGCACCAAAATTAGCACTATGACTATTCGTGATGTTGTACGTGCATGTATGTTATGAATTTTTATACCATCCTATACTCTCTTCAGATGTTCAGCATGAATTAAGTTATGGTTTAAGCTAACTAATAACGAGTGTAAAATGGCTGAGAAACTTCCTAATTGATGGTTGCAATGACAGAAAGATCTGAACTTGCTAATGCAGGAAGTGGGGAAGTGGCAACCACCTTGGAGACGGGGCGGCCATTGACGGCGACGAGGCCGGCGCGGATGCTGGCCTGCACGCGCGCGCGGCTGACGCCGCCGCCGCCCAGCCGCTCGGAGATCCACGCGTCAACCCGCGACCGCCCCTCCCCGGCCGGCACGGCCTCCTCCAGGCGCGTTCCGGCGTGCCCTCCCCGCCTCCGGTTCGGCAGCGGCGCCGGCGCGGGCTCCGCGACCACGTCCGAGTATATGCATCTCCGACGAGAGGCCTGGAGGAGGTGGCTACGGTTCGTGCCGCAGCGTAGGAGGGCCGAGAGCGCGGTGGCCATCGCCGGCGGCGGCGCCGCCGTCGCGGCTGCTGCCATGCTCGCTGGGTTGGGTTGGGTCCGTGACGACGACTGAAGTGGATGTTTTTTTCCGAGAATTACGACTGAAGTGGATAAGGGATAACGTTAGGTAGTTTGGGCTTGTGAATGGGCCCCAAGTCTTTGTTTGGGATCAATTTCTGTTTGTTGTAGGTTCTGCTTAATTTTGATTTTTGTTTCTCCTTTGTGATTTGTCACATTTTCTTCGTCTTATTATCTCCTTTCTCCACTATGGTGCTCTCAACTATTAAAACCTCGTTGTCCGAATTTTAAATTTAGTGTTCAATTGGTATATTTTTTTACCTTTCTTGATAATTCTCAACTACATGAAGCAAAGTTGAAAACAGATTTAAAAAAATTCCACGGAAAATGACTCGGTCTATCCAGCAAAAATATGACGGAATTCTGAGTTTGTGTCTAGAAAAACATAGTGGCTTGTAAAATCTCTTGCACATAGTTATCGAAATTTCACTCCAAGAACAAACACGCACACATACACACAAGTCTCGAGAATTTTTGAAGCACTAGTGCTCCCCCGGTTCGGATGATTAGGGTGTGTTTTATGTCGTCTCTTTTAATTCGAATTATGTGATACAAATCATTACAATAACAAAAGCATCTTTGAAACTAAATCCACTGAAGTATAAAATACCCAAATTGACCCTACTTGTATGAGCGGAGGGATCATGGGAAGATGCATAGATATTTTTACATGCATGCCCTATACCACAAACAAATCAAGTCCGGGGTCCTCACTCGACCAACCAGAGGCTACGTGCTTCCTCCCAAATGCACCCAATTAATTGCATAGGATCACATAATTGCACGTGAGCAACCTTCCCTGTTTCTTCTTCTTCACCATCGATCTAAAGGAAGCTAGATGCATGGCATGGCATGTCGCATGTGATCTTCACATAGGAGGGCCGAGAGCGCGGTGGCCATCGCCGGCGGCGGCGCCGCCGTCGCTGCGGCTGCTGCCATGCTCGCTTTGGGTTGGGTTGGGTCCGTGGCGACGACTGAAGTGGATTGTCCTTTTTTTTAGGATGTAGTGCAGCTGAAGTGGATAAAGGAACAAGAGGATAACGTTTTGGGTAATTTGGGCCTGTGAATGGGCCCCCATTCTTGGTTTTTGCTCGATTTAAGTTAGTCGTAGTTTTTTCTCGCAAAGATACTTTTTTGCTCCTCTTTTGATTTGTCATTTGTCCCTCATCTTACCCTCCCTTTCGTCACTCTGGCGTGCTCAATTTATTAATATATCGGTGTTCCCAACTGTATTTTAGTGTTTATTTGGTGCATATCTTTTAATTTTTCTGATGATTCTCAACTACATGAAGCAGAAGCTGAAACTGGGTTAGAATCTTCTTCCAAAGAAAATGGCTCAATATATAGCCAAAATTGGTTTTTTGTCTAGAAAAGCATTGTGTTGATGATAAGCTTGTAAATTCTTCGGCATGTAGTTCTTGATATGTCACTCCAAAATTGTATGAGAGGAGGCAGAGTTCTTAGACACACGCACACACATACACAAGTAGAGTGAATTCATGAAGTACGTACTAGTACTCCCTCGGTTCGGATGATTAAGGCGTGTTTTGTTTCATTAAGGCAATGACATGTCCTTATAATTATTGAGCAATTGATCTACAAAGACTTTTTTTTGCGAGGGAAAGTAGAGTTTTATTCCATGATAGAAATACAGTTACAATCCGCCTTCACCAGTATTTCAATACACTGGGGGGCCTTGACTGACCCAACACGCAGATACGCAGTATTAGAGCATCTCTAGCAGAACCCGCAAAACGGTCAAACCCGCATAATAACCGCCCGATGCGGATTGAAAACCGCAAAACGGCGGAGAACAGAATCCACAAATTTACCCAACCCGCAAAAGATTTTGTAGGGCCCCGTGAATCCGCGCCTCCGAACCGAGTTTTCACGGATTTCGGCGCCGATTCTAGGGGCCCCTGCATTTGGTCAAACGGTTGGCGGGTGGGAGTTTTCACCACGCGTTCTTCCTCTATTCTTCCCCAACTCGCAGCCGCCGCCGCCGCCGCCAACGCCGCCGCCTGCGAATCCCTCCCTTTCCCGGCCGCGTCTGACGGCGCCCCGCCGCACGCGAGCTGCCCCGGCCGTGGAGGTCCCCTTCCGCCCGTTTCCCCTAGCCGCGTCCGCGGAGAACGGAAATCTGCGCCGCCGCCGATCTGCCGGTGAGTCTAATTCCGCTCGATTTCACTTCGATTTCGGCCGTAGTAGTAGGTACTGAGTATGCCTTGCCCATTTCAGATGGAGTTGAGCCCGGAGGAAGAGCTCGTGCTCTCCGATTCGTCCTCCTCCGACGACTCCGATGTGGAGGCGTTGTTCGCAAGCCGACGGCAGCAAATGGTGGTCGCCGTCCTCGCCGTCAAGGAGTTTGAGGACCGGTATGCAAAGCGGCGGCAAGGATCCAAGGTTGACCGGCTTTGCATACCGCGCAACCGCTTCTACGGCAACGAGCTTCTCATGCGGGATTACTTCGCCGAAATCCCGACGTACCCGGCTCACATCTTCCGAAGAAGGTACCGTATGCGCCGCTCTCTTTTCGTGAAGATAGTAGAATCTTGCGAGGCGAACTGTCGGTACTTTACCCATCGCCGGAATGCCGCGGGTTTGATGGGTTTCAGCGCGTACCAGAAGATCTCCGCCGCAATGAGAGTCATTGCCTATGGCGTCCCGGCTGACTATGCCGACGAGTATCTTCGTATTGGCGAAGATACTACGATCGAGTCCGTTCGTGTGTTTGCTAAAACAATTATCAAACTCTACGGAAAGATTTATCTTCGGGCACCAAACGAAGAAGATACCGTGAGGCTCATGGCGATGAATGAGCCGCGAGGTTGGCCGGGCATGCTAGGTAGTATTGACTGTATGCATTGGACTTGGAAGAACTGCCCAAAGGCATGGCATGGACAGTATTGTGGCAGGGGAGGCGATGCAACAATTGTGCTTGAGGCCGTTGCGTCCGAGGATCTATGGATTTGGCATTGCTTTTTTGGTTTGCCGGGCACATGTAATGATATCAATGTGTTGCAAAGGTCTCATCTTCTTCGTAGGCTAGCAAGTGGAGATGCTCCGGCTTGTAACTTCACGGTTAATGGGTATGAGTACACAAAGGGTTACTATCTTGCCGATGGTATTTACCCACCTTGGACTACATTCATGAAGACCATCTCAAATCCAAAAGGCAAGAAGCAAACTGAATTTGCAAAGGCTCAAGAGGCATGCCGAAAGGATATAGAGAGAGCATTTGGTGTCTTGCAATCTAGGTTTGTCATAGTCCGAGGACCAGCTCGTTTTTGGGACAAGAAAACTCTCAAAAACATCATGACTTGTTGTGTGATTCTTCACAACATGATCATAGAGGATGAAAGGGGCTTTGACTTGGAGTTGTCCTATGACAATGTTGGTAGCCGTGTGAAGCCAGCTAGAAACCCAGACCGCGTCCAAGCTTTTCTGCAGACTTACCGTGAGATAGAGGACAAGGACGAACACAACCAGCTGCAGCTAGACCTGGTTGAACACATCTGGCAGCTGCATGGGCAGTAGCTATTTTTTAGTTCATTTGAGCCATGTTTGATTCAAACAATATTGTTATTCTACAACATCTTGTATTGAATTATTGTTTAATTAGTGTGATTCAAACTTTTATTGTAATAAACTATTTGTGAGGATTCATAATATCCTACTATTGTAATATGAATCTTTATAATTTAGGTCTAATTTATTTATCATTCCATTTTTATGATATTCATGCCTATCTTTACTGTTTTGCATATGCAGTTTATTGCAAAAAACCGCGAGTTGCGCGAACTGCAAAACTGTTTTGCGGGTTCCCTTTTGCGGGTTCTGCTAGAGATGCTCTTAGACTCAACCCTATCATTGTTGGCAAGACAATGTGCAACCTTATTCTGGTTTCTATGCATTTTGCAAGGAATAAACCATTTACTAAACAGATTTATCATGACGAAATAAAATACATCACCCTTTTAGGAGGAGAGGGGTCATGGGAAGATGCACAGATATTTTTGCATGCATGCCCTATACCCCCAAACAAAATATGTACAGAGGCAAAATCGAGCTCCATACCGGAGCTTGGGACGTCGACATTGAAGGACGGAAGATCTCGAGGTGCTGCTGCGGTGAACTTGAGGAGACGCTGCCGGCGACCGACGGGCGAAGAAGAGGCAGGGCGGGGCAAAGAAGGGGCGGAACAACGGGGCCCGGTGGTGGAATGGGGAGATCCGGTGGTGGGCTACCGGGATCCGTCGCCGGCGGGGCTGGAAGGCGGCGGCGGCGGTTGTAGATGGCCGGGCGGGCGGCGTGAGGTGGGGGACGGGGTGGGAGAGGAGCTCGGGACGGACGGGAGAGGAGGTTGGTGAAGGGTTTTTTTTTCTTTTTCTTGCACACTCAGGGAAGGATGGGTGTGGGACAGCGGGCTCGGTGGCAATCCGCCGTAAATTCGCCCAGGGACATGTCTTTTTACAGAAAACGATTCGCGCCTAAGCTGAGAAGCTCGGGAAATTGTCCAGAAACCACCTCGGGTCAGCTTCTCGTTTCCTTCAGGATTTCAGTTTCGCGGTCCAAATAAGCGACGCAGAAGTCAGACCCTTCTTTTGGGCTTCTGCTTCTCTGGACCTAGAGCAGCCCAAAAACTGTAAAAGAAGTGGCCCTAAGTCCTCACTCGACCAACCAGAGGCTACGTGCTTCCCTCCGAATGTATTCCAAATTAATTAAGTTGACAATGCATAGGATCACATAATTGCATGTGAGCGACTTCCCTGTGTTTCTTCTTCTTCTTTTTCTTCACCATAGATCTAAAGGAAGCTAGATGCATGGCATGGCATGGCATGGCGCACTCGCATGTGATCTTCACATAGACGTGTCCAATCCAAGCACCAATCCTCTTAAATTATTTCATTTCACGGGGTGGATGGCTGGCCGGCCGGGTAGGTCACCAACTCGATCGAGGAAGCATTTATCCATCCATGAAAACTGTTTTATTTCCTATGCGAAAATCATAACGGCACAGTGCGTATGATCGGGAGATTATATCAGATGTGGTTTGTGGTTGTAGATATTTTAGCTTGGAACGAAGTCGACTATGAGCAGGAGAAATATCAAGATGATGATGGGCACCCATGCGATGCAGGCCCTCATATTAATAACAGATCGGAGATTCAATCTCGGGAGAAAATAACATGTCGGGAAACATGCTAGAATGCTAGATTATAGGTGAAGGTGATATGATTAAAAATGAGATCTTACATTGAACACTATATACGTATAATTTCGATCGTGGTCTTTTTCATGGGGTCCATCTATCTGTTGCTAGAGTTAAGGCGATCGACGATAGATGACACATTTTTTACACCCATGTCCAAAGCATTCGATGTCGCTTTTTTTTCCTTTCATAGAGAAAACAATCTTCTCTTAATCCTCCATGCTGTCTAGATATGACCCAAAAAATATTTATATATTTCAGTGTCATCTATAATTAAGGGAAGGTGGACAATTATATTTTCCACTTCTCACATTTATGTATCCTGGGAATGACATTCCATTCCATCTTATCGCGTCCCTAGTATTTTGGAACATTCCCAAGTGCCAAGGTTTGCCAAGTGCATTTTATCGGGAACTCGGCAATCAAGAACGTACGCTGCGTGCCACGGTAAAACGCTCGGCATATATGTAATTTGCTGAGTTTTCTTGGACATGGTAATCGGTAACCTTGAAAACACTCAACAACTATATGAACAAGTGTCCATTCTAATCACAGTTGACGGCTGATGAACGACGAATTTGCCAAGTGTTTTATTCTGAAAAACACTCCGTAACATACTTTAATAAGTATTATGCACAAATGTATTTGGATTTTAAAGAGAAAACTTTCAAAAAAATAGTTTATTTTCATCAATGAAAATAATTATTTACACTTTACTACAACTCTTTAATAGGGAAAAAATAATACCTAAATCTTGTCATAAATTTTGAAATGTTGGCATAGATCCATATATTGGGTATACGAGCTTAGGATAAATAAAAAATGCACAAATGTAAAATGGTACTTAATTACTTCATGATAATGTGCCCATTTTGCATTTTAATGAGAAAAATGAGTTTTTTTTCTTGAGCAGGTGCAAAGAATTTGGTGTAAAATGACACCTCTCCAATTTTCACACGAATTAGACTGTATTGGATGCCCAATTAAAAAATATTACAAATTTCTCGCTGTCTAGCTACCTTTTCCCATTTTATATAATTTTTGCCCAATTCGAGTAATTAGAATTTAAACCATCACTACTAGGAAAACCCTTATAGATAGGTTACATTCTGTGGCGCACCAAGGCGCACTCTTAATTGGTGCGCCACAAAAATATATTTCTGTGGCGCACCAGGCTTGGTGCGCCACAGAAAGTCATATTTCTGTGGCGCACCTGGCCATGTGCGTCACAGAAATGTGACTTTCTGTGGCGCACCTGGCCATGTCTAGATACATCCACTTTTAAGCAAACTTGAGACACTTATTTTGGGACAGAGGGAGTATATGCTTTGTAACAGGGTTTTCTCATCACCTTATATCGGTTCGGCCGTTTGGTTTTATTTATATAGCGGGGCGAAATTCAGTTTCGGAGGTACCGCTGACGACGATAACGTCATCCGCGGATGTCTTCTTCGGTTTTGAAGGCGATGTCGTTGAGCTCTGTCCCACCCTCACTTTGGCACGCTGTTATGCTCGGGAGTGGATGCGGTTTTGGAGCTGCCGGTTGCGACACGACGGCTTTGGGTGCGTGCTCTCATTGGATGCTCAAAGCCCTTCTGTAATAGTTAGGGGTTTTCGCGGCTGTCAATCAATCAATGGCGAGTTGTAAGGTTTAATCTAGTTCTTACCTTTATTTACGTTGGTTATGCAGACGGGACTATACCTCCCTTTTCAGGGAAAAAAGTTGTTCGTGTCCTACTTTTCTTTTGTGAGGGCAAGATGAAGTTTTATCAATCACGAATGATGTCATTGTGGTGGCCTTTGAGCAGCTCACGAACACATATCGTTGAGCTTGAAAAACTAACCTGAAGACAAAATGCACGAATCACGTGAGGGGCAATCAGGCATTGGACGACTCCCTGATAGTATCATTGTACCCCCTGTACTAATTGGTCTTTTTTTTTTTTTTTTTTGATACAAGTTCCTGGATACAATTAAGCAAGGAAAACAGAAAAACAGGAAATATCCAGAAACAACACAGCTGTTCCCAAATAACAGAAAAACCCCTTAACAACAAACAAATAACAAAAAGGTCCTTGGGGTCTTCTCTGCATCGAAGCATCCGCTGCCGCTGCCGCAAAGAGCACCACCGGCGACACGCCGGAACAACCACCCCCAGAAACTCCACGATGAGGCCGGAGTCCACCACACCGCCGCGGAGCCGGAGACAGGGGACAAAAGCTCCAAAACGAGGTCGTCGCCTCCGCCACCACGACCTCGACCAGGAGACCAAAAGCCGCCAGATCCGTAGATCGGCGAGCACCTACCGCCAGACGTCCACCGACGACGCCACAGAGGACCTCGCCGAGATGGGGAAGAAACGCCTGCACCTTTATTCCTCCGCGACTCCGCCCCCACCACCTCGACGACGTCGCCAGGAACCGCTACCCTACTATAAACAGGCCTCAGGCACGGATCCGTGGTCCTCCCACTCTCCCGCCACCGCAACGGCTCTCCCTTTTCGCCTCTCCCGCACAGTAACACGGGGAAGGGAACTTACACGAGATAGGCGTAGTTGAGGTTACTAATTGGTCTTTAATATATAGGGCGTGCTTTCATTTTCGTGACCATTGTTGGGAAACACGTCGTTTTCGAGATGGGCTAAAATGAAGACGGTGCGCATAGATACACCGGAGTATTCCTTTGAATTCTGTATAAATTGTATAGATACAAATAAATTTTCATGCATGACAGCTAGCGAATTCCTGCGAATAATTTCGCGTCTATATATCTACTATCGTATTGCTTTATCAATGGTTTGACATCGTCGATTCACTCAACGGTGCGTCCAACTGAAGAAATCAAAACAAGTAGTACAAACTAAGTTATCTGAAGGCAGGGGCGAAGTCAGGAAAATACATTATTGGCGTCAATCCTCCAAATACATCAGTGTCAGTAAATATTGCTTAGAACATTTTTTTCATGTACAAAGAGGATTAGCAAAAAAATCATTGGCGTCATCTGACACCTACATGTGATGTATTATTGATCAGCATGCATCACATCGAAATCAACCATTAACGTACTAAGACGAGCTCGGACCGTCACCCTTTCCCCACCGACACGCGAAAGGCGATTTGTTTTTCCCCTCTCTCCAGCCACCTCGCCGCCGTCGATCTGCTTGATTCCCCGCCTCCGGCGGCCGCTCCGGCGGCGGGAGGTCGGGGAATCGACAGATCACGGCGTGTATATAGTGTAGGTTGTAGGAGGTTGCCTGCCGGCGGCGCTAAGGAGGCCATGGCGTCACCGGAGAGGCTTTTGCGGGAGCTGGACCCTTCCTCTGTTTCAGGTGCTCCGGAGGAGCTCTGCGGCAGACCTGCGCTCCCAGGCGTGTCTGCGTCTCGGCGGAGATGCGGGCGACGCGTTCCCCGGCCGGTATCCGTGGTGGCGGTGCCGGATTTTGATGGATCTGGCGGAGAAGATGAAGTTGACCAAGCTGGCGCCGTTGTTCGTTCTGCAGGATGGAGGCGCTACGGTGTTGAGGACCGTCGACTTCCTGGCCACTCGGGGACTCCTCCCAGTCCAAGGTTTCGTGGAGGTGCGGTGGCGGGATTCGCCGGCGGAGCGTGCTGCGTGACGACGATGCTGCTGGGATCCAGAAGGACCTCGTTGCTATTTTCTCTTTGTTCTGGGTTTTCCTGTAAGGTTCTTGGTTAATGTAATCTCCTTTGTCCTCGCAAAAAAACCATTAACGTACTAACTTGTCATATGGTACACATTGTCAAGTCATTCTCGGGATGGGCCGGCTGCCACTGTCAACCTAAATACTTCGGCGCCAAGATTATTTTTCCATGCATGCATGACAGCTCGAACGGCATGAATTTGACTCGTTGATTAGTCATGTATTTTTGGATGGATGGGTGTAAGTCTTATATCCAAATTTGGAATTTTTTCCCCAGCTGGGCTCCTTTTCCCACTGAACAGCTACCATGAAAAATATACTTTTTTATGTTGAAATAATGGTTGTAAGTAATCACACCACACCATTAGAAAAATCATGAACCATTCAAAAAAAAAAGAGCCCACCACCTATCAGGATTTGATCCGTAGGAACCGCTTGACATTGATGCCTAGAAATTAAGGTGGAGCCGCGCGCTTAAGCCACCTGCCTAGAAATTAAGGTGGAGCCGCGCGCTTATATGTCTAGTGGGAAATGGATGACATGACGATCCTTGCTATCACAAAGGCTTTTCAGAAGCCTCCGAAGGACTTCCTGAAGATATGTCTACCCAGATGCATCCCAACATTCGCTTGTCGGCGGTGTGAAGAACATGTACATCTCCAGAAAATCGACGATCAAGTCGTGTTGTTTCGAGGCGGGGCTGACTTCGTGGAGAGGCATGCCTAGAGTACAAAGTCATCCTTTGTATTCAAAGATCTACAAGGACGACACCTTCATTTCAATATCGTACATATAATGCCCCTGCTGTTAGACACCCCTTATAAAAAATATACACTTAACCAGACACTTTTGATTTTGTATCTGCCGACTCTGAAACCATTGGAGCAGTCAACCAAACTATATGTAGTCAATTTGCCCATATCCAGCACTATCCCAACCAGGGGTCAACTTGAGCTTGCGCCAAGTAAGCACAAAATGCTATGGGTAATTACCAAACATAACCTAACGCCTCGACACATCCTCCTTGCCCCTTTCTCGTGCTCCGATGGTTCACCACCTAGTTGCTAGCTCTGCCACCGCCTCCTCTTGCTTCGTGACCGAGTCTTGTTCGTTACCATAGGCGATGGCGCTCACCGACACCATTACGGTCAATGTTGGCCGTCCGTCCTCTCCACCCTTATCCTTCCTCCGGTCATGCATTTCTCCTCCCCTCATTTTTTCATAAATGGAGTTTTTATATTAACTCACAATCACATCAAGCGATACCACCAAAAGAGTTACATATGGAGTCTGCATAACAAAGGTACACACCGCCTAATTTCTCCATACCCAGCCTCCTCTACACACAGATGATGGCGAAGTGTTCACTATCAAGGACCAAGGAGTGAACATTTCAAATTAGTAATATTTCTCCCCCGACCAACAAAATGAAAGCCGGCAGGATCGATCTCTACTTGCATTCCTAGTCTTAATAAGACTAGTCACAATGGGGAGTAACATAGAGTAGTAACATGGTGATGTTACTAGTCTATGTTACCACCTTCACAGTGGGGAGTAACATCATTGTGGTGTCATATAAGATCTTATTTATTGCACTATAGACTCATTTTGTCTTGATAAGTGTGATGTTACGGTAACTAGCTAAGAGCAAGTACAATAGGTACACCTCAGCTGGCTATAAGCATGTCCACGTCATTTTAATCCTAGGTGGAGGGGAGAGAAGTGAAGAGAGAGAACGGAGCCGGCGCTCCATGTATCGCCCGCTGCTACACGAGAAACAAGAAATTGCAGCCCGCATGCAGCTAGCGGGTGTGACTATAGCTGGCTGCAAGCATTAATTGCAAAGCTTTTGTGTCTTGCATGCCTACATCACGGTACAAGCAAAACTGTATTTAAATATTCGATAGAGCCATACCAGCAGCCAGCTTATTGTACTGCTATCTGTTTCATGCAAACTTTAGCTGAGATGGCATCGTATGTAGCCGGCAGCGGGCTGTATTATTGTTCTTGCTCTAAGTTACTCCAAACACCTCTCTCCTCATTAACTACATGCCACATAAGCAAAATGGTCTTGAGATGTGTGATGTTATTAGCTAAGTTACTCCCATTGTGACTAGTCTAAACAAACAAAACTCCCGAAGAAATTAATCCACACTCCCTCTCTATCCATGATGGCGGCATGTGCTCCGGGGCAAGCAAGAAAATATCTGGAGACACGTAAGTAAAAGCACGGCTCCCGCCATTGATGGCTCGCACGCACGCAGCACAGTCGGTCGCGCAGGGCAGGTGGCTGGCAGCCATGGTGGACGAAGGACGGACGGGTGGATGGGGATGGCGTCAGCTTCCCGCCTTCGTGGCGAAGAAAAGAAGGCCGATTCATCAGCCGAACCTACCGCTCTCGCTTCCGTCCGCACGCGGATTCAATGCGCCGGTCGCGAGTTGGTTGGCGCCATTAAAGTCCCCACCTTTCCTTCTTCCCCTTCTTCTCCATACCCGACTGCTACTGCTTCGTCGTCATCATCAAGAAGACATCGATCCTCTTCTCCTCCTCTGCTCGAATATCTCTGGCCAGATCGATCCGGCTCCAGAAATTGTTCTCTTTCCTCTGTGCGTGACGGTTTGTGATTGAAGGGAGTGTACTGAGAAGTGAGGGGAGTGAGGTGGGGGTTGGGATGGATCCGACGGGGGCGTTCTCGCGGAGCTCCAGCAACATGTCGCTGGCGTCGCTGGTGAGGAGCGGGAGCGGCGGGAGCGGACGAGGGAGGGGCGGCGCCGTGGGGAGCAGGCGGATGATGCAGAGGGTGCTCCGCGGCGTCATCACCTTCATCTTCGCCATAGGTACGTACGGACGGACTCTGCTTCCTACGCTCTCAAATCTTTCTCGATTTCTCTTGGTTTAATTTGCTCTTTGTTGGTTCATCTCGGGCCGTGCCTCTGATGCATCATCCCCAGTCTTAATTTTCTTCAGATATCTTGCCTTTCTAGCCCTCTCAGCCTGGTTCCTACTTGTCGGCCTAATAAGCAGTACAGACTACAGAGACATTTCAGTTCATCCCGATGATTTTACTTAGGCAAAAGAAGAAGATATTTGGTGATTTAATTCATGGAGGTTCCTGCTCATGTATGTGCACCCAAATCCGTGTGTAGGAAGGGCAGGACATCCCAGCGTTGCTCTTCTTATCTTGCCCACGATTTTAGCCGATTCTTGAGCTGCAAAATCGCAGCTCGTTTGATTTATTTCCTCCCTCCACTTGAAAATGCAAAATTTTGGTTGTAAGTTGCAGGTTCCGCGTAGCGTGTGTTCCCAAAAATGTATTGCGTGATCATGCTGCAATTTTGGGGTGACATGCTTCACATATCCTGCAATTTTGTTCCTCTGTTCTGAACATTGTCATGTGTTGTGCAGCTGGGCTGTTCCTGGGAGCCGTCACCGGCGGGCTCATCGGCCTGGCCACGGAGAGCGGCCTGTTCCGTGGCACGGGCATCGGCGCCATCACCGGCGCGCTGGTCTCCATCGAGGTCGTCGACTCCTCCATCCGCCTCTGGCGCTCCCGCCGCTCTGGGATCTGGAGCATCCTCTACGTGGTAAGCACCAGCAGTCCAACATGCTTTGGTTGGCAGCAAGTAGCTGGGACCAGGACAGCAAACTCGCAACTGACACACTTGCTTGCTCATATGTGCTTCTTTGTCTGTGTGCTGAAACTTGAACAAGAAAAACTCTGTTCAGATTACAGAGTCAAGCCCGTAAGCTCGGATTGCAATTTTCTTAATGGTTTTTGTGATGTGCATCCTTGCATATCTATCCTTGTCATCCTCATCATGACTTTGTGCACAATTTAGCTGAGATTACACATCTGAATAGACATATCTTCTGATGTATCATAGCCTGCATTAATTTGGCTGAAATTAAGGTATAACTGAGCCTAACACAAATCTTTTTAACTACTGGCAATGCAGCTTAATGTGATCTACAGCCTCCTCACCGGCAGGCTTGTGCGCGAGAAGGTCGATCCGGCGGTGCAGCGGGTGGTCCGGAGCCAGGTCAGTTCATCACATGCATCATACATCACATGAAGGGTTCAATACAGAGTTATCTGAAACCAGTTACTACACCCATGTCGATTTTTTGTTTTTGTTAGAACTACATGATATTTAATTTGTCTGACACCATCATGTATGTTTCTCTGGACGTACAGATGAATGCAGTGGACTCATCGCAATTCAGGGAGGCCCCTGACCTTTTTGAGATCGAGGGCACCAACGGCATGCCAAGGGCGTCCATCGACAAGCTGCCGGAGGCCATGATCACCGAGGAGTACAACCGGAACGCCGTAGGCGACCTATCGGGATGCTCAGTCTGCCTCCAGGTCTGAAAACACACCATCCCTGTAACTCAATATCCCCAAAAGCATAAACCTCTCTGCTTAATTTTTTTTCGATAGAAGGAGCCACATGGCTCCCAGTTTCATTAGAATTGAGAAGTTCAGTTTTGTTACATCACCATTCCGAAGCTGGGTACATCACCCCACAGTCTTCCACAACAAAGATAGGAAACCAAAAAACGATTGAGCTTAGAGAATTACTACTATCTCCAACTACACCACACTGCAGAAATAACATTCAAATTCCAGCTATCAGGACCCCAACCATGACTTTACCTCTCTGCCCAATTTGACACCATATAATTAAATGAATGTAAATATTCCGTGTTTCTGCTGATTCTGCTGTAATCTATTGCTCATTGGTTACTTTCCTAACCTTTTTCATCTGTAGCGCACTGGTTATTAATTTTCAGTGATGCAAATATTCCTGAACATTCTGGTGTTGCTGCTGGTTGTTTTCAGGATTTCCAGATTGGGGAGAAGGTGCGGAGCTTGCCTGATTGCTGGCATGTGTTCCACGTGCCGTGCATAGACGGCTGGCTGATCAAGCACGGATCGTGCCCACTGTGCAGGAGGAAGCTCTAGATCATCATCATCCTCGGCGACGATCGATGAAGAACTTCTCTGTTATTAGAAAGGAGGCTACGGTTGCTGCTCTGCATGCTGTGTGTGCGCGCTATGCCTGTGTTGCTGTTGCTAGGAGGCTGACATATCTATAGAACCCTAAATTTATAGAGAACTTTTTTTTTTTTTGTCTTTTGGTTTTTGATCTCTTTCTCCGGATCGATGTAATATATTAGTAAGGGCTACTACTGAAAACTGGAAAAAAAGGCACCTGGACCGGCTTGCGCTTTATTTCTCCGAACTCGTGAACTCGTCTCATCAATTCATCATGTATATTATATATCATGAAACATGTCTAGATACTTCCACTTTTGAGCAAACTTGAGACAACGGAGGGAGTACAATATCTTGCATGGGCTTTGAGTTACCTATTTATTCCACGATCAGTTGGTGTGGCCGAATTCCTGACAAACATCAGATTGGAGGAAACGAAGTTTCACTCTAAAGGTAGGATCAAAATCACATTGCTTTGTTGGCGGAAACTGAGAAAGCTATTGATGATTGACAGAATGGACATAAAAGAGAGTTGTACTGAATATGTTAGTTTTAGAATATTATTGTCAGGCTTAGAACTTGATCGATCAAATTCGTCCACTGTTGGTTTTAGAATATTGCTGTCAGACTTAGAACTTGATCGATCAAATTCGTCGACTGGAACAGGTGTTCTGTACAGAAAATTTTAAGTTTGGTCTTTTCGCAATGTATGCCAAAGTTCTTCCTAGCCTCATTTCAGACATATATAGGATGGTCAAATCGATAACAGTGCATGTATTTACAAGACTGTAGTACGGTTATACAAGGAAAACACTGGCTGTAAAAAATAGTACAGTTATACAAGTCCATAGATAAAATTGGGAAACTTTGATGGAATTTTCACAAAAAAGAAGACTTGCCAATGATAAAAATGATAGCAGAGGTGGAAAATAAGAAGACAATGTTGGCGGAAACTGAGAAAGCTATTGATGATTGACAGAATGGACATAAAAGAGAGGTGGAAAATACAAGTACTTCTTATTCAAACAAGAAACAAAATGATAGCAACTAGTGTAAGCGCTTTCTGATTACTGATCTTGCAATTTCAACATGACCGGCGAGTCTTGCAACCGAATAGTTCTCCAAGTGATTTCTCTTTCTTCTCTATGTGCTGGGAGAATTGTGCAAAGAATCAATACATGATCAAAACCACAAGAAAGCTTAGAGAGGCAGTATGGATCACCAACTTTTGCAGACACCATACCTTCTAAATCTTTGCAAATAGTAAATCAACCTTTGCAGACATATTTCCATGTCGTTGGCTTCAGCAGCATACGCTTATCTGCACAAATTGATCAGATTAAAAATTTACACTTCGAGGAACATCATAAAAGGAATGATGACTTTAGCTTAACGGAACATTTAATTGCTCTCATACTGTTTATTTAATACTCACTAGTAACTAGTAGTAATTGAGAAGGTAACTGTTGCGTGCTTACTTCTGTAATGATAGAAATAAGGCGCTTTATTACTTCTGTAATGATGGGCATCTACGACTTCCTTGTGGAGGCTGCCCAGCCGTTGTTGCAGGCTTGTAGGGAGCGTCTTCATACCAGAACCGTCTGCAATGATAAGATCTTGGAGAGATGAGTATGCTTGTGGCCCATCCGGTAGGGATGACAGGGCATTGCAGCCCAAAAGACAGAGGCGCTCCAACAATGGGAGCTCTCCTGAGCGAAATTCCAGAGATGTCAACCCACTGCAGAAATCAATATTTAGTGACTTGAGGGAAGGAGGAAGACGGAGGACCCCTGTTAAGCCATCACAGGCCGCTAATGCCAAATCTTCTAAATGCT
Source organism: Poa pratensis (assembly GCA_947311845.1). NCBI lineage: Eukaryota > Viridiplantae > Streptophyta > Magnoliopsida > Poales > Poaceae > Poa > Poa pratensis. The sequence goes on from CAMZMU010000089.1 coordinate 5,159,936, forward strand.
CTGCCCCAGCTCCGAGTGATGATGATGGCAGCTCCGCTATACTAGATGGCCCTTGATGAAAGGTCGATGTTGACTGTCCCTGCTGCACCCTCCTGCCGGATATGGACTCAAGCTTACAGCCATTTAGAATGCCCACTGTCCTGAGAGATGCAGGGAAGCTGAAGATCTCAAACAAGCTATCACAACTTTGTATCGACAGAGACTCTAGACGTGGCAGGAGCTGACTAGTTTCTGATGATGTTGATGCTTCTGCAGGAGCTTCAGCATATCCAGTCAGATTCCCGCAAAGCTCAACTAGAAGCCTCCTCAAGGACGCCAATCCTTTGAACTCTTCTTCTGGCCAGTGGACGAGTGCGTTGCAATTCGTAATTCACAAATCTTGAAGGTTTACAAAACATGCACACAGCTCTGTTAAACCTGAATTAAGATAATATAACTTCAAAACTGCCAGAGGAAAATCATAATCATTCCATTTTTCCTTAGCGTCCAGCACTTCCTTCAAACCATGTCCAACCTCAGCTGAAGTTGTTTTTGTATTGTGGCCAAGGCCATACAGTTCCAGATTGGTCAATGAACTCACATGCCTAGCTACCCACACGAACAATTGCTCCTCATGCCCGTGCATTGCTAATACGCTGAGCTTTGGTGAATTAGCTATAGTTGTCAACTCTGGACACTTACGAACATCAGCATTCTGGAGGTTAGGGAAGGTGGGTTGCCCTGGCAATGCTGTCAACATTTTACAGTTATCAATAACCAGCTTCTCAAGCCGAGGAAACATTGTCCCTTCTCCTTGCATTCCATTATCTATTTCCCACCATCTCTCCAAACAGACAAGACCGTCTAGTGTAAGCTCCTTCAGATTTAGAAATGCGAAGAATGTATCACCATCATGGCTGAATAACCATTGCAGTTTCTTACAAGAGAAAAGATGGATCTCAACAATGTTTTGCAACATAGCCATCCATGTTGGAAAGGTGGTGGCTCCATAAGACTCTATCCGTATAGCATGCAGCCCATCATGAGGTTTGAGTTTCTCGAGCACTCTTGCATCATACTCACCCCTAGTAACAGTCCATTTTAATGTCAGTTCTCTTAGCTCCTTCTTCACGAGGTTTGCCGCTTTTGCATCTTCTACTTTCACATTCTCCAGATGACAAAGCTCTAGTTGACCACCAAGGTTTAAATTTCGAAGCTCCCCAACATTACTGCAATTGGAGCCACTCCCTGCTACAAAACATGTAAGTGTCTGAAGGGATGTGAGTTTTCCGAGGTCTCTAGGCATGCTTTTCAGCTTTGGAGAACCATGATTGTAAAGGTGACGGAGGGCAGTCATATACTTCATTTGTCTTGGAAGTCCACGAAGATGTGTGCAGCCACAGAGGTTCAGCTTTCGACTTCTTGAAAGATCTAGGTACCTCAAGTGATGTAGTTGCTTTGGTTTGAGCGGAAAAGATTTTCTCTTTGAACAAAGCTGCAATGCTTGCAAAGAGCTGTATTTAGATAGATGCTTCAATGAACTTTTCATATTGCTATCACACAGAAGTGTTTGGACAGCTGGAGAGCTGTTCTCTAGAGAACTATTCATTTTCTTTCCTGGTTCCTTGCAAGACACAAATAAATGCCGAGCAGTGTTCGGAAGCCAATCACTTTGACTTGCTTCCTCAGTTGCGACAACACATTCGTCTGTGACGATAGATCCAATCTTGTCGGGTTCCTCACTTGCTAAGGCACATTCCTTTTTCATTACGGACAGTGCAACGTCATGCATAAGATCATGGATTTTACATGTAATCCTAGAATAACATGCCCCTCTATTTTCAATTTCGTTGTTTGTAGCTTGGACTTGCTTCACATCTTGAAAGAATGACCTTGAGGCTAGCTCATCGAAAATTTGTTTGCCAATGGTTTCAAGACGAACTTGATTTTCCTGGATAATAAAGCCATGTGCTATCCATAGTTGAATGAGCTTGTAAACATCAATATCAATCTTTGGGAAATATAGCACAAAAGGCAAAGCATTGTGTGGGGACCCCGGACTAGCCGTCCGAAATACCCGATTATGCTTAACGCAACGATCCCGTGATCAGTCTGTCGTTGCACATAATCCGAACTGAATATCAAAGTTTACATCCATACAATACCGAGTTTAAAGTCTTACAAGCCGGGCCATACTGGCCTAATTATACATAGGTGCCTTCAAGGGCCAAACAACTTTATTCAGCGGAAGCTACGGTAGTAGGGCTAATCCATCCTAACGACAACCGACAGGCAGCTGACTTATGAAGATCTTAGTTCGCGTAGACGTCGCCAAACTCCTCTTCAACGAAGGGCTCCTCGAAATCTGGCTAAGACAATAGCCAGGGACGAAACCAATATGAGTACATTTGAATGTACTCGCAAACTACCCCAACTTGAGTAAGCTCTAAGTTTAAAAAAAAAATCATTTTTGTAAAACTTTTTAATTACTTCAACACCTCTAAAACTTTTCTGAAGAAGATACGAAGAAGTTTATAACTATCTTTTTAAGAAAACACCACTTTAAAAACTCTTCCGAACTCCCCCTTTTTCCCGACCATGTCTCAATCATGGTCCAATTCCCTTTCCACCTCGTACCACTCATTGGTACAGGTCTGCAACCTTTTCCGCTTCACTTGCCTTTAGAAACTCAAGATTTTATAAAACTTGCACATGGTCTTAGGACAGCCTTCCAACTGTCCATATCCGAAGACTCGGCTATTCGAATAGTTTTACACTCTGCAGAGTTAGCACGCTTTTCCCACACCCATCCGGTCACTCATCGTGTCAGCCACGTCCCGCCATACCAAGGGTATGCGAAGTTGAGTTCCCGGCCATAGCCTGTCCTTTGCTCATGCTAGTATAGGATCCTGCCGCTACGACACTTTCCGTCAACACTTAAACCCTCAGGAACTAAGTGTGAGGACTCGTAGTTCTGCCCGGCGAATTTTAATGGCCCTACAAATCCTCTATCTCCGATTCAATCTCAACAGCCCTTAGGCACTCTGCACTTTAGAGGACCCGGGTCAGGGGGTAGGTCCTCAGACCATCCCCTCATGGAACGAGGTCATCCTCGTTATTGAGGCATCCAGTACTAACACGAGCAAATTATATGACTAAGCCCCGCCCCATATGGGGGTAGATGTGGTCGCACCGGGTAGTGGTTGGTTGCCATAGTACTAGGACACAATGTGCATTTTTCTCATAAACAACACCTCCATTTTTCAACTGAACACCGATCTTTCGGCATCTCACCTTCTTCCAAGTACTTCCAAGGGGGTTTTGAGAAACATTGTTTTTCCCATCCTATAGTTTTAAATAACTACCTTATACCTCTACATAAGGTGGCAAAATAGTTTTCATGTAATTGTAAAAAGGGTTTTCCAAAATCCTTGGTTCTTTGAACAACTCTTGAAACTAGAATAGATGTATATAAACGCAAGCTCAGTGAAGTAGCTTGCCTGGCTCAGCAAAGTTCTCGGGATCTGGCTCTTGCTGATCAAGGTACTCCCCTTCCTCGTAGACTCCGGCAACGTTCTCGTCTAAACGTTAAACAAGCAAAACAACAATCACTACTCTAGCTCAAGCATCAACACATCATTACAAAGGCTACACCTAGCTACTGCACACAACAAGCAACACAAGGTGGTTTCAATTTACTTGAATTAAACCTTATTTAATTATTTTCCAACTAAGGCAGAAACTAGTTGTACACCAATTAATTCACCAAATAATCTAGGTTGGTCACAAAAATTTGAACTAAAATTCTATGGATAGCTACTGATGTGTAGAAGATCACCCAATTGGATTGGGGTCAAATGGAGTTATCAAACTCCCTACACAAATGTTTTGGTTCAGAAGGTTTTTAATCAAGTTTTAGCTACCAAACAATTTAGGTTGCTCCAAAAATTAAACCCTTTTAGGGGTAGCTAACCTTGGTGGAGTGTGACCTAACAAAATTGGTTTTAGTTAATTTGGACCTACCAATAATTTACACTAATTGGTTTAGTGCAGAAGGGTGTGCTGAAGTTCAACCAAAGGCTAAGGATTTTACACTACTCAATTAATTCTACCAAAATTTGGGAATCTAAAGGATCTCCATACAAGTCTACCAAAATTGGTTTCAAGTTATTTGGATTAATATAACTCCAGAAACAAATGGTTTGGTGTTTTAAACCTTCTGGAGTATTTTTATTAATGACTTTTTATTATTTAATTAAATGGAATGAGACCACTTTGGTGAGTTGAAGAATTTGATAAGCTTTCCAGAACAGTTGAGTTTGATTTATTTGGACTCCTAAAATTCGAGATAATGAATTTCTAAACTAGGTCCAGTACTGATTTATCCAGAGAAAAAGAATTAGGAAAATCATCTCCTCTGGATAATGTTTAAAACTATGACATGTGGGGTCGGGTGGTCAGTGACTCAGTGGAAAAATTCCCTCGTGTGGATAAAGTTCAAAACGCTGACGGGTGGGTCCCGCTTCTCGGCGTCTTAACGAAACGAATCGGTACGCTACCGTTAGATCCAGATCCAACGGCTCACAACGGCCGCGAACGGCGACGACCAAAAACGGGCGGCGCCGCCGCGCCGGCGACGGTGACGAGCACGGATAGCTCACCTGGGGGCTCGGGAGGTGGCGGAGATGACGCAGAAAGGCGGCGGAGGTTCGAGGAAGGTCGAGGGGGCACTGGGGCTTGCTGGAACTGGACGGAGCGTCGGCGGTGAGCTCCCTCCCCTTCCCGTGGCACTTCCCGAACTCCGGCGAGGTCTCGTCGACGCGTCTGTGCACGGAACAACGGAGAAAAAGGCGGGTGAGGATGCGGTGATGATGGGGAAGATGGTCTCAGCAGAGAAAAGAGAGGGGAGAGGGTGGCATGGCCCTGCCATGCTCGGCTCCGACCTCGGCCTGCGGCACGCACGGCCGAGCTTGAACACGGCCGCTGCTGCGGCTTGCCTGCCCTTCTGGCGCTTCTGGAGTGTGAGTGGAGTGAGGAAGGGGTGGTGGCGAGGTGTGGGGAGAAGGGGTGGTGCGGGGCGGCTTTTATAGGGAGCTTCCCTCACGGCCATCAATGGCACGGAGGTGCAGAGGGGGTAGGAGGGGTGCGGGGTCCGGCTGGAGGCGTCTAGGAGGTTGCTGGGAGCTAGGGAGTGCTGCAGGGTGGTCAGTTGGTCGGGGGGGAGACAAGGGTGGCGCGGCGTGTTGCGATGCCGTGCGCGGCCCGCCACGGCGAGCGGCGTGTACGGCATGGACGGTGTGCACGCTAGGGAGCGTCTGCGACGACGTGGTCTCGTCGAGCAGGAGCAGAGGGTGGAGTGTGGTGCGGTGGACGCAGCGCAGCGTCGCCTCACGGTCGCGTCGTCCCCCTCCACGGAGGTGACCCGTGCGGCAGCGCGCCATGGCCGGCAGTGGCGTGGCGTCGCCCACACACCAGCTCTGGGTCAGCGAGCACGTCTCCCTCTTGCTCTGATGACTGAGGGGAGTGAGGGGGAGGGTGTGGAGCAAGCAATGGATGCAGGGATCCATCCAATCGACTGATTGGAGTTCGGTTTCAGGGATTTGAGGATGAACACGGGCAGTGCCCACCATGTGTTCGATGATTGGTCTCAAAGAAAATTAAATTCAAAATTCTTGAATTTAATTCCAGACTTGATTCATATGTACAAAGCATGGATTTTTGGTAAGGTGGTAGAATTTATTGGATATGTGCAACGTAGCACATTTTGTGATTTGGGAAAGTTCAAGAAAGAAATGGAATTCAAATTTAAGATTTTTAGAAATATTTTTGGAGAGGGAAAAGGATATGAGAACAGAGAGAGAGTGATCACATGTCACCCCTCTGAATTTGTTTTGAAAATAAAAATTTGATTTTCTTAATAAGATGAATTTTGTGTGACTTTTGTCACATGATTTTATGTGGGAACTTTTTATTATGTTTCTTTTCTTTTCTTTATATTTTTGTTTTAGCAAACAAACCAACACAAGCAAGCACAAACACTAAACACACAAAAATAACAAAAGTTTTTGTTGGCCCACAAATTTGACTAATAAACCAGGGTTACAATTTTGGGATGTTACAGATCCTTCCCCCCTTAGGTAAATCTCGTCCCGAGATTGACTAGGCTTAGGTGCTAAAGAGGTTGGGGAAACTCGCTTCTAAGATAGTCCTCACGTTCCCAAGTTGCTTCCTCTTCGGAGTGGTTAGTCCACTGGACTTTATAAAACTTGATCTTGTTCCTCCGGGTGAGACGAATATCTTCGTCGAGAATTTTGACCGGTCTCTCACGATAAGTCAGATCATGGTTCAGGTCAATGGATTGGTGGTCAATGTTCTTGAAAACGTCGGCTGGTCAGGAACTTCAAGACACTTCCGGAGCAGGGAAATGTGGAAGACATCATGAAATTCCGATAATTCTGGGGGTAACTCAACTGATAGGCTACTTCTCCGCGACGGGCAAGAATCTTGAAAGGTCCAATATATCTGGGTGCCAACTTTCCTTTGACATGGAAACGTTGCATCCCTTTGAGTGGTGTCACCCGAAGATAGACAAAATCTCCAGGTTGAAAGGTGACGTCACGACGCTTGGATCAGCATAACTTTTCTGACGGGATTGGGCAGTTTTGAGACGTTCACGGATAAGTTGGACTTGCTCCTCGGCTTCACGGAGGGTATCTGGTCCAAACACTTTTCCTTCTCCGGTCTCGGACCAGTTCAAAGGTGTACGGCACTTCTTGCCGTAAAGTGCTTCAAATGGGGCCATTTGCAGACTGGACTGATAACTATTGTTATAGGAAAACTCTGCAAATGGAAGGCAATCTTCCCATTTAGAGCCATAGGCTAGGACACATGCACGAAGCATATCTTCCAGAATCTGGTTTACTCGCTCGGTCTGTCCTCCAGTCTGGGGTGATAGGCTGTGCTGAATGATAAGTGGGTTCCGAGGGCTTCATGAAGAGCTTTCCAGAACGCGAGGTAACTGCGTGCCTCTGTCAGATACAATTTTCTAGGCACTCCGTGCAGGCTTACTATCGGGAATATACAAGTCTGCTAGCTGGGCTCCAGTGTGAGTGGTCTTGACGGGGATAAAATGGGCAACTTTGGTCAGCCGATCAACGATGACCCAGATTGAGTCATGGCCTCGGTTTGACCTAGGAAGTCCGGTGATAAAATCCATTCCGATTTCATCCCATTTCCACTCGGGGGTCTTAAGGGGTTGGAGCAATCCTGCAGGGCGCTGGTGCTCTGCTTTGACTCGCTGACAGATATCACACTTGGCCACGAAAGAACCAATTTCTCGCTTCATTCCATGCCACCAAAACTCTCACGAAGATCTTGGTACATCTTGGTTCCTCCGGGGTGGATCGAGTATGGGGTATCGTGGGCTTCTTTAGGATTAGACCCTTGAGTTCCTTATCATCGGGCACACAGGCGTCCTTTGAATCTCAGAACTCCTTCAGCATCTATGGCAAAACCAGGTGCTTTGTCAAGGGTATCTTCTTTTTAATCCCCTCGATACTCTCATGACCCTTCTGGGCCTCTTATTTGATCCACAGGGTTGGGGCTAACTCTAGGTTGGCAAGATATCCATGGCTAACCAATTCAAGTCCGAAATCTTCGAACTCCTTAAACAAGGCTGGTTGCTCTGCTTGGATTAGGGCATTCAGGGTGCATGGCTTCCGGCTCAAGGCATCGGCAACTACATTGGCTTTTCCGGGATGGTAATGAATTCCGACATCATAGTCCTTAATCAATTCCATCCACCTTCTCTGCCTCAGATTCAACTCCTTCTGAGTGAAAATGTACTTCAACTTTTGTGATCTGTATAGACCTCACAGCGATGACCCACAAGATAGGGTCGCCATGTTTTCAAAGCAAAAACCACAGCTGCTAACTCCAGGTCATGGGTTGGGTAATTCTCTCATGCGGTCGCAACTGTCGAGACAGGTACGACACAACTTTTCCTTCTTGCATCAGAACGCAACCAAGTCCGAGACGTGAAGCATCACAATACACGTCGAAACTCTTGGTGACGTCTGGCATGATAGGATTGGGGCTGAAGTCAGTCTCTTCTTCAGTTCTTGAAAACTATCTTCACACTTCTGGGTCCATTCAAACTTCTTATCCTTCTTCAACAACTGGGTCATGGGTTTGGCTATACTGGAGAATCCTTCAACGAACTTGCGGTAATAACCTGCTAGTCCGAGAAAACTTCGGATTTCCGTTACACTGGTGGGTGATTTCCAGTCTAGAATGGCTTTGATTTTCTCGGGGTCAACAGAGATTCCTCCTGCAGACACAACATGTCCGAGGAATGCCACTTCACTTAGCCAAAACTCACACTTGCTAAGTTTGGCATACAGTTGGTGTTCTCTGAGGGTCTCCAAAACCAACGCAGATGTTCAGCATGCTCTTCTTCGGTCTTGGAGTAGATAAGGATATCATCAATGAAGACAACCACGAACTTGTCGAGGTACTCCATGAAGATCTTATTCATGAGATTCATGAAATAAGCAGGGGCATTGGTCAAGCCAAAGGACATAACGGTGTATTCAAACAATCCGTATCGGGTGGTGAAGGCGGTCTTGGGAATGTCAGACTCTCGAATCTTCAACTGGTGATAACCTGTCCGAAGATCGATCTTAGAAAAGACTCGGGCTCCGTTCATCTGATCGAACAGATCCTCGATCTTGGGAGGGGTACTTGTTCTTGATGGTTACATCATTGAGCTTGCGATAATCCACACACAGGCGTGTGGTACCGTCTCTTTTGTCCACGAAGATGATGGGTGATCCCCAAGGTGAAGCGCTTGGGCGAATCAGACCTTTGCTGAGCTGATCAGCTAACTGCTTCTTCAATTCCACCAGTTCTTCTGGATTCATCCGGTAGGGTCTCTGGGATATAGGGGCTGTTCCAGGATAAGTTCAATCACGAACTCAATATCCCGGTCTGGTGGCATACCAGGCAATTCCTCCGGGAAAACATCCTTGAATAGATGGACACACGGATCTCATCTAGAGTGGTCGGGCTATGCCTTCATGCATCTGGGTTGGGATTTGTTGGCTTGTGAAGCATACTCCACTTCGGTTCCCTGGTCTGTGGTGAGGATACTGCTCTTCTGGCACAGTCGATACGACCATGATACTTTGCTAACCAATTCATACCCAGAATGACATCTATGCCTTGGGTTCCTAAGATGATTAGGTTGACTGGGAAATTTTCTCCTCGATCTCTATGGGGGTATTGGGACAGAACCTCCGGGTTTCTAGAGTGGAACCAGGGATTTGTATACTCATGTGCTTGGGTAAGAACTCTTCTACCAAACCTCCTTAGAGACAAACTCTTCGGTAACAAAGGAATGGGTAGCACCAGAATCAAACAGAACAGTTGCAGGTACTGAGTTGACAAGGAACGTACCCAGCACAACATCTGGCGCTTCCTGGGCTTCGGCAGCATCAATGTGGTTGAGGCGGCCTCTGCAACAGCAGCATTGCCACGGGGTGCAGCATTCTTGCCATTTCCATTTCCATTACGGCCTTGTCCAGGATTAGGTGCAGGTGCATTGGGGCGCGGAGCATTCCTCTTGGGATTGGGGCAGTCTCGGGAGTAGTGACCCTTGTTGCCGCATTCAAAGCAGACAACACTGGTAATAGGGGTAAAAGTGTGGTGTTTCCTCCGGACGATTGTTGCCATTGGGGTGGTAGTTGTTGTTGGTGTTTGGGCGGGGACATTGTTGTTGTTGTTGTTGGGACGGTTGGGATAGTTGGGACGTGGAGCTGGGGGTGGTCGATAAACTGGCTTGGGTGCTGGCTGGAAGGTGCGAGGTTTCTGGCTGCTGGAACCTTCCTGAATATTCATCCTTCTCTTGCGGCCTTCAAACATGGATTTGCGCTTGGTCTCCAGCTGAATGGCCTTGTCCACTAGTGACTCCAGATCACGGAAGTCATGGACAACCAAGGCACATTGCATCTCATCATGGAGTCCATTCAGAAAGCGCTCCATCTTCTTCTTTTCCGTGTCGGTATCTTCAGGAGCATACCGAGCAAGATCGGTAAACTCATCCAGATAACCGACCACATCTCTGCCTCCCTGCCTTAGCTTACGGAACTCATCCTTCTTCCTCTCGAGAGACCGCTAGAGATGCTTCTTGCGGAATTTGTCCTTGAACTCCTCCCAGGTAATGACATGACCGCTTGCTGGAGGTCTTGGTAGTTTCCCACCAAGCTCTTGCAGGTCCAGCAAGGTAGTGGGTAGCATACAGGACCTTCTCATTCTCTCCTACCGAGGCAACTTCCAGGTCGTTCTCGATAGTGCGGACCAGTCATCTGCTTCCAGGGGTGAAGTCCCTTGGAATAGGTAGGCGGTGTGGTCTTCTGGAAGTCACTCAGGGTAGAGCGCTGGTTTCCACCCTCGTCGCCATTCCATTGCCACCATTGTGGTTCTGGTTGGCGTGGGCAGCGCAAGTTGCTGCAGGGCGGCGAGATGAGCTTGACGCTCTTCCCGGGCAGCTTGGCGATCCTCCATGATGATCGCAAGCAGTTGGGCAGCGGTTGGTTCCGGCGGTGGTGGTGGTGGAGTCGCGTGCTGGTTGTGGCGAGTGTTCGTCATCCTGGAATAGATAAGATATAAGAGGCAAGGCAAAAAGGCTTTGGCTAAGGAGATAACGATAAAGTCACAAAGGGAGTGGTTGATGAAACACTAGTCAAACAAGACCATCACATTTATTCAACACAATCATCACATCAAGGAGTTCACACATCAAGCTTACAACATCCTACTACACCTAATGTACATACACATGGTTTCCATAGGAACCATCACATAAACTCTACTCGCATAGGGGGTCGACACAGTCCTAAGGTAGTGCTCTCGTCGCTCAACTACTGAGGTGGAACCTCAGGCTCGACGATCTCAACGTCTGAGTCGTAGGGTGGCTCCTCGGGATCCTCCTCCTCGAGAACTGGCTCAGACGGCTCCTCCTCCTCGTCAACTAACTCCTCCTCGTCGTCCTCCTCCTCGTAATCCATCTCTCTAGGTAGTCCTCATCATCGCTGATGAAGGCACTGTTCTCCTTGCGGAGATCCTCGCCCTCCTCCTCCATCTCGTTCGCCTGCTGCTCCATCTCGTCTATCATCTCGTTCTGCTCCGCTACCTTCTTGCGGAGCCTGACGATAGTCCTCCTCTGACGGGCCAGCTTCAGGCGGAGATTGTCATTCTCCCACTTCAGCTGGGTCTCACGGACTCGGGCATCGTCGAGGGAGCTACGCTGGAAGTGGACCTTGAGTCTAGCATCGCGCAGGTTCTCCTGGGTGTCGTGAAGTAGCACCTCCATGTCGGTGATGTACTCGCCGAAGAGAGTGTGCTGCGCGGGGTAGGTGGGGTTTCCCTCATCGTCACGCCTCCCGAAGTACTGGAAACGAGTGCCAACCAGCTCGTCCTTGTGCTCCTCACAAAGGCGGGCTAGCAGCCTCTGCATAACTCGGGTCAGACCTCAACCCAAGTAGTGTCCATCGTGGTGTAGACCAAGTCCTTGGAGCGGGGTGGCTGAATCCTGCCTCGGACGGACGACTTGATGAGCCAGGACAGGTTCCCATCACCGAGGGAATCGACCTGAGTTCCCTCAAACTCTGGAACAGGGCGTCCCAAAGTCTGGCTCAACTCGTACAAGTCCTGCTCGAACATCAGCAGGCCGTCCTTCCTAACTTGGACGAACTCGGTGACGTTGGGTGCCATCTACAAGTTTAAGCAAAATTTTAAGTTAGTTAAGTGACATGAGTACAAATGTAAACTTAATGGAGTACAAGTGTGCAAAATTTTAAGGGTTCAAGAAAAGAAACTCTTAATGAGTGTAAGGTTTTTAATAAATGGAAGGTTGGGGAGATAAGAAATTTTCGAAAATACTTCACTCCTTTGTTTTAGAAATTAACTTTTGTAACTCCTAGCTAACGCCCATGTTAACTAAGGTCTCCTAAAGTCAGGATGGCTCTGATACCAGCTCTGTGGGGACCCCGGACTAGCCGTCCGAAATACCCGATTATGCTTAACGCAACGATCCCGTGATCAGTCTGTCGTTGCACATAATCCGAACTGAATATCAAAGTTTACATCCATACAATACCGAGTTTAAAGTCTTACAAACCTGGCCATACTGGCCTAATTATACATAGGTGCCTTCAAGGGCCAATCATCTTTATTCAGCGGAAGCTACGGTAGTAGGGCTAATCCATCTAACACACCCGACAGGCAGCTGACTTATGAAGATCTTAGTTCGCATAGACGTCGCCAAACTCTTCAACGAAGGGCTCCTCGAAATCTGGCTAAGACAATAGCCAGGGACGAAACCAATATGAGTACATTTGATTGTACTCGCAAACTACCCCAACTTGAGTAAGCTCTAAGTTTAAATATTTTTGTAAAACTTTTATTTACTTCAACACTCTAAAACTTTCTGAAGAAGATACGAAGAAGTTTATAACATCTTTAAGAAATCACCACTTTAGTACTTTTCCGAATTCCCCCTTTTCCCGACCATCTCAATCATGGTCCAATTCCCTTCACCTCGTACCACTCATTGGTACAGGTCTGCAACCTTTTTCCCCTTCACTTCCTTTCAAAACTCAGATTTTATAAAACTTGCACATGGTCTTAGGACAGCCTTCCAACTGTCCATATCCGAGGACTCGGCTATTCGAATAGTTTTACACTCTGCAGAGGTAGCACGCTTTTCCCACACCCATCCGGTCACTCATCGTGTCAGCCGTCCCGCCATACCAAGGGTATGCGAAGTTGAGTTCCCGGCCATAGCCTGTCCTTTGCTCATGCTAGTATAGGATCCTGCCGCTACGACTTTCCGTCAACACTTAAATCCTCAGAAACTAAGTGTGAGGACTCGTAGTTCTGCCCGGCGAATTTTAATGGCCCTACAAATCCTCTATCTCCTTCAATCTCAACAGCCCTTAGGCTCTCACTTTAGAGGACCCGGGTCAGGGGGTAGGTCCTCAGACCATCCCCTCATGGAACGAGGTCATCCTCGTTATTGAGGCATCCAGTACTAACACGAGCAAATTATATGACTAGCCCCGCCCCATATGGGGGTAGATGTGGTCGCACAGGGTATTGGTTGGTTGTCATAGTACTAGGACACAATGTGCATTTTTCTCATAAACAACACCTCCATTTTCAACTGAACACCGACCTTTCGGCATCTCACCTTCTTCCAAGTTTCAAAGGGTTTTGAGAAACATGTTTTTCCCATCCTATAGTTTTAAATAACTACCTTATACTCTACATAAGGTGGCAAAATAGTTTTCATGTATTTGTAAAAAGGGTTTTCCAAAATCCTTGATTCTTTGAACAACTCTTGAACTAAATAGATGTATATAAATGCAAGCTCAGTGAAGTAGCTTGCCTGCTCAGCAAAGTTCTCGGGATCTGGCTCTTGCTGATCAAGTACTCCCCTTCCTCGTAGACTCCGGCAACGTTCTCGTCTAAACGTTAAACAAGCAAAACAACAATCACTACTCTAGCTCAAGCAAGCAACACATCATTACAAAGGCTACACTAGCTACTGCACACAACAAGCAACACAAGGTGGTTTCAATTATTGAATTAACCTTATTTAATTATTTTCAACTAAGGCAGAAACTAGTTGTACACCAATTAATTCACCAATAATCTAGTTGTCACAAAAATTGAACTAAATTCTATGGATAGCTACTGATGTGTAGAAGATCACCCAATTGGATTGGGGTCAAATGGAGTTATCAAACTCCCTACACAAATGTTTTGGTTCAGAAGGTTTTAATCAAGTTTTAGCTACCAAACAATTAGGTTGCTCCAAAAATTAAATCCTTTTAGGGGTAGCTAACTTGTGGGTGTGACCTAACAAAATTGGTTTAGTTAATTGGACCTACCAATAATTTACACTAATTGGTTTAGTGCAGAAGGTGTGCTGAAGTTCAACCAAAGGCTAAGGATTTTACACTACTCAATTAATTCTACCAAAATTTGGTGAGCTAAAGGATCTCCATACAAGTCTACCAAAATTGGTTTCAAGTTATTTGGATTAATATAACTCCAGAAACAAATGGTTTGGTGTTTTAAACCTTCTGGAGTATTTTTATTAATGCCTTTTTATTATTTAATTAAATGAATGAGACCACTTTGGTGAGTTGAAGAATTTGATAAGCTTTCCAGAACAGTTGAGTTTGATTTATTTGGACTCCTAAAATTCGAGATAATGAATTTCTAAACTAGGTCCAGTACTGATTTATCCAGAGAAAAAGAATTAGGAAAATCATCTCCTCTGGATAATGTTTAAAACTATGACATGTGGGGTCGGGTGGTCAGTGACTCAGTGGAAAAATTCCCGTGTGGATAAAGTTCAAAACGCTGACGGGTGGGTCCCGCTTGTCGGCGTCTTAACGAAACGAATCGGTACGCTACCGTTGGATCCAGATCCAACGGCTCACAGCGGCCGCGAACGGCGACGACCAAAAATGGGCGGCGCCGCCGCGCCGGCGACGGTGACGAGCACGGATAGCTCACCTGGGGCTCGGGAGGTGGCGGAGATGACGCAGAAAGGCGGCGGAGGTTCGAGGAAGGTCGAGGGGGCACTGGGGCTTGCTGGAACTGGACGGAGCGTCGGCGGTGAGCTCCCTCCCCTTCCCGTGGCACTTCCCGAACTCCGGCGAGGTCTCGTCGACGCGTCTGTGCACGGAACAATGGAGAAAAAGGCGGGTGAGGATGCGGTGATGATGGGGAAGATGGTCTCAGCAGAGAAAAGAGAGGGAGAGGGTGGCATGGCCCTGCCATGCTCGGCTCCGACCTCGCCTGCGGCACGCACGGCCGAGCTTGAACACGGCCGCTGCTGCGGCTTGCCTGCCCTTCTGGCGCTTCTGGAGTGTGAGTGGTGTGAGGAAGGGGTGTGGCGAGGTGTGGGGAGAAGGGGTGGTGCGGGGCGGCTTTTATAGGGAGCTTCCCTCACGGCCATCAATGGCACGGAGGTGCAGAGGGGGTAGGAGGGGTGCGGGGTCCGGCTGGAGGCGTCTAGGAGGTTGCTGGGAGCTAGGGAGTGCTGCAGGGTGGTCAGTTGGTCGGGGGGGAGACAAGGGTGGCGCGGCGTGTTGCGATGTCGTGCGCGGCCCGCCACGGCGAGCGGCGTGTACGGCATGGACGGTGTGCACGCTAGGGAGCGTCTGCGACGGCGTGGTCTCGTCGAGCAGGAGCAGAGGGTGGAGTGTGGTGCGGTGGACGCAGCGCAGCGTCGCCTCACGGTCGCGTCGTCCCCCTCCACGGAGGTGACCCGTGCGGCAGCGCGCCATGGCCGGCAGTGGCGTGGCGTCGCCCACACACCAGCTCTGGGTCAGCGAGCACGTCTCCCTCTTGCTCTGATGACTGAGGGGAGTGAGGGGGAGGGTGTGGAGCAAGCAATGGATGCAGGGATCCATCCAATCGACT
Organism: Poa pratensis; assembly: GCA_947311845.1. Lineage (NCBI taxonomy): Eukaryota > Viridiplantae > Streptophyta > Magnoliopsida > Poales > Poaceae > Poa > Poa pratensis. The sequence goes on from CAMZMU010000089.1 coordinate 5,175,413, forward strand.
GATTGGAGTTCGTTTCAGGGATTTGAGGATGAACACGGGCAGTGCCCACCATGTGTTCGATGATTGGTCTCAAAGAAAATTAAATTCAAAATTCTTGAATTTAATTCCAGACTTGATTCATATGTACAAAGCATGGATTTTTGGTAAGGTGGTAGAATTTATTGGATATGTGCAACGTAGCACATTTTGTGATTTGGGAAAGTTCAAGAAAGAAATGGAATTCAAATTTAAGATTTTTAGAAATATTTTTGGAGAGGGAAAAGGATATGAGAACAGAGAGAGAGTGATCACATGTCACCCCTCTGAATTTGTTTTGAAAATAAAAATTTGATTTTCTTAATAAATGAATTTTGTGTGACTTTTGTCACATGATTTTATGTGGGAACTTTTTATTATGTTTCTTTTCTTTTCTTTATATTTTTGTTTTAGCAAACAAACCAACACAAGCAAGCACAAACACTAAACACACAAAAATAACAAAAGTTTTTGTTGGCCCACAAATTTGACTAATAAACCAGGGTTACAATTTTGGGATGTTACACATTGCTTCATATGTGAAGGCAAGTTGTTGTAGCTGAGCTTAAGTATTGGTAAGATTCCAGTCTCCTCAGTGCAAATGCTGCTTCTGCTTGATAATGCCTTCCATTCTTCCTCAGTGGTCTTGCTACGCAGTACAGAGCCCAATGCTGTTGCAGCCAAAGGAGAGCCATGACATCTCTTCACAATCTCACATACCATATTCACCAGCACAGTTGGTATGTCCTCTTCCTTTTGGAAACAGCTAAATGCTCTAGTCTCGATGATTTCCTTTATGAATTTATCTTCCAAAGCTGCGAGATTATAAGCTTTAACTGTTCCCATTGTTTCAGCCACTCCTTCATCGTGAGTGGTTATCAAGACAACACTACCCATGCCACCATGTTCAAGGCAGGCCTTGAGTTGTTCCCATTTATGAACCTCTCGTGTCCAGACATCATCCAATACAAGGAGGTACCTTTGGCCACTAACTACATTTTGAAGGATCTCTAGTGGTGTCTTCTTCTTCTTGGAAGAAGCTGGATCTGTACCATCATCCATCTTCCTGGGAGCTGCTTCAACTATACTTTTAGCCAGAGAATCCACCTCAAAGCTGTCCGAGACACACACCCACAGCAGCAAATCGAAATGCTTCTGAATTTCAGGGTCATTGTAAACAAGTTGTGCTAACGTGGTCTTGCCCAGACCGCCCATTCCAACGATGGGAACAACTGCGAGATCTGCATTGTTGGTTTGACCAACTAGTATATCAACCAAGGAAAAGAATAGCGCGCTATAATAAAATAGCGCCGGGTTTAAAATACGCTATTAGCATGCTATATCGCGCTATTAGGGAGACATTGCACACGATCTATTTAGCGAGACAATTCTCAAAACGCTATAGCGTGCTATTAGCGACGGTATAACATGCTATTTTTTTCCATGATATCAACAATATTCTTGTTATCTTTTTCTCTGGATCTGGTGGTTGTTTTCTTTGGATCGAAGATAACATGATCTGTCTGCCGCCACAGCTTGGATACTGGCAGTTGTTGTTTGATACTTGAAGCCAAACGCATTCATTTCAGTCACAAGGATCTCGATGGCCTGCACAATCTTGCAGAGCTTTCTTCCCATCCTGTTACGGAATACAAAACGGTTGTGAGTGGGGAAGAGTTTTACCACACCAAAGCCAAGCTCCTTGTAGTGTCCCTCCTTTTTGGCCTTGCGACGAAGCGCCTCGTACTTGAACTCATCGAAGACTTCATTCGCCTGGTAAGCCACGGCCTTGACTTCCTCGAGCCAGGCCGTCGCTCCTTCTCTATGGGCTGCAGTCTGCTTGGCGTCGGCGATGATGTCCAGGATGGCAGGCAGTTTGCGCTTGAGGATCTTGTGCTGCTCCTCCATGCCCTCCATCACCTTGTACTGGTCGAGGAGGTAGCTGGACGCCTTCGCCTTCACGACCGAGAGAAGTGGTCCGACCACCATGGTGGCCACCTCCTCCGCCATTGGAACACCAAGGAAACACAAGAACACAGCAACACACAAGTGCAGTGCAAGTGCAAGGTGGATGAGATGATTGTCTGAGTCAGATGCGCTTGATTGCTGTGAGAAAAAATGGAAGCTGATGCAGCTACTACAGGTTTTCGGCGGGGGAGGCACGGGAGACAGTCCGCAATTTAATTGTTGGGCCTGCTCACAGATTCAACACATCGCTCTCTTAATAGTGATACTTACCAATTCAATCAATACTACGAGAGGGACGAGGGCTCCGAGCCTCCGATACATGACCACTTTTGTCTATATTACAGGACGCGCAATGTGATGCTTACGTCTTACCAACTTAATAGACAACACAATGAAAGGAACAGCATTGTTAGTACTTAGTACTCTGTGTATCCAGCACAAGTAATGGAATGCTCATAGCATTTCAAAAGAGCAATAGTAGAAAGATGGCTTCACGCATTCTTTTTATTCCAACTTCCCTAGTATTCTTCTGCTAGTGGGGAATGAATGAGCAGTAGTCTTACCTTACCCGAGCCGCCGGCAGCTCCCCCTACTTCCACTGTGCTCCTGGATGCTCCAGAACGAGAAGCAGGGGGCAACGAGAACGGTGCCGCGGGAAGATAACCGCGACGGAATGGCGCGTTGCTGTCCTCCGACGTGGCCTGGATTTGAGGATGCTCCCCTCCCCTCTCCTCCCCGCTGCTGCATGCGTCCTCGCCTTACCGCTCTGCCGCCAACAACGAGGCACTGAGCATCCGGCGTGAGAATGGGGTGGAGAAAAACGGAATCGCTTCAAGGGTGCACGGCGGCGGCGGAGGGAGATTCCCGCCGGCGTTCTCTGGGATTTGGGGATTCCATCGGAGACGATGAGGAAGGCAGTATGTTTTTCTTCTCCAGCGAATGACCAGGCCCACTAGGCCCAGGCCCCAGGTGTACATGGGAAGCCTGACCTTCATGCTCCCGGCAAAATACTGTCCCACGCATAAAAAACGTGTAGCGTAGTCCGAAAATGTGTTGCTTAGCGACCACTAAATTGGTAAATGGTCAAAATGAATGCATTTGAGAGCAAATATTATCCGAAAAATTGAAACATGTATGTTACCACACTCAAAATCAAAATCGGTGGAAAGTGGGATATTAGGATGTAAAATTCTGGCCCAAAAAAAACTCTACGCTCAAAAGGTATGAGAATGATGCTCCAGTGAAAAGAAGTCACAATAATGCAGTATGTTCTGTTCGTCGAAGGAGGTGAAACTCACGTCGATAGTTTCATGTTTTTTTTGAACAAGATAGTTGCATGTTGAACAACGGAAAAGCCTTCCAAACTCAATGTAGCTCCTTGAATTAAAAAATCGAATAAATAGTAAAAAAAATAAAAAATCTGATTTTTTTTGGAAATGAACTTGTACATGCTTTAGAATACATGCCAAATTTCGTGATGTAGACATGTGTGCTGCTATGTGCAAAATTAAAAAAATCGGTGCTCTAATTTTTTTTTAAAAATCCCATGCCACTGATTTGTCTTTTTTGCATAGAACAAATAAAATGTCATATCACCACGAAACTTGGCACGTATTTACAACATTAGTATATGTTCGTCTTCCATTTTTTACAGATTTGTTTTGAAATGTTTACTAGTTTCTACAAAAACATAAATATACCATGAGTATATAAGCTCGGAAGCCAATGTAAATTTCTATTTTTTGAAAAATTCACAAAAGATATTTCTAGGTTTCAAAAAATTCTAAAAATAAAGCATACAACTAAATATATATACATTGTACGTACACCATTTACACACAGTTATAAAAGCTGACCGTCGCAGAAGATATGCTTTGCCTCTGCTTTTATCTGGTCAGAGAGTTCGGTTATCGTCCTGAAATAATTTTTAAGTACCTTGTTGCTTCTCTCTCGGCAGATTGACCAGAAAAAGGTTTGCTCCTTTTGGGACTATTATTTCATATATGCAACTTGTGGTTAAATTTGTTCGATGGGAAATTGTAATAGATTACTGAACAAAACTGGAAAACCTGCAATGGAATATTGAGCCACGAAAATGAGTGAATCTACACACTATAATACGTCTATGCACATCAGTATATTGCATGTATTGGAGTCTAGCTAAAACATCCTATATTATGGTACACAGAGACTACATCTCAATGTGAGAAAATAATATTCAGCTACAACCACTTATTTTACCTTGTTATACTGAACCTGCACCTGTTGGTTTTCAGATCGAGCACATGCAAAATATCTAGGGAACCCCATACTTGGTGATGAAGCATATGGAGGTACCAAAAGCATGGCGTTGCCACTTTTGAGACCCAAACTCCTTCGAAATATTATGGTGATCTTTCAGATCTGGTATCAAAGATAGACAGACCATGTCTCCATGCTGCATTGCTTGGGTAGGTATTATCCTAGATTCGTTTACTGTCATTTTACCCTCCTCATTTCCTTGTTGGATATTTTTCTTGCATTTGACTTTGGTAATTGTTTCTTTTCTAGATTCATGCATCCACATTCAGGAAAGGCCCTTGAATTCTCCTTCCCCCTCTAGATGACCTCACCGAGGTACTTGATGAACTGCGTCGTGTAACACCGACAAGTGATGGCCAAGATGGCGATGGTGCTATTCAATCGTGCGATTAACGCAAATTGCTTCGGATATGGTACGTTCGATCTAAAAGTCTTTGGACTTGTGCAATCTTTGAGTGAGTGAGTGACCAAACTAACTGAGGGTCATCAAGCTTTTCAGCATGTTTGACCGGAGATTAGGACTACACCAAAGAAGCCACGAGGGAGAAGCTTCAGGATTCTTGACAAGACTAGGAAACATAGTTTTAGCATTCTTTTGCTTTGTTAGTCTGTTTGGTATCTAACTCTAAAAGTTAATAGATTAGCAGGAAAATGCTGCTTGAGATGTCCACCAGCTTATGTTATTTTTTATTTATTTGGAAAACTACTTTTTTTTTAGAATAATTTAAAAAACTACTCGTAGCTTGAGAATTACGAGCTATAAGTGGGCCGCATCTCATAAGGCCCAATTAATAAACCCAAGTGAGGTACAGATATAGCCACGTCTCAAATCCCATCCCGAGCTCTCTCTCTCAAGAAAAGAAAAGAAAAAAGAGTTAAATACACCGTGAGTACCTGTACTTTTTTTGAAAGCACAGTACGGTACTCATACTCCAGAATACGCACAACATGGTACTCGAACTTGATGGGACGTGAAACTCCGGTACTTTTTGGCGTATGCAGCGCGTATGCTAAGCCGAGGAAGCAGACGCCGTTAGCATGGAGGGGTTGTTTGCAAAGTAGCGAGAACCGTCACCGCCGCCTCCCCAGCTAAAATTGACAGACGAATTCCCCAAATATCTTCTAACTGAGCAATCCCCTATCCCTAAATCGAGATTCGAGAGAGCAAGATGGCCGCGGCGGTAACGGTTGTCGTCCACTCTCCAGTTTGAGGAAAAAGAAATGCTTCTTGATGCATTGGTATCAGCTGGAGCAGAATTACCTCTGGGAAGATCTGCTAGTGCAATCCGTGCACCATTACCTGCTATCTATGGTGTGGATTATAATATCTTCCAGCTGATTGTTACTTGCGTCCGTTGAACTACCAAAAAAGGGTAAACCAACCCCGACCCCGGCGTCGCCTCCGCCCAGCACCATCCTCCCACCGCTTTCGCGTCCTCCCTCCGAAGAAGATCTCCCCGCCACTGGCATCACCATCCCAAGAGGGGGGCTTGCTGTAGGAGAACCGGCGGCGAGCCCGACCTGCGACCGGCTGGGATGGTGGAGCAAGAGAGAAAGCTCCGCCGGCGCACTCATGACCATGGAAGGTGGGCGGCGCCCCGCCAGCTGATTTGCTGGCTGTGTGGCGTCGGGCGGGCGAAGGTGACAGTGGAGGATTCGTACCACTGCTTCGTCGATTCGACTCAGATGAGGACTGCCACCGCGCCGTGGCAATGGCGCCGCTGCTGCGTTGCTCACTGATGGCCTGAGCCGCAAGCACATCACTAGTGTGCTAGCATTCTGTCAAACTGAACTTCTGTAGTGTGTGTATTTTCTGATGTTGCAAGTAATGTTCAACTTCATGCATAAAACGATCCAATAGCACAAAACCAATGTGTGAATATGGTACAGACACATAGATCGTCAGGTTCCTAGCTTCATATCAACTAAATTCTAATAAATAAACTTCGGAAGCACCTATCCGGCCGACACGGCGGCCTGGCATCACAGCAGCCCGATCAGGACGGACAGCGGGCCTTGCCGGTGTCTCCAGCGCCGGAGAAATCAGGGGACACTATCTTCAGCGACCAGCCTTACGGTAGGAGCGGGTCTGTAGGATTCACGATCCCCTTTCCCTAGTGCTCCTCCACTACTTCTAATTTATCGAGATTGATTACCGACGGAACTTACCCTACACAGGGGAGGGTCTCCATGGGGGCGACGAACTGGGGCCATTGCCGCCGCCTCCTAGCCGACGAACACGAGCCGCGGCCACGGCTCACCAGCGCACGATCGAAATCTAGAGAAGAGGACGGCGGACACGGAGAGATCAGCGGCGACAGGGGCGGCGAACTCAGGAGGGCCTCCCCTCTTTCACGAGTGGAGACGACAAGGACGGCGAACTCAGGCGGAGAGTGCTCCTTCACAATAGAAACTGTCTGGGATTCAAGGAGGTAATCGATTAAATGCAGCGTCTCCAATAAATTCAAGCCACGTCGCCGACAACTGCCACGTGTACGCGCGGCATACGCCGAAAAGTACCATAGTTTCACGTTCCATCAAGTTCAAGTACCATCTTGTACGTATTCTGAAGTATGAGTACCGTATTGTGCTTTCGAAAAAAGTACAGGTACCCACGGTGTATTTAACTCAAGAAAAAAGACCACGAAGGAGCTCTATTTAATTCCGCCGGGCGGGCGACCGGGGACGATTAGGGCTTTGGATTGGATCTTGCAACCGATCTTGCAGCAGTAATGGCGGACGCGCCTGGTATGCCTCTTCTTGTTTCGCCGCCCAGAGGGGAGAAGAAGGACCCCGGTTATCTGGCCACGGCGACTGCGGGCTGGTCCTCGCTCTCGGACGACCTCATCCGCCGCATTGCCGACTCCCTCCTCGCCACCAAGGACGTCGACTGCTACATGTGTTGCCGCTCCGTCTGCCACGGCTGGCGCGCCGCCACCGACGATCCCCGGAGCAACTCTCCGATCGCCGCTTTATGCCGCTCGTGTGGATCGTCATCGACGAGGCCGCCCAAGGCAAGCTGCTCCTGCTGAATACCCGCACCGGCCGCTTCCTCCAACGGTAATAACTAACTCTTCTAACATCGCCTATATAAACTGGTTTCATCAGGATCACCAACGTTCTCAGACAGACCGAGCTTCTTGGCGGCGGACCGTACAACTCGCTGCAGGGAAAGGTACGCGCGCACGATCTACGAGCGATCTAAACTTTTCACTCTTCCTCACCAGGTTCGGATCTCTAAATTCACCAGATGCTCTCACAGTTTTCGGTTACCCAATCGCAGGTGATGGACGCCGTGCCGCCGCCCGTGCTGGACGAGCCGCCAGCCAGGGACTGGTCGATGCTGCCCCTCGACGCCCTCGTTTCGGTCTTCGTCAGTGTCGGCGTGATCGACGTTCTCATGAGCGCCGTCCTCGTCTGCCGCTCGTGGTACTAGGCGGCGATGCTGCCAGACGTTTGGCGTGTCGTGGACATGTTGAACCACAAGATCACGCTCATGTCAACACCGACATGCCAAACGTCTGGCAGCATCGCCGCTTGTTACCACGAGCGCACATGAGGACGGCGCTCATGAGGACGTCGACCACGCTGACACTGACGAAGACCGAAACGAGGGCGTCGAGGGGCAGCATCGACCAGTCCCTCGCTGGCGGCTCCTCCAGCATGGGCGGCGGCGCGGCGTCCATCTCCTGTGATTGGGTAACTGAAAACACCTCGCGCCGCTCGTCTCTTCAACCCTCTCACCGGCGTCCTGACCCGTTTCACGACGGCCGTACCCCCGAGGCCAGGGTCACGGACATCGGCCATAACAGAGACGGTTCCATCGGCATCCTTCTGCTCGACGACTTGTCTCGCAAGATTCACAGGACTTGTCCTGACATTGAAGGTTTAACCACGGAAGACTATAATTCCGAAGGAGTTTATAATTTTTCTGGAATGCGGTCATCGGTGGTGCCTCTGGGCCGGCTTCTGTTGGCGTGGTTTCGGGGGTTTTTGATTTTCTGCGGTCTCTTCATGTCGACCCTGTCAAGGTTTTGTCTATTGATTATACTCGAGTTGGAGACGGCGTCCGTTGTTTTCTAATGGGTTCATGAACATATGGTGCTTGTCATGAAAATATACGGATCACCCTTTGTGTTCAAGGTGGACACCAAGATAGGTAACATCGAGCCTGTGCAGACCATCAGGAGATTTGCCATCTTCATTGGTTACTGCAGGTGTAGTCTCCTATTTTGTTAATTTGGCGATGCCTTGTTCTGGGCAAGAAACAAGTTGACTCCGGGTTAGATCACCCGTGGTGGAACTAATGTGTGTTGTCTTAATTAGAACATGGCATCAATCTGGTTTCTGGTTTCCCTGATGCAATCTTATGTTGGTGTATCTACTTGTTCTTCTCTCGTAGTCTTGTATACTTCTTAGTAATACCATGGGGAACTAAATTTCTGGCAGTACCAAATGTTGGGCCATCTTCGCTGACTTTATAATTTAGCTCCCACACATGGATCATTGAGCATTTTACCTTGCCACGTTGTTCTCCATGTAGGTATAATTCATTTATTTTGCAATGCCATGCAGTGGGCAAGGAATAGGTTTAGGATTCACTTCCTCGCAGTCTGTGGAACTGCTGTATGTTGTGCTTCGGCGAGGGCTTAGAACAGGCTCTGAAAATAATGTTTCATCTAATTTTCTAATGCTCCCTAGCGCCTATGCTTCAAATTCCTTGTACTAGTTGCATTTGTAATTTGTTCCTTGTATATCTGGGGTTTACTGCTGAAACACAATTTGTAGCAGGATTGCTGTTAAGGATTAAGGGTGTGCTTTGCAGCTCATCATTCCTGCAAAGAATTTAAAATAGTCTGCATAAATATTCTTTACATACTCGATATAGCTCAAAAAGTCCTTGTAATGTTGTAACAATAAGCAGAGAACAGTAGTTGGAAGTAACATACACCAATGGGTGAGCTATTGAATAACAGGTACATGCACAACAACCGGATGGATTGAGTTCATGCTGTACCTGTATAAATTTTTCGTCCCCTCAAACTGCTGCATCAAGTCTCGGTCTGTTCTCTGAAAAAGGATTGAGTTCATGTAAAGCTGTAGGTTACCATTCAGTAGCAGTATAGCTTGGTGGGATGGCTGGATGGATTCCACATGTGCCTGGAGGACCAAGTAGACCCCTGGCCCTGGTTCTTATTTGGATCCTGGTAAGTTGAATCCTCAGCTAAATGATAGAAATTTTATTTTCGTGTTGTGCCATTGAGATCATCAATATATTTACTTAGTATATCAACTGTTTTTCTGGATAAACTAGTTCATCCTCTTGCGGTTCCTTTTGTCTCCTCCGCTCCTGGCCTCCATGACTGCTCCATAGCACAGATCGGTGAGCTCGTGCCTATGGGCGAGGCGACGATTAGGCCATGAGCGTGTGGGGGGTGGTGCGCACTGGCCCAACAAGCTCCAGGAGCACCTGAGCCCGTCATGATGCTCGCACAACCGTTCGAGGACACGCTCGTCCGCATCGTCCTCGCTGCCGCTGCCATCTCCTTCGCGCTCGCGCTCTCCTCCTCGGTCGGCATGCTCACACTCTCCTCCTCGCTCGATGTGCTCACACCCTTTGCCTTCGTCGAGCCTCTCATCATCTTCCTCATCCTCGTTGTCAACGCCGTCGTCGGCGTCTGGCAAGAGACCAACGTGGAGAACATGCTATGCCTGATCCAGTCCGACCACGCCGAACATAATTCATGCATACGAGAGATCAGCAGTACTACACTGAGGAAGACGAACAAGCCAGAAGATTCAGGAATTTGGACAATACTTGGAAACATAGTTTTAACATTCTTTATTTATGATCCAGGAAACTAAAAAGTAAAAAATACAGTTGATGCAGCGTGCTGAAAGCATTTTCAACCATTTGGTGCATGTAATCTACACAAAATATAACAAAACAAAAATGGGAGCGCTCTCAAAAGATATGTTGCCTGTTGGATTTCACGAGAAGTTGGTGGCTTAATGCGCATGGTCATTTAACAGCCAAAACCTCATGTGTTGAAGCTCATATATTCCCCTCAGAGCAAACCATCTAGCAAATGAACGGTTTGGGCGTAAAGAGCAGCAACGCAGATTGGGCCTGGGCCGCGCAGGCTGTGGTACAGAACGGAAAGTGGGCCGGGAAAGTTGGTTATGGAGAAATTCCCGTCTGAAAATCAATGAGAGGATGAGGCATTTTTTTCACAGAGTAGTATAATAGGCAGCGTTTCATTTTTTGGCTCAGTTTCGGTGATCAAACTGTAAACGTGATTTACTTTTGCCTAATATAGAATAGATAAACGCCGATCAAAAGTCTGAATTATCATACCCTATCCGAAGGACAAACATAAACTTTATCTACCTTTGGAACTATATTATCAACACAAATGCACATTTGATTTTTTTACTTTTTGCTCCGGTTGAGTTGATATCCACTTTCTAAATAAAAATGATCATATTCCACCCACGCGGAACCCACATGGATGGATACCAATTTTCTGCAAGAAATGTCAAGGGAATAAGAGGAGGAGTAGCCGATACCACACTTTCTAAATTTAGACGTCGCTGCCCCGAAGCAGGCCAACAAAATGTCGCCACATGGCGACGTCACATCCTGTCTGTTGCCATTCACCGTCGATCAAGGCAACTTGTTCGCTATAAGTTCTAAAATCTAAATGTTCCTAATAATTTCCCTTAAGTTTTCGGTTGGTGTGATTCCTTACCGCTAATTTTATTTACAGAGCTAGAGCAAACTTCTTGATGGTAGACTAGAAGTAGTAGCTGCCAGAGCAGTCGTGATGAATACTACTCTCTTGTTGGATGAGCAACAAACATGTCTTCTTTTTTATGCAGGAAATAAACATATGACGATGATCCTTTTTGGCGGGAAATAAGCATATATGATGATGGTCTTCTTGGGCGAGGAAATATAATGTGCTAGTAGCGTTGTCAGGTACTCTAAAAAGAAAAATGAAGTGGTGTTTATGTTGTCGGCTCATGTTTGCAGCATTACACCTCTGTTAAAGAAAAAAAAAACAGCTAGATACTTGCTTTCGATTTATTGTTGAGGACCTCGCTATCTAAAGAGATTTGCCAAGTCTCTTATTACCATAGCTCATGTCAACAGAACATGGTTTTTCTTTCTTTTGTTTTGGTTGGGGTGCGCCGAGACAAAGCTATAGTGCAACGCTCAGGCGACACTCGAGGAGCCCAGCGACAAGCCGCTGAGTCATCCCTCCCCACAAAAAATTAATTTAATATCATGGACACGAAAGTCCACATATCAGATATTAAACTGATAAGAACAGATACTACACTTGATCTAAGTCGTGAGGCCGAGAAAAGGTATGCTTGAGACGGTGCCCCTGCGTGCCCTTTTATTGCTCGATGAACCGACTCCAACGAGTTGGCGGGCGATGCGGTACTATTCGCAAAAAAAAAGAGTCGATCATGCGTTCGTTCACCCGACGAGGTCGGTGCAGCAAAGTTGGATCCGCGCCTCATACCGTTTGGAGCCTGCTAGAGGCCCATCAACAGGTAGCGGGCCATAGGATAGAAGTGACCGTGGACGTCAACGCAACAGCTAGACTGTAGTCAACGAAGACGTACACGTCAGCAAGCAGGAAGCCGCATGTAATTAGCGGCAAGAATCACTCAAAAAGAATTTTTTTTTTTTTTGCGGGGTAAAGCTGTATTAAATGTTTGAAATAATGTTACAATCTATGTCGGCCTGTCCCTTCAGAGAATCAGGAACCGAGCCTAACCACACTTGAGTTCTACTCTCTACCATACCAATTCTAGCCAAACCATGACTTAAGCTATTACAAGTACGAGGAATTTTTGAAAATGATCTAACTCTATCATCTGCTAAAAGTTCACGAAGATCGTGTACTAGATGACCCAAGGACGAATTACACCTGGCTTTGTTATTCGCCATTTTTACCAGCTCCAGACAGTCGGACTCCACAAAGATATCTTGTTCGGAAAAATTGAGCGCCAGCCTTAATCCTTCGAGGCATGCATGCAGCTCCGCATCGAGAGCGGATGCACACAGGCGAAGCTCCCGGCATGCCGCCAGGACGATCGTGCCGTCCCGTCTCCTCAGCACCATACCTGCTCCCGCCATACTAGTTTGGGCAACAAAGGCACCATCAATATTAAGCTTCAGACACCCTTCCGGCTGTCTGGTCCATATCGCAGGTCCATCAGCAGGGACCCGAGCAACAACAACAGCGCTAACCAAGGTAACAGCCTGCTTCCCTTTTATCATTTCCTCCGTCCCCAAAGATTTGATATTCTCCAACGATTGCATATAGCTTCGAATGAACCTCCGTGAGCCTTCAACAGAGGGCAATGGCTTGTCATGGGTAACCTCATTACGTGCATACCACACCCTCCAAGTGATCATTAAAATCCGACAACAGTTTTCAGTCGATATAGACAGTAGCCATTCCTCAAGCCAATCCTCTCTCTCTGTGAATTCCGTGAACTTAATCGACGGCCATATATCACGCATTGCAGCCCAAAGAGCTGCAGCATGCGGGCATTTCACTAGGGCATGGAAGGAGCACTCCACGGAGTACCCACATACCTGGCATGAGCCATCCACTGGAATATGACATCTCAGCTTGTTCTCCTCCGTAGCAAGACCCCTTGACATGACCTTCCAAGCAAAGATATGAATTTTCTCTGGAATGTTACACCTCCACAGCTTCTTCCAAATTGGTTTATCTCCCAGAGGCGCACTACTAGCCGCACTTGAAGGTTGATCACCTCCACTCAGACGAAGGCCTAGTCGATAGGCACTTCGGACAGAGAAAATTCCCGAACTCTCATGTTGCCAGGCGAGGAAGTCACCTGGTCTCCTTGGCGATGTCTTGATCTGAAGAATACAGGCAGCATCGATAGGAGGGAATGTTCTTCTCACCAGTGCCTCGTCCCACTGGTTATGCTCGTTCAGCAGACTAGATACTCGGATCAAACGCGAGCGGCCCTTCACTCCAAAGGGTTTAAGGTGAAACTCCCTTGGTATCCAGTTGTCACGCCAAATGCGCACAGACTGTCCATCACCGATTCTCCAGATCACACCATGCTTCAACAACTCAAGCCCATAAGTGATGGCACTCCATGTTGGGGATGGATTGCCAGTGAATACCGTGTCAATTAAGTTAGCTTGCGGGTAGTATTTGGCCCGAAGCACTCTAGCACACAAACTATCAGGACGTGTAATCAATCTCCAAGCCTGACGAGCTAACAGGGCCTGATTAAACAGGCGCATGTCACGGAATCCGAGACCTCCATGGGGTTTAGAGCGGACTAGCACATCCCAGCTGATCCAGTGGGTCTTCCTCTTCCCTCTCTCAGCACCCCACCAAAAATCGCGAATGATCTTCATGAGATCATCACACACAGACATCGGCAGCTTAAATATGCCCATAATATACGTGGGCAGTGCTTGGGCTATTGCTTTAATCATGATTTCCTTTCCTCCTTGTGACAGGTCACCCCATAGTAAGATCCTTTTGGCCAGCTTGGCACACAAACTATCGAACTTGTCCCTCCCCATTCGGCCATCGGGTGTGGGCAAGCCCAAATACTTCTCCTCAAACTCCTCTTTTTGCACATTAAGAATACTCCGAATTTCCTCCCGAGCAACTTCTTCACAATTTGCACTAAAAACAATTGAACATTTAGAGTGATTGATCAACTGTCCTGTTGCCGATGCATAGACATCCAGTACATGCTTGACTCTGTTCGCCTGTCCACCATCAGCTCGGAAGAACAACAGTGTATCATCGGCGAAGAGCAAATGTGAAATACCCGGTGCACGTCTGCATATTTTAATGGGGGAGATTCCTCCAGAACTTATCTCTGACTGCAACAATGCAGAAAGGCCATCAGCAACAAAAAGAAATAGAAACGGAGACAAAGGATCGCCTTGCCTGAGTCCACGAGAGGGAGAAAACGCTTCCAACTGAGCTCCATTTAATTTTACGGAGTACCTCACCGTGGTCACGCACAACATAATCCATTGCACCCACCGGCGAGAGAAGCCCATCTTATGCATCACCTCCTCCAGAAACACCCAATCAACTCGATCATATGCCTTAGATAAATCCAGCTTATAAGCACACGATGGATCTCATGCCACAGCTCCATGCTCCATATAATGCAGACATTCAAAAGCTAGGAGGGCATTATCCGTAATCAAGCGTCCAGGAACGAAAGCACTTTGATTTTCTGACACTACATCACCCAGGATTGGTCTTAGACGATTGACCAAACACTTCGAGAGAACTTTGTATAGAACGTTACACAAACTTATTGGACGAAAATCCTTCAGCTCAACAGGGTTATCGACTTTTGGAATCAGGACTATTGACATATTATTAATGCCCTCCGGCATAATTCCAGTGTCAAAGAACACCAAAACAGACTGAATAATCTCCACCTTCAAAACCCCCCAATTCCTTTGATAGAACCTAGCCGGGTATCCATCAGGCCCGGGTGCTTTAATCGGGCCAATTTGAAAGATGGCATCCGATATCTCCTCCTCTGTAAAGGGCCGACAAAGGCTAGCATTCGTCTCTTCTGAAATCACATTTTGGAACAGATTAACTACCGGTGTAGTAATAATCGTTGGGTCACGTGTGTAAACTGACTGGAAATAAGAGTTTGTCATTCTCTCCATCTCCGTGGGGCTGTCCTGTACCACTCCATTAGCGTCCTTGAGTGATTTAACACGGTTTTTCCGAGCACGCCACACCGCCTTGCGGTGGAAAAATTTCGTGTTGCGATCCCCCTCCTTCAGCCAAGAAATACGGGATCTCTGCAACCACATCATCTCCTCCTTGTATAGGAGCTCATTCATAGCATCCATCGTAGCACGAATATCCTCCGCCGAGGCCCCTTCCTCATAGAGTTGTTCCAGCTTCTTGCGTAATTTGGCAAGTTCACGAGTGACATTACCAAACTTTTGACTTCCCCAACGGTGTAACACGTCCATTACTTTTTTGAGGGCCGAGTTAACCTCTCCAAGATTGGCTTTCGGCCCCACATCATGCCAAGCGTTGGCAATGACATCTGGCAGTGCATGTTCCCTTTCCCACATAATCTCATATCTCTTGCACCTGCGATCAATACGACTACGTGTCTCACGTTTAAGTTTGGCCAGTACCGCACAATGATCAGAACACGGCGTAACCAAATGCACCACCGTGGTATCCGAAAAAATATCCCGCCAGCGGTCATCAGCTAGGGCTCTGTCAAGACGGACCTTAACATTTGCACGTCCGCTCCTCTTATTATCATATGTGAAGGGTAGGCCCTGGAAGCCTAGATCCTTCAACTCACAAAGAAACAATGTATCTCTGAAAGCTGCCATCTGGCTCTCTGGTCTCGGGCAGACGGACAGATGTTCAAACTGCCAGAGCGCTTCGTTGAAATCGCCCATCACAAACCATGGTAGCGTAGACGTTGCCTTTAGATTGCAGAGAGCTGTCCACATACGGTGTCGCAGATCAGTCCTCGGCTCTCCATACACGAACGTTGCATGCCACCAGGGAGCCCCCACGGACTCACGTAGGTGAACATCAATGTACCGAGAATTTGCATCCTTCACAACCACCTCCAGGCTCTCATGCCAGAATAGCGCCAAACCACCACTCATCCCATCACTATCGACACCAACAAAGCCATTGAGACCGAGCCTTCTCTTTAGCTTTGCAACTCTCTCCGCCTTCTGACGAGTTTCACAAAGGAACATGAATTTAGCTTGGTGTGTTCGTTGGAGAACTCCCAATTCATGATTTGTCGCGGCGTTCCCCGCTCCGCGACAATTCAGACTGATGCAGTTCATTGTACCCAGCAATCAGATTCAGGACGTAATGAAACTCGAAATAATTCTACTGCAGATTTGGCCGCTAAGGAGCAGCCGGCTGCCAAGCCTAAAGAACCTGCACACTGATCAAACCAACAGGAGCAGGAGACGGTGCCTCTTCGTCACCAACGATATCCCCTGAAGAAACTTGCAGACAAAACAGCCAAAAGACCAGACCACAATCCTCTTCCAACAAACTGAATACTTCAACCAAGACGGAACTGAATCAAGAAAACTCACCACCGGATGAGACCAGGGGAGTACAGGAACCCTATGCGGGGACAGAAAACCAACGATGCCTAGCGAGGCATCGGGGAGAGCAGCCGCCGCCGCCGGCTGCGGTCAAACCCTAGGTCGCCCTAAAAATCGCCATTGCGAGAAAAAACGGTTCAGATGAACTCGGTTGAATTTCGTTCCACAACCTGGACACTCAAAAAGAATATTATTAGCGCCAAGAATCACACCAACGCAAATTTTAATTGCAGGAGGAACGACGCCCGTCTGTTGCATTCGCAGTGGCAAAAGAGAATAGATGCGGCGCTGCCTCTCGATCAATCGCCAGCGTCTTTAGCTTTTTGTTTCGCGGAGAGAGAGGCATTGCTAGCTGAATTTTTATTTAAAATAATATTTATTCTTACACTTATTTGACATCTAGCGCACCGTTTGAATAAATTTCAATTATAGCACGGTGTTGTCATGGCTAGAGCCGAAACTGCCCCTTTCGGCAGTACCACTGCCGAAACCGGCTTTCGTCCGGGTTCGAGCCTAAGCATGCTCACCTACCGTACAACTTTTCTTCTCCTTCTTACTTATTTGATTAAAACAAAAGTCCCTCAACCGTATCCTAATTCAAGATAAAATATATATATATAATATATCCTCGTCAACTAGTAGGTTCCATTCAGATGATCAACAAACGACTGAAAATATTCTAGGATGAAACCCTCATTACCTTGTCCCTTTCTATTACCAAACAAATACTATTGTCAGGATAGAACCTGTCAAAAGCCGCCACTGAAAGTAAGCTTTGCCAACAAGAGATAGAGGTATCAGAAGCCCAATGGGTTATGATCCATACAAATCGAACCATGGCCACTCTAAAATAAATAAACAATAAAGAAGGTAAACATGATTCTGTTCATAATTTGAAATCATACATCTCTCTCTCAGTCCTAGTAAACAACAAACTATAAAAAACAGAGCACCACATGTAATCATTGTAAAAAGATAAATTGTCCTCCGTAAATTATTGTTATATATAATATGTTGTTCAGTAATGAAATTCAAGGAAATGATCACACATGCATGATATGTTAAATCACAAGGAAATGAAACAGGGTCCTAAGCTTTAGAATCTCCTGTAAAATATTTGTTCCTTAGTGCAAAGTCAGGCTGGATCACACATGAAAGATATGTTAAATCACAAGTGCCTGAATTGAATTTAAAACAGGCCAGCACAGAGTTGTTTGAGGAATCTTGTTACAGGTATTGAGTATTTGTCTAAACTTAGTATTCTCAGACATGATTTAGTAACTACTAGGTGCAGCAATGGGAAAGCCATGCTTGTTCGACCAGCTCATCTGTTAAATCATCTGAATGCAAATATTTTCTCAGAACGCAGATCCTTCCCAAGCACTTGTATGAGAAAAATTCCAATAAAATGAATCACAGACGAACTACTAATCAGGCTGAGATGTGCACGGAGAATAATCCGATGCATGCTCCCATTTGGAAGTCCGGGGCACCTATGAGCTACAAATTCCTCACTTGGCTAGTGGCCAAGAACCGATGTTGGACCGCGGATAGGTTAGACAAGAGGGGTATGCCGCATCCGGCCGCATGCCCCCTATGTGACCAGGAGCCGGAGACTTTGAGGCACCTCCTTCTCGGATGCATGGTGGCTAAGCATGTGTGGCACATCAGGCTTAGCGAATGGCAAATCTTGGAGTGGCTACCACAGCAGGATACATAGATCATACCTTGGTGGACAGTCGAGGTCCAGCGTGCGGCAGATCACCAGGACATCTGGTCGGCAATCATTCAAGTTATGTTGTGTATCTAGACACACCGCAATGACGTGGTCTTCAATGGGGGCACAGTCATCGCACCACGTGGTGATTGATCGGATGAAGACGGAGGCAAATTATGGAGGAAGGCGAGACTCCTGAGAGGAGAAGTTTGCAGTGACATGGCAGAGGGGCCGATGAGGTGGAGCGAGGGCGAGTAATCATTGTAATAGGGTGGATTCGGTCGGCGAGTGTATGTGAGAGCACGAACCGACCCGTGTGTTTATCCTTGTAGTCTCTTCCTGGGCATTGTACTAGCCGCTTGGCTTTTCCTTCTATGACAATGATACGACTTTCCATGGCGTATTCTCGAAAAAAAGACATCAAGCTGTGTGTGCCGGAGAAAAAACTTTCCGCAACCATTTTGCTATATTGCCTGCTGGCAAAAGCTCTGGCACGATCGGGCACAATTTTCTTCCCAGGCGTATCGATGGTCGAGTTTTCCGGGAATTTATTACTCTTGGCAGAATAAATACTTTGCTCGTTGCACTATACTAGTATCGAGGGATCTGGTCCATTAGATCAAGTCGGATGGATGGTACATATTTATTTGTACTAATCTCTGCTCTTTTGCACCATCTCCTTCATCCAAACATTCGACATTGATGCGTGTAACATTGACACTTGCACAAGAGAAGTGTATAGCTAGCTGGCATTAAGCAGTTATAATTCACCATGTGAACCACAGCCCAATAAGGATAATAACTCATCACACATCACAGAGAATAGAAGACATGAAATAATCACCACATGTAGACATCAACGGTGCAAATTTGTACATGAACAAACACGCTTGGTCTACACCAGCCGCAAGCCACCGTTGATATTCAGGTCAGCATGTATATATGTAAGATATTGTAGGGCAGTTTTATTTAAAGTAGGAAAAGGGTGCTATATACATGAAGTTACACAACGCGATTGGCCCCACCAAGTGTTGTGAGCTACACTGAACTTGGACAAGGAAGTGAGCTCCGTTGGGGAAGATGGAAATAATCCATTGACAGATCATTAACCTCCTGTCACGACTTTGTTGCTCCCAGTTACGACATGGTTGCTCCCAGATACAACATTCTTGCTCCCAGATACCGTATTGAGGCTTCCTGATACGATATGGTGGTCCCCGGATACGGTATTGTGGTTCCCGGATACGGCATTGTGGTTCCCAGTTACGACATGGCTGTTCCCAGATACGACATGGTTGTTACCACTTACGACATTGTCACTCCCGGTTACGAGAGTGTTGTGGGTCCCAGACACAACGTTGGTGTTCCCAGACATGACAGTGTTGTGTTTTCCAGAAACAACATTGTTGCTCCCAGATCTGACAGTGTTGTTGGTCCCAGTTATTGTATTTGGTTGTCCGTCGAGTGTTCTTCGGTTACGCTTCACATGCAATGGCATGTTAGTGAAAGCCATACCCTGTGAACGACCAACGGTGGTGAGGCCCCTGAGCTGTTTCTGCAAACTCTTGGGTACCTCGCCAACCAATGAATTATGTGAGAGATCCAAGTAGCGAAGGTGGTGAAGCTCACCAATCCACGATGGGATGGTGCCGACCAGCCTGTTGTTGGCAAGGTTGAGCTCCTCTAGCCGCACGAGACCGACCAAGGATGCTCCGGGGATGGGCCCCTCGAGGCCGCGCTCGGGGAGCCACAACGTCGTGACGCGGCCGCTTGCGCCATCGCAGCCCACACCTACCCAGCCGCAGCACGAGGCGCCGGACCACGCGGCGCGGAGGAGGACGCCCCCGCCGCTGAGGTTGTCGGTGAAGCCCTGCAGCGCGCGGAGGTCATCAGGATGGCACGACGTTGCGCTCGCCGCCGGCAAGAGGAACGCCAAGAAGAGCAGCATCAGCCAACATTTCGCCATGGATTCAGCTCAGCCAGAAACCGTTTTTGGAATGCAAGCAAGTGTTGTTGGCAAAAACTTCTTGGGTGGTGCATCCTATCTTATAGTGCGTGTGTACGTGTTGGTAAGCATGCATTGCAAGTGGTACAGTACTAGTCCGTGGCCACAATTCAAACTTGGTTTTTGTTGTTGTGTGTCGACAGAAATTCGTGAGTAATAATTTCTGTTGTGGTCCTGATAGGGTCGAGAAAGAGACACGGCCGATAGAATGGAATTGAATGACATTTTATTGCATCTTGGTCTGAAAAAAATAGAATGATATTTTTTTCGAAAAGGGACGTCCCATTGTTATGATTGGTCACTCCTCCACCACCGAGTAGAATTAGTCATGTGAAATCAACAAAACAAAATCTTCCTGAGGTTGTATGAACATATTTTTTATGTGAAATCAACAAAAAATTATAGTTAGATGATCCATTCACCTAGTTTCCCAGTATGGTGAAAGATGTTTTTGTTGTTGCTTGATTTTGTTTGGACACACAGAAAACATTTTTTTTAGTCGGATGTGAAAACAGATTGTTCGACACACAACAATATTTTCGTTGTAATTTCTAAATTGCAAATTTAGCAGCGAAATATAATAGAAAGTAATAGAAATTATTATTTTCCCGTTCTAATAGAAATAATTATATTGAAATATATTTTCACTAACATATGTAGTTCAATAACAACTATTTCATAAATTTTTGAAACATAAATTACACGAAATATATTTCAATAAGATAGATATATATATATATATACGTGGGCTTTGTTAGGCACGCACTCCCTGCTGGAGGTGGAGCACGCACTTAATTACCTGCTGGAGGTGGAGTACGCACTTCCGCGAGGAACGTCCCTGCTGGTTGGTGTGTAACATCATATCGCGTCGTCCTTCATGGAGAGGCCGTGCCGACATCAAGCAACGACACGACACGCGTACGAGCCTCTTTCGGACAGATGGATTCGTGCCAATGACACGACAAGACACGACACGCACGCCTACCACCGATCGAGCAACGGGCTACCGTTGCGTCACCCCTTTGGGTCGCAGCGCCGTCGCCCATGGTCGTCACCGCCGGGCACACCTCCTGCCTTGCCGCCGGGTTTGCCCCCTAACGTGCACGCCTGCCTCCCCACCTGTCGCGGTCTCTCGCTACCGCGGCCTCCCGGCAGGCTGCCACGGACCCTCGGCAGGCTACCGCAGCCCCCCAGGTTGTCTCGTCTGTCGTAGCCCCCTCGGCAGGTTACCGCGCCCCCTTGGCAAGCTGCCCTGGTATCCCAGCATCGTCGCTGTACAACAACATCGACACCACCGCCGCTACTGGTCTTTGTCACCGTCAGGTTCTTCGCCAACTTCGACAATTGCCGCCGCGTCCAAGCCGCCGTTGGTTTTGCCGCCTTCTTCGTCTAAATCCACCACGATTCGTGATGGTCACCGTTTTCGCACGCCCGGTACTAGCCACACCGGCACGTGCCTTCTTCCCCGACGCATCCCCGAGTTTGGCAAGCTCGGATCGACGCCTCATCTTCATTGGCTTTGACAACGTCTTCTTCGGCACCCAGCACTTCTGTCGTACTGTTCATTCACCGCGTCCCCTGTCTTGCTGCCGTGTCTCTTCAAGAAACCTCCGCTGTCATGGAGTAACGAACCAAAATTCAGTCTGTAATTTTAACTGGAGTTAAACACATAATCAGTACACACAAAATTGGGAGAAAATGAATGAAACACCTAATGAAATTACAATTACACATTCACAGAATTAGTAAGGCAAAGTAATCAGGGCAGATTAATTTGGGCTAATATCAAATACTAGGAAATATGCACAATAAAAAAAATGAATCACCAATAGGAGGGTGAGCGGAGGGCTATTTTTTAATTAAATTCCAGAAATAATTAACGTTCGGAAGAAATTTGAAAAATATTGCACCCTCGGTTGTGGCTAAGCCGAGCAGGCCCTGTCGGCCACGGCGTTGCCGACGAGGCCCTATCGATCGGCCGCGAGAAAGCCGAGCAGGTCGTGGGCAAGGCCTGCCGCGCGGTCGACTGGAGCAACAACAAAGGGCCTTTGGCGTCGTGGTCGACGTCGTCCATGACGGTGATGACGCACAAGCATCCGCAATGCTTCTGAAAACGGTGCGGCGTCTGTGTCAGCGAGCCATGAGGGTGGAGGCACGGCCGGCACGACGGCGGCCGTGCAGATGCCCGGGGCTCAATCGAAACGAGCAAGCTTGCCGGAGGCGGCGCCCCGGCAGCGTTCTCTATGCTGGAGAGCGGGCTGCTGGATAAGGTCAAGTAAAAAAACGCGAGCTGCTCGACGACGGCGTCGGGCACAGTGAGTTTTGGCCCGCGCGTACATTGGGTCTCGTCCGCACAGCCGATCTCCACGTTGGTTTTCCACGTCAACCCTTTTTCCGTAAGTATTTTCCCGTAGGTGTAGCATTACTCTTTGGTGAAAGGTCGGGACGAAATCCATAAATTTAGAATCATATTAAATTTTTGGAAACTACAATGGCCCCATAGGTGCATGAGAATTGTCTGGATAACCTTCCTTATACCCCCTCAGTCCATGCGTTATAACCAAAGATTGTTTTTTCCATCTCTAGCGGAGCCCCTTATCTTGTCGATCTTTAAACTCGAGATAGGGCACATGTAAACATGTTTTTAGGCTGGTTTGGGCTGCGGCCATTTTGTTTTCCGGCTCGGCTTTGCGGGATCTATTTGGCTGCAGCCCAAGCCCTATTTTACCGCTCGGCTTTGCGGGGTTTGTTCGACCGCAGTCCAAACACTTAAAAACATATGGTTTTTTCAACATTATAACATATAATTTTTTTTTTGCGAAACACAGTACAACGCAGGCGCTCATATGCACGCGCATACACTCACCCCTATGAACACACACACGCACACCCTACCCCTACGAGCACCTCCAAGAGACTGAGCCGACGGATCAGGTCTTGAGATTGACGAAGTCACCACGGGCACCTCGCTGTCGACGGGAACGTCGCCTCCCACTGAAGAATATTCCGCCTAAATGAGAAACACCAGCGTCAAACCTGAGGTTTGAGGTTTGACGCTGGTGGGCTAAGGATACAACCATCCTCCTAACCATCTTACTACAGGCAAGTTCTCTATAACATAGAAATATGAAACCAATATAAACAAAAATATGAATGTTGTTAGTTGTACAATACAACAATAATCCAAATTAAAATAATGGTTTAAATCACAAATGAATGAAATCAAATGAATTAAACAATAATCGAGTACAAGAATTATCTTGAATGCATAAAATGGTTCAAATCACACATGAATGAAATAAAATGAATAAAAATGGTTTACTGCCCATGTAAACTGATAGAGGTGATCAATGAGATCCTGATGGAGCTGGCTGTGGGTGTTGGCGTCCTCAGTCTCCCGCTAAGTCTGAATGAATGCTTGATGCGATCAGGGTTTACATGGCTACAGACATTGTCGTAGCACTATAGAAGAACTCCAAGTCTAAGTCCCTCTCATATTCGATGATCATGTTGTGAAGAATCACACAACATGTCATTATGTCGTTGAGTGTTTTCTTGTCCCCAAAACGAGCAGGACCTCGAACAATGGCAAACCTAGCTTGCTAAACACTAAAGGATCTCTCAATGTCCTTTCACATGCCTCTTGTGCCTTGGCAAATTAAACTTCCTTCCTATTCTTGCGACTTGAGATGGTCTTAAAAAATGTATACCAACTAGGAAAAATACCGTCGGCGAGATATTACCCCTTTGTGTAGGGATGCCAATTGACTGTGTAGTTGCAAGTCGGAGCATCACCATTATCCAGCCCCGCAAATAAATGAGACTGGTGTAATGCATTGATGTAGTTGAGTGTACCCGGGAAACCAAAGAAGCAAAGGCAAATCTATAAATCCTCGGATGCAACGGTCTCAAGCACAATTGTTGCATCACCATCATTGCCACAATCCTACATGTGCATGCCTTTAGGCAGTTTTTCCCAGTCGAATGCATGCAGTCAATACTTACCAGCATGCCCGGCCAACCTGGCTTCTCATTCGATGCCATCAACCTCACTGTATCTTCTTCACTGGATGCTCTAGGATAGACATTACCAAAGATCTGGATCATCACTAACAGACACACTGACTCGATTGTAGTATCATCGCCAATGCAAAGATGCTCGTTGGCGTATAGTCAGCCGGATGCCATATGCAATCACCCTCATAGTTGTGGAGATCTTTTGATATGAACTAAACCCAACTACTTCTACAGAAAAGGTGAGGTGGATACATAGGTACCTCCGAGAAGTAGTCTCGCATGAGCAGGTCGCTCCCGAAATGGCGGATGTGAGGGATGCAAAGGCAGACGACGGTGGATCCTCCCCGCTTCTTTTTCTTCGCATCCTCGAGATCCTGTGGTTCTCGAGCAATGTCTCTACATCCGAGTCATCAGGCAAAAATTTCTCCCACAGGCTCAAATCCTAGAGCGGTCGAGCGGATCGATCGGTCCATGCTAGTTTGCTGCTTAAGAAAACAATGGTAGCAATCATGGAATTTGTAATTGGTAGCTATTGTACCCGTAAAAAGATTGTACAAGTGAGAAACGAGGTTCGAGCTGAAATATTTCTTCACAATAAAAAAATATGGATGTAAAAGAAAAAAACCAATCACTCGGTATGTAAAGAAAAGCTGTACTTAAGAAAAGGATTCCTGAGTAGAATTTTTTCTCCTCGCAAAATATTGCCCATCACATAAAAAGTGTCTACTCACGAAATTAGTGAGTACATCAACAATACTTTCGTTTCCCAGAAGAAAAAATTGGGCTACAAACTGGGGATTTTTTTTTCAACGGAATCAGGAATATTCGTTACAAGTAATTAGTTTACGTGCAAAAATAAATAGTACACTCTAGGTAAAGGTATAGAAAAGTATAGGAACAGAAAGATTAAATTAGCTGATAGCATCAGTAAGTACAGCCGCGCCTTAGTTCTAGCGAACCATGTGTTAAATCAGTGTTTCCTAACCGGTATGAACAATTGTTTTACGGGATTGCAAAGATAATTCAAAAACGAACTATGGGAAAGCAATCATCTCGCGGGCCCAAACGGTGCAAAAGCAGCAAACCATACCATGGAATGAGGAATCCTGGTAGATTAAGGGAGAAACCGAAGCCAAATCGCAGTGTTGTCATCTTTATAATATCATTGTATACACAGAAGAAGATAACATATGGGTTATTATTGTTCCTCATTTGTGAACAATTTTAGTTCTTTAATTTTCATTTTAGAAAAGTATATTAGTTTTAAAAAGCATATATTCATGTGAAAATTGTGATAGAAAAATATAGTACATAATTTTGCATCATTGAAACAAAATCTATGTAGTTAAGAAACTTTATATGTCTCAATGGTAAACAAATTTTGCATTCTACAAGCAGAGATCTATGTATTCAAACCACATTCTCTTAACTAGGAGCTTATCAAACATACTTTTCTTTGAAGCAACGACATAGCATTAAGTGAAGAGGATAGCATCGCATACCTTCAAGATTTTTCTTACACTAAGCTGCAGATCTTACATAAAAGTACCATAACTATATGTTCACATCACCTCTTTGTAGGAAAACATCATTCAATTAATATGTAACAATTATATGAATTTGTTTTGTATTAAGTTAAATCCCCATATATATACCTCTCCTTTTGTATTTTTATCGATTATCAGCCCCAAAAATAAAAGGATATACCGCGCGAGAGGGCGCCCAATATGCACTCTTTACATAGTAGAGAGACAATTCAGTTATTGTGGCAAAAGAAGAGACCAGGATATTTTGCTTAATGCTAGCACCGGTTCAATCACTCTCACATATTTATACTAAACTGTTTTATTTTGCATAATTATTTCCCCTAAATATAATTATTTACATATTTTATAAATTATCTTAATTATTATTTATAGATACCCCTAGCAAAATTAACTATATAGTCGTGGGTTTATAGTAAAGTACATACTTTTCATACAATCTTGATATTTACTCGTTGGAAATATATTATGTGCTAATTGATGCAATTTTATGTCAAAAATAAATTATTTGTCAATCTAGTTTAGGGTGTTTTAATAAAAAATTGTGAATATAATAAAATTGTTTGTTACAATACATTTCACCTCATAATCTATCGAAACCAGAAGTGTCGGAATAAATAGTCATTTCTGCCCATTACTTTATTGTAGGTCTTTTATTTGTGCTTTATCCATAGCATCCTGAAATATCTACATAACTTTGAAGGTTGTTTTCGAGCATATGAATGAAGCAACTTATTGATGGACGTTTCGAGAGTTAAGACTACCAAATTTAGGTATAACTAACTTGATAAACTGAGAGCATATGAAAGTATCAATAAGTATTTTTTTTCTCAAATCCCCATATGTACTCTTGGTAGTTTATTAAGTTTAACATCTTTTTTTTTTTTTTAACTGAGAGCATATTAAGTTTAACATCTTTAAATATCTCAATAGAAGATTGTCCGAGTGCATGTGTTCCAAAGTATAGGATGTGTTGCTAAATACCCCCTCAATTGTCTAGTTTGTTAGGCCCATTCAGAAAATATGAATTCCAGTTTGTAAGGCCCATTTCCTTAGGAATAGGTGAAAACTAAATTTAGTCCCATGAATTATGCCTCAATTTTCTGCTTTGTGCAATGGAAAATATTGACACATGTTGCTTGTTGGATTTCAAGTTGTTGGTGCCTTACTGCAGATGGACATTTACATGAAATTACTTTTGGGCTGAAACACCTCAAAGCAAAACATCTAGCAATGACTAAATGACTCAGAATAAAAACGGGCGAAATTTCCCTGTACATTTAGAAAGTCGAACATGAAGTGGAAATGTACCAGCAGCAATTTCTTACACAAGCAGCCAGCGCCTAGCAATAGTTTGATCTGTTCGCGTCAAAAGGAACAGCTAGCAAAGAGAAACAGTATGTGTTTCTGATCGTGTGGCTATGAGAAAACGTGATAAACAAAGCGAGACTTGGACGATCACTTCTGCTTCTTAGATTTTTTCGGCAGGTTTTTGGCAAGCACCTGGCCCTCGTCTTCAGACAAGCCCTCGACGGACTCATCAGGGATGTCATTGGGAGCGTTGTGCCTGGTGATGTAGTCCTTGAGGATCACCATGCTCTTCTCTCTCATCCCCGCCAGCTGCTCCGACAGGGCACCGGACTCGGAGTTGACCACGATCGATTCTGCATTTCTGCTCCCAGGACCAGGGTGGCCTTCGCTCTTGGATCGGGACTTGCCATTTCCGCGGAGTTCGTCTGGTCCAACGGTCACGGCCAAACCTGCCGACAAAATTCAGTCAGATGGGGGAAAACTTGACGGGAGATCAATATATTTCACAGAATGGCTTGTAGAAGAGCTGTTCATTAGTGCAAAGAAGATGCTAATACTACTATGTTAGTAGCAATTGTTCTAAAATGTGAAAAGATAATCAGCTATGCAGCGTAAGATCGTGAAGCATTCCGGGGACGCAGTCTGAAGCAGAATTTGGACTGAAACAAGCACCGGCGTGAACACTAAAATGGGAATCAGAAACTAGAATCTAGCCTGCAGCGCCTCGAAACAACTAGGACCAAATTCTTCCTCCATAGCATCCCGAGGCATCCGAAATCTATCCTGCAGATTATCGTACATTTAGCTAAACACGCCCTAAGTTGCAGTACAGCGATGCTCTGCCAGACGCACCAACTTGGGCATGACGAAGAGGGTAACAGGGGAGTGGGAAGGGAGGGTGGGTGAGAACTTTACGCGCGAGGGCGGAGAGGCGGAGGCGGGGTAGCGGCGCGGCGACGGCGAGGTGGAGTACTCGACGGCGCTTCGACGGCCGGCGGCAGCCTTCCCGTTGTTGGTTTAGGGCAGCACGCTTGAAACAGTTTGGGCTTAAGGGCAGCAACGTAGGTTGGGCCTGGGCCGGGCAGGCTGTGTTCTAGAAAAAGTAGTGGGCCGCAAAACTTGGGACATGAAGAAATTCCCCTCTAAAAAACAAAATGAGAGCCGAACGAGGCTTTTTTTTTACTCCCATCCATAAAAAATGTGGCAGCTAAACAACTGAGCAGGTACAATAAAATAGCACAACTGGCGAAATTTTTTGAATTAGAAGGAGTAGTATATATGAGCAGCGTTTCATTTCTGGCTCAGTTTTGGTGATCAATTTTATTTTATATTCTGCTACCGAGAATAGAAGCTGAAAATTGGATTTCTTTTGCCAAAATTAAAAGTCCGAATTATCGTATCCTATAAAGATGTCACAACTTTATCTACCTTTCGAACTATATTCTCAACACACATGCAAATTTACTTTTTTTTCTCTGGCTGAGTCGATTTTCACTTCTTAAAAACAATGGGCGTTTTGCTCCCACGCGGATTGAGACCCGTTCAAATGGATCCTAATTTTGTGTGCAACAATTGTGAAAGGATTAAGAAGAGAAGTCAGCAACAGAAGAATAATAAGCTAAAGAAAATATCAGACGGTGGTAGACTAGAAGTAGAAGTAGTAGCTGTCAAAGCACCGGTGATGAATAACGTTCGCCTGTTGGATGAGCAACATACATGTGATATTTTTTATTGGGTGAACAAACATATTATGATAAATGTAAACTGCTAGTATTGCGTAAGGTACTGTACAAAGAAAGATATTTGGATGCATTGTCAAGAACCTCACCATATGAAAAGATTTGCTCAATTTGAGTACGTGCTCCTGTTATTTTGAAATGGCTCGCTCAACCATAACAATGTCCAACAAAACATGTTTTCTTTCTTTTGTTTTGGTTGGGGTGCACCGAGGCAGAGCTGTAGTGCAAAGCCCAGTCGACGCTCAAGGGCCCCTGCAGAAAACCACAGAGATGGGCCCTTCCCCCATAAAAATTAATATAATATCATGGACGCGAAAGTCCACATATCAGATATTAAACTGATAAGAACAGATACTACACTTACACTTGATCGCCATGAGGCCGAGAAAAGGTATGCTTGAGACGGTGCCCCTGCGTGCCCTTTTATTGCTCAATGAACCGACCCCAACAAGCCCGTGAGCGATGCGGTACTATTCGGAAACAACGAGTCGCATACTCGCATGTTGTGTACGTTCACCCGACGAGCGACGAGAGGTGGGTGCAGCAAAGATGACTGGCCTCATAACGTTTGGAGCCTGCTAAAGGCCCATCAACAAGGTAACAGCCTTGTTAAAAAACAAGGTAACAGCCCATAGAAGCCAACAACGTGGACGTATACCCTCAAAAAAAAAAACAACGTCGACGTCAACGCAACGGCTATACTATATTCAACGAGGACGTACACGTCAGCAAATTAAAAAAAAGGACGTACACGTCAGCAGCGTGCCTCTGTCTCTGCCTAACAAGAAGCTACAGACAAATGGGGATCGATCGAGATTCGAGAGGCAGCGCCGCATCTATTCTTTTCCACTCGAATGCAACGGACTGGTGCCGTTTCTCCTGCAATTAAATTTTGCGATGGTGTGATTCTTAACGCTAATTTATAATCCCTGTACGGCTAGATAGCTCGACATCTTTTATTCTCTAGCAATTGTTTGAGCTGATTATGTTCGTTTATTGGCTGACACATGCAGGTGCATAGATAATAATGTAGGTTATTAAATGGAGCAAAAAAAAAAAAGAGGCCAGGTTGGCGGAGTACATTTCTTGTCATGAACATAAGCTACCTACGTCAATAATTCCTCTATGTATACACGGCATTATTTCACCTTTTTGCTCTTCTTGCGGCGTTAAAATTAGGTTAATCACGGTGATCTAGCTAGCTCAGCAATTATTAGTTAGCTCTGTAAGTTATAAAACCCGAAATTTATATAAAATCAGAGAGTTGATGTTTTTTGTTTTGAAAAATGGCGGTCTTGCTACATCGTTAGGTGGCACCATGGATGATCAACCTAGAGTACAAGTATTTAGTGCATTGTTTTGATGTCGAGTGTTTAAACCCGCAACTTCAAACCCCCTTTACTACAAAACAGAAAATCTTTTATGGTTTGATTGCTGCCCAAACGACTGATTTTTAGAGATAAAAATGAAGTTATTATGGTTTTAAAGGAGCGCATTGGTGCTCAACAGCTAAAACGAATTATTTTTACTGAGAGTTATTTATCCATGTAGAATATGCACTTTTTATGTTCAATACAAATGTAATTGGCAGTTACCTCCTTAAGTTCATATTTAGACCAATGCATGAGTTGAGCACTCTTTCTTATTTAATGCCCAAATGTATTCAACATTTTGGATATTGTTGGGACAATGTACAAGTATATATATTACACACAGTTTTAAAATAAATTGTGATTGACTTATGAATTAGCGTGTTATCGTACTCACTGAAATTTTAACTAAATAAAAGAATTAATAAGTGAAATGTAATAATCAGAACACATTAAATGAGAAGGCCGCCCTTTAGGTTTCCTAGTCTATATTAGAAATTAATCAATCTCACATATTTTATACTAAACTATTTTATTTCGGCGTAACTTATATTTCACTAAATATAAGTACTTTTAATGAATATACCATACTTGATACATTATCTTAATCAATTATTTATAGCTACACCTAGCAGAATTGACGATATAGTTCGCTGCATAGTAAGTACATATTTGTCTTACAATATTGATGTTTGCTTATGGGGAATAGATTTTCTATGCTAAATGATGCTATATCATGTGACAATTAAATTATTGTTTTGGGTGTTTTAAAGAAAAATTGTTACCATATATTTCACCGCTAAATCTATGGAAACCAGAAGTGTCGCACAATAAATATCATTTGTGCCCATTATTGTGCTGTAGATCTTTTATTTGTATTCTTATGAATTATGCACAGTGTACTTAAATAAAGACATAACTTTCTAGAGTGTTCTAGAGTGTATGAATCAAGCATATAATCCATGGTGGTTCCCAGTGTTGAGACTACGGAATTTAGGTATAATTGACTTGCTAAACTGAGAGCGTATGAAAGTATAAATGGTTTTCCACTCAAATTACCTGTTCTACTCTCGTTAGTTTTACTTAGTTTAACATTCTGAAATATCTCAACAGAAGATTCCTGAGTGCATGTGTTCCTAGCTAATTATGTGTCCAATACTCTCTCCTTTTGGGTTCGTTTGTCCCATCTATAAAATATGAATTTCATATTTGTAAGGTCCCTTGCTATACGATAGGTGAACACTCCCATGAAATTTCGTTAAATTTTGTTCTCAATATGGAATCAACCAATGCAAGGAAATAATTAACCATCCAACCTACCATCTATACATGGTCCGACAGGTAATTAGGTCATAATTGGTTAGTTCTTTTTGGAGCCGAGCCTTACAAATTGAAAGGGTCGAGTATATGGCTTTTTTTTTTTTTTTGAAATGGAGGTTAACGCCTAGCCTCTGCATCAAAACGATGATGCACGCAACTTTTTTTATAATTATCAGAAAAATAAGAAACAAAACTTTACAGATAGATACATCGATCAACCGGAACCACCTGCGTAGCGACAACTATGGCTACACCTAATAGCTTGATGAAGGGGGTGGACCTTATCAGAGCCATGTCCGCTGACATCAAACACCTACGCACATCATCTAAAACCGGATGCCTCACCAGCCGCACAACGGCGAGACAGGAGCACATACCGGTCCAGCAGACACTCGTTGTGCAACACATGCACACGCAGATAAGCCGCCGCGGTCTTCCACCAACCCATTTTCAGGAGTGGTCAACGCAATGACGTTGACAAGCCTTTCGTCGACGTCGCCACAACGCCAGACAGCTCCACCGCCCTGAGCGTGTTCACCATCACGCGCCCGTCGCCGAGAACCCGCTATGCCACGCCGCCAAGACCCGTGAATGCAGTAGATGACGCCGCTCCACATCCTGACCCCCCAGCGGCTGCTCCAAAACGATGCCCTCAAGAGGGAGAACGGCGTCAAGCGTCGCCGTCGTCCGATCTGGATACCCTGATCTAGGGTTACTCCCGGAGTAGCCCGAGCGAGGAGACAAAATCTACAATGACGATGCCTTCATCAGGATAACGCCGCGTACATGCCACCATCGTCCGCCATAACCGAAGTCGGCTTAGTATTCACTGGCGGTCAAGCCTCCCCTTCCGCGCCGCCGGCAAAACGACGTGCCAAATCACCACCATCATGCCATCGGCGATGCATCCGCTGAGAGATATCGACGAAAAGCATGACAAATGGGGCATGCCCCGCTGCCGCGCAGATCACGGTTGCCTCTGCCGGACCGGAGATGGCCTTCCGCAGACTGCGCTGCCCACGGCCCTTGCCGGCTTTCCGCCCAGAGAACGGAGGCCGGCGCCGCCGCCATCCAAGGTGTAAGCCGCCACAACGTCGTCCACCGCGACGCTGCAAGGAGACGCCGCCACGCCGTGACGCCCGGTGGTCGCGTCACGCCCATGCCGCCGACAGCCAGGCATTTCTCAGAAGCGGATGATGCCTTGGTTTAGGTAAGCAGCATTTCATTTTAGCTGGCTCAGTTTTGGGTGATCATTTTACTTTATAATCTGCTGTGACGAAACAAAAATTGAAAACGACATGCTCTTGTAATTTTGACGACTCAGATTTGACAGGGAAACATGATCAACTAGTAGTATGCCATGTACTCTAAAATCCAAAGAGATTTGCCTAGTTTCACTACATGCTATTGTAATTGTTAGGATTTAATTAATATGTAATTAGGAATAATCCTTGTTGTATTAACCGCGCGTGCGGACGCCCCTCCAGGCAACCGCCACGACGGTTTCTCTCGCTCCCCGATCGGACGCGTCCCTCTCTCGCGTCCGTTCCCCTTGTATATATACTGTGAATCATCAATGGAATAGCAAGAGTTCGATTCATTCGGTTCTCGTAGGAATTGACTCGTAACACGTTATCAGCACTTCGACTCTGCCGAGAGAGCGAATTGGCCGAACTCGTCGGCAAACTCGCCGGAATAAGAAGAACAAAGGGGAAAAGAAGAAACGAAGAGAAAACAATCGGTTTCTGAGGCGATTCTGAATTCTCGACGGAAAGAAGAAACGAAGAGACAACAATCGGTAAGTTGCCTACAGGCTTCTGGGATTTTTTCTTCGTGCGCTTCCCGAAGATGGTTGCCGGCTGTACCTGAGCCGCCCGCGACGCACGAACCGCTGGACGCCAGGACTACTTCGCCGAGCGTCGTCGGCTTCGGGCTGCGCCTCACCGCGCCGGCCGCCGCGTCGTGCCGCGCGGCATGCTGGCGAGGTCCAGCGTCGGTCGCCGGCCGGGCAGTGGAGCCCGGTGAGGCTTGGACTCGCGAACGGGTACTCCAAAGGGGTCGCGCCCGGAACGCGCTCCCGGGTGGATCCTCGTCCGGAGCCGTGGAAGCCGGCGGCGGCGGCAGATGGTGGTGACGGTGGGATTTTTGGCCACCACCGCAAAAGGGGATCGGGGGAGCGGTTGCTCTCGAGTACAGAGACGAAACCGTCTCGTCTCTTATCCTGAACGGAAGGGCGGCGCTAGCCTGGGCCGAAAGGCCGGACAGGACGAGCAGAAAAAAAAAAGATCTTAACGAAAAAACAATTGGGTGGCATGAGCCACGGTAGTGGGCTGCCCAGTTCGGACTAATGCCAATTTGTTTTTCGTATTTCTTTTCTGATTAGCATCAAGCTTTTCAGTTTTTGTACAAAAGTATTTGTTAGTAACTTCTAACATGTGGCTATGTAATGCGTGAAATTTCATGTCAACATTTCTGTGAGTGCAATGTTAGTTGTTGTATGTTGACAATGCTTGAAAATAATATGACTTCTTTCAATTTTTGTATAGCTTTGTTCACAACTAAAGGTCTACACCATAATGTGGTGATTACCTGTAATGTGTTTTAATCAACACAAGGTTGTGCAAAGTAACATGAGGAAAGGTCTACACTACCAAGTAGTGATTACCTCCATGTGTTCAGAGCAAAAGGTGAAAGCACACGGGTTATGGCATGAAAATAGCCATACGAGTGAGGTGTACACCATTATGGCAATTACCTCACCGTGTTCTACAAAACAAAGATCTTCGCCATGTTATGGTGATATCTTTTTGTGGAAAGTAATATTTTGGGTCGTTTAGGCTTCTCCTAGACCTTGAATCAAGCATGTTATTACACACATAATTAATTTACTATCAAGTAACTTAATGCGCATGATTTTTCATGCAGGATATGAGTGACATATCCAAGAAAGATATATTGTGTGTTGTAATATTATTATGTCATGAGACATATTATGTGAGAAAAAAAATGAAGGCACATAACTTCCGACATAATGTCATAGGAACGGAATAATTTTTGTTCAGAACTATGATGTCTACCATTGGTGACTACCTTCATGATGCTTTTCCAAGTACTTGGAAATGTCATAGCATTTGTCATTGGTTGTGACTCTTGGGTTACATACTCGGGAGTAGAATCCAAGACATTGGTGGCAAGTATATGGCACATTATGATGTGAAAAGAATTATGTAAAATACTTGCACAATTTGGTGATTACCTAATTACCTTCCATGCGTACACAACTTATGAGGTGTAATCATAGAAGTGAATTAAATTTCATGCACAACTGAGAGGTTAATGACATTTTTAGGTGTTTACCTTCAGGTGTTATAAATAACATAAAGTTGCCGGGACTATGATCAGTGGAAACCCTCCATAAGTATGAGGCACCACTAGTTGGTTGACTACCTCCATGTGTTTTAGTGGATTAAAGGTTTATTCTTTTTGGAGTGACTACCTTTAATCTGAATATCTACGCCACACTGTGGTGTTTATATTTTAGTGAAAGGATGCCCTATGGGCCACTACGAATCACCATGATCATGATTATGCTTAGCCATAGCATTTTCATCAGACTTAATTTACTTCAGGTAAATGAATGCATGAATATTTCGTGCAGCATATGGCTGGCCTTTTTCGGAAGGAAATGCGATGTGACGACAAAAGGTGGGAGTAATTTTTTTTAACATGGTGATCATGGACATTAATGATTTTGTCGACCCGTGGCCTTGCCGCCACATAAACTCCACTTGCAGAGAATATCATGGCTATTTATGCAGATTTGCATTTATGTGTCATCGCAATGACGCAGTTCTGAAACTGAGTATTTAACTGATGATGAATTTTGTTTTCCTGTTGAGACTCCATTCAAGATAGATATGTTGTCATAAGCATCATACAAATGGCTATTCATTTGTATTCGTTTAAGTCTGATGAGGCTTATAATTATGTTATCTATAAATCAACACCAAGTTGATAGTGTCTGATAAGGTAGTATCAGATCTTGATCTGATTGTATGACCTTAGTGCACTTTGTGTTCTCATGTGATGATAGGAGAAATATCATCTTCATTTCGGTGTGAAAATGTGATGAACTTCTTATGAAGAATCATCGGGTACACCGAACGGGTGCTATACCATTATCTAAAATTCATGCTGGTGCTTATAGTACTAAGCAAGTTAGTGGTTAAAGAACCATGAGGATTTGAACGTAAAGTTAATGCAAGATGACAGACATAAATGGAGTGTACATCTCAATAGGGAATGGATCATTTAAGATCATCATACTACTAAATGTATTATAATTTGTAACATCTTGTCCAAGGGACAAGATAGTTGAGAAAAATTGAGTGTATGAATCTATTCATACTCAATATTGTTGCGCACACAATAATATTTCCTCCTTTACCAATCGGGTATAGGACGATTCGAAAAATTATTGTTGATTCTGTTGGCCAGAATATTCCCGACAATCATTAGATTTTATGTACACTACACGCGGCATAGGGGAATTAATTTAAGGCACTCTCACCTTAAAATTTGAAATAAGCCACTCAATATTCTTGAATGCATTGAATAATGCGGAATATTCAAACAATGTGTGGGTTAGATTGGTACTTCATGGTATTCATAGACACATCTGGAAGATGGTCTTAGGTGTGGATCATCCGCACAAAACCATGTGTTTACTGAATTAGTTGCTCAAATTGACGAATTTGGAGCAAATTATCCTAAATATGGGATAGTTCCATTGGAATGGAAATGTCATTGAAATTTATTCACGGACATTCAATGGTCATATTCAGTATGTTGTTGTACCTTCCCAAAATGGTGTGGCCAGATCTCTTATAGAAGAGAGTCAAATTGAATGGTCATCGTTACAGAATTGTGATTAACCAACATTCGTTGGTGGTAACATGTGGTCTCACACGCCGCATGTTTGGTCTAAATGAGATCAAATGCATATATACTGCGTCCCTTGCAGTTTGTACGTGGAAATCAGTGAAGTATTTCCCATCTGCGGTAATTCGGTTGCATACCGATATCACCACCCCAGCGTACATAAAGGGCCTTCACATATATTTGGGATCTATGTGAGGAATGATTGTGGTATGATTGTTAATCCATCAAATACCTTAACCCTAGCAAGGGAGTCATTTGAAGCTCGTGCGTTGATTGCTTTTGCAATAAGGACATTTTCTGGCATTATGGGGAGAAATGTACCACATAGAATGCCAGGAAATGAATAAGAAATGTCGTAAACATTTGTCCACGTACTTAAGAATCTGAACCGCGGTTCAGGTTATGAGAAATTTGCAATGTTCTGCAAATAATCTGCCATGCACATTTACTGATGACAAAGGTGTCATTGAAATAAAGTACCAGAACGAGTGGAGGTACCTAATAAACCACTTGTGTCCCCAAATGAGAGCATGAGGGGGAGAATTCTGGACGCATGAGATTAAGTTCTCATAGGAGGAGATGTTCTCCTCAATCAGTAAATGTAGTTCAACCTCGGGTTGAAGGACACCTGACGGATGTGCGTCATCCAGAGCCCATCACAGATGTGCACACAATTTAAGTGTTGGGACATCGAAACACCTTGACTCTGTTGTTGTGGGAAATAACAAGGAGTTAAGAGGCGTAACGAGAATTCCACAAATGATATTGATTCATGAGAATCGTATATGAAAAGTCTACATATGTCGACATAAGTTTCTTCCTGAGAATTGTTGAGATCCTTTTTGGGCCCTGAACCAAAATCCATGGAGAGTGTTGTTTTGCACTTATGTTGGTTCAATTGAAAGGAAGCAATTAAGGAAGAGTAGCACTCACTCATCAAAGAGAGGTGTTTACAATAGTAAAACCTGTTCCTCATAAGTATCTTCGG
Organism: Poa pratensis; assembly: GCA_947311845.1. Taxonomy (NCBI): domain Eukaryota; kingdom Viridiplantae; phylum Streptophyta; class Magnoliopsida; order Poales; family Poaceae; genus Poa; species Poa pratensis. Next base: position 5,212,809 of record CAMZMU010000089.1, read on the forward strand.
TAGGGAAGAAAAGTGACTTTTTCGTTCAGAAACGAAAATAGATGAGGTGGTGAAAAAGTGAGGCTTGTAGCACAAGGGTTTCCGCAGAGACCTAACATCGAATACGATGTAGCATACCTTTTCGGTATGAGTAGAATTATGAGTAGAATTATGTTTCGATACTGAATTGGCAGTACGAATCCATGCGGTTGATGTATATAGTGGCTATATACTCACATGGATCACTAAGTTCAGATATAGAAGTCACTGAAAGGGCTTAATATTCTGAATCTAATGATAAATCGCAACATGTGTGTGTGTGTGAAACTTCAGAAGTCATTCTATGACCTTGAAGATGTCGGAGAGTTGTGTGGTACTACCGACTAAGTGAGTTACTCCTTGATAAGGATTACTCTAATAATAATGATTGTTGATGTGTATTCATGAAGATATCCTGAATTGGATTTACATCATTTTAGTGATGTCGATGATCTTATCATCAATGTCTATAAAAGGCATACGAGATACACGCAATCATTTTAAGACGGATATTTGGGTCAAACCAAATGATGCTAAGTTTATAGGTTGAGCGTATTCCCTTGGGAATAAATCTATATCAGTCTTCATATATCCAGAAATATTGGAAAAGTTCAATATGGATATATCTTATCGAACACCTGTGGTCATATTATACATGAAATGGGATACAATCCCATTCAGACCTAGGGGAGATGGTGAAGTGATAGTGGATCTGAAGTTCCATATCTGAATACCATCAGAACACTCATATATCTTGCTGAATACGTCAGGCCTGACATTATATTTGTTTGCAATTTATTCGAGAGTGCAATCCCCAAAGAAAGGTATAAGATTTGTGTAAGGAATATTATAAGATATGTCCAAGGCACAAAAAGTTTTGATTAGTTTCATCCGGAAAATCAAGACTGGACCATGTTGTGAAATCTCGATAGTGACTAATTATGTGATCCCAACAGTGTCATACGAAAGACTGAATTTAATGGAAAAATATTCTGAGGATAGCCTTCAGAATAGACTCTAAATGGGTCCTTCAAGTGACCATTCTGCAGTAATGAAGCATCACAAGATGTGTATGGCTTCGCAGAATGATTGGCCACATGTGAGATTATGTTGAGATTTGACAGAATCATCAAGATAATGTCACTTTTATTGTTTACGGGTTATATCCTCGTGAATTACAGAAGTGTAAGAGGATAATTTGCAAACAAACTATTGTGATATTCACAATATCTCTACTAGCGTTTATATTTCAGAATTAGGTTCATGGAATTGGTAGGGGACAACCTTGTGGTTTGCAAAGCTCAGGGGGAGTAAAATCCCTAGAAACCCTAGTGGCTACGCCTACTAATCACTCTGAGATAATTGCTTTGTACGAAGCATCACGAAAATGTGTATGGCTTCGAAGGATGACGAACTTTGTCCAGAGTTCAAGCGGGATCGATTCATTGGAATCTCCCACCATTATCTATAAGATAATGCTGCTTGTATTGTACAAATGCAGACGGTTATATTAAGAGTAATATTACAAAGCATATTGCTCCTAAGCTATTTTATCCCCATGAACTACAAAAGAATGGGGAAATAAGTATTTTGCAAGCTAAGTCATGTGATAACCTCACAGATTTGTTTCCAAGTCGTTACCAAGTTCTTTGTTCAATAAATGTAAAAGGAATTGGTATGAGGCGACTTCGTGACTTGCGAAATTCAGGGGGAGAAATCTCCTAGGTTATAACCTGTTGAAGATCATAAGATTTTCGGTATTGCACTCTTTTCCTTTGTGAGTTTTCCTAAAGGTTTCTCATGTAAGGTTTTTAATGAGGCAATAGTAGTACAAGCATGGACGATATATGTTGATTTCTCCTTATTTTCCCACGGGGTTTTTAGAAGGAGTTTTTCAGGACATATTGTGTTTCTCCTCAATTTTTCCCACAGGGTTTTTGGAGGAGATGATTCCAAAGGATGATCAGTCGCAAGGACAAGCAAGGATTAGGGGGAGTGTTAGGATTTAATTAATATGTAATTAGGAATAATCCTTGTTGTATTAACCGCGCGTGAGGACGCCCCTCCAGGCAACCGCCACGACGGTTTCTCTCGCTCCCCGATCGGACGCGTCCCTCTCTCGCGTCCGTTCCCCTCGTATATATACTGTGAATCATCAATGGAATAGCAAGAGTTCGATTCATTCGGTTCTCGTAGGAATTGACTCGCAACAGTAATCTTGAGATAGCTTTGCCATAGCTCCCGCGATGGAACATGAATTGTTTTTTTTTTTGGTTGGGGCACGCCGAGCCAAAGCTAAAGTGCAACGTTCATGCGGCGCTCGAGGAGCCCAGCGACAAGCCGCTGAGTCAGCCCTCCCCACAAAAAATTAATTTAATATCATGGACCCATAGGTCCAAATATCAGATATTAAACTGATAAGAACAGATACTACACTTGATCTAAGCCATGAGGCCGAGAAAAGGTATGCTTGAGACGGTGCCCTGCGTCCCTTTTTATTGCTCATTGAACCGACTCCAACGAGGTGGTGGGCGATGCGGTACTATTCGGAAACAATGAGTCGCATGCTGTGTTCGTTCACCCGACGAGCGACGCGAGGTCGGTGCTTGGATCCGCGCCACATACCGTTTGCAGCCTGCCTAGAGGCCCATCAACAACGTAGCGTTGCTTCTCTCAAAAAAAAAAAAAACATAGCGAAGCGGCCCATAGGAGTCAACGTGGACGTCGACGAAAAAAAGAAAAGAAAAAAGAAAAAAAAGAAAAAAAAAAAAAAACGTGGACGTCGACGCAGCAGCTAGACTCTAGTCAACGAAGTACACGTCAGCAAGCAGCATATGCCTCTCTCTCCGCCAAACAAAAAGCTAAATACGCTGGGGAACGATCGAGAGGCAGCGCAGCATCTATTCTTGTTTTCCACTGCGAATGCAACGGACGGGCGTCGTTTCTCCTGCAATTAAAATTTGCGTTGGTGTGATTCTTGCCGCTAATTATACGACTTGCTAGCTTTCACTCTTATTTCTATCAGTTATATATAAGTGGATCATCTTCGTATGTCATTAATTGGCTGACAAGATAGACCTGAGCTTTTTTAGTACCAAAAAGGGAGCCTTGGACCCTTATCCTCTCCCGCGACCGAGAGGGCGATTTCTGAGCTTCCCCGTCAACTCCACCTCGCCGCCGGTGGCTCGCCGGTTTCCCTCTCCTCCGTCGGCCGCTTCGGCGGCGGGAGGTGGGGGGAACCTCGGGCCCCGGCGTGTACATAGCGTAGGCGTTGCTAGGGTCGTCGTCGGCGGCGTCAAGGAGGTGGTGGCGCGGCGGATGACGTTTGTTCGTTTTGCAGGTGGGCTCTTCCTCTCCGGCTTCGGTGCTCGTTGGAGCGTCGCGGCCGAGTGCCACCTTGCGCGTGCTCGCGGCCCTCCGGGGTCACCGTGTGCGCTCTTCCCCTTCCAGATCTCGCCGCGGCGGATCTGGTCGACACCATCGAAGCAGCTGGAGGTCAACCGAGACGACGTTGGCGACGGAGCGAGGCGGAGGCTCTCCGGAGTTCGAGGCCCGAAGACTTCCCGTCCGCTCGGGGATCTTCTCCCATCCAAGGTCAGTGGAGAAGGAGCGGCGGCGCGCCATCGGCACGTTTCTCTCCTCATCGCCGGCGTCGATCTACAGGAGGACTGGTTTGTAATTTCGAAGTTTGTGGAGTTCCTTTCTGTAATACCTTGATGTAATCCGGCTGTTTCCTCGCAAAAAAAAATTGGCTGACAAGATAGAACATGTAGGTGTTATTAGACTCAGCAAAAGAAACAAAAGAGGCTAGGTTAATGGAGCACGAATGTCGTCGTTATACAAATTCCCACATCACATCCCTTTCAGAGTTTCAGGTTCTAAATTCTTGTCATAAACATAAGCAACCTATATAGCCGAAAATACCTTGGAGAACCTGAATACCATATACCCTGATATGTGAAAATAATTTAAAATTTTCAAAAAGGTTAAAAAGTTCTAAAACTGACATTCGGGCAAACATTACCAAGCATTGTACCCGTACAAAAAGTTTCACCAAAAAACAACTTTTATTGCACCCTAGGTAAAATATTTACCTAAAGTAGCGCTATATACACGCTATATTCGTCAGGAATTTCACTTTTTTTGCCCAGAAGTCAACGAGAGTTATTTACTGTTGAATTTTTTTACATGAGTAGAACACTTGGTAATCTTTAAGTGTAAAAAATTTCAGATTTTTTTGACAATGTTTCCATATTTTAATTATTATTCTTGCGTTGCACTTGCACCCGAGAGCTAAAAGTTCGGGTCGCCTATGTAGCACCATATATATATAGTACTCCTATATAATAATTCCTCATGGATCATTTTTTGTTCTTCTAGACTTCTAGTGGCCAGGGTTATAATTAGGTTAATCATGGAGGTCTCTTGCTACGTACTCCGTCCGTTCCAATTTAATTGACTTGCTATCCACCAAATGTGGATGTATGTAGACATGTAACATGTCTACATACATCCACATTTGGTGAATAGCAAGTCAATTAAATTGGAACGGAGGGAGTAGCTAGGTGGCGCCGTGGATGGATGAAAGATCGTCGACTGTAGGTGGTGCATTTTTATGCTGTCCAGTGTTTATATGCCAAAGTGAGAGTCAAAGTAAGATGACTGAGGACAGCTGGGTAAGATAATACATGGTGGAGTGGAGTGGAGTGCGGTTCCTGATTCCCAGTCTTCAACAGTGTGTTGTTTTACTTGTCAACTCTATGGCCAGCTGGCACTATTCATTCCACTGACTGAATTATTAACCAGCTTTACATCTTCATCGCCTGAACAGTTTTGTACACCCAGCGCACAGCTAAAGATTGCTCTTTCACCCGAACAGATGTAGTGGTAGTTGTACACAACCCCGGCAGAAACTCAAAATGGAGCTTGAGCTCGATCGAAACTCAAAATTTTCCGGAACCCCGCTTTTTGGTGCAACTCGCCAATCCAACTGAACCGGCACCGGCTTTTCTTCAGGTTTTGTCGGTTCGGCCTAAGTACATCCCAGGCATATGGCCCGACCAACTGGGTTTAGAAGGACCGCTCGGATCTGGGCCGTGCGATTTGGGCCTTAATAGTTTAGCGTGTCGTGAGGTGTGCAGCAAAGTCCTTTTACCTTCCCGCGAGAGCCCATACGATTTCTTGGTCGCTCTCGTATCATATTCAGGTGCGTCGGTCTTTTCCATTTTCAGTTCTTGTCACCTGGCACTACAAAAAATCATTCTGGTGTAGTACGCAACGTGATTCTTTTACCGGAAATCATGCATGGGGAGTTTTCTGGGACATGCATGGTAAATAATTCAGTACGTCACGAGCCCGGGCACGCGCTCCTAATCCTTCCAGTGGCTAGCTGCTGCTGCTGCTGCTGCTGCTACGTGCTTGTTTCGCTCTTGCATGCACGCCATCATGCATGACTCTAACTCCGCTCTCTCTCCGCCGGACTACATATCATAGTAAAAGATATGCTCTATTGCGGCGGCCTCAACATCCATGTACGTGCATGGTGCGGTTCAACATCCATCCTCGGTCTAACTTCTAAGCCGTCTTGCCTGGAGGTGAGTCATTATCTTATTCACGTCGGTCTTTTCCATTTCCATTTCGTGTCACCCTGGCACTACAAAAAATCATTCCGGTATAGTACGCAACGTGATGTTTTTACCGAAAATCATGCCTGGGGAGTTTCCTGAGACATGATAAATACTCCCTCCGTTTTTTTAATATAAGATGTTTTAGGTGTTCTACATTCTGTCTACATGCATACTAAAATGAGTTAACATGCACACTAAAATGTGTCTACATGCATTTATATACATGTGCATGTGCACAAATGCTAAAACATCTAATGTTATAACGGAAGGAGTAACAAGCATGCATGTACATGGTGCGGTAGCTAGCTAGGGCTGGTGCGCACTGGCCCAACAAGCTCCAGGAGCACCTGAGCCCGTCATGATGCTCGCACAACAGTTCGAGGACACGCTCGTCCGCATCGTCCTCGCTGCCGCTGCCATCTCCTTCGCGCTCGCGCTCTCCTCCTCGGTCGGCATGCTCACACTCTCCTCCTCGCACGATGTGCTCACGCCCTTTGCCTTCGTCGAGCCTCTCATCATCTTCCTCATCCTCGTTGTCAACGCCGTCGTCGGCGTCTGGCAAGAGACCAACGTGGAGAACATGCTATGCCTGATCCAGTCCGACCACGCCGAACATAATTCATGCATACGAGAGATCAGCAGTACTACACTGAGGAAGACGAACAAGCCAGAACATTCAGGAATTTGGACAATACTTGGAAACATAGTTTTAACATTCTTTATTTATGATCCAGGAAACTAAAAAGTAAAAAATACAGTTGATGCAGCGTGCTGAAAGCATTTTCAACCATTTGGTGCATGTAATCTACACAAAATATAACAAAACAAAAATGGGAGCGCTCTCAAAAGATATGTTGCCTGTTGGATTTCACGAGAAGTTGGTGGCTTAATGCGCATGGTCATTTAACAGCCAAAACCTCATGTGTTGAAGCTCATATATTCCCCTCAGAGCAAACCATCTAGCAAATGAGTCGTAAAAGGGGCAAACTTTCCCTGCTCATATCATTATATCACAAAGCGTTGCTGGGACTTCTACCACTAGCAATTTCTTTCACAAGCAGCTATTGCCTAATTGACAATAATTTGATCTGCTCGTGTCAAAAGGAACAGGACAGCAACATGCTCTCCGATCGTCGCTAGGTGGCTACGAAAGAGCGCGATAACGCAGACGAGACTAGGACGATCACTTCTGCTTCTTAGATTTCTTCGGCAGGTTTTTGGCAAGCACCTCGCCCTCGTCTTCAGACAAGCCCTCAACGGATGTCGGGGGAGTATCCCCGGGTAGGGTCAAGGCTTGGCATAAGGTGGTGTTCGAAGTTGTGCCGAGGTACGGAAAGGGCCGACCTGTTTGGGCCTGGGAAGGTCCGAGCTTCATCTTGACCTGGAGAGTACAGGCCGACCTATTTTGGCCCAGAGGGGTCCGAGGTATACTGTTGGCCAGGGCCGAGGTTCACTGTCCGAGCTATGTTCAGCCGACCTAACTACCTCGGTGCAGTGGTTTGTGCTGTGAGTGCAGGAGAAGCTGTGGGAGGAAGTAAGATCCGACCTGGTAAAGGAGATTAAGCGCAAGACCCGAGGTACGGAGCCCGTCACATCCGTGCGAGCTAACCGAGGTGGTGGGCTGTAGGTCGGGCAGGAGTCAATGCTCCTGTCACTTCCAGCCGGGTACAGAGCGCCTGACACGGGAGCGTCTGTCAAGGAGCATGGCAGAGGCGTGCTCCGGGTTCGGCGGGCCTGCACGTCTCTGATCGCTGACTACGCGAGGTCTGGGAAAAGGCTACGAGGTAGCTCTGCCAGGCCACGTCCTGTCTCGGTCAGAGGGGACATGCTAGTTCTGCCGTTAGGCTACAGGAGATGGGCAAGCCACGTCTTGTCCCCGACCGAGGTACGGTGGTACGGTGGTGACCGTTGCAGAGGCATGGCAACAGTGTTCTGCGAGGGGCACAATGGTAACCCGGCTGGCCTATATAGTGGGCTTCACCCCCTCCTGCCTGAGAGGATCCAAGAAAGAGAGACCCCCCCCCGCGCTGGAGCTAGTTGATCAAGAGAGAAAGAGGAAGGAACTCGGAACACCCCGGAAACACCTCGGATTCAGCTCGGAGTGCCTTCTTCCTCCCGTTAGCTCCATCTTTTACCTCAAGTTCTCACCATTGTATCATCATACAGCTCGAGGAGCAGCTTGTACTTGTCACTCTGAGCTATACACTGGCTAGGATAGTGCTGCAGTAGGGGTGTTACCTCCGCAAGAGGGCCCCGAAGCAGGGTACATCGTGGTGTGCTTTGTGTTCTTGCTTTCTTGGTTCTTCGTTCGTGTTCTTGCGTGTTCTTGCGTGTGCACTTCTTGAGTGCATAAACCCTCCCCGGATTCCCCCAACGACCATTCGGCCCCATCTTAGCCATACCTATGGCATCTGCCGTGATCCCACCACGACAGTTGGCGCCCACCGTGGGGCAGATTGAGGCGTTGGAGGGAGTTTTCATCCGGACGGGCTCAGGCGAGCGTGTTCTTTCCGGGCTTGTCGCCAAGATCGGAGAGTTCACCTTCATCAGCGACAACGCGGGGTGTTTCGCCGGCAAGCCTTCCCCGAGCACGGCTTCACCATGATGCTCGGCAGCTTCGTCACGTACGTTGCTGTCGAGGTTGTTCGCGGGTACCCGGAGCAGGTGCTCGTGGACGACGAAACTCCTCTCCTCGCGGCTTTAGGTCGGCGTATCACTCGCCCCGAGAGCTGCGTAGAGGTGATGATGACAGGTCCGGTTGACGCCGCTGGCAAAGTAGATGCCAGCCAGTCCAAGGCAGCCGAGGTTGCTAAGGTGAGATCTGCAAAGCCCAGGCTAGAGAAGGACTTGCCTGGCACCCCAGAGCTGCGGGCCGAGGTGCGACCCTGGTAGAGATAGTGGATACACTGGCAGACCCAGTAAATCCAGGAGTGGACATAGTAGTGACTGTGGCCGACCTAGAGGCAAAGCGTGTCCTGTTGCAGAAGGAGGCTGTAGCAATGATAACAGCTAGAGATGAGTTCAATAGAGATCTGCGCGAGTACAATGCAGCGAATGGCTTCACCCCGGTAGCGGTTGATACACATAGGGGAGCCGAGGTGCGGCAGAGAGGCAAGGGGCTCAACGATGAGATAAACAGGGAGGCTCGACCTACCACCTCGGCTAGGAGTGGGAGTCGCGTGTCAACTGGAAGGCCGGTGTATAGTTCCCCTGCTAAGAACCTCAGAGCTGCCGAGGCAGGCAGGGCCGAGCTATCCGGATTATCTGGAGATGCATGGCGTGCGCAGCAGAAGCGAGTCAATGAGTTAGTATATGTGGCTAACCAGCAGAATGAGGCTCTCCGCAGAGCATATGCCGGGGCTGGTGATTCAGAGATGGTTTATTCAGCTAGGCCAGTCAGTCAGGTGTCCAAGGGGCAAGCCTCGTCTCCACTCGTCGGAGGAGCCGATCGAGCCCGGAGTGTCACCTCGGGTCAGAACCAGCAGCTGCAGATGTATGATCCAGTCCTAGCAGCAAAGCAGAAGGTGGGCCAGGGCAATGCTAGCCGAGCTAAGGGAAACCCCGGCCCAGGCAATGCGAGCCGAGCTAAGGGTAACTCCGGTCAGGGAAATCAGAACGGCGGTCAAGCAGCATCGGCTGGCCGAGGTAAACCACCTCCGCCCCCGAGGTATCAGCAACAACCTCGGCAGCAGGGGCAATATCAGCGAGAGCCGGAGTATGTTCAGCAACCTCAGAACGTCGGTCAAGGCGATGACCGATATGATGATGGAGACTCGGCCATGGCACGAGCTGGATACCACAGAGTGGATGGGGCGTTGGGACCTCGGATAGGAGGTCGGATGTTAGCTCCAGGCGATGTCCGTAACAAGCTGGATAGAATCTACTTGTCTGAGCAACTGGAGGAGGAAGGCCCTCCTGGTCCGGCGTGTTTTGGACCTCGGATCATGAAGGAGCCACCACCACCAGTATCTCAGTTCCAGTTAGGTCGGAACACCAAGCCATACAATGGGAGCACCAAGCCACAAGATTGGCTGACAGATTATGTATCCTCGGTGCACATTGCGGGGGGCAATCGCCGATGGGCGGTCCGGTATCTCCCGCACATGTTGGAAGGTCCAGCTCGGATCTGGCTGAATAATTTGCCGGAGTATAGTATCAACTCCTGGATAGACTTGGAGCTGGCGTTTAACAGCAACTTTGCTAGTACATACAAGAGGCCAAACCGACCTCAGCTCCTGGCGGCATGTAAGCAAGATGATCATGAAACTGACCGAGAATTCTTAACTCGGTGGAGCAATGTTCGGAATTCCTGTGAAGGAGTGGTAGAGGCACAGGCCATTTCCTGGTTTGCAGATGGTTGTCGACATGGCAGCATGCTGTGGCAGAGGCTCCAGAGAGATATGCCGAGATCCCTAGCAGAAACAATCCGGGTTGCAGATTCTTATGCCCTGGGTGATCCGATGCAGCCAGCAGCAGAGGCAGGAGCACGTAACAGAAGGAGGGAGCCAATAAACAACCGGCTCGGACCAAGGTGTAATGACCGTCAGGAGTTCGGACAGAAGAGGAGGGAGCCGGACTATCCATACCCTCCAACCAAGTTGCAGCGGTGAACCCGGATCAGCCCGGAGCTGGAGGTGTCCAGAGGCCAAAAATCAATGGTCCGGCATTTAGTCCGAACCCGGAGCCACCCATGACCTATGAATCAATGATAGATGGTCCGTGCTGTTACCATACGACTGACCCGCGCAAGCCAGCCAACCATTCAACCCGGCAGTGCAGCTGGAACCGCAGAATCAGAGAAGAGGGGGCAAGGGCCGGAGGAATCAGAACAGGACCACCACCTCAGAGATTTCAGCCGAGGTCCCACCCTAATCTGTCCGGAGCAAATGTTACCCCGATAACCACTGCACCTCTTCCGAGGCCTGCAGCAGCAAGACCCGTGAATGTTGTGAATGTCCGAGGTAATAACAACAACAATGGTGCCGGACCAAGTCAGCAGTATGAATACCCCGGAAATGACTATAGAGAGGTTCATGCGAGCTATGTGGTCTTTGTGACCGAGCCAACTGACAAGAAGAGCGTGCAGAGGCGTGCCATGGAGGTGAATGCAGTAATGCCGGTGGTGCCGACCTATATGAACTGGTCTGAGCAGGAGATCACTTGGAGCAGAAAGGACACACCTCGGATCATGCCGAGCCCTGGAAAGTATGCCCTGGTGGTAGATCCAACGTTGTGTGGGCCTACCAACAATGTGAGGTTCACCCGAGTTCTGGTGGACAATGGCAGTGCCATCAACATCATGTACCGAGACACAATGGTGAAATTGGGCATCTCGCCTAATCAGTTGATGCCAAGCAGTTGTACTTTTCATGGGATTGTGCCCGGCGTTTCCTGTGCACCCATGGGCAAGATATGGGTGGATGTAGCATTTGGAACCAAGGAAAATTGCCGAGTTGAGAGTATCGAGTTCGAGGTGGTGGACTTGGAGAGTGCATACCATGCACTGCTTGGAAGGCCGGCTTGGCCAAGTTCATGATTTCCACCCATGTTGCATACCTGAAGATGAAAATGCCAGGGCCTAATGGGATCATATCCATCTCGGGTGACTACAAGCGAGCATTCAGTGTGCCTCGGCGGGGTCTAACTGGCCGAGTCTTTGGTGATCGCAGCGAGAAGAAGAAGCTGCATCAAGTGGTGGCAATGGCGCAGTCAACACAGCTCGGCCTGTCCGGACTGATGAGCCCGGACTCAACTGCGGCGTTCGAGGTACCCAAGGAGACCAAGAAGATCCCCATTGACCCGGAGCACCCAGAGCATGTGGCCATCATTGGGACCGGGCTAGGCGAGAAATAGGAAGGCGAGCTCTGTCACTTCCTCCGTGAGAATCGGGATATCTTTGCATGGTCGGCTAAGGACCTGCCAGGTGTTCCGAGGGAGTTGGCAGAGCACTCTTTATTTGTTAGGCCAGAGGTGAAACCGGTGAGGCAACCGACCCGTCGTCTCTCAGACGACCGGAGACAAGTGGTGCTGGACGAGCTGGCTAAGTTGCTTGCAGCCGGGTTCATAATGGAGGTACTGCATCCGGACTGGATATCCAATCCGGTCTTGGTGGAAAAGAAGAAAGACGAGCCAGCCGTGGTCAAGGTGTGGCGCATGTGCATTGACTTCACTAACCTCAACAAGGCGTGCCCAAAAGATCCATTTCCATTACCTCGGATTGATCAAGTGATCGATTCCACTGCTGGTTGTGAACTGTTATCTTTTATCGATGCGTACTCTGGTTTTCACCAGATACCACTGAACCCAAAGGATCAAATAAAGACTGCTTTTATTACCCCGTATGGGGCGTATTGCTATCGTGTCATGTGTTTTGGTCTGAGAAATGCCGGGGCAACTTATCAGAGGTGTATGCAGAAATGCCTGCACTCTCAGATGGGCAAAAATGTGCAAGTGTATGTCGATGATATGTCATCAAAACTAAGGAGAAAATACTCTCCTCGAGGATCTCGAGGAGACATTTGTGAATTTGAGAAAGTATCGGTTGAAGCTTAACCCGGACAAGTGCACCTTTGGTGTCCCGGCTGGAAAGTTGCTCGGATTCCTGGTGTCTAGCCGAGGTATCGAGGTTAACCCGGCCAAATCCGAGCTATTGAGAGCATGAAGTTACCGAAGTGTTTGAAAGATGTGCAGAAGTTCACAGGGTGCCTAGCCTCGTTGAGCCGATTTGTAGCTCGGCTAGGAGAAAAAGCCTTACCTTTGTACCAGCTCATGAAGAAAAGTACCGGGTTTACATGGACCCCGCAGGCCGACGTGGCGTTTGGTGAGCTGAAAAAGATGTTGTCCACTGCCCCGGTGTTGCGTCACCATTGCACAATGAGCCGATGTTACTTTACATTGCGGCCACAAACCGAGTTGTAAGTGTGGCAGTGGTGGTGGAGCGCGAAGAAGGTGGCAGGTCGGTGCAGAGACCGGTGTATTACTTGAGCGAGGTGATCTCTACCTCGAAGCAGAACTATCCTCACTACCAGAAGATGACGTATGGTGTTACCTGGCGGTCAAGAAGTTGAAGCATTATTTCCAGGAGCATCCCATGACGGTGGTGTGCGAAGCTCCAATCTCGGAGATCATCGGGTGCAAAGATGCAACTGGCCGAGTTGCCAAATGGGCGATTGAGGTGTCTCCATATGCACCACATTATGAGAGAAGAGACGCAATTAAATCCCAGGCGTTGCCGGACTTCTTTTGTGATTGGGCCGAGATGCAGTATGAGCCACCCAGGCCGGACTATAATTATTGGAAAATGCATTTTGATGGGTCCAAAACAAAGATCGGGCTGGGGGCTGGAATAGTCCTCACCTCGCCAAAGCAAGATCAGCTGAAGTACGTGCTGCAGATTCATTTCTCAGCATCAAACAATGTGGCGGAGTATGAGGCCTTAATCCATGGCCTCAAGGTGGCAAAGGAGATCGGTATCCGGCGTGTAGAGTGCTTCGGCGATTCCGACCTGGTGGTGCAACAATCTTCTGGAACTTGGGATGCTCTGGATGCCAACATGGCGTTATATCGGTTCCATGTGCAAAAGATATCCGGGTTCTTTGAAGGGTGTGAGTACAGGCATATACCTCGGGCAGAAAATGATGCTGCCGACGTGTTGTCAAAGCTCGGTTCATCAAAGAGGCAGTACCACCAGGGGTAGCCCTGAATCACTTGAGAACTCCTTCAATCAAACCTTCTCCTGAATCCGAATCTATTTTCATCCCGGCGGAGCAAGAGCCCGGACCTGTTCCAATGGAGGTAGACGTCGGATGCGTTTGGTCGGACCCGGGGACTGCGTGGCAGAGCTCGGGGACTGCACACCAAACCTCGGGGACTGCTCATCCAGACTCGGGGACTGGTCGCAGGATGGTGGAGGAAATAATGGAGGAGATTATGGTGGCCGAGCCAATGGAGGTGGATGAGGAACTTTTTCCTTTGCACCCGGTGCCGGAGTGGGCGGAGCAAATTATGAAGTTCATAACGGAGGGAAGCACGCCAAGTGACACAACCGAGGCTAGGAGGATTCAAAGGAGGGCCAAGGCGTACACCATCATCAACAAGGAGCTCTATAAAAGAAGCGTAACCGAGGTGTTGCAACGGTGTGTTGAGCCAGCTGAAGGCAAGGAGATGCTTTTGGAGATCCACCAAGGAGAGTGTGGTCATCATTGCAGCACAAGAGCTCTGGTGGCCAAGGTGTTTAGGCATGGGTTCTATTGGCCCACTGCTCTTGCTGATGCAGAGGCCATAGTCCGGAGATGTGAAGGATGCCAAAGGTTTGCCAAGCAAACGCATATGCCAGCCTCGGCGCTCAAAACAATTCCTATCACTTGGCCGTTTGCGGTATGGTGTTTGGATATGGTGGGAGAGTTCAAACCAGCCCGAGGTAACATGACACACATATTGGTGATGGTGGACAAGTTCACCAAGTGGATCGAGGTGAAACCAATCCGGAAGTTGGATGGTCATTCAGCAGTGACTTTCTTGAAGGAGATTATTCTGCGATATGGCTACCCCCATAGCATTATCTCGGACAACGGCACAACTTTGCTGTTGGAGAGTTCGCTCGGTTTTGCATGAACAAGGGAATCCGGCTGGACATAGCCTCGGTGGCACACCCGGAGTCTAATGGACAAGTGGAAAGATCAAATGCTCTAGTGTTGGCCGGCATCAAGGCTCGGCTCATTGAACCACTGCTGAAAACGCCGGGGTGTTGGATAGATGAGATACCAGCAGTACTGTGGGGTCTAAGGACCACGCCAAATCGATCAACTGGCTATACGCCATTTTTTATGGTCTATGGGGCAGAAGCTATGCTACCCACTGACATCGAATATGATGCGCCCAGAGTGGCAATGTACACTGAAGCCGAGGCAAAAGAGGCTCGGGAGGATGCAGTAGATCTGCTTGAGGAAGCGAGAGAATTGGCCTCATCTCGGTCAGCAATTTACCAGCAAGGTCTCCGACGTTATCATAGCCGGAGTATCAACCCTCGTGTGTTTCACGAGGGAGATTTGGTGCTGAGGTTGGTGCAGCGCAAGAAAGGCCGGCACAAGTTGTCACCTCCATGGGAGGGACCGTTCGTTGTGAGCCGAGCTCTGCTCAATGATTCCTACTATCTTATAGATGCGCAGGAACCAAGGGAAGATGGGCTGGACAACCCCGGTCAGAGGTCAGGCGACCATGGAACGTAGCTCTACTCCGACCTTTCTACTCATGAAAGGCGCAATGTATGTACCTCGGTTAATCCTTAATAAAAATGTCGGCACTCCGAGGTTAAAGCTCGGGGACTGCCTCGCTCTTGTGCTTATGTTTTATCTCTGTTTGTCAGTTTCGTTCATATGCCGAACTATTTTGAACCTCGTCTCAAACTTCAAGTAATGTGTGCTATGAAACTAATCTTGTGACTCGACTGGCATCTGCCTAAAAGGTAGTCAAGAGCAAAGAGGAAAAAACGTGGGAGACATGAAAATGAACTCGGGGACTCGGTCCAAAATATAGTTCGGCATGTGTCGTTTACTAACCCCTGTCTTTACCTTTCGTTTATGTCGGATGACTTTGAAACATACCTCGGAATTTACCAAGTACTGTATGCTATGAACAACAATCTTGTGACTCGACTGGCATCGCCTAAAAGGTAGTCAAGAGCAAAGAATGCCAAACATAGTAAACACGAAAGTAAACTCGAGCAATCATTCAAAAGGATTCGACGTAAAGCTTAGAAAAGCATGGTTCGGATAAGCATGATAGTAACAGAGGTAGCAAAAGGAACTACTTAAGTTTGATTACATCTGCGTCCCGGCATACCGGGGATTTAATGAAGTTTTTTGGCCAAGCATAAGTTCAGGTCGAGGCATCAGGAATTACGTCGGCAGCAGCCGATGCAGCAGGGATTTCGTCCGGAGCCGAGGTAGCCTGGGAGGTGCTGGCAACGTCGGCAGTAACCTCGGCACCAGGTTGTGGAGAAGCCTCGGTTTCTGCTTCGCGGGTGTCACCATCGTCACCTTGCTCGGCTTCGACGTCGGATTCTGTTTCGTATTCATCCTCTTCTGGCTCGTCATCTTCGGCGTCGGAGTAGGTGTCTCCCTCGCTCAAGTTCTTGGTGTTGGCATATCCAGCGAAGAAGGCAGCTGTAACAGCCCGGAATTCGAGAACCTAAAAACCCGAATAATTTTTCCACTTTTTGTGTTGCATTGCATCATGGCATTCAAATTAAATTGCTAAAACAAATAAAACAGTTGGTTTGGCACCTTTTAAAAACAAATGCCAAACTCAACTTCACCAATTCAAATCCCTGAAAGTTTCCAAACTTGCAAAACAAAACTTCTTGACATCCTATATTAGTCAAGGGAGTTCCAAAAGTTCCAACTAAAATATTTGCAAACTATTTGGTTTTGTTAAATAAAATAAATGGAGAGAAACTCCAAAATGCCTATCGGTAATCCCTATTTTATTTTCATACCAAATGATTTTCAAATATTCTGGAAAAATTAGGGGAGCTTCATAATGTTATAAGGAGGCTACCCAAAAATTGGCATAATTTTTGGAAGAGTTTAACTGCTCCAATTAATTCAAAAACCGTGCTGGGTATTTTAATCCAGTGCAGAAAAGGACTTGTCGGTAAATAGGAAAATGCAGCCAGGGACCAGTTCGTGATGAGCAATATTTGGCCAGGGGGTTATCCGCAAGATCGCCATCGTCTCTCTCCTCCCGCGCACTGTCGCCATGCCGTGGCGCTGCCTCGCGCACGCCCGCGTCGGGGCCCTCCTCGCTGCTCTCTCTGCTAGGAGCACAAGCAGGAGCACGACGACCTCACCTGCTCCCACTGCCTCTCCCACGACTTTCCCCTCCAGTTCCTCACCCTCGCGTCTCTCTCCACGAGCCGCAACCGCGCCGCCATGGCCGCCGCATCGCCGTCGAATGAGGATCCCCCGAGCCGAGCCAGGACCGCAGGAAGCACCGCCGCGTCCTCCTCTACGTTCTGGGCGAAGGAATCGAGCTAGGAGCCCGTGAATCACAGCCGTCGTCAACTTCTCCTCCGCCATGGTCGCCAGGGCCGCGGTGCTCGTTGCCGCCGCGTGAGGAACTCCCGAGCAAATCGACGACCACCTCGAGCTCCGCCGTGGTCCGCTCCACCTCCACGCCCGAGGAATCGAGCTGGGAGGACGCGAATCGACGCCGCCGTCCGATTTCCCCTCCGACCACCACCGTAGCTCCGCCGCCCGTTCTCGTCGCCGTCGAGCCCTCCCCTACCTCGCCGTCGGCACCAACACGTCCGTGGTGAGCTCGCCGTCCCGTGAACCTCTCCATGTCCTCCCCCTTGCCCTCTCTCGCCGTAGCCATGCCGAAGTCCGTCGCCGATGCACCGTCGACGAAGCTCTCCTTGCTCTCTCGCGGTCCGGCCGTGGCATCGGTTTAGCCGGGCTACAAACCGGCCGTCTCGGGCCCATAGCCGGCCCAGGAGCCGGCCCAGACCGGGCTGCTGGCCGGTTGGCTCTGTTACGAGGCCGGCCTGCCAGCCGGCCCAACCGGGCTGGAGGCCGGCTAAACAGTTTCTTTTTTTTTTTTCCCTGGTTGTTTCTCTATTTCTCCCTCGTAGTGTATGAACCCCCCCTCTCGCGACTAGGGTTATCGAACTACGATGATTCCAACATGTCCATCTTCTCCCTCGAGTCGAGTAACTAATATATTTGTCGTTGGAATTTAAATAATCAAAATTAAATAATTAAAAGGAGAAATTAGAAATTTAATAACTTTTTACCCGGACATCAGAAAAATGTGTCCGAGGTACCAAAATGTTCAGAAAAATGTGAACTATCCAAAATCATCCTCATAATGCATATTTGATCACGATTACAATAATGTACTCTAGTAGTATTAAATCACTAAGATAAATATGGATTGTGCCAAATTATTGCCAAATAATTTGGGACCGCTCATTTAAATTGTTGATCATGTCTAGGATCTCCTAGTTGCATTAAAATGTCATATCATCATTTTTGTATGCATTGCACAATGCCATGTGTTGATGGTTGTTTCTTTTCCGGTGTTGTTTGTGCTTCGTTAGATCGAGGAGTTGAGGTGCAACCACAATCCTCCGACGACTCCTACTACCTTTTATCTCGACAAGGCAAGCGTAATCCCCCCTCTGAGCATATCTTATCCTATTTTCCGCAAATATTTTCTCCACTATAATATTGCATGCGGTTCTAAATGTCTTTTGCTTGGATTAGAGTATCCTATAGAATGCATTAAGATTCCGATGCCAATGCCTGTTTTCCCTCCTATTACCATATGTTTGCATTGTTGGCCTGATATAATTACTATGCTATGCAAATGCTTAGCCATGCTTAGTTAAATGCCTAGTGGTACTATGGTGGTGAATGCTGGAAACAGGTGTTAACTTGTGACAGTGATGTTGATGGTGGAGAATTGTGGTGATGGGTAATAAAATGCTAAAGGTGGGGATGAGAGGCCACATGGGATGTGGTGGGTTGTCTCGTTCTCGCCGCCTAAGTGCGAGTTCTCGACCTCTTGAACCAAGTTGAGCGTGCAACCATGCGTGGGCTATATGGAACCCCCATCGACCAACTAACTTGAGCGGGACTAGCCAGGGTCCTCTAGTTCGATTTTCCATTTGCGCGTGCGTGATGGTGGTGAGCTGAGAAAGAGGACGGTGGTGTTTAGGAAAATGAGTGGCCATAGGGCGGGGTGTTGTGATCCTGGCAGCCCTATCCTCACTGATGATCCTGGGTTAGTCCTTAACAAGGTAAAGGTTGTAGCCGTTTCACACTCAGCCGGCTTTCCCCGGAAGAGAGCTAATGTCTGGCAATGAGTCTGGCGGTACGCGTGGCGAAGGAACTGGGGCCCCTCGGGACTCCGGGGACTTCCACTTTGTACACCCTGCAGGGATAAATCTTTTCGAAAAGCCGTGTCCGCGGTTATGGACGACTTGGGAACGGACGCTGATCATAGAATAACTTTAACGGAATGATTAAAAATTGGGTACTAGAGGTACCAATTTCACGAATGCAAGGTTGACTTCCTCGAGGGTGATTCGGGGAGGTGCCTTTGATGAACAGGTACAGTTGGTGATGATGGTGATGTTGAGATGGTGATCTCAAGAAAAGGAGTTACTTCTTACCTCTTTTTAAAAGTATTCTGATTAGTCGATGCCATGGATTTATTGTTTATTCCAAATAAAATCAGCTTTATGCAAAATAGCCATAAAACCTTTGAAAGCCAATCATGGAGCATATATTAGCTCTTAATCTTGCGAGTTCGTCGAACTCAACGTCTTTGCTTTGTTTCAGGAACGTCGACGAGTAGTCTGGGGTTCCCAGGTGGCAGCTTGGGACATCTCGGAATAGCTGGCGCTGTGATGTTTATCTGTAGGCCTCTTAGGCCATATTTTGGTTCTTGTTGTTTAGAACAACACACTTCGCTTCCGCATGATGTATTGTTGGGTCTGTGACCTCTGGTTGTCATTTGCTATCTTTCTCTATTATAAGAGTTGAATTATATATTTTCGTGTCGTAGAGTCTGTGATGTGCCAGTTGTTCCACAAGTCTTGATCTTACTATTATGCTTTGATAGTTGTGCCTGTGTTGAGGCATCAATCGGGGTGTTGCGTTGTCTGGAGTGAGGTGTACCCAGCAACGCCTGCCAAAGGTTTTGGCCGGGGATTGGTAAACCCGTAACCTCCGGTTGTATCGCTTAACCGGTGACACAGCATCAATGTATAGCAGTCGGGTCAGGGCGCTACAAGTTGGTATCAGAGCAGGACTGCCTGTAGGAAACCCTTCTACTGGTCGACGTTGAGTCTAGTGTTTGTGAAAATATTTTGAACCTAAAATGAGTTGCGAAAACCATCTTAGGATTCTTTTTACTCCTTATCTGGTTACCCTCTAATCTCGGAGCAATCTTACCTCGATTTGAGTTAAAGTTTTTACTTCTCACCTCTTGATTCAAATGATTAGGAATCGCGGGGTTGGTTCTACCTTTAGTGTTATGTGTCCAGTTGCTTCCGCCGCGTTACAATCCGAAGCTTCATGTGCCGAGAAACCATCTGGAGTACGACGAAAATTCCTATCAACTTAGTTGTTTACGGACCCTGGTATTCCTATCAAGTTTATCTCTTAAATCCTTTCTTTTGGGTTCTAACCCAAGGACTTGAACATAAGGTCCCGGATTGTGCCAACTAGAGTGTGTTAAGTTGTGATTTCTTAACTCTCGCTAGTAGCACATGATGCTGATCTTCAACCCAAGTCTTTTCCGTGGTCTGTGTGGTAAATGGTTGAACCTTAAATTACCGCACCTCAGCTGGCTATAGAACTTCAGCTCTTCCTTAGTCTTGTTTTAGGTTCTGTCTTGGAACCATCGGGGTTACGACAAGGATTCTCCTAGCACGTCTCCAACTATGTTCGTGACTCTGCTGCAGCTCTCCGTTTGGGCATGGTTAGCACACTTGAGTAATAACCGGTGCATCTGCAACATCTTAGGATTCTCCTGAGCATGTTTCGTACTCTGATCTGCCTTCCAACCTTTGCCTGTCTGTTGACAGTAAAGTTCTATCGTGCGTTGGTATGTTCCGATGCCAGCCACTCTCTTGGTCCGTCAAGACTTCCCACTTTGTCCTGTTAGGAGAAACAAACTCCAGTACCTTGTCCATTTCTCGGACCAGGTCAAAGTATTGTGATCTGCAGAATAAGGGCCCTGTCTAGCTGTTGTTCTGTTCTACCTTGGAGTGTCACACTCTTTTGTATCACGGGGTCGTGCTAAGTATCATGATCCTCTTGATGAAGTGATGCTCTTACACTTAATTGCTCTCCGTTCTCCGAGTGACTTGCTACTCCAGAATGATAAGACGTGAGCACTGATGTGACCATCGGATATTCCTAGCAGTTTTTACCGTGCGGAAATCCAAAGACCTCCCGTGTCCTCCTTAGCATGATTGGTTAGCCGGTCAATAAGCTGAGTTTGACAGTGCTACCAAGTCTGTTGGCTTTGATGCCCTTCCTCGGTCAAAGAGCTAGGTTTGTGCCGAAACTCCCAAGACCACCTCGTTGTGCTTTGAATGGCATGATTCTCTCTCGAACTCAAAACCTCCCGATGGATCGTGATATTCTGTTGTTCCTTCCAGAAGTATCGCCAGGTTGTCGCCTGTCCAATCTCAACATCACGGACAACTCTTTTCTGGTTCTCTGAACAACTCCTTTCGGGTTGGATGTCCTGAATTATTTCTCTATCGGTGATAGTTCATTCTCAAGGGGATGTCTAGTCTGTCATGTTGAAACAAGGTGGTATCTCCTCTTTGGATATGCTACCCTCCCTTTTCTTTTGATTTGATTTGGGCTATCGTCAAATCAAACTCCGATCGACCTACGGGAATGTGTTAATCTGAGCAATGTCTATGCAGTCCATGTGACATATAAGTCGACCATCTTGGAGTAACGAGATAAGTTGGTTGTTGAGTCCATCAACTACCTCTTATTTTCGTCCATGCTTGCGGAGATTTATATGGAATAGCGGGCGTGGCATTGTAAACTTGTTAGCACTAACTTATTTCGTCACAAGGCATGTGTTCTCAAAGTTAGAAATGACTTTCTCTGGTCCACGTGCAATTGCCGAACGATGTGGCCGTGGATCTGAGTAAATTGACTTGTCTCCTCGGAATCATCCCAATTCAATCCTGTGTGTGCAAGTATTCTTGGTATGGTACGTTGTCACCTCCCTTCCTTGAGAAATTTCATCTATGCCTCCAAGCCACCAGTGGAACTGTTCAAGAAGGAGAAGAATTACAGAAAAATTCTTTTTCATTCTTTGCTGTTCCCCAGGAAGGGCTCATCTGTGTCTCATTGTGAGAAATTCATGTAGGTGCAGATGTCTTCTGACAAGCTGCTCATACGTGGGTTCTGCAATCTCGTTCCTCCCTGGGAGTTAGACATTCTCGTCTAGCTCTTCGCGTTCTAGCAACTGTGATCCGTTGGTATCCTTTGCGAAGCTTCCTATTCATTCATGTCGAGTTTGAAGTATCCCTACACCTAACCAGATCTGACTCGCAATCAGAAACGACGGTTGGTGATCCTCAAGAATCTCGACTCCGATGTCTAGAATATCAAGGAGTTCCTCCCGATACTAATGTTTCCGGAGTTTCTAAAATTCTCTTGGTCCATCTTCCCCATCTTCTCCCGTGGTTTGAAATGCTCCTCCGTGAGGAAAGTTCTACTCAAGCCGTATCGGTTAAGCCACCTCTTCATCTGCTGGAACCTTGTTTCAACACTCTTCCTCAGAATTCCAGACCTTGTGCAAAGTTCATATTCGGAATCTCTTGAGAAATCGTTGTCTACCATTTGGAAACCTCTTAGCACTCTCCTGTTACCTCCATGTGTCTTCCAGTCGTCACATCAGGAGCTGTTTGAAGCCTCATCCTAAGTTCTACTAGGAGGTACTCGGTCGTTGTAACTTCACCAAGCTCCATCCTCCCGGTGAGGTTTCCTTCTTTTCCTATGGGGTACGTTGATAGTGACCTCGAAGTGAAGCCAATGAAGATCTTCATGATGCCCTCGGTCAACCTCTTAAGAAAGAAGCCACTTGAAGCGAGAAGAATCGTGTGGTATCGTGTAACCTTCTCCCTCTTTCCTACTCTTAGAATCTCGGGACGAGATTCCTGTAAGGAGGGTAGAGTTGTAACAGCCCGGAATTCGAGAACCTAAAAACCCGAATAATTTTTCCACTTTTTGTGTTGCATTGCATCATGGCATTCAAATTAAATTGCTAAAACAAATAAAACAGTTGGTTTGGCACCTTTTAAAAAACAAATGCCAAACTCAACTTCACCAATTCAAATCCCTGAAAGTTTCCAAACTTGCAAAACAAAACTTCTTGACATCCTATATTAGTCAAGGGAGTTCCAAAAGTTCCAACTAAAATATTTGCAAACTATTTGGTTTTGTTAAATAAATAAATGGAGAGAAACTCCAAAATGCCTATCGGTAATCCCTATTTTATTTTCATACCAAATGATTTTCAAATATTCTGGAAAAATTAGGGAGCTTCATAATGTTATAAGGAGGCTACCCAAAAATTGGCATAATTTTTGGAAGAGTTTAACTGCTCCAATTAATTCAAAAACCGTGCTGGGTATTTTAATCCAGTGCAGAAAAGGACTTGTCGGTAAATAGGAAAATGCAGCCAGGGACCAGTTCGTGATGAGCAATATTTGGCCAGGGGGTTATCCGCAAGATCGCCATCGTCTCTCTCCTCCCGCGCACTGTCGCCATGCCGTGGCGCTGCCTCGCGCACGCCCGCGTCGGGGCCCTCCTCGCTGCTCTCTCTGCTAGGAGCACAAGCAGGAGCACGACGACCTCACCTGCTCCCACTGCCTCTCCCACGACTTTCCCCTCCAGTTCCTCACCCTCGCGTCTCTCTCCACGAGCCGCAACCGCGCCGCCATGGCCGCCCGCATCGCCGTCGAATGAGGATCCCCCGAGCCGAGCCAGGACCGCAGGAAGCACCGCCGCGTCCTCCTCTACGTTCTGGGCGAAGGAATCGAGCTAGGAGCCCGTGAATCACAGCCGTCGTCAACTTCTCCTCCGCCATGGTCGCCAGGGCCGCGGTGCTCGTTGCCGCCGCGTGAGGAACTCCCGAGCAAATCGACGACCACCTCGAGCTCCGCCGTGGTCCGCTCCACCTCCACGCCCGAGGAATCGAGCTGGGAGGACGCGAATCGACGCCGCCGTCCGATTTCCCCTCCGACCACCACCGTAGCTCCGCCGCCCGTTCTCGTCGCCGTCGAGCCCTCCCCTACCTCGCCGTCGGCACCAACACGTCCGTGGTGAGCTCGCCGTCCCGTGAACCTCTCCATGTCCTCCCCCTTGCCCTCTCTCGCCGTAGCCATGCCGAAGTCCGTCGCCGATGCACCGTCGACGAAGCTCTCCTTGCTCTCTCGCGGTCCGGCCGTGGCATCGGTTTAGCCGGGCTACAAACCGGCCGTCTCGGGCCCATAGCCGGCCCAGGAGCCGGCCCAGACCGGGCTGCTGGCCGGTTGGCTCTGTTACGAGGCCGGCCTGCCAGCCGGCCCAACCGGGCTGGAGGCCGGCTAAACAGTTTCTTTTTTTTTTTTCCCTGGTTGTTTCTCTATTTCTCCCTCGTAGTGTATGAACCCCCCCTCTCGCGACTAGGGTTATCGAACTACGATGATTCCAACATGTCCATCTTCTCCCTCGAGTCGAGTAACTAATATATTTGTCGTTGGAATTTAAATAATCAAAATTAAATAATTAAAAGGAGAAATTAGAAATTTAATAACTTTTTACCCGGACATCAGAAAAATGTGTCCGAGGTACCAAAATGTTCAGAAAAATGTGAACTATCCAAAATCATCCTCATAATGCATATTTGATCACGATTACAATAATGTACTCTAGTAGTATTAAATCACTAAGATAAATATGGATTGTGCCAAATTATTGCCAAATAATTTGGGACCGCTCATTTAAATTGTTGATCATGTCTAGGATCTCCTAGTTGCATTAAAATGTCATATCATCATTTTTGTATGCATTGCACAATGCCATGTGTTGATGGTTGTTTCTTTTCCGGTGTTGTTTGTGCTTCGTTAGATCGAGGAGTTGAGGTGCAACCACAATCCTCCGACGACTCCTACTACCTTTTATCTCGACAAGGCAAGCGTAATCCCCCTCTGAGCATATCTTATCCTATTTTCCGCAAATATTTTCTCCACTATAATATTGCATGCGGTTCTAAATGTCTTTTGCTTGGATTAGAGTATCCTATAGAATGCATTAAGATTCCGATGCCAATGCCTGTTTTCCCCTCCTATTACCATATGTTTGCATTGTTGGCCTGATATAATTACTATGCTATGCAAATGCTTAGCCATGCTTAGTTAAATGCCTAGTGGTACTATGGTGGTGAATGCTGGAAACAGGTGTTAACTTGTGACAGTGATGTTGATGGTGGAGAATTGTGGTGATGGGTAATAAAATGCTAAAGGTGGGGATGAGAGGCCACATGGGATGTGGTGGGTTGTCTCGTTCTCGCCGCCTAAGTGCGAGTTCTCGACCTCTTGAACCAAGTTGAGCGTGCAACCATGCGTGGGCTATATGGAACCCCCATCGACCAACTAACTTGAGCGGGACTAGCCAGGGTCCTCTAGTTCGATTTTCCATTTGCGCGTGCGTGATGGTGGTGAGCTGAGAAAGAGGACGGTGGTGTTTAGGAAAATGAGTGGCCATAGGGCGGGGTGTTGTGATCCTGGCAGCCCTATCCTCACTGATGATCCTGGGTTAGTCCTTAACAAGGTAAAGGTTGTAGCCGTTTCACACTCAGCCGGCTTTCCCCGGAAGAGAGCTAATGTCTGGCAATGAGTCTGGCGGTACGCGTGGCGAAGGAACTGGGGCCCCTCGGGACTCCGGGGACTTCCACTTTGTACACCCCTGCAGGGATAAATCTTTTCGAAAAGCCGTGTCCGCGGTTATGGACGACTTGGGAACGGACGCTGATCATAGAATAACTTTAACGGAATGATTAAAAATTGGGTACTAGAGGTACCAATTTCACGAATGCAAGGTTGACTTCCTCGAGGGTGATTCGGGGAGGTGCCTTTGATGAACAGGTACAGTTGGTGATGATGGTGATGTTGAGATGGTGATCTCAAGAAAAGGAGTTACTTCTTACCTCTTTTTAAAAGTATTCTGATTAGTCGATGCCATGGATTTATTGTTTATTCCAAATAAAATCAGCTTTATGCAAAATAGCCATAAAACCTTTGAAAGCCAATCATGGAGCATATATTAGCTCTTAATCTTGCGAGTTCGTCGAACTCAACGTCTTTGCTTTGTTTCAGGAACGTCGACGAGTAGTCTGGGGTTCCCAGGTGGCAGCTTGGGACATCTCGGAATAGCTGGCGCTGTGATGTTTATCTGTAGGCCTCTTAGGCCATATTTTGGTTCTTGTTGTTTAGAACAACACACTTCGCTTCCGCATGATGTATTGTTGGGTCTGTGACCTCTGGTTGTCATTTGCTATCTTTCTCTATTATAAGAGTTGAATTATATATTTTCGTGTCGTAGAGTCTGTGATGTGCCAGTTGTTCCACAAGTCTTGATCTTACTATTATGCTTTGATAGTTGTGCCTGTGTTGAGGCATCAATCGGGGTGTTGCGTTGTCTGGAGTGAGGTGTACCCAGCAACGCCTGCCAAAGGTTTTGGCCGGGGATTGGTAAACCCGTAACCTCCGGTTGTATCGCTTAACCGGTGACACAGCATCAATGTATAGCAGTCGGGTCAGGGCGCTACAGCAGCCATCTTTTCGCGCCGCTGGATGAGAATTGGGTCCGTGGACCAGGGCGAGCCTCGGCGAAGAGTGTCCATCTTTTCGAGGTCGAGCTTCTCGCACCAAGTCATGATGAATTTGAGAGCGGCATCAGCTCCAGCGCGAGCCGAAGATGAGCGCCACTCTCGAAGTCTTTGTTCGGCTTCACGAAGCTTGGCGGCGAGCTCAGGCGTAGTATTGGGAGCATCGGCAAGAGGCCACAAGGCTCGGAAAGCAGACACACCTGCATCAGGAGTTCGGACCCAATGGTTTTCAAGGGATGGATCCGAGCTTTGATGGCCACGATGTGGTCCTCAATGGTCCAGCGGGGTTCGTCTCGTTACGCCTCTTCCTGTGCTGATCAGTGATATTGCGAGCCGAAATTTGGGTGTAGGTGAAGTGCTCTGCAGAAGGATAGCCTGTTAATAATGAAAGAAACAGTTCGGCAAAGAGCCAGTACTGTTGAGGACAAAGCAAGGATAAGGGGGGCAAGAAGCTTACCGTCCATTTCTTTGTTGATGCGTTCCAGCGTCGGGAGGAGCTGGTTAACCGAAGCTTGAAGGGCTTCATAAGCCTCGGTGGCCGAGGTGGCGCGGGCCTCGGCTAACTGGAGCGCATTCTCATGTTCCTTGGCGGCATCCTCCCGAAGTTTCTTCTCTGTTTCAACAACACTGGCCTTTTCCGCCTGCAGCTGCTCTTTTCCGACGTCCGCAGCTCAGTGATGCGCTTCAGTTCCTTTACCAGACGAGCTACTTCGGCTTTCTCTTGTTGGAGCTTTCGTCCAAAGAGTTCTTTTCTGCAAGGACGGCCTTGTGCTCGTCGTGGAGTTTCTTGTGGTCAAACAAGGGGTGTGAAAGATGTCCGTGCGGACGTTCATAGTATTCTGCAAGGAAGAAAAACATAGCTCGGTTAGAAAGGCTATACCTCGACAAGAGTCTCGGGGACTCGGAGTCAAATCATTGGGAAAATGTTGCCGGGGTATGCCTCGACAGGAGTCTCGGGGACTCGTACCCGAGGTGCATGATAAAGTAAGGTAAAATGGTTTGGATACGTCGGATGAAAATTGAAAGTTGAGATTCAAGCCAAACAATTTTAACTCCGGCGGAGCGTCAATAGTTTACCTCGAATCTCGGGGACTGGGAATGGTGGATATTAGATGAGATACTGCATGAAAGTAAAGAGAATAGGACTTACGTCGATGTTTTGAGCAGCACGCAGGGCAGCGACTTGTAGGTCGTGTACGCTTCGGCCGCAGGCGCTGTTTCCCGCAGGATGCTCAGCCACCGGAGCAGCTAGGGAGGCCGAGGAGACCTCGTCTGCAGAATTCCAGTCTGCATTGTAGTGTTCCAAGGAGCCGAGGCTCTGGTCACTGTCAGTGCGCAGAGGAGGATATCCCCACGGTCCGCCCTGCTCGATGCCCCTAACCGAGGCCTCCAAGGAAGCAGCCTCGGAGCTTGAAGCAGGCCGGTTATCCAGTATAAGAGATGTCCTCCGAGCATATTCGTCGGCCGGAGGAGCAGTCTCATCAACGGGTGCGGCGAATGGAGGAATTCGGCGTGTCACCGGGGAGGAGACCTCGGTGCATCCTTGAAGGAGAAGAGATAGTCAGGGTGCCAGACCCAGATGTTGGTTTGGGGGTGACCTTAGACTTCACCGTCTCTTTCTCTTTCTCCTTGCCTTTCTCCAACGGCAAGGTAGTCTGGCGAACTGGTTTTTGGGGCTGCTGCTTGGGCTGCTGCTTGGGCTGTTGCTTCTGCTGAAGCTTCTGCTGTTGCTGTTGTTGGTTGCGGGCAGTCTGGCTGCGGGGGGAGAGTCGAGGCTCCGGCAAGGCGGTAGCCGGAGTTCTGGCGCGATTGGTCCCCGCATCCGTTTGAGGACGCGGAGAAGTCTGACCTCGGGTGGGGGCAGATTTCTCCAAGGCCGGGCCAGACCTCGGTGGAGGAGATACGGGGCGAGAGTTCGTCGGGGTGGTCGTGGCTTCAGAGGCACCAACGGGTGCAGTCATGGAGGATACCTCCTGATCCACGTCTATGGGGTCACTGCAACGAAGGAAGATGGTCAAGTGTTAGTACCGAGGTGATTGTTTAAGCAACAAACATTGTTGGCTATAGGCAAAGCATTACCCATCCGAGTAGGAAACTCTTGCCCCCTCGGGCATGAGGAGGATTTCCGGACTTCTTCAGCCGACGTCTCTTGACCGGAGCCGCAGTGGGTCCGGAGGCTCCAGTGGCGGATGGTTCGGCGGCCGAAGTTGCGGCACCAGCGCGTTTCCGGCTGGTTGCTGGAGTAAAGTTCGGAAGGTGAGGAAGGCAGGAGATAGGTACCGCGTTTATTGGTTCCATGACGAGAAATCCCTCCTCGTCATCCGAAATCTCTTGAACTGAAGCTTGTGCTTGAGGCTTACCCGCGGTGGTGACGCGGGCCGAGGCAATGGGCATGTAATCCTCGTTGTCAGGGTCCTCGTTGGATGGTGGGTCCTCGACAGGAAGATCCTTGCCGAAGTGGTCCGCAGGATGGACTCCATCCTCGGCGGTCTGGCGGGAGAACAGCTATATGGCAGACATATGAAAAGGAGTTAGGAAGAAAATGGTCAAGATGAACGTCGGTAGCAAGACCTCGGTGGTAAAGGAGTACCGAAGAAAACGTCGGAACAGCGTACCTGTTTTGGTGGCTTGGTCCTGTAGTGGGGTTCCCTTCCCCATGTCCAAGCGTCAGAGATCTTGGACTTGGTGATAGCTCGGACTCGCCGAGCTACCGCGGCGTTGTCCAGTGCAACATGCGTATGGCGGGTTGGATCATAAAGACCGCTCATGTGGCAGATCTTGTGAGTCCTCGCCTGGAGAGGGGAGACCCTGCGCTTCACGAATGTGCAGGCCAGATCGTCAGCCGTCAGGACTTTCCCGTCGTTCGCAGGGTCCTCCGGGTCCTGCCATTTCGCAACATACCCATGGATGGACTTGATTTCGCTGGTGAGAGGGGGAGTGTAGTCCCAGTTGAGCGGTTCTGTAGGAGGGCTGAGGTTAAACGCCGGCAGATTGAGGAAGTCCTCTTCGCCGGAGTTCTTCACGTAAAACCACGTCCGGAGCCACTTGCGAACGGTGTCCGGAGTAGCGATACGTGGGAAGATGGAGTTTCGGCGAGGAGCTACGATGGCTGCTCCGCAGGCGGTTAGTAGCTTGGGCAGATCCTTGTTTTTCGGATCCGGGATCACTTGCCGCTTAAGTTGGAAGTAGCGAGAAAAGAGGTCTACCGTGGCTTTGAGGCCGAGGTATCCCTCAGAGAAGGAAACGATGCAGGAGAGAGTGGTGATGGCGTTGGCGGGGAGGTGATGAACCTGGAGTCGAACTTGTCGAGGAAGCTCCGGAAGAAATCACTAACGGGCAGTCCGAAGCCGCGCTGGAAGTGCGCGACGAAGACCACCCGTTCCCCTTCCTTGACTTGAGGCTCGAGTTCGCCCTCTGGCAGGCGACACTCTACCCCGGCGGGAATCCGCCGAGTCGCCCTGAGCCACTGGATTTCGTCCGGAGTTACATCCGAACCTTCCCAGCCGGCTCGTTCTCCGACCTCCAGTTCGAGGTCTGGAACCTCGGTTTGTTCCGAAGTCTCAGGAGGAGACATCTCGGCAGAATCAATCTGCAGAATGCACAGAAGTTTAGCAAAGGAAAAAGTAAATCTGGAATCTAAGGCTATATCTGGCTAACTCAGGAGGAGTTGGACGGCTATCTGTGTATATAGAGGCATATCTATGCTAGGCGAGCATCTATCCGAGGTATGAAACTCACTACTACCCAAAAAAGTATGCAAGTAAGATCTACCGGAGGAGGTAAATAGAGTTTTATTCAAGAACATATGAAGAACCAAAGCGCAAAGAGGAAGAAACCTAGGGCAATGCCTAGGGTATCAAGAAAGGGAGTACATACCGTGAAAACGAGGTGCTGAAGGGCGGCGCCGGTGACGCGGTCGCAGCGGCGACGAAGGAGCTGCTCGTCGGCGGCGGCGGGAACGTGTTTCTTCTCAACCGGAAGCGGCGGCACTGGTGGCGATGGAGGCGAGAGGGCGAGTGAAGGAGGAAGAAGATGGCGAAGTTACCCGTGGGGCCCTACTTATAGCCGCGTGCGGTAACTGCCCGCATTAACTGCACCACTACCGCGCGGTTATCGGGAGGCGCGGGATCGTGTGCGAGTGGGCGCACGGTTACGCGGTCTGCGGCCGCACGATCGGCCACATCGTGGGCCGCAGAGTGGCAACCGCCCACCCCGGATTTCCTGCGCTGGTCAGCACAAGAATCGAGGGGTCGTGGGCGGTCAAGTACTTGAGTGCGCAGGTGCGCTGTTCGGTGGGTCCGGCTGACGAGGGCGGCGTGTGGTCAGAATCTGCTTGGCAGAGGTCCGGATTCCGAAGCCCGGGCAGAGATTCTTCGCCACGTACCTCGGAAAATCTTGAGGCAAGATGGTGCTGAGTCAGATAGCTCGGAGAGTTCAGTTCGCATATCTACCTCGGATTGGATGGTGGTGTATGGGAGGTACCTCGGCGTGACTATGTTGGAGGTCGGTTTAGGAGGTGGTGTAATGCTTGTTTTGAACCTGCTACGGCCCTCCTTCCGAGGTCGTAGGACCGCACCAGCTTCGGGGACTAATGTCGGGGGAGTATCCCCGGGTAGGGTCAAGGCTTGGCATAAGGTGGTGTTCGAAGTTGTGCCGAGGTACGGAAAGGGCCGACCTGTTTGGGCCTGGGAAGGTCCGAGCTTCATCTTGACCTGGAGAGTACAGGCCGACCTATTTTGGCCCAGAGGGGTCCGAGGTATACTGTTGGCCAGGGCCGAGGTTCACTGTCCGAGCTATGTTCAGCCGACCTAACTACCTCAGTGCAGTGGTTTGTGCTGTGAGTGCAGGAGAAGCTGTGGGAGGAAGTAAGATCCGACCTGGTAAAGGAGATTAAGCGCAAGACCCGAGGTACGGAGCCCGTCACATCCGTGTCGAGCTAACCGAGGTGGTGGGCTGTAGGTCGGGCAGGAGTCAATGCTCCTGTCACTTCCAGCCGGGTACAGAGCGCCTGACACGGGAGCGTCTGTCAAGGAGCATGGCAGAGGCGTGCTCCGGGTTCGGCGGGCCTGCACGTCTCTGATCGCTGCTACGCGAGGTCTGGGAAAAGGCTACGAGGTAGCTCTGCCAGGCCACGTCCTGTCTCGGTCAGAGGGGACATGCTAGTTCTGCCGTTAGGCTACAGGAGATGGGCAAGCCACGTCTTGTCCCCGACCGAGGTACGGTGGTACGGTGGTGACCGTTGCAGAGGCATGGCAACAGTGTTCTGCGAGGGGCACAATGGTAACCCGGCTGGCCTATATAGTGGGCTTCACCCCCTCCTGCCGGAGAGGATCCAAGAAAGAGAGAGACCCCCCCCCCCCCCGCGCTGGAGCTAGTTGGTCAAGAGAGAAAGAGGAAGGAACCTCGGAACACCCCGGAAACACCTCGGATTCACCTCGGAGTGCCTTCTTCCTCCCGTTTAGCTCCATCTTTTACCTCAAGTTCTCACCATTGTATCATCATACAGCTCGAGGAGCAGCTTGTACTTGTCACTCTGAGCTATACACTGGCTAGGATAGTGCTGCAGTAGGGGTGTTACCTCCGCAAGAGGGCCCCGAAGCAGGGTACATCGTGGTGTGCTTTGTGTTCTTGCTTTCTTGGTTCTTCGTTCGTGTTCTTGCGTGTTCTTGCGTGTGCACTTCTTGAGTGCATAAACCCTCCCCGGATTCCCCCAACGACCATTCGGCCCCATCTTAGCCATACCTATGGCATCTGCCGTGATCCCACCACGACAACGGACTCATCGGGGACATCGTTCGGGGCATTGTGCCGGGCGATGTAGTCCTTGAGGATTACCATGCTCTTCTCCCTCATCACTGTGAGCTGCTCCGACAGTAGGGCACTGGACTCGGAGCTGACTGCGAACAATTCTGCTCCGAGGACCAGAGTGGTCTTCACCCTCGGGTCAGGAGCACTCGTCTGGTCCATCCCTCACAACTAAAGCCTGCGAGGAAAATTTAGAGCAGATGTTAGGAAATTCTGATGGAAGAACTGCGTATTCCAACTTTAACATAAGCGTAGCGAAAAACTTAACCAGTGCAGAAACAACCCTTACAGAGACCCGATCTAAATTAAATTCAGAGTAGAACAAGTAATGGAGACTATGTAAATCTAGGTGTTGGCATTGCACTGATGCGGCTATGCCCATTTCCGCTACAGCAAAATTCTTCCTGCCTAGTTCAGAAGCGCTTGCGCCCGGTGGAAAGAATTTATATCCCGATCGCAGTCTATCTTACTAATTCACGTGAATAAAATCAACGCTAAGGGGCAGCTAGAGATTGATGCTGCAGCAGAGGAGCCAGCAGCCAAAAAGCGAAACGCAAAGCGGGGTACAGTGGGAAGGAAGAAGTAGTAAGGGGGGGTTGAATGACACCTTACGCGCGGGGGCGGATAGGCGGCGAGGCGACGGCGACGGCGCGGCTGCCCTTCGACGGCCGGGCGGCGGTCTTGCCGTGGTTTAGGGCAGTACGCTCGCTCTGCTCGAAACGGGTTGGGCGTAAAGAGCAGCAACGCAAGTTGGGCCCTGGCCGCGCAGGCTGTGGTACAGAAAGGAAAGTGGGCCGGGAAAGTTGGTTATGGAGAAATTCCCGTCTGAAAATCAATGAGAGGATGAGGCATTTTTTTCACAGAGTAGTATAATAGGCAGCGCTTCATTTTTTGGCTCAGTTTCGGTGATCAAACTGTAAACGTGATTTACTTTTGCCTAATATAGAATAGATAAACGCCGATCAAAAGTCTGAATTATCATACCCTATCCGAAGGACAAACATAAACTTTATCTACCTTTGGAACTATATTATCAACACAAATGCACATTTGATTTTTTTTTACTTTTTGCTCCGGTTGAGTTGATATCCACTTTCTAAATAAAAATGATCATATTCCGCCCACGCGGAACCCACACGGATGGATACCAATTTTCTGCAAGAAATGTCAAGGGAATAAGAGGAGGAGTAGCCGATACCACACTTTCTAAATTTAGACGTCGCTGCCCTGAAGCAG
This sequence comes from Poa pratensis, assembly GCA_947311845.1. NCBI lineage: Eukaryota > Viridiplantae > Streptophyta > Magnoliopsida > Poales > Poaceae > Poa > Poa pratensis. The sequence goes on from CAMZMU010000089.1 coordinate 5,245,910, forward strand.
GCCAACAAAATGTTGCCACATGGCGACGTCACATCCTGTCTGTTGCCATTCACCGTCGATCAAGGCAACTTGTTCGCTATAAGTTCTAAAATCTAAATGTTCCTAATAATTTCCCTTAAGTTTTCGGTTGGTGTGATTCCTTACCGCTAATTTTATTTACAGAGCTAGAGCAAACTTCTTGATGGTAGACTAGAAGTAGTAGCTGCCAGAGCAGTCGTGATGAATACTACTCTCTTGTTGGATGAGCAACAAACATGTCTTCTTTTTTATGCAGGAAATAAACATATGACGATGATCCTTTTTGGCGGGAAATAAGCAGATATGATGATGGTCTTTTTGGGCGAGGAAATATAATATGCTAGTAGCGTTGTCAGGTACTCTAAAAAGAAAAATGAAGTGGTGTTTATGTTGTCGGCTCATGTTTGCAGCATTACACCTCTGTTAAAGAAAAAAAACAGCTAGATACTTGCTTTCGATTTATTGTTGAGGACCTCGCTATCTAAAGAGATTTGCCAAGTCTCTTATTACAATAGCTCATGTCAACAGAACATGGTTTTTCTTTCTTTTGTTTTGGTTGGGGTGCGCCGAGACAAAGCTATAGTGCAACGCTCAGGCGACGCTCGAGGAGCCCAGCGACAAGCCGCTGAGTCATCCCTCCCCACAAAAAAATAATTTAATATCATGGACACGAAAGTCCACATATCAGATATTAAACTGATAAGAACAGATACTACACTTGATCTAAGTCGTGAGGCCGAGAAAAGGTATGCTTGAGACGGTGCCCCTGCGTGCCCTTTTATTGCTCGATGAACCGACTCCAACGACTTGGCGGGCGATGCGGTACTATTCGCAAAAAAAAAGAGTCGATCATGCGTTCGTTCACCCGACGAGGTCGGTGCAGCAAAGTTGGATCCGCGCCTCATACCGTTTGGAGCCTGCTAGAGGCCCATCAACAGGTAGCGGGCCATAGGATAGAAGTGACCGTGGATGTCAACGCAACAGCTAGACTGTAGTTAACGAAGACGTACACGTCAGCAAGCAGGAAGCCGTATGTAATTAGCGGCAAGAATCACTCAAAAAGAATATTATTAGCGTCAAGAATCACACCAACGCAAATTTTAATTGCAGGAGGAACGACGCCCGTCCGTTGCATTCGCAGTGGCAAAAGAGAATAGATGCGGCGCTGCCTCTCGATCAATCGCCAGTGTCTTTAGCTTTTTGTTTCGCGGAAAGAGAGGCATTGCTAGCTGAATTTTTATTTAAAATAATATTTATTCTTACACTTATTTGACATCTAGCGCACCGTTTGAATAAATTTCAATTATAGCACGGTGTTTTCATGGCTAGAGCCGAAACCACTGCCGAAACCGGCTTTCGTCCGGGTTCGAGCCTAAGCATGCTCACCTACCGTACAGCTTTTCTTCTCCTTCTTACTTATTTGATTAAAACAAAAGTCCCTCAACCGTATCCTAATTCAAGATAAAATATATATATAATATATCCTCGTCAACTAGTAGGTTCCATTCAGATGATCAACAAACGACTGAAAATATTCTAGGATGAAACCCTCATGACCTTGTCCCTTTCTATTACCAAACAAATACTATTGTCAGGATAGAACCTGTCAAAAGCCGCCACTGCAAGTAAGCTTTGCCAACAAGAGATAGAGGTAAAGCCCAATGGGTTATGATCCATACAAATCGAACCATGGCCACTCTAAAATAAATAAACAATAAAGAAGGTAAACATGATTCTGTTCATAATTTGAAATCATACATCTCTCTCTCAGTCCTAGTAAACAACAAACTATAAAAAACAGAGCACCACATGTAATCATTGTAAAAAGATAATTTGTCCTCCGTAAATTATTGTTATATATAATATGTTGTTCAGTAATGAAATTGAAGGAAATGATCACACATGCATGATATGTTAAATCACAAGGAAATGAAATAGGGTCCTAAGCTTTAAAATCTCCTGTAAAATATTTGTTCCTTAGTGCAAAGTCAGGCTGGATCACACATGAAAGATATGTTAAATCACAACCGCCTGAATTGAATTTAAAATAGGCCAGCACAGAGTTGTTTGAGGAATCTTGTTACAGGTATTGAGTATTTGTCTAAAGTTAGTATTCTCAGACATGATTTAGTAACTACTAGGTGCAGCAATGGGAAAGCCATGCTTGTTCGACCAGCTCATCTGTTAAATCATCTGAATGCAAATATTTTCTCAGAACGCAGATCCTTCCCAAGCACTTGTATGAGAAAAATTCTAATAAAATGAATCACAGACGAACTACTAATCAGGCTGAGATGTGCAAGGAGAATAATCCGATGCATGCTCCCATTTGGAAGTCCGGGGCACCTATGAGCTACAAATTCCTCACTTGGCTAGTGGCCAAGAACCGATGTTGGACCGCGGATAGGTTAGACAAGAGGGGTATGCCGCATCCGGCCGCATGCCCCCTATGTGACCAGGAGCCGGAGACTTTGAGGCACCTCCTTCTCGGATGCATGGTGGCTAGACATGTGTGGCACATCAGGCTTAGCGAATGACAAATCCTGGAGTGGCTACCACAGCAGGATACATAGATCATACCTTGGTGGACTGTCGAGGTCCAACGTGCGGCAGATCACCAGGACATTTGGTCGGCAATCATTCAAGTTATGTTGTGTATCTAGACACACCGCAATGACGTGGTCTTCAATGGGGCACACTCATCGCACCACGTGGTGATTGATCGGATGAAGACGGAGGCAAATTTATGGAGGAAGGCGAGACTCCTGAGAGGAGAAGTTTGCAGTGACATGGCAGAGGGGCCGATGAGGTGGAGCGAGGGCGAGTATTCATTGTAATAGGGTGGGTTAGGTCGGCGAGTGTATGTGAGAGCACGAACCGACCCGTGTGTTTATCCTTGTAGTCTCTTCCGGGGCATTGTACTAGCCGCTTGGCTTTTCCTTCTATGACAATGATACGACTTTCCATGGCGTATTCTCGAAAAAAAGACATCAAGCTGTGTGTGCCGGGGAAAAAACTTTCTGCAACCATTTTGCTATATTGCCTGCTGGCAAAAGCTCTGGCACGATCGGGCAATTTTCTTCCCAGGCGCATCGATGGTCGAGTTTTGCGGGAATTATTACTCTTGGCAGAATAAATACTTTGCTCGTGCACTATACTAGTATCGAGGGATCTGGTACATTAGATCAAGTCGGATGGATGGTACATATTTATTTGTACTAATCTCTGCTCTTTTGCTCCATGTCCTTCATCCAAACATTCGACATTGATGCGTGTAACATTGACACTTGCACAAGAGAAGTGTATAGCTAGCTGACATTAAGCAGTTATAATTCACCATGTGAACCACAGCCCAATAAGGATAATAACTCATCACACATCACAGAGAATAGAAGACATGAAATAACCACATGTAGACATCAACGGCGCAAATTTGTACATGAACAAACACGCTTGGTCTACACCAGCCGCAAGCCACCGTTGATATTCAGGTCAGCATGTATATATGTAAGATATTGTAGGGCAGTTTTATTTAAAGTAGGAAAAGGGTGCTATATACATGAAGTTACACAACGCGATTGGCCCCACCAAGTGTTGTGAGCTACACTGAACTTGGACAAGGAAGTGAGCTCCGTTGGGGAAGATGGAAATAATCCACTGACAGATCATTAACCTCCTGTCACGACTTTGTTGCTCCCAGTTACGACATGGTTGCTCCCAGATACGACATTCTTGCTCCCAGATACCGTATTGAGGCTTCCTGATACGATGTGGTGGTCCCCGGATACGGTATTGTGGTTCCCGGATACGGCATTGTGGTCCCCAGTTACGACATGGCTGTTCCCAGATACGACTTGGTTGTTACCACTTACGACATTGTCACTCCCAGTTACGAGAGTGTTGTGGGTCCCAGACACAACGTTGGTGTTCCCAGACATGACAGTGTTGTGTTTTCCAGAAACAACATTGTTGCTCCCAGATCTGACAGTGTTGTTGGTCCCAGTTATTGTATTTGGTTGTCCGTCGAGTGTTCTTCGGTTAAGCTTCACATGCAATGGCATGTTAGTGAAAGCCATACCCTGTGAACGACCAACGGTGGTGAGGCCCCTGAGCTGTTTCTGCAAACTCTTGGGTACCTCGCCAACCAATGAATTATGTGAGAGATCGAAGTAGCGAAGGTGGTGAAGCTCACCAATCCACGATGGGATGGTGCCGACCAGCCTGTTGTTGGCAAGGTTGAGCTCCTCTAGCCGCACGAGACCGACCAAGGATGCTCCGGGGATGGGCCCCTCGAGGCCGCGCTCGGGGAGCCACAACGTCGTGACGCGGCCGCTTGCGCCATCGCAGCCCACACCTTCCCAGCCGCAGCACGAGGCGCCGGACCACGCGGCGCGGAGGAGGACGCCCCCGCCTCTGAGGTTGTCGGTGAAGCCCCGCAGCGCGCGGAGGTCATCAGGATGGCACGACGTTGCGCTCGCCGCCGGCAAGAGGAACGCCAAGAAGAGCAGCATCAGCCAACATTTCGCCATGGATTCAGCTCAGCCAGAAACCGTTTTTGGAATGCAAGCAAGTGTTGTTGGCAAAAACTTCTTGGGTGGTGCATCCTATCTTATTAGTAGACCATCTTTTATGGATAATCCAGCAATATTACGAATTTTCTCGGTTTCTACCTAATTTCGCCTATTTAAATGACGTTATGCCTATTTTCCGAAAGTAATTGAATTTTGAACTACAAGTGTGTGATAGTTTGCTCTGAATTTTTTACAAAATTCATTTTAAGATACACCATTAGTGGTTATATAACAGAACCATCGATAGTTTTTAAAAATGCGACCCCTTTCGATGAATAGGCACGACGGCCATTTTAACCGTTTTTTCAACAAAATAAAAGAAAGTGACAAAATAGTCAAAAAAAATTAAATCCTTTGGCATGAAGTCATTTTATGTGTACTAGTTGCTAGGATAAATGATAAACTTAAGTTTTGACAAAGTTTACAAAAAACTTCTTCACAAAAAGGTCAATCATCTATAAACATGTATAAGTTTCGAGTCAAATGACCAAGTTATGATCGTCCCCAGGCCATAGTTTGTGATAATGTTCCCATATTTGACATATAGGTGTATCTTGGTATGACAAACAATGTTGCAGAACTGAGGTTTTTCAAATTAGTTTTATAAATATCATTTTTCATTTTTTTTAATTGTCAAAAATGATATTTTTTGTGAAGCAAGTACAAAAAATATTGTGGAAAATGGCACCCATCCAATTATCACAAATAGTAGACCATCTTTTATGAATAGTCCAGCAATATTACGAATTTTCTCGGTTTCTACCTAATTTCGCCTATTTAAATGACTTTATGCCTGTTTTTCGAAAGTAATTGAATTTTGAACTACAAGTGTGTGATAGTTTGCTCTGAAATTTTTACAAAATTCATTTTAAGATACACCATTAGTGGTTATATAACAGAACCATCGATAGTTTTTAAAAATGCGACCCCTTTCGATGAATAGGCACGGCGGCCATTTTAACCGTTTTTTCAACAAAATAAAAGAAAGTGACAAAATAGTCAAAAAATTAAATCATTTGGCATGGAGTCATTTTATGTGTACTAGTTGCTAGGATAAATAATAAACTTGAGTTTTGACAAAGTTTACAAAAAACTTTTTAACAAAAGGTCAATCATCTATAAACGTGTATAAGTTTCGAGTCAAATGACCAAGTTATGACCATTCCCGTGTCATATATTGTGATAATGTGCCCATATTTTACACATAGGTGTATCTTGTTATGGTAAACAATATTGCAGAACTGATTTTTTTCAAAATATTTTAAAAATATCATTTTTTCCATTTTTAAGTGCCAAAATGACTTTTTTATTTAGCAAGTACCAAAAATATGTTGCAAAAAGTCATATAAATGATTCAAAACATGATATGGATGACATATTTGAATTCCTCTCATTTTTCTAATCAACTTAGACATTTTATTTGTCAAATTTCGATTTACGGATTTAACGATATGAATTATTCCATATTAAATGTAAAAAGAAGAAAATAAAGTAAAATAAATTTTATTGTTATTTATTCAAAATATTATTACATAATCATTGTTACTTATTCAAACAAAATTTAAACAATAAAAAAGTGTAACATCATAACCGAGAGGTTACTATGATTGATAGGATACTAATGTCAGTAAGTTCTAACATTTCATTTGGCAGCTAATTTGAGGGAAATCAAAAGTTAAGCGCTCTTGAGCTAGGGCAATCTGAGTATGGGTAGTTTGACCATGGTAATTATTTTGACCTATGATTAAGTGTGTAATTGGAGATTAAATATGTGGAAGTGGGAAATTTCGAAATAGAAATAAAATATAATTAAAAATGTTCAAAAAAAGTTTTTAAAAAAATTGAAAAAAATTCAAAAAATTTCGAAAAGTTAAAAAAACTGGAAAATATATGCCGACAGCAAAGCCGTCGGCATAGCCTACCCCGACGGCAATCTATACGCCGACGGCAATCTATACGCCGACGGCCAAACGACCTGAGCTGACGACGTATAACGCCGAGGGCCATACGCCGACGGCTGCCGTCGGCGTAGCCAATGCCGACGGTTTTCTGGGATTTCCCAACGGCTTCAGGCCGTCGGCGTATCAGCCCATTCCTATAGTGAAAAGGTCAAGATGACCGGTATGGCGCACACACACCATGCCAGACGGCATACAATACACCCTCTACAACGACCCGACGATGAAGACTCGCCTTGCCCAAGCTCTTACCAAAGGTGAGGAGATGGGGCACTAAGCAACTGAACCGTGTCACGACCAAAGCGAGACACCACCATAGAACGAACCCGACTCCAAGTCTGCCCGGACCAACATACCACTCCTCATAGGCCTAGAGGGGGTCGGCGAGAAGTTGGCAGGATTCAACCGGACTTGAGGAAGACGTCGACAAACAAGCGCACCCCATGACGTACATTGCGCCCGGAGGCTCACGTCCTGAGCAGCGACCAACACCGGCAGCACCTCCCCCCCCGATCTCCAATCCCATCGGGCTCACTACGGGTAGCCTTGACGACGCCTTCAAGAAAATCACGACACTGTGGCGCCGCCGCCGCCGCCTGGGCGGAGACTACGTGCTAACAGGGCGCAAAAAGTCTTCATCGCCATCATCCAATTGTACTAGTACAACAAATTAAAGAAAAGCTGCCCCATATTTCGTTGACAGCACACTGCTTGCGAAAGAAAGAAAGCGAAAGTTTGATTTACAACAGCACCACTGGCTGCAACTCAAAAGATAAGTTTGTCCCGCTCTTCTCTTAAGCCCAATATTAAGTCCCCTCCTTGTGCACACATGTTCCATCTAGAGGCTCCTCAATTATTGCAAAGTGTGTATCACTAGTATAGATTGGGTCATTTAAACCCCAATCGCACACGGAAGAGCTGAACTGTGTTCGATACGAATAACCATTTACCGTAAAATATACAAACCGTGTGCACCACCGGTTCAAGCCGTGTGTGAAGGCCGATATACCGCAAACGGTTTTCTTATGTGAAACATGTGCATTGTGATTGACCACAACATCGTCTACCCTTGCGTAGTGACGGTTCGATAAATCGTATGCGATGGTCATTTTAAACCTGTGCAGTTGTCTGATCTGTACTAGTGTTATACGTGTTGACGCAAGTCCCATCACGTGGCTTCTTGTCAATCAACTCGAGACGAAGTACTTTCTTACCTGGAGTTGCTTCCTGGCCGGCTGGTGCTCTTGGCCGAGACGCGCGCCTACGAGCAAACTAACAAAACTAGCTACGACTAGCAATCCTGAGTTGCTAACTAGGTAGATCGAGTACTAGCTGGCTAGCTTACACACGCACGCGAACACGCTTTTTTTTTTCATCTTGGACAGATTACATGGGTACATGAGATTATAAATTAGCTAAGCTAGCTAATAGAGCACCGAGGTGGTGAACACATACCGCGTTTCTAGCAGTAAGCACTTTGCTTTGAACACATACCGCGTTTACAAGGCTTCCAACCAGCCGGTACTGGCCTGTAAAATAATCATTCCACCTTTTCGTGTCATGGAGATAGCCATAGTTTATTTCTTGTAGATGCGACCATGAAAGGGCATGAAAGGGTTGGGGAAGGAGGAGATAATATATAGATCACCGGTTGTAGCAAAAGAGAGTCCCATGTGCACGCTATAGATTTAAACGTTCCATCTACTGCTAGTAAGGGCATCTCCAGCGGCGCCCCCAAACAAGACACGGAAACTGTCCGTTTTGTTTCGTTTGGGGTAGCTGGCGGATAGGACATAGACCCATGTTCGCCCTTTGTCCGGATGGGGTGGGGGTGAACGCGACGGCAGCCCTCATTTGGTCCGGGGTTGCCCATTTTTTTTTGCCCATATTCACTGTTTCGGCTATTTTATACACCAACATAGTTCACAATCAATAAAATTTAAATAGTTCATAATAAAATAAACAACACAGTTCATAATTAAACAACATAGTTCACACAATTAAATTAAATTAAAAAAGATAGAAGTTGACTAGTGGTTTCCTATGTGAGCCCACATATGCTCAACCAAATCATCTTGAAGTTGAGTGTGGGTTGTTCGATCACGGATCTCATGATGCACATGGAGGAACAGCTGAAACGTTGACGGTCCAGTCGCGGGCTCAATCAATTCACCCTGAAATTCCCACCCCTGGTCATAGAGGCTATCATCATACTCATCGTCAACTATCATGTTCTGCATGATCACACAAGCAGTCATCACCTCCCACATCGTCTCCGTGCTCCATGTTCTAGCAGGGTTCCAAACAATAGCCCAATGAGATTGGAGCACACCAAATGCTCGCTCCACATCCTTCCTAGCAGACTCTTGTTCTTGAGCAAACCTACGATTTTTCTCTGCTTCAGGATTGCGAAATGTCTTCACAAATGTAGACCACAGAGGATAGATACCATCGGCTAAATAGTACCCATTGGTGTATGGGTGGCCATTGACCTCAAAGTGGACCACTGGAGAATTGCCTTTCTCAAGCCTAGAGAATACCGGAGAGCGCTGAAACACGTTGATGTCATTGTGAGAACCTGCCATGCCGAAAAAAGAGTGCCAAATGTAGAGATCTTGTGATGCCACAACTTCAAGTATGACTGTGCACTCTCCAACATGTTTTGCCATTTGAAAGCGGCGCCGAAAACCAGATGGAGGGAATGTTGGCTCGGTGCGATGGAAATAGTCCTTGTAGAGTTGTTCATAGCCGCCTTCTCTATTACGGTCCAACGCGGGCGCACGGCCCGGCACCGATCACTTGAACTTTGGAAGTTCATTCTCATTGTGGTTATGGATGATGGTTGCTGCGGCCATCCAAACTTCGGTATCATCATCGGACGAATCATCAGAAGTATCGATGAAATGAGAGTAGAAGAACTCGTCCGAACTATCCCCCATGATCTACGTCAAAATGTACGAGCAATGGTCATATAAACATGAACCTTGTTGCCTATGCATCAAAACAGAGGACGATTTCGTACCTAAAACGCGGACGAGCAAATGGTCGAACAGGTTGTGGGTGCTGCAGTTCGCCGACGAGACCGAGCCAACGGCCGGCGATTTTCAGCTGTCCTGGCCGGACTCGGGAGGGCAGCTATGAAACCCAACCTCCTCCAGCGTCGGCGTGGACTAGGTGGCGGTGGCGACGCGGAAGAGGATGCGGGACGACAACAGGGGTGGCAGCAGGGCCCGAGCTCCTCCGGCGGCGCCAGATGCATCCAAGAAACTCCGGCAAGAGAGCCTGGAACGTCGGCGGGGAGGTTAGCAGCGGCGGCCGAGGCGGGGAGGCTAGAGCGGCCGACGAACGGCGCGGGCGGCGGCACCACGGCGGAGAGGGAGGGGTGGACTAGGGGTTGGACTGGGGCGTGCCGCTGACGGGAGGGCCCGGGGAGGACAAGAGGAGGACAAGGGCGGACGCTGTCCGCTCGACCCCAAAGCCAGCACAAAATTTGGGCTCGAAATGGGGCGAAACGAACATGTCCACGACCCCCTGTCCGTTTAGGGTGTGCCGTTGGGCCGTGCCCTCTGTCCGCGCGGACACGAACGGACAGTCCCTATCCGTTTGGGGTGGCCCGTTGGAGATGCCCCCTCTCTCTCCCTCTCTCTCCCTTTTCTTTTATATGTTTTTTTTCTTTTTTTGACAAACAACGCAACGACTCCCAGCAAACAAACAATTAACAGCCGCGGGGCCCGTCCATGGTGGTATTATTGGGATATGTAAGGATGACTAGAGGCAGCTCACCTGCTATTAAGCGTGTATGCATCGTATCCCTTCTCTCAAAGTGCCGTTGACCACATCCTCCTCCTCCTTCTCCTCCACTATGCAGTTAAATCTGAAGCTCGACCGCCTTCACTAGGCAGCAAGCAGCAAGAGGCTTGATCAGGTACTAGTAATTATCAATTCCATTTCATTGAAAATATCTTCTCTGTATGCGGATTCATCACTAATCGCAGCCGAGGGTCAAAATCAAAATTACTTTTTTCTATTTGCATCAGTAATCTTTCTATCTGCGTATCGATCGATATTACTTCGTTAGCTACCTCAGTAATCGAGCCAGTAGGAGAATGTCTTACCGTATAAAAGGGGTACTGGCCCGGGCCTAAATGTCTTACCGTATAAAAGGTAAAAAAATTGTACACGAAAAAAGGAATAAAAAAACCAGGTTACAAAGTTTAGATCAATCTAAGATGATGAGTGGGCTTTTTATTTGCCGTATAGGTGACCGAGGCAAGCTCTTGCTTGAGATGTATACATGTAGGTTGATTGGTTTGCTCTTGCAGAACAGCAGAAGTGGTCTTCTCCATCGCTACCTTCAGTTTGTGAGCTGCTGCTTATGGGGATCTACCCTCTGCGGATTCATCGTTGACCACAGATTTCCGCGCATTTAGCTACCACCAATTTGAAGCTAGCGACTGCGCAGTCAAGCAGTGCACAGGGAGGGTCAACATCAAAACTATGCTTTACTAGCATAATACCCGTGCATTGCTACGGACAAAATGCGAGAAATGCCTTTAGCAAGCGCCAAAGTTCATGTGTGGCAGGGGCAGGATGACGATGGCGGCATCGTGGCCAGGTTTCCGAGGTTCAACAAATTTACGAAGAAAATACAAATCACAACAGTATGTGGAAATAATTGACCATCATGAGTTGAAGCGAAAGAAGCGAGGTTACCTTCCAAGTGTAATTGACAAATAAACCATCACACAAATCAAAGAATGGCTTGTTGTATCATTGAGCTTGTCCTGCCAGCCAAGATCGCCATTCACAGTAAATCAGTAATTGCATCAAACCTATAGAGCCAAGTAAGAGACACCAATTTGTTCATGAAATAAGCTTTATGACTGAAATCATTCATGCTTATCGCACAATAGAAAATACGATATGACTAAAGATCAAGGAACATGAGCATGCATTCTCTTGGTTAGATGACTGACGAACACTTTCAGGTTATCGATGAACTGAATGTCGAGTTTAACCTCAATATTGATCTGAGAGATAATTTAGTATCAGCAACAGACATATCTCCGAGAATAGAAGCCCAGATCAGATAAACATATTGTGACAAAAAATTATATCATAGTCTTGGGTCAGGAATATTTCACTCTCTCATGCATATCTCCTTACTCAGATCCCATTTGCATGAGGATCATGTTTTCAAGGCTTTTTCAGTAAGTAATGTATCACTTCAGAACCCAAAATTAAAAGAAAAACTATAAGATACCATGGGAATAATTACCGGCCAACCATCAAAGCCAAAGGCAGCAACCAGCTCTGAAGCCTCTCGGCATACACCTGAGCATAATCCTCTGTTGCAAACATCTCTCTGCTGATTTCTGCACCTTCATCTGGGTCGCGCGGTTGTGTATGGCTCCTTCCGCGGCATGCCAGCAAAATCTCGGTGAGAAGCCGGGAGTATTCCCGCACTATCAGTTCCTCGACCAGGCAGGCGAACCCGCCAGGCTTGGCCCCATGGCCGCCGCGCGTTCCGGCTGCACCTACTGGAAGGAGAAGAAGGCGGGCCGCGCGAAGGAGTCGTCGACGCCGTCGATTTGGCCACCGAGTCGGGCGGCAGCGCGGGTGAGCACAAGTGCCGCCACAACGGCTTCTCCGGCAGTGCCGCCCCAGGGTAGGTAGCAAAGGGGAGATCACCGGAACTGCGGTCTTGTGCACTGAAGAGGACAGGCACTTCAAATGGGAAGGCATCAGATCCGTACACCACACTACCGATCCGAGCTCTTGGCCTGCACCAATAGATTCCGGTCCGGCCGCCAAGCACGAGCCCAGAAGAGCACCCTGATAGTAGGAGGCCCGTGGAGATCGCACGGCCGCGAGCGTGGCCGGCCGTTGATGCGCGCGGGGCTGGCCGCCGGGGCGGCGCAATGTGTGGATTGCGGGGGAGACGACGGGGGCTTGGTGGGGTTGGACTTAAGTGTAAAAAACGACCCAACGGACCCAAAGCTGGCCAACGGGCCGGCCCGGGCACGGCACGTTTCGGCCCGTTTATAAATGGGCCGTGCCGTGTCAGCCCACGACGTGCTTCACCCCAAGGCCCAGGCACGGTACGTTTAATAAACGGGCCAGCCCGTTTAACCATACTGGGCTGTTTTTGGGCTAATTTTGGCCTGTTGGGCTTATTTTTCCGGGAAAAAAATCTAAAAAAATTATTAAAATGTTAAACGGGTCGTGCCGTGCCGTGCCAGCCCGCGTGCCTAGCCTCTTGGCCCAGGCACGGCCCCAGGCGTGCCGCGGGCCAGGCACGACCCGTTTAGTCACGTGCCGGGCCAGGCCCCTGACGGGCCAAACACGCGTGCTAACGGGCTGGCCCGTGAGCACGGGCCCATCTGGCCAGCTTTGGGACGAACCAAACTGTGGAGTGCGTGCTAATTTTCCAGATCCTTAGGGGAGTTAATAGCATAAAACCACCACATTTCAAGTCAAATTTCGAAAAACCACCACTTTGTGTTTTGATCGCAGATACCCACCGGTATTCACGAGATTTTTTGCAATTCGCGCTAAAAGTCGATTGAACGCGAATTGACACGATTTCTGACAGGGGGACCCACCTGTAAGTCATGACGTGGCACTGTTGACTCTTCAGCCCAATAAAATAAAATAAAAAAGAAAATTTTGGACTAAATTGCCCCCGTCTCTCTCCTTGCTCTTCTCCTCACCACACAACGCACACAGCACACACACGCACTCGTCCCCAACCCCATCGAGCGCCGCCGCCGCCGCCACTCTCCTCCAGCGCCGCCCGTGTGCTCCCCCATCCGCCGCCCTTCTCCACGCGACAGCCACCGCCCCGACACCACGCGCGTCCGCCTCCGCGCGACCCCCTTGCGTGCGAGCTCGCCGCCGCCCCGTCCGCCTCTCCTAGCTGATTCGGCCCCGTCACCAGCTAGGCGCCAGGCTCGCGCATGTCGGCACGGTCGGCGTCGCGCAGCGCCCAGATGAAGCGCTGGTTGCTGTCTCGGAGCGCGGTGGCTAGCTCCCGGACCTACTCTGCCCGAAGAGACGACGTCGTGCCGAACGAAATGTAAAGCACCGACGACGGCGGCTGCCCGTCGAGCCACTCCAGGCATTGGTGCCGCGTGGCCTCGTCGGGGACGGAGACCAGCACTGGGTTCAGAGGCCCGACGGCGAACAGCTTGTGTCCGTCGGAGGACGAAGCGCTCTGTGCGGCGAGCACGTCGAGGAACTCGCCCTCGAGCGCGCGGCAGGTGTTGACGACCATGCTGGCGCCGGGCGCGCGGCGGCGCTCCTGGCCCATCCGCTTGGCCAGCGCCACGAACTCCCTGGTCGCGCAGGCGTCGACCGGGTGGAACATGTGGCTGTGGGACGGCCGCGGCGCCGTGCCAGCGCGCGTCACGGAGTCCATGGTGGAATACCTCGCCACCGCCGTCTCGAACGCGGATGACGTCGAGGCGTCGTCGCCGGCGGAGTCTGACCACGCGTCGAACACGCAGTGCATCTCGCCGGGGTTTCTGAAGCACCTGGAGCGGCGTCGACCGGGTTCGTGGCGCGACTGAACAGGGCAATGAGGGACCGGTGGAGCGACGCCGCGGTGGATGCAGCCCTCGGGGCGCCGGCACGGCCGGTCTGCGCTTCCTACCTCGCCGCCAGCAGCGTCCAGGTCGTAGCCATGGCCGCACCGCCGGTCGATCCGACGGCCACGACGCACACCGCCGCGAGGCAGGCCCGGCGCAGCATGGGGAGATGGCAGGTGAGGATTAGGCCGTGCTTGGCCTCTTTTTTTATTTTTTTTATTAGGCTGAAAAGTCAACAGTGCCACGTCATCCTGTTACATGGGTCCCGCTGTCAGAATCGCTGTCAATTTCTTGTTCAATCCCAGCTTAGCGCACATTGCAACAAATTTCACGAATACTGGTGGTTTTTTGCGATCAAAACACAAAGTGGTGGTTTTTTCGAAATTTGACTTGAAATGTGGTGGTTTTATGCTATTAACTCTCCTTAGGGACTAAAATGAAAAACGTCCGCGACGTACGACGGTCACGTTAAGCCCTATTATATAGTAGAGATATTGTGCATAATAGGTGAGTGATCTTAATTTGTTAGGTGGTGTATATATTGATATTACTTCATTGTTAGCTACCTCAGTATTGGGAATTTGGGTCTAGTAGCTATATGCTGATACACACATAATGAGTTTTCACTTGTCCAGGTTAGTTTAAACATATACATACCGACTGCAAATGGAGCGCAAAGCTAGTACTGCGCGAAATGACCTAGAGCAGTTGCTAGTTGATGAAACTCGAGAGCCCAAGGCCCTGCCATTATCACTTTTGGAGGACATCACAGGTGATTTCTCGGATGACCAGGAGATTGGAAGTGGTGGGTTTGCAGTGGTTTACAAGGTATACATCCAACACGCTTGATTCAATCAAAAACTCAAACCGATGCTATGCTAACATGTGTGAATGATAGGGAATACTTGGTGATAGGGTGGTCGCTGTGAAGAAGTTGTCGGATGCTTTTATGGATGAAAATAAATTTCACCGGGAGGTCGAATGTCTAATGCGGGTAAAGCACAAAAATGTAGTAAGATTTCTTGGATATTGTGCTGATAGACAAGGAAATATGGAAAGGTACGACGGAAAACTTGTCATGGCAGATGTCCACAAAAGATTGCTTTGCTTCGAGTATATTCCCAATGGTAGTCTTGACAAGTACATCATCGGTATGACCATATGGCTCATAACTTCTCTCTTTATTATGTCATAAATAGCATTTAATGTTCAAGAGTTAAGACATCACGTATCTTGCATTATAAACCCTGTTTCTCCTCTCACTTTCGTAGATCCACATCGTGAGTGGGGCATGTGCTACAAAATAATAAAAGGAATTTGTGAGGGCCTAGAAAACCTTCATGACAATTGTATTGTTCACTTGGATCTGAAACCAGCCAATATAATGCTCGACGATAACATGGCACCAAAAATTACCGATTTTGGCCTATCAAGATGCTTCAACGAAAATCAAAGCCAACATATTACCAAAAATATAATAGGAACGATGTAAGCTAGCAAACTCTTTTTGAAAGCTCATTCTTTTGTGCTCCGTGATTTAGATTCCGCACTCTCTATGTAAATTATTTGATCTTAACTTTTATATTTTCATACAGAGGATATTTGGCACCCGAATTTCATGAGGGGGGCGTCATTGCACGCAGCGCTGACTTATATAGTTTGGGTGTTATTATCATAGAGATACTGACTGGACAGAAGGGGTTTCAAGATATCGAGGATGTAAGAACTTTATACGCCATTGTTACAAAGAAACACGCTTAGTTTTTTTTTTTTGGCTAAGAAGGGTCAACTTCAAAACAATTGGTGTGCTTCTACTTTGCATATTTCCATTACATTTTAGCTTGAGATGTTGCATAATATCAATTTTGGAAGCACGCATAGTAGTAGAAAGCACAATTTGGTTGCAAAAGAATCAACCCCCCCAACCACCCACCACCACAATTTAGCTACAAAAAATAGCTAAAATTAAAATTTGCTGGGAAAACACTGACTTAGTTTTTATGGGGATAAATGGAAACTAAAAGGTATATAATTATACGAAGAAAATCATAGTTCTAAATAAAGTATCCCCCCCCTTCACAAAAAAATTCATATGGGTTTTTTCTTACGAAAAACTTTCGTAAGTTTGACCAATTTTATAGAAAAAAAATTAACATCTACAATACCAGTACAACCATGATGAAATATAATTCATATATTCTTATTTGTTATAACGAATAATAATAGAAAAATAGAAAGTTGGTTCAAACATTTGAAAGATTCATTAAAGACAAAACTTAAAGGACTTTGGGGGGAGGGGGGAGGGAGTACGTGAATATAAAAAATCGAAATGGCATACAAATAAATATAACATATGTGGTTAATGTTTGCAAGAAGGTTCTACCTTTCTACTTGTTTTGGTGGAACATGAAGCAATTTACATGATGGTAGATCTGACTTGAATCTGTTGGGACATAATTACTTTTTATAGAATTTTTGTTGCTAGTTGTATGCTTGAATGCATGTTATATAATATAAATAATTGAGTTCCCTATATGTAAAGATATTGCCCAAGTATTTCATAGACCATAACTCGCAACTGCTATCTTTTAGGTGCTTCAAACCTGGAGGGGAGGCTAGAGAGATCACAACAAAAAACACAATGCGAACAAATACGAGTATGCTACGACACAGCTTTAGAGTGCAGAGAGTTCAATCCAATGAAAAGACCAGCTAGTGCAAGAACTATAATTGATAGGCTTCTTAAAAGGGAAAGTATTCAGGTATGCCAAAATTAGAGAGTTTACATATTTCTTTCTTTAATCCCTAGTTGCTATAGATCCCAGTCACATACTTTTGCTGGAACCATTTGAACTCCTAGAGTATGTGCTTTGGCGCTGGACTAACATGGCTAGGAGTCATGTGACGCTAGTTGTTTTACTCGCACATCACTGTTTCAACACTAGAAACTTTTTGAACACACTACCATTATTTCATATTACTAGTAGTTTAAGAAAAAAATTGGTCTAAACAGCAAAGGTAACACCAAATTGATCATACCTTATGCGTTATGAGATATATTTTTTAATATCTAATTAATTTTAACTAAAACAACATATTTCGTTAAAATAATACACGAGGTTTCAGATTTTGCGTTATCTCCAGGGAACAACTTTGACTGTCACCTAACTTTTTATATGAACATGCAAGTATAAAATTGTGTATATTACGGCTTACCAAACATTTGTTTCATCACATATTTATTATCAAAGCTAGAAAAGTTTTTTTGCTGTGAAAAGTCTGATAATTTTTTCCCCAGAACATTTTGGCGTCAGGCTTCCCACCAAATCATGTATGTTTGAATGGTGGAAGTTGTTTTAACTGAATTCACTTTCAACAATGTTAACCTACAATGCTTATATTTTGACTTATAGGGGCATGGTTGTTTTACAAGAAAAAAATAGAGCTAATCTAATCTTATGGATTTAATGTTTGGGAATTCTATGTATTAATTTGTAGTTCTTTAGTATCAAAGAGATTCAACATGCCGAAGGTCCTAGATTATTTCATTACCGTATTTTTAAAAATATGTTGGAATTACAGTTTTTAGGTATATATTAATATATTCTTAATCATTTTGTCAGATTTTTATTTGATAATTAGAATATAGCTTGAAATTTTGACCTTAATGTTCAGGAACAATTTTTTGGTTAGTTAATTTGGATGAATGCATGAATTTTTTACACCGAGCAACGAACGAATAAAGTTTCCAGTTATGTTCATGTAATATTACTTTATTTAATAAGTTTATTGACCTTTTTGTTTTCCTACAAATATTTTAGTATGCAATTGTGAGCTCGTCATTTATATGATGCAAGTTGGGTTAAACTTTCCTATTACTCGGGGCATAAATTTTATGTGGTTGTGTATTGATCAGTCATCAAACATTATTTTGCTCTTATGTCATTTTGTAATGGGTCTATTACCTATACTAAAAGAATTACAAGTTTTAATAAAAACACACTACAAGAAATATGTCAACTAGTGACTCACAAATTTGGTCACTAAAATGTCATAATTTTTCATCTATGACCTTTTTATGACCAAAATCTGAAGGTCACATACGGAGCGTCTCAAACAGTCATATGTGACCTTTTTTTTGAATTGGTCATAACCATCTATGACCAAATTTGATGGTCATAACTCTTATGACCAATTTATTTGGTCACGCACTGTCTGGCGTAGCCACGTCAGATCCTACGTGGCCAATCCTACGTGGCAAGATTGTGACCAAATCAGAAGGTCATAGAACAAATTCAGCCCAGTCCAGTTTGGTGCTTTATATGGGCCAAGCCCAATAATTCAGCCTATTTATTTTTTTTTTCAATTTTAGGCAGCAACATGGGCCAAGCCCAACAATTAAGCCTTTTGTTTTTGTGGACCGAGGCCTTTTTGGGCAGAGTTTGTTTATTCTTTTTTCAAAAGTTTGGTCCCCTAGTCAGATCGGGTCCTGGTTGTCAGGTGTCAACTGTGGGTCCGAATTGTCAGACTCCAGTGGTGGGGGTCCCAGTTGCCAGGTACATATTTTTCAGATCTAAAATTCCAGTAACAAAATAAATAATTACTAAAAGGGAACATGCAGAAAACATAAGCAATTAACAGAGCCAACGGCCAAACTTTGCACATTACAATCAAACCAAGTTCACATCGGTTTACAATATACACAGTCACATCAGCTATATCCAGCTACCTGAACACAATTTACTATCAAAATATAACTAGCTAACGAGGTATAACTAGCTCCAATGAGAGCTATAACTCTATTCTTCTTGGGTCCTGGAGCTCTCGGCAAAACTGAATTAAGGCCATCATCTGCATGTTGATAAAACAAATGGTCAGGAACAAAGTAAAAGCAAATCTAACATGTTAACTACCCAAGTAAAAACTATCAGCCAGCAATCAGTAAATTTCATTGGTACAACAGTTAGGAACTGAAAAGATGCACCAATAATTTCCCAGAATATAACTCTTCAGTGCACACATTTACATAGAAACAACGGTTTGGACTCTACAGAAGCATCTTAAAGGTTTACTTAGAAAAAATGGAGAACGGACAAATGAATGCAATAAAACAAGGACAGGATCCATGGAAGGCACCTCAAGAATGAGATAGAACTATTGTCCAGGGTTCATCACAATACACGGCTTACAACAGTATCTCAATTTTCATCAAACAGATATTTTTCACTTTCGAAGAGAGCACATTCATGAATTTATCGAGTGGCCAAACCCACCTGTAAGCCTAGCACATACATTAGGTCATTGGCGAGCAAGTAGGACTCACCATAGTGGTTGGAGCATCACCACCACGGAGCACATAGTCGAAGCCGAGCCTACCAGTTCACAACCATCCAAGGAACAACAACAGCAGCACGGCCATTAGATATTAGGGCCAGGAACAAAACTGCAAGCAACAGGATCATGATGTGTGCATGTGTTTAAGTTAAGCAGTGCTCTGAGGTGTTGTCACATATAAGAAATATAGCTAGAGTTACAGCTGTAGCAAACTAAACATTGTAGTATGGTCCTTAGCATGCCATCACAAAACTTGAATTATACATGTGTGTTCAAATTTGTTGTAAAACAAACAATAGGCCAACAATAAGAGACCGAGCACAGATATGATATGCAAATAAAACATTGAGAGCTATAAAAATCAATATCGGTGAACTAAAAATATAACTACCAGGCATAGCTTAAGTTGATTAGTTATGGGAACATTTTATCCAAACAAACACAAGTGCAGTGGATTAATCAAATCTGGCATGTCGTGGGCACGCTGGAGTTCCTTGCCTTTGTCATTGTGGAAGGAGGTGGAGAAGGAGGTGACTTCCAGCAGGCCACCCTTTTTCCAGGAATGTGTCGACCTGCACTCCTCGCCAGGCGTTGATAAGCCAGCAGCACGATGCACACTGCATCCTGAACTGGACTTTGTCATTCATAAGAATGCAACAAACCTGTCCAAAACACTTCGGTTCAGAAGACAGACCAATATATATAGATACACATAAGTAGAGGTTAATATATAGCCAGCTACACTTAAAGAAATAATATATATAAATAAGTACTGGCACAGCACACTAGCCACTGGTGAGTGGTGACTGGTTATATTAGTTCATCGTCATCAAATTAAAAAAATCACTCATGATCAGGAGTAGTAATGTAATCTTACTATACATAAACCTAGAAGTAGCAAACACATCAGCATGAAACATGCAAGAACTAGCATGTAGCACATGCTAACAAGTATGTACACCACTCCATGGCAGAGGCAACACAAATCCACTGAATGAACTATGAGATCAAACTCCTAAAAAATTAAGTTTCACACGTAAGAACATAATGCCGATTACAGAACTTCATAAGCACATCTAAGATATAGCTCTTCCAAGGCATTGCTGTTGCCTCAGCAGATAACTTGCTAAAACAGAGCATTAGCTGCTAGTGGCAATTACTGGTCCTAGCGAAAGCAGTGAACTCCCATTCATGAATTAATATTTAATAGAGTAGTTGTCCACGGAAACAAGTACATAAGTACAATGCTTGTGAGATAAAATCAAAATCTACAAAGCTTGGAGCATGAGATATAGTAATTGACTTTTTCAGAGAAGCATCAAGTTGGTAAGAAAGTAACAATACGGGTTAGCAAATTTTCAGTCAGTCAGACAGCAACAGCAGCGCCTCTCAACTCAGATACTAGAGTAAGTCTGAAGAACTGGAATTGCCATCTTGTATATAGCAGAGATAATATCTATCTAGCAATGAAGGAAGAACACCATGGCAATACTAGTAAAAGATTAAGAGCGCTGCAAGTTAACAGGAGCTACCTACATAATTGATGCATCGAAACCCTAAGAGACGCCATGAAAAATCAGAGGCAGAGAGGGGGAGGGGGGCAGCGACTCACAGCGATTGGGCGTCGGTGTCTGGGCGAGCTTGTAGTCCTTGTAGAGGAAGTAGCCGCCGCCGACGGCCACGGCTGCCGCCCTAGTCGACCAGGCCACGACGTTCCCGAGTCGTGTTCTTGCGGCTACTGCAAGACCCGCGCCTTGAACCACCAGTAAGATAACAAAAACGTCAAATCTGAGCCGTCTCTGCTGTGGACAAACATGAAAAGAAGATGGAGGAGTGGATCTGCGGGCGGTGCTGTCGGGGAAGTGGTTATCCGGCGGCGGCCTTGCCGGGGTTGACCAGGAGCGGCTCTGAACGCCGAGCTCTAGAGAGAGGGAATCGGGGCGGCTTGTGGTCTGGACGCCGCGCACCGGAGAGCGGCCACTGCCCGGACCGCGAGCAGGCTCCTACGAGCCATGGATCGATGGGTGATGGTGGCGGGGCGAGTGGGTGATGGGGGCGGGGCGTCTGGACTCTGGCGGCGGCTAGGGTTCGGGAGGGACTGGGGATAGGGATGGATTCAGGTGGGGTTATATTGGGTAGTCTGATAAAATTACCAAACTGCTCCTGGTTATGTGGTGCGGGCTTCAATTTCTGTGGGTATTCCAGTCATTTCAACAGAAATAAAGAGTAGGCGGGAGATTTGTCGCTGTGTGCAAAATTTTGGGGATCCAAGGCAAAATTTGTTGTGGGGGGTGGGGGGAATTAGGGCTATTTTTATGTAGGATTTGAACTACATATGCTTGATAATTTGAACATTATTTTTTGAAAATATATTTTTTGAATTCGACTAGATTTTCAAATGAGCACACGAAATTAAAAAAAAAATCAAAATAATAGAAAAACTTCGCGTAGCGTCATCATATGTGACCTAGTTACCACAAAAAATTATAAACTTGCGTTGCAGAAGTTTTACAGGAAAAGTGTTCTCAGAAACTTGCTATCACGAACGAACATTCATAGCTTTCAAGATGAAGGAGCAAAGTTTTGGCCACATTCATGACATAGTTTGTCCAAATGAGCCCAAAATTGGCACATGTGTTCATTGTGGGATGGCAAGCAATGTTGCCGACCAGCGATTTTGGCAGGTTTCACAAAAAAATCAACTTTTTATTTTTCAAGTGCTTAAAATAGCATTTTTTGTGTAGCGGGTACCGAGAAAGTCATCCAAAATGGCACCGATAAATTGTTTTCACAAAGTAGACATCATTTAATGTACAATCACCAAAAGGCATGCATTTCCGAGCTCTCTGCCTATTTCCGGCCATTTAAACGGCTTCCTGCCGATTCAGCTGAAAACGGCTAGATTTTGAACTGCAGCTGCCACAGAGCTTGCCCATTATTTTTCCTAAATTTCATTTTTAGATTCACAAGTATCCATTTCATCATAGATACATCAAAATATCCACATGATTCAAACACTAGACACGAACGGTCACGGCCACGAATTCGACTAGATTTTCAAATGAGCACACGAAATTAAAAAAAAATCAAAATAATGGAAAACCTTCACGTAGCGTCATCATATGTGACCTAGTTACCACAAAAAATTATAAACTTGCCTTACGAAAGTTTTACTGGAAAAGTGTTCTCAGAAACTTGCTATCACGAACGAACATTAATAGCATTCAAGACAAACGAGCAATGTTTTGGCCACATTCATGACATAGTTTGTCGAAATGTGCCCAAATTTGGCACATGTGTTCATTGTGGGATGGCAAGCAATGTTGCCGAACAAATATTTCGACATGTTTCACAAAAAAACCAACTTTTCATTCTTCATGTGCTTAAAATAGCATTTTTTGGAATACGGGAAATATATTGAAAAAGTTTTCTTAGAAATATATTGAATTTAATAGAATAATCCAAAAAAAATATTTTAAATTCTTCAAAACCATATGTAAAGCAATATATAATGTTAGTCATATTTTGTTTTTTTTTAACAAATAAAGTCCCTAATATTCTATAATTATAGAGTACAACTTTACAAAAAATACAAAATTTATTTGGTTGAAATTAGAGTTGAAAATCAAAAGTTATAAAAGAAAACATAAAAGAATAATAAAATGGAAAAAAAAAGAACTGGACTGGCCGGCCCATAACCTTGCCTCACCTCGCATGGAATCCTGACTTTATTCCTGCATGGGCCAAGGCCCACTGTGTGCACGAAAAAAAAAGGGGTGCCTCATTCTACCAAAGCCCAAGTCCAATCGGGTGAATAGAATAAGGCCCAGCCCGGTTTTTGTGGTTAGTGGTTAGGTTTCAGTTAGTAAAATAGCTAACCGAACAGCCCTCGGTTAGTTCGGTTTTAACCTAAATTAACCGAACAGCACAGTCCAGTACAAAAAAATGCGTTTAAGGCCCAGCCCATCTTCCCGATATGTTTTATATAGGACGTGGGATGCATTCTGTACAAGAAATGTGGTGCAGCCCACAGGTCTGTACCTCATTTCTGTTGTTTAGAACGTACTGGTCGTGAGTTCAAGTGCCCAGGTTCTCGTTTTGGATTATTTTTCAATGTATTTTTGTTTCTCACTCGTTAAACACATCAGTTTTGCATAAAATAGATCAGACTGAAATATATGGGCATAAAAATTATGTGTTATTTAAAAAATCGCGTCAACTTTGGTTAGTTTGGTTATTACCGAAACCGAACCGAACTTAAATGGTTATTACCGAAACCGAACCATATTTTCGTACAAAACCGAATTTACCGAAGTATCAAAACCGTATTTACCGTATAATCGTATAAACCAAACCGAACCGAATTAACCATATTAACTGAACGCGCAGCCGGAGGTAGGTCCCACTGTCAGGTGGGGTCGGGCGGGTCCCACATGTCATATTTGCGGGTCCCACTTGACAGATTTGTCAACAGTCAACACCTCCTGTCAACAGGTCCGACATGTCAGTGTGGTGACACGTAAGCACAAATGACACATAGGCGGTGACATGTAGGCGCGATGAAGTGACATGTAGGCGAGACCGCTGAGGTGTCAGTCCAGTCATACCAACACATCCTGGTAATGGCTCCCACCTGTCAGCGAGTTCACCATGACTGAATATGGACACGTAAGCGACATATGGCTGCCACGTGGGCATGATTGATGAGGTGGCTGTCCAGTCGTTCCTCATGACCAATCAGAATGGTCGTAAATAAGGTCATACGCAACTGCTGTCTACATTATGACCAATTTGTGTAAATAGATTATGACTTTTTTGACCAAATTGGTTGTTAATTTTTTGGATTAGGACCCTACAAACCAGCTCATGACCAAGTGGGTTAAAATGGTCATAGATCTATGACCAATATTTTGAAAGTCACTATCAAAAGGTCACTAGTTGACATATTTCTTGTAGTGACATTCTAAACCGGCAACAATATTTTGACCATTACTTGCAAACTGCTCATCCAAATAACTCAAAGCGTACACAGATTCACCAATGGAAACCTATCGGTGAGCTTTAGCGTATTTGCAGACAAATATTTTTCACATTCATCGTGGTTTATGAGCAGTTTTACAACTACTAATTATGGTCAAACGGTTCATCACCAGCGTTGATTATTGAAATTGAACAACAAATACAAAGTTTGTGTAATGAAGAATTGAATAATTAGTGTCACTCTTATTACACCATGTAATAATCAAAATTTGCACTGATATTGCAAAGATATTGCGCATCAAAATAATCTGCAACTTTATTCTTGTTCGATGCAATTTGGCCTACATCAAGAAAATGCTAAAAGCTCAACAAGGTAATGAGAGCCCAATTCCCAGTCCAAGAACGATCCGGATTTGAGTCCCATCTCCTCAAGACACTAGAATGGGGAGCCTAGGTTGTTCCGAGTTGAGCACGCTTGTTTCGTGGCCCACATGTCGGCATGGTTGTGCAGTAGTTTTTTTTTTGCGCGTTCGCCGATACCGATTGGATGGCAGTGTTTGTGTCCTTGTATGTGTTGGGTAAGCGTTTTGGATAGCCGCATGAGACGTATATGGCGACGCAACGCCTGCTCGGTCATCTCGTGTCTTTTGACAGATGCGTTTGGTGTTTTCCGCTCGTTGTTTGTTGGCGGCAGCGATTACGCTTCGTGATGGGTCTTGCGGTGTGTTCTTGTAGTGTGTCTGCAATCTTTGTGGTCATTTGAAGTTAATTCGTGGTGTGCCAGTTCCCTTTTTTTACTGAAATATTGTGTCGACCTTGGATTTTTCAGTTTCAATTATTCGAGTGCTCAGTCGAGTTGTTTTCGTGTACAGAAGAAGAACTCTGACAAGGGCGGCAGAGGAGGGCATGAGGAGAAGAAAAATCCCGACTTGGACGACAGAGGTGGGGAGCTGAAGAAGAATTCCGACAAGGGCGGAGGAGGGGGCGAGCAGAAGAAGAATCCCGACAAGGGCGGCAGAGGAAGCGAGCAGAAGAGGAATTCTGACACGGGCACGAGAGGGGGCGAGGAGAAGAAGAATCCCGACAAGGGCGGCAGGGGAAGCGAGCAGAAGAGGAATTCTGACACGGGCACGAGAGGGGGCGAGCCGAATAAGAATCCCGTCAAGGGTGGCGGAGGCAACGAGGAGAATAAGAATGCTGACAATGGTGGAGGAGGCGGCGAGCAGAAGAAAAATCCAGACAAGGGCGGCGAAAGCGAAGAGAAAAAGAAAAATCCTGACAAGGGCGACAATGACGGCGAGCAGAAGGAGAATCCTAACAAGTGTGGAGAAGCTGACAAGGTTGATAAGGCCGGCTCCCAGTCCCAGCCTAAAGAGGACAAGGAGAAGAAGCAACCGCTAGAGAAGACGAAACCCACAATGTACCGACCCATGTGGTCTGTACACAATGTACTCTCTTCTCCTCCCAGAGAGCTAGGTACACAAAAGGCAATCCATTGCCCACGAATGCATTATAGAATATCAAAACGACACATGGATTTTATCGTGGAAAAACCCATTGAAAGAGAAGGGGAAAAAAACCACGGACGCCAGGTCGGCTTGCAAGAGTCGAAAACGCTCAGCTACGGCCCAAGCCTCCCGGCAACGGGCCTCCGCTCCGCTCCGACAGACGTTAGTCTTTATTTTAATTTGGATCACTACTCAATCTTAACTACTACTACTACTTGCTCTTCTCTCCGACCTCCAACTAACAATATCCCTGCTCTGATTTTTCTTTGGCTTTGCAGGAGACAACGGTGCTACTCAGGATGGTCCTCCACTGCGACCAATGTGTCGAGCGCATCAAGCGACGCATTTCCAAAGTCACAGGTGTGGTTTCGTTCCGGTCATCTCAATTTCCGCCCTCTTTCCTCTGCGAGTTCTGCTGTTATTTTTGTTTATACGGTTCAAAATTGACACTTCTTGTTATGTGGCTATAGGAGTTGTGGGTGTGGTGGTGGAAGACATCGACAAGCACGAGGTGAAGGTCGTGGGGACCATGGACGTGGCTTGCATGGTGGCGTACCTCAACGAGAAGCTCAAGCGATCAGTGGTGGCCGTGGAGCCCGGCAGGAAAGACGACAAGAAGGACAAGGGCGGAAGCCGCGACGGCGAGAAGAAGAAAGACAAAGCGGCTGTAGCAGGAGACGTGCACAAGGACAATGGGAAAGTAATCGAGGTGTCCGGCCCGTCCATAGCGTCCGCATCCGCGCCGGCCGGTGCTCCCCACGCCAGCATCGCGCAACCGCAGCCGCTCAGCTACTACAACTACTACCAGTGCGCCGGCGGCTATTATCAGCACCCCGATCCCCAGCCGTACCTGCCATACCCACCGTACGACTTACTGCCGCCTCCACAGATGTTCAGCGACGACAACCCCAACGCCTGCTCCCTCATGTGACTCTGTCTATTGCTTTTTTAATCATGGTATGCAAAGCAGTACAAGAACCTCGGTGGGAAGAGGTGAGTAGTAAGTTTTCGTAGTGGGGCACTGGGGCGGACAAGGGAATCTTCCTTTTCAACCTTAATGAAATGACAGGCAACCAACGATTGCACGTTCTTTGAAAAAAACGTGGCGCTTCATATACAGTGACTTCCTGCTGCTATCGAACTATCTTCTCTCTTTCATTCTACATCCGGATATTTGGAATGGACCTTTTATTTTCTTAGATCTGCTGCAGTTGTTTTCTTAGCTGTTGGTGATCTTGAATATTTGATCAGATTGAGGAAGAGAAATGTACAGTATTCCCTTCTTGACCTTTCCAACCAATTTTTGCAGTCATCATGAATATAGAGGCTGCGATGGGTGGTCCGAGGAGTGACCGAAGGAAGAAATTTTTCTCGGAGATAGCCAAGAGCACGTCCAATTCGTTAAAAGATAGCGAACTTGTGTCGATCTGAAATTTGTCATAAAATCTATCATTTTTCTGTTGTTCAATTTTGTATGGCAAACATTACTTAGCATACCAAAAGAACATTGAAGTTAATTACTTCCATTTCTCCATTGGTCAGAAATATTCCTCGGTTTAGAAGAATTGTTTCGCAGGGTGTTAAATGTTCCATTGTTTCGCAGGGTGTTAAATGTTCCATTATTTAACAGAATTGACTATGAACCCTTCTTCGCGTATGTCCCTTGCCTATGATCGCTTCGGCCGTAACCATGGAGAATCTTCATTATTTAACAGGATGCTTGGGTCAGTGTTCACTGTGAAGGGCGGAATTGCATCAAACTTATTATAATCTTCTGACATGTCTGTCTTGTCCTCCACTCCCACGATGTTTCTTTTCCCTGAAAGAACTATGTGGCGCTTTGGCTCATCGTATCATGTATTTGCTTGCTTATCTTTTCTTTTTTTCGGTTTGGTAGACATGTCCTTCACATAGAAAACCTGAGCCACATCATTGGCTAGGACGAATGGTTCGTCTCTGTACCCAAGATTGTTGAGATCCACTGTTGTCATTCCGTACTGCTGATCTACCTTTACCCCGCCTCCTGTCAGCTTGACCCATTTGCACCGAAACAAAGGGACCTTAAAAGAAGGTCCATAGTCAAGTTCCCATATCTCCTCTATGTAACCATAATATGTGCCATTTTGCCCATTGTTGTTTGTTGCATCAAAGCGGACAGCACTGTTTTGGTTGGTGCTCTTTTTTATTTTGGGCGATCGTGTAAAATGTATTCCCATTTATCTCATACCCTTGAAAAGTCAATATAGTCGAAGATGGTGACCTGGCCAACAAGTACAGCTGATCTCCAACAGTGGTGTTATTCATGAGATGTGTTTGCAACCAACCGCTGAAAGTCTCCATGTGTGCATGTTTAATCCAGGAGTCAGACTGCTCCGGGTTTTTGGAGCGTACAATATTCATGTGTTCCTCGATATACGGAGCCACCAAGGTGGAATTTTATAGAACTGTGTAGTGTGCTTGAGTGAAAGAATGCCCGTCCATACTTATTATTGCTTTCTTTCCTAGCATGCCTTTTCCACTCAGTCTCCCCTCATGTCGCGATTGAGAAACACCAATCGGCTTAAGGTCAGGAATAAAATCAACACAAAACTCAATGACCTCCTCTGTTCCATAGCCCTTGGAGATGCTTCCTTCTAGCCTAGCATGGTTATGAACATATTTCTTTAAGACTCCCATGAACCTCTCAAAGGGGAACATATTGTGTAGAAATACAGGACTGAGAATGGTAATCTCTTCGACTAGGTGAACTAGGAGGTGCATCATAATATTGAAGAAGGATGGTGGGAACACCAACTCGAAGCTGACAAGACATTGGACCACATCATTCTGTAACCTTTGTAGAATTTCTGGATCAATTACCTTCTGAGAAATTGCATTGAGAAATGCACATAGCTTCACAATGGGTACTCGAACATTTTCCGGTAGAATCCCCCTCAATGCAACCGGAAGTAATTGCGTCATAAGCACGTGGCAGTCATGAGACTTTAGGTTTTGGAATTTTTTCTCTGCCATATTTATTATTCCCTTTATATTCGACGAGAAGCCAGACAGGACCTTGATACTGCTCAGGATTTCAAAAAAGATTTCCTTCTCTTCTTTGGTAAGAGCGTAGCTGCTGGCAGGACCTTGATACTGCTCTGGATGCAGGCCGTCTCGTTCGTTCATATGTTGCTGGTCCTGCCGTGCTTCCGTGTATCTTTTGTCTTCCCATACACGCCCAAGAAGGCTAGCAGGTTCACGCAAAGATTCTTCGTCACGTGCATCACGTTGATTGCAGAGCGGACCTCTAGTACTTTCCAATATGGTAGCTCCCAAAATATAGATTTCTTGTTCCACATGGGTGTGTGTCCGTTAGCGTCATTCGGAACAGATTGTCTGCCAGGACCCTTTCCAAAGATTAGTTTTAAATCCTTGACCATACCAAATACATCATCACCAGTACGGTGGATAGGCTTCCTCCGGTGATCTGCCTCACCTTTGAAATGCTTGCCTTTCTTTCTTAAGGGATGGCTGATCGGAAGAAATCGACGATGCCCCGGGTACACATTCTTTTTACATTTATCCAAATATATACTTTCAGTCTCACCTAAACAGTGCATGCATGCATTGTATCCCTTGTTTGTCTGTCCTGAAAGGTTACTAAGAGCAGGCCAATCATTGATGGTTACGAACAGCAACGCTCGTAGGTCAAATTCCTCCTGTTTGTGCTCATCCCACACACGTACACCTTCTTTACTCCACAACTGTAAAAGTTCTTCAACTAATAGCCTTAGGTACACATCAATGTCGTTGCCGGGTTGCTTCGGGCCTTGGATGAGCACTGGCATCATAATGAACTTCCGCTTCATGCACAACCAAGGAGGAAGGTTATATATACATGTGGATAGGAATAGAGACTCAACTAAAGCATCGTAACACTATGGCAAGAATAAGATAAAGAGGCATAGGTAGCAAGGGGGAAGTGCTTGCCTAGAAAACACGGTCGAGGTACAAACGCAGATCTTGTCATTGCTCACATCATCTCAACGTCCTATCTCTGAAGAAGCGAAGAACTAAAAAAACAACGGATGCAACACTTACTACTACGGCAAAAGATCCGGCATGATCATGATATGTATGCATGACATGGCAAAGACATGGCAAGATGCAACTAGGCCAAATTAAGTAGAATCGGGATTCCAACAATTAATTATAGGTTCATGTTATTTTTCTACCCATCAAAATTAAATGTTGATTAACATGGAAAACATGGCATGGGTGAGCTACACAAGATTATATGGAATAGTAATATCCCCACACACTCCATATTTAATTATTAGGTGTATTTGCTAATTACCCACAAACCACAAGATATGCAATGTAAACATGCATGATTTGATACATAAAAGATAGGCATATTTAACATAGGTTAGGTAGGGGGTTATTGGTGGTCTACCGTCGACGGTCAAAATCGCACATCCTAGGGTTCGGGGAACGGAGGCGGTTTAGTGGAAGTAGTGGAAGTAGGCGAAGTAGTCGAAGCCGAGGTCTTCGGGTCGGTGTCGGAGATCTTTGAGTCGTAGAGAAAGTAGTCGTGCCGGCGGCGTCGGGGAGTAAATCTTGGCGGTGACACAAACGGCGGCACGGACACGGTCGGAGTAGATCTTGTCGGAGAAGTGGTCGATGTCGAGGAAGTGACGGGATTGATGGCGGCGATGAGAGGGGACAAAGACGAGATAGGGTTTCGAGCCGAGATTCGAGAGGAGGCGAAGCTGCAGAGATGGCCCAAAGAAAGCGGCGACGGAGTCGAAGAGACCAGAGTGAAAAGAAGGCAGTGGCGCGGTTCTCGAGGCAGAAGCTGCACAGACAAAAGGACGGAGCGGCGCGGGCAAACGCTGCTGGATAAGAAACGAGGAGCGGTGGCGGCGAACGAAAAGAGGCTGGATGGCCGGCTCATCTCAACGAAAAGAAATGGGGGGCTCTCGAGACGCGGGACCCAAGGCGGTGGTCGGTAGCGCACCGTGGAAGGCTATCACGCGGAATAGACAAGGAAACAGCACTGGCGGCGCGCGAATCAAGGCCCGGTCGGGGGAGCGCTGCTGCGGTGGTTGGGAGTGGAGTGCACACGGCGTGGGACCCGCGGCGTACGGGCGGGCCAGGCCTGCATGCGGCCAAGGGAGATGGCGACGGCGGCTCGTCATTGTACATCTGCTGTAACGACGGGGTAGGTGCATGCACTGGGTTGGTGGCGGGAGGCGGCAAAATCGACACTGTTGACCTCTGGGCGAAAGTTTCGCCCGAGGTTCATTTTGTGTTAAACTTTCGCCCAGAGGTCAACAGTGTCGATTTTGCCCCGCGAGGCTCTCCTGGCGCGTGGCCAGAGGAGGCAAAGCGCGTCTCACGCGGGGCGGTGCAAGGGGCAGCAGCACATGGCGCTGTCAGCCACAGGGTGGGAACAGCGGCCGTTGACGTTTGCTTCGATGCGGGCCTCTAGGCGGCCACGGCGCATACGGGCGGGCGACGTCTCGCGGCTGTGCAGGCGGGATCGAGGACTGCATGCGGAGCATGCTGGCATGCAGTGCTATAGGGGCCGACGTGGACGAGGCGTGAAGCGGCCAAAATGGCAGCATAGGGGCCAAGGCGGCTAGCAAGTGGCCAGGGGAGACAAGGTCTCACGCGGAAAGCAAGATCCCAGTCGGCCGGGCTGGAAAAATTAATGGGCGGAGGTGCGTGGCTCGACGTGAAGAACAAAAGGAGCACGGCGACGGTAGAAAAAATGTGTACACCGCAGGAAATTGAAGGGAAAATTTTTGGGGAAGAAGGGATGCCAAAATGTGGGGATTTAGATCTAGAATTAGGAGAACAAAGGGGCAAGATTTTTGGGGAAAAAGGGAGGGGAAAGGAAGGGAATTTTGCCCAGATCTCAGATCTAGGGTTTTGGCTCAGATTTGGGATTAGGGTTTGGGG
This sequence comes from Poa pratensis, assembly GCA_947311845.1. NCBI lineage: Eukaryota > Viridiplantae > Streptophyta > Magnoliopsida > Poales > Poaceae > Poa > Poa pratensis. Next base: position 5,277,814 of record CAMZMU010000089.1, read on the forward strand.
GGAACAAGTGGGGTGCCTTTAAATAGGGTGGAAAGGAGGGGTAGGTGGTTTGGGCCAAAAGCTTAGTTGGGCTAGGGCTACTTTCTCTCATGTCTCTCAAAACATTTGCCTATTTTATTTTGGCAAAACATTTTCAAATTTAATTTTTAGAAAAAGAAGGGAGAGGAATTTTATTAAACCATAGGGATATTTTGGCAAAACCAAAATAGGGTTTTAGCAAAAATAATTTGGGAAAATATGCAATGCACATGATGCATGATGCCATGATAATGCAAAAACAAAACAACAGGCAAAACTACTATGGAATATTTTCCGAGATGTTGCAGAAAAGGAAAATTCAGTTGACTCAAGCCTCATCTCATCCCACTGGTCCTTTGGCTGAAGAAAATACTCAAGAACTAACAGTTTCAGACGAAAGGTTTGCTGATAGTTTCCTCAATATAAGTCCTGCGTCAGACGAAATTGTTGGAGGAACTGTAGCTCCATCTCAGCATGCACAAATCAAGTAATTGCAGACGAGCACTTCAAGATCGGAGCTATACTTGAGAGTTTCGTTGACAAATCAGAGATAGTTGAAGCATCGGATCAAGGCATTACTTTATTTCCTCATCTATCTCTACGAAATTTAGATGATAAGGCTCTTAACTACTCTCAGTTACCTGCCACGGATGTTGCTCTGAATCGCCAATCATTCAATCCATATCTTGAAGAAAGAAACTCAACTGATCCTCGGTTCTAGACCAAATTTCAGCAGGACTACTACGACATTGTGCTTCTCACCCAGGACAAATTTGAAGAAATAAGATATGTGTCGGGATCACAGTTCGCAGAAAACTCATGCCTGCTTCCAATAGCTCACAGTGAGTACAGGATGTGCAAAAAATCGTCTGCCCCAAAGCTGAAGACTAAAGGAAGAATTTATTGCATGCTCCATTCTCTGCTCCTTCTCTAAGGCAGACTAATACTAAAGATGATAAAGGAAAAGACACGTTATTTCAAGGATGAAGCTGAGCTGCCAGCCTACGCCCAAGTTATGATGAAGTTCGCAGCAAATCAAGAACTCATCTTGAAGAATCTAGCTGAAATGGCTATAGAAAATCAGTGTGAACAGCAGAAGATCCGTGAGATACTGGCACACCACGACAAACACTTTAAAATGCTTGAATCTGACATCAACGCTGCCGAGGTGCCCCACGGTGCGCCATGATTCCACCTCCTTGCTGGGCTCCCGTCCGTGTGTCTCCCTCCCTAGCGGCGAGATTCGGAGCTCTCTTGTGCCGCGGCGCCGGCCCCCTGGACTGCAAGCTCTCAGCTGATTCTAGTAGCGATGCTAGGATTAGGCTGCTCTGTTTCTTAGTTTACCTCCTGTCGATGGCCCGTTCCATCTGTAATGGCCTTAGGCCCTTAAATTCCCTAATGAAAGCTGCAGTCCCCTTTTGGTACTTCACCGGTGTTCCTTTGGTTTTCCATGTTAGTACTTGATTTCAGTTTCGGGTCCTGGAACCTTCGCGGGTTGGGAGACGATGACAAATGCAAGGTTGTGTCTGCCGATCTCTCCAATCTTCACCTCGACTTTGTGGCTATTCAAGAATCAAAACTGTCCCAGCTCACAAGCTCAAAAGCAGCTTATTCCTTCCCCGTAACCTCCGTACTTACTCTTGCATCGACTCGGTCGGATCAGCCGGCGGCATCATCTCGGCTTGGGATTCAAACAAGCTCTCCTTGCTTAACTCCCTGGCCACGGATCATGCTCTCTCCACTGACTTAGAGGGTGTTTGGTTAGGCTTTTTTCTTGGCTTTTGACTTTGGCTTATAAGCGACAAAAGCACCTAAATAGGTGCTTTTGGCTTTTGACTTTTGGCTTATACCATAGTGCAATATAAGTCAAAAGCCAAAAGCCAAAAGCACCTATTTAGGTGCTTTTGGGGCTTATAAGCCAAAACCAAAAGCCAACTAAAAAGCCTAACCAAACACCCTCTTAGTCTCAAACGCCGACAACGTCCACTTCCGTGCTACCAACGTCTACGCCCCCTGCCGTGCTGCGCAGAAGGAGGAATTCCTCTCTAGCCTGGGCTCCCATGACCCCGGTGACGACATTCCCTGGATTTTATGCGGCGACTTTAATCTCTGCGAATAACGACAATCTTAATCAGCGAGAAACCGACTTGTTTAATGACTGTATCCACTCCCTCTATCTTATTGAGCTCTCTCTCAGGGATCGGCTCTATACTTGGACCAACGGTCGGTCTGAGCCCACGTTAATCCGCCTTGACCGCTTCTTTGTCAACAACACCTGGAATTTCCTTTTCCCGTCCTCCGCCCTTAGCTCCGCTTCTCGTGACGTTAGCGACCACGTGCCCCTCATCGCGACGATTTCCACAAACATCCCCAAGTCTAACATCTTTCGGTACGACAAATCTTGGGCGCTCCACCCCATTTTCTGCCGTGCTATTCGATCCTCTTGGATTCCGCCTTCAGGATCGATGCCACTGCCAGGATTGTCTGCCGCCTGCGGGTTTGCCGCATCGCTTGCAAGAGATGGACCAAAAACAGAAACCACTTTGCGCAACGTGAAACTGACGCCCGTATCCTCATTAACTTCCTTGACTTCCTTGAAGAGCACAGGAACCTCTCCGTCATTGAAAGGAAACTTCTCTCCCTTACGGTTGACGCCCTCCACATCTCCATCCGGGAAAGATGGCTCTACTGACATACTAGGGCTAAATCTCGTTATGCCCTTGAAGGTGACGAAAACACAAAGTACTTTCATGGCCTCGCCTCCTGCCGCCGTCGTCGAAACTCCATCCCTGTCCTTGATCTTAATGGCTCTTCTTACACGGCCCACGCCGACAAGGAAAAAATCCTTACCGATTTTTATCGTGACCTTCTTGGCGCCTCCCACACCTGTTGCTGGAATTTCCAGCTCTCTGACATCTATCCTAACGCTAATCCACTTCCTCCCACCCTCTCCTCTCCCTTCTCCCTTTCCGAGATTACGACTGCCCTGTTCCCTATGAACAAAAACTCTAGCCCTGGTCCCGATGGTTTCTGCCCAAGTTTCTACACTAAGTTCTGGACCTTGATCTCACCCGACGTCGTCGCTGTCCTTAACGATTTTTACGATCACTCCATCGACCTGACGCGCATTAACAGAGCTTTCCTCGTCCTCCTCCCGAAGTTGGAGGCTGCCCGGAACCCCTCCAACTTCCGTCGCATTTCTCTTCAAAATTGCATTGTTAAGATCATTACCAAGGTGCTTACTTCTAGGCTTCAGACTGCAATCCACACTCTCGTTGACCCTGACCAAACTGGCTTCCTCTCCGGACGCAGAATGTCCGAGAATATAATCTACGCCGCCGACCTTTGTTAGATGTTGCCACACCCGTCGTGTCCCTACTATCGTCTTCATGATTGACTTTAGAAAGGCTTTCGATTCGGTCAACTGGGACAGCTTAATCGCCATCCTCCAAGCCAGGGGTTTCGATGATAGGTGGTGCCGCTGGATGCGCGCCCTCCTCGAGACTGGGCACACTGATGTCATCCTTAACGGGGTACTCGGCAACTAGATCCGTTGAAGGAACGGCCTCCGACAGGGTGATGCCTTGTCCCCCTACCTCTTCATCATCGTTGCCGACGTTTTTCAAAAAATGATTCGTGCCGCCTCTCTTTCTGGTGACCTGTCCCACCCCATCGACGCCGACCGCACGGCCCCCGTTTTCAATACGCCGACGACACCCTCATTCTCTGCCGCGCTGACCTCCGCAATGCTCGATGCCTTAAGACGATTCTTGACGATTTCGCTGCCGCTACCGGGTTGGCGATCAACTTCCACAAATCCTTCTACATCCCCATGCACACCGACAGATCCTTGGGCACCGCTATTGCTGATGTCCTTGGCTGCCCCATTTCCTCCTTCCCCCAGCCCTACCTCGGTCTCCCCCTTTCCCCCACTAAGCTCCCTCTCTCGGCCTACTCCTCGCTCATTTCCTCCTTCGATAGACGCATGTCGGGTTGGAGCGCTATGCTCCTCTCTTCGGCCGGTCGTCGTGTTCTCTGTAACGCTGTCCTGAACAACCTTGCCACCTACTTCATGTGCTCTTTCATTTTACCTAAAGGTGTGATAGAGTCGATTGACAAGAGGAGACGTGCCTTTTTCTGGACGGGTAAGGACCATTGCTCCGGTGCCCGCTATTTGATCGCCTGGGACAAGGTTTGTTTTTCTGTGCGGGCATGTGGCTTCGGGATGCGGGATCTCCACCGGCAAAACGCCGCGCTTCTCATGAACTTCGTGCATAAGCTCCACCAACAGGAAGACCTCCCATGGAAGGACTGGTTCCACAGCCACTCCGGCCGTGACCTCGGCGACAGCTCCACCAACCCCTCCTTCATCGACAATATTGTTTCCCACTGCCTCCCCCTCTACCGCTCACTCACTCGCTGCACTGTCCACGACGGGCAGCGGGTCTCCTTCTGGTTTGATAGATGGCTCTCCGATGACACCCTCCGCTTCCGTTTTCCCGCCCTCTTCTCCCATTGCACTAGGCCTAACATCTCGGTGGCCGATGTTTGCTCTAGCGCATCCCTCTCCAGCCCCGCCTTTCCTCTGCTGCTGATCGCGAGCTTCTCGACGTTCAGTCTATTGTTGCCAGTGTTTCGCTTGACTCTCTGGAGGATGTCCGCTCCATGGCCTAGGGCGCCGAGACCTCTTTCAGCTCCAGGGCTGCCTACCGCTCTCTCGCCACCGGTGGTCAGCTTGACGCCTCCGCCATCATTGCTTGGGAGTCTCGTCTTCCCACTAAGATTAAAATCTTCTGCCACCTCGCCGATGTGAACCGTCTTAGTTCTCGCGCTAATCTCCACTTCAAGGGATGTGCGCCTTCCGATTCCTGTGAGCGTTGTAGTAACATTGAGACCTGCAGCCACATTTTCTTTCTCTGCCAGGTTTCTTCCGAAACTTGGCTTCACCTGGGTGTCCCTCGACATGTGCCCACCTCCGTTTGGGACATCCCCTCTCCTCCGCCACTCTCCTTGCCGACGACGGTGTGGCACCTCGGGATCGCTCCGGTCCTTTGTAGTCTTTGGAAGGCTCGGAACGATGCAACGTTCAACGCAGTGATCCTCTCCCCTCCCCAGATCCTTGCACGCAGCGCGGATGACATCGAGCTCTGGAGATGCCGCTTCCCGGCTGATGAGCACCCCTTCATAAACAGTCTTAGTGCTTTTGTTAGAACCTGTGCTAGATGATTTCTCCCTTGTAGTTCGGTACCCTCTTACACGGCCTGCGTGCCGATCAGCTTGTTACTCTCCTCCCTACCCCTGTAATATTCTCGTGTAACACTTGACATTGTTGGTTGGGCCCCTTTGGGGTGCTTCGAGTTATATAACAACCGGTGGGGAACTCTCTTCCCCCCCGGCATTCTCGAAAAAAAAAATCTGACATCAACAAGCTCTTCAACAATGATGAAGACAATCAAAGGTTCAAGTCACAAATGAGCAAGTTGTTTAATGCCTCCATGAGTAAAAACTTCAACCCCGAGGAACTGGAGAAGATGAAGATATTCCTCAACGAGCCTAAAGAATCTCCATCTCAACATTACATGCTTACTCCAAGTGCTTCATCAGAATCCAAACCTCAAGAGAACGCACAAAAAACCATCAAGGGCAGCGGTGTTGGGGATCGTAGGCAGAAAACAAAAAATTTCCTAACAACGATAACCATAAACTAGCCAGGATCTATACTATGCATATATACTATACGGAGGGGAACGGAATACATACCCTTGTAGACCGAAAGCGGGATTACGTTCCCGCACAAACGTTGACGATGAAGACGACGTAGCCGACCTTAAGGTCGTGTAGCGGAAGTAGACAGCTCCCAGCGCCAAACGATGGCGCCTCGCGGTTCCACACACGTACGGTGTGGATGACGACCTCCGGGCTCCAGATCCAGCAGAGCAGCGGAAGCGGAAGATTGGATCTAGCAGCACGGCGATGTGCAAACTATAGAGAGACTTCTCTCCTCGTACGAAGCTCCCGAATCGGAACCCCGCTCAAGGTAGGAGAGAAGGAGAGAGGAACTTGTGTCATTCTCAAAGGCAAAAGGGGTCCTATATTTATTGGAGGAGGGGGAGACCATCTCCCTTGCCTTCCCCATGTGGGACTATCCCACATGGGGTGGTGCGGCTCAATGGAGGCAGCCGGCCCCTAGGTGGGCCCCATTTGGCCCATCTAGGATGGCTGCCCCATTTTCTCCCTTTTCTTTTCTTTTTCCCTTTTGGGATTTTCCCCTAATGGGCCTCTAAGGCCCATTTATGATTTAATGCCTTTAAAATTCGAATTAAAAATATATTTAATCATTAATAACACTTATTAATATTAGATACATATTATTTAATTCATTCGGACCCCGAAACATATTTCGTGGCCTCCGATCAATCATCGGACAATTACCGGAATACTTCCGGAGCTCCGGAACACTTCCGGAGTTCCTGTTTCCTATTCTCTCTAAATCCAATCTAATCGTCACCCACCCTTAAGTGTGTTACCCCACGGTTCGGGATCACTCAGACATGATCGAGACACATTCTCCGATCAATGACTAACAGCGGGGTCTGGATACCCATGACAGCCCCTGAGCATCCATGAAAGTCTTTCTATCATTGAACCTTTAGACGTCCAGCGTCAAGCTCTTGCCAAGCGATACTTAGATTGTCCGAGCGTCGTTCTCCGGTATCACGATTACCGAGCATGACCTCGCCATTGACAAATCTATTTTACTCGTCTGTGATATTACATCCCCGTGACCTAGTCACATGCTTGCAAGCTTATTGATGTAATCTCACCGAGTGGGCCCAGAGTATCTATCCTGCTATGTGGATTGGCAATTCCCGCTCTTGATCACTCGCTTCTACTGCTTCCTTCCGATACCCGAAAGTGTCACCTTTATTGTCACGCTATATAAGACATGCCGTTTGATGCAATCAGCCGCATCTTCCAGAAGCAGAGATTTGATATGATCTCACAGTCGAAGGTATGAACACTACGTTTCTATATTTTGGGTATGTCCATCACATCATTCACCCAATGACATGACTCCGTTGTCAACCGACGTAATTATCCATGATCAGGAAACCTTGATCATCTGTTGCCCAACGAACTAGTTTAAATAGAGGCTACTAGGGACCTGGTTGTTTCATACCACACGTGTATTAATGTTTCCGCGTAATACAGTTATAGCATGGTATTAAAACATATTATGAACAATTGAGATATGACAAATAAAATCACTTTATTAATTGCCTCTAGGGCATATCTCCAACAGTCTCCCACTTGCACTAGAGTACCAATTAATCTAGTTTACAACTTGGTAAAAGCTTAACACCTATAGCAAATGGTGCATGCTTGTCTCGTGGAAGAGGTTAGTCAACAGATCTTCCCATTGAGATCTGTATGTGCTTTGCAACACTTCTATGTCACCTAGTTTGACATCATCCCGTATCTTATGATAACGGTAAATATATGTTTTGTCGATGGAGTGAGACTCTAAATTTCACGCAGCATGAGCCTTCTATTAAGGGAAACCAGTCATGCTCGGGAAAACAGCACAATCCAATCACACTTGCTATTTCCGAAATAGCCATATATTTCTATACCTATGTAGATCATGCGACAGTGCATTCATATGCAATTTCGCAAGCTAACCCTTCTATATAGTGCATTCATATGCAACTTCGCAATCTAACCCTTTCTTCAAAACAAAGGACTTCTCCTGTATGAGATTTCTAGCCGTATGGGTCAGTGTCATAACTTGCATCATCGTAACCCTTTTACGGCAAGTTATCTCTTCACTCTCACCCATACAGAAACATATCTTCAGTTCTCTTTAGACACTGAAGATATACTTAACGTTTGTTCATTGATCCATCCAGGGATCACTCTAGAACCCGTTCTTCAACCAAGAACTTGGGTCACACCAAGTCGAGCTTTCAGTATGATAGAATCTATGTCTGAGGCATAGAGGATGTCGGACATCCAGTTCTAATCAACCATCACTGAAACGCCAAGACAATCTTAATATTTTAACCCAGTCATACAAGTAAGAACTTTTCTTCGCTTGTTCTATTCTGAAACATTTCAGAATCTTAACGTAGGACAATATTCCGACCTAATGTTATTAAGCCCCTTATGATCTATACGAATTATAGATCTAAAGCCTAATACTCTAAACTTCATTCACAGAAAATTTAATCACTTAAATAATCATTCATACTTTACTAGAGGATCTGTATCATTCTCAATATGTCGTTACATATAAAATTTGGAATGACACCTAGCTCCCACTCAAATATGCCTTCGCATATAAGACAAGGGAATTTACTTTTAGCTCCCACTCAAATATGCCATTCACATATGAGATCAAGAAAAGCTACTTAGCTCCCACTCACTTCTTTATAAATGCAGGTTTCTTCAATTATTTTGGACGACTCCAAAATCCTTTGATCACATTATCAAAGTGAAGATTCCAGCTCCGATATGCTTGCTTCAGCCCATGAATGGACAACTGAAGTTTGCATACATGTCTAGCATCCTTAGGATCAACCAAACCTACTTGTACCGATTACAACTCTTCCTTAATGTTGCCATTAGGGAACACGGTTTCTTTATCCTCCTATCAATTTCTCAATTGAAATAATTGCTAGAACAATCCTAAATAACTAAGGCATCGCCACTTGAGACACAATCTCGTTGCGGTCAACTTTTGAATTTGTCAAAACTGTTTTTGACAAATCGATCCTTATAGACGGTTGCCTTTCCGTCAGCGTCTATTTTCATAAAATTCCATTTACTTCAATGGCCTGAATGCCATCAAGAAAATATACCTAAGTCATTACTTAGTCATTGTACATGGATTTTATCTCGGATTATATATGGCTCATAGCCATTTCTCGGACTTAGGTTCACCATCGCTTCTTTGTAGTTCGTAGGTATTTTCATGTTCCATTAACATGACGTTTCATAACAAGATAGTCGTAGCACATAGTGCGTAACCATTCTCGTATGCCTACGATTTTAGTACGAGCTTAAAGCATCATGATCATTATCATTAGCTTTCTTTCATCTATGGAGGACGATATCGGAACAGTTTCCGGTATCGGAACAATTTCCGTTGCGTCACTCTGATGTCTGGAGAGAAGTTCATTAACTCCGTCTTGCTCTACTTTCTTTCCCACTTATACCTTCGGACAAGAAACTATTTCTTTAGTAAGATATATTCCAGCAACATTTTGCCTTCTTGTCGTGAGACACGTACCCAACTAATTCTTTAGGTACACTACAAAGATTTATCCATTTTAGGTTTGATCGTATCAAAACACTAAAACAACGAAACGACAATCTAGGCTAAAAGCCATGCCATAACTCATATGGTATTGTCTCCATGGATTTAGATGGTTTCCCTATAATCTAAAGTGAATGTTTTGTTCCTACCACACGACTCTAATGATCACAAAATTCGATAAGAGATTTTATTGATCACACACAATCCAATATTGTGTGATTACGACGTCCTAACACACCATAACATTGTGGTGTTCCATACGGCGTAGTTTGTGGAACTCTTTTCACAAGTCTTCCAATGATATGCCAAACTCATAACTCAAATCCTCGTTCCCTCGATCTGTATCGTAGGAAATTGATTATCTTGTTAAGTTTACTTTCCTACTTTACTTCTGAACTTTATTTGAATTTATCAAACTATTCAGACCAGCATTTCATTAAGCGGATGCCCATACATCTACTTAAATCAATCCTTGGTAAAGTTTACTAAATAATGATTTCCACTACACGTTGAAATACTTCATTGATCCACACACATCAATTATGTATGATATTTCAATAAGTTATACGCCCGTTTCCTGAAAACGGTGTCTTAGTTATCTTGCAAGTGTCAGAAGATCAAAATCCAAAGACTCATAGATCCATCAGAATGGAGCTTCTTTATGCTTATAACTTTGACATGATTCAAAACGTGAGTGCCACATGAATGTGGTGTCATTACTAAGTTTGTATCCTTTGGCATTTAATGTTATAAATGTTAGAGCTACTACCATGACAACATTCCATTCACGATCGGTGTATGATCATTAAAGATATCGCTCATAAATGTAGGATAACGATTTATCACTAACAGATATGAATGATTGTCTCGCAAGAGGGAGACACACTTATAATGATCATGCTAGCAAGCGATCAAATGGAATTCATTCAAATCAAATTTGATTTAAATGGTAGATACAGAGAGAGTGTCTATGGCCATCACAACATATTCACAACATATTGCCTGCCATCATCACACACATTGTCTCTTCATCCTTCCAAGCTACTCAAGCAGAAAATCTTGTTTTCATAAAACATGACTAGTATCAAATCTTAGTCACTACTGCGAGTACTTGTTTAGGTAAAACATTCATAACTTGTATATCATATATATACCATTATCATTGATGACTTCCGGTGATCGTTTCATCTTCTTGATTCTTCAACGTAATCAAGAATTCATGAAGGTGAACGATTCCCCTTTCATGACATAGTCTATGACAAACCATTTGCACCTGGCAACGTTGTCTGTCATCCAGTGATCGAGTTGAGCGAGGCGTCTCAATGTCATCAAATATGACCAATGTCATCAAGTATGACCAATGTCATCAAGTATGACTGCCACGTGCTCCTTTAATGCAATGTTCTCTTCCATCTTGGTTGAGCAGAAAACCTGATTTACGGTGGATACAGATCAGCGACCATTCGCGATCTGTGAACACGCACCCACAGTTTAATCTCAACGGCAGAGATCATAGCATACACTGGACTATAATGAAATCATCCGCACAAAACTCGATAATCTGAATTATCTTTTGTCAGCGGAATCTCCGGTTTTATCTCCTAGCGGGTTTTGTATCGAATAGAGCTAAAAGGTTTGAAACAAGGAGTATCCTCAAGCTACGGTATAAAAATATGAAGTTTGGACCCAACTCTTTTAAGTTTCTCAAATCGCAGGAATGCGCCTAAGTTTAAAAGAGTATAGAAGAGGTTATCATCTACAAAGGTTTTGCAAAGCAACAAGACTTTTGTTCATAATAAAATATGGGTTCAAGTTTTAAAATAAAACTAAGTTTTCAAAGTAAAACTAAGTTTTCAAAATAAAACTACTAGAACTCCCACTCAAGACGAGTATCCCTCGCATCGTCTTAGTGATTACACATCCTCATCCATATACTATCCCCGATCGTCACGGCGATAGCATAACTTCAAAGGTAGACATCGTTATGTCAATCACAACAACTATGTGACTCGTGCTTAACCTTTCGGTCACTGTGTTCCGAGGCCATGTCTGTACATGCTAGGCTCGCCAAAATAACCTATAGCGTATTGCTTGTGCAACGTGGCTTACACCCACGTTATGCGAACGCAGATACGTCTGACACCCGATCGTCACGGCCTGCCTCGTAACGGAGAACTTTCGGTGGTGCACGCAGGGAGAACACTATATGGTAATTTTGGAGGGATCATCTTATATTACTACCGCCGTGTAACTAATATATAGACATATATATATATATACACAATATAAGATGCACACAATCTACATAACATCTAAATGAAATGTAATGCGACATGATATGGTCTCCTCCGCGCCGATGGTCTCCTTCGCGCCAACAGTTTATAAACAATTTAATAAACCTACCTTGACCATATCACATTGCCCCTGCAAAATAAAGTTAGACGCTTTCTACTTTATCTTTTGCATATTTTACGTGGCTGCTAGGGCTTCCGCACAAGAACCGTTTCTTACCTACGAAAACAACCACAACAGCGATAAGACAATTGTCTCTATTACACCCCTTTCGGGGCCCTCCATTGCAAATGATATATCAACTATTGTAGGAGATACAGACACCCGCCAGCCACATATACGGTACAAGCCGTATGTCAAGTGTGGAACCAGTCTCGCGTAAGAGTACGCGTAAAGTCGGTCCGGGCCGCTTCATCCCACAATGCCGCGATATAAACAAGTACACGCGAGAGGGTAACAAATGTAGAATCGATGCCCACATTCAACATGTGTTCTAACCGTACAGATATATCTACGCATAGATCGGCTCTGATACCACTGTTGGGGATCGTAGGCAGAAAACAAAAATTTCCTAACAACGATAACCATAAACTAGCCAGGATCTATACTATGCAGATATACTATACGGAGGGGAACGGAATACATACCCTTGTAGACCGAAAGCGGGATTACGTTCCCGCACAAACGTTGACGATGAAGACGACGTAGCCGACCTCAAGGTCGTGTAGCGGAAGTAGACAGCTCCCAGCGCCAAACGATGGCGCCTCGCGGTTCCACACACGTACGGTGTGGATGACGACCTCCGGGCTCCAGATCCAGCAGAGCAGCGGAAGCGGAAGATTGGATCTAGCAGCACGGCGGTGTGCAAACTATAGAGAGACTTCTCTCCTCGTACGAAGCACCAGAATCGGAACCCCGCTCAAGGTAGGAGAGAAGGAGAGAGGAACTTGTGTCATTCTCAAAGGCAAAAGGGGTCCTATATTTATAGGAGGAGGGGGGAGACCATCTCCCTTGCCTTCCCCATGTGGGACTATCCCACATGGGGTGGTGCGGCTCAATGGAGGCAGCCGGCCCCTAGGTGGGCCCCATTTGGCCCATCTAGGATGGCTGCCCCATTTTCTCCCTTTTCTTTTCTTTTTCCCTTTTGGGATTTTCCCCTAATGGGCCTCTAAGGCCCATTTATGATTTAATGTCTTTAAAATTCGAATTAAAAATATATTTAATCATTAATAACACTTATTAATATTAGATACATATTATTTAATTCATTCGGACCCCGAAACATATTTCGTGGCCTCCGATCAATCATCGGACAATTACCGGAACACTTCCGGAGCTCCGGAACACTTCCGGAGTTCCTGTTTCCTATTCTCTCTAAATCCAATCTAATCGTCACCCACCCTTAAGTGTGTTACCCCACGGTTCGGGATCACTCAGACATGATCGAGACATGTTCTCCGATCAATGACTAACAGCGGGGTCTGGATACCCATGACAGCCCCTGAGCATCCACGAAAGTCTTTCTATCGTTGAACCTCTAGACGTCCAGCGTCAACCTCTTGCCAAGCGATACTTAGATTGTCCGAGCGTCGTTCTCCGGTATCACGATTACCAAGCATGACCTCGCCATTGACAAATCTATCTTTACTCGTCTGTGATATTACATCCCCGTGACCTAGTCACATGCTTGCAAGCTTATTGATGTAATCTCACCGAGTGGGCCCAGAGTATCTATCCTGCTATGTGGATTGGCAATTCCCGCTCTTGATCACTCGCTTCTACTGCTTCCTTTGAAGGGGATCGTAGGCAGAAAACAAAAAATTTCTAACAACGATAACCTTATACTAGCCAGGATCTACTCTATGCAGATATACTATACGGTAAAAGATGGTATACATACCCTTGTGGACCGTAAGCGTCGACGATCAAAAGATCTGTTTCGATGACGACGCGTGATGAAGACGACGTAGCCGACCTCGAGGTCGCGAAGATCTTGACGCGACGAAGACGGCGATGACGATGAGGGTGACGCCGTCCTCATGGTGGTGGAGGCAAGCACCTCCCAGCACCCCAAGTGTGGTGCCTCGCAGGGAGTCGCACACATACGGTGGAGATGACGACCTCCGGGCTCCGATCCAGGGACGAGCAGCGGAAGTAGAAGACTTGGACCGGAAGACCAGCAGCACGGCGGTGTGCATATGGTGGAGAAAACCTCAACCCGTGCACAACCCCAATTGCGGAGTCACGACTTAAACGGGAGAGAGAGAGAGAGAGAGAGAATTTCTGGTGTAATTTCCAAGGCAAGGGGGCACCTCAATATATAGGCGGAGGAGGGAGACCATCTCCCTTGGCTAAGCCATGTGGGACTAAACCCCACATGGCCAGCCGGCCAAGGGGGGCAGCCGGCCCCTCATGGGCCCTTTGTGGCCCATTCGGCCTCCTCCCATGGTGCGCTGGCCCTGGGGGGAAGTTCCCCCCTTATGGGCCTTTCTTCCAAAGTTAGGCCCATTTGGAATTGGGGCTGCCAATAAATCCGAAAATAAATAAATAAAAATGTATTTAACTATTAATTACCTAATTAATATTAAACACATATTATCTAATTTATTTCGGCTCCGAAAACCATTTCGTCAGCCCCCGAACTCCGTCGGATATCACCCGGAACACTTCCGATGTGTCCGGAACACTTCCGGTGTTCTTCTCTCTATTTTCTCCTCTACGTCCAAACATGTCATCTCCCCTAAGTGTGTTACCCTACGGTTCGAGATCTCGCCAGACATAATCGAGACACGCTCTCCGATTAATGACTAATCCGTGGACCTTGGATACCCAGGATTAATCCCTGTGAGATAACGAATACCTTTTTCGTTCGAACCTTAGACGTCGAGTCTTAAACCTTTTGCCTGGCGATACTTAGCGTGTCCGAGACTCGTTCATAGATATCATGATACCTAGCTTGATCTCGTTACCGACAACACTATTCTTTACTCGTCCGTGATATTATGTCCTCGTGACCTAGTCACACGCTTGCAAGCTCATTGACATAATCTCACCGAGTGGGCCCTAGAGTATCTATCCTGCTATGCGGATTGGCAAATCCCGCTCTTGACCCCTCGTCTCAACATACTCCCTTCCGATACCCGAGAGGGACACCGTTATTGTCATACTATATAAGTGATGACGTTTGATGCAATCAAAGCATCTTCCAGGAATAGCGATAAGAGTTGATCTCACGGTCAAAGGCGTAATGACTACGTCCTACAAATATTGGGTATGTCCATCACATCATTCTACCAATGATATGACTCCATTGTCAATTGACACCAACGTCACATGATCGGGAAACCTCGATCATCGATTGCACAATGAACTAGTTAAATAGAGGCTACTAGGGACCTGGTTGTTTATCTACCACACGTGTATTAATGTTTCCGCTTAATACAGTTATAGCATGGTATAAAACATATTACGAACAATTGAGATATGACAAATAAACTATCTTTATTAAGTGCCTCTAGGGCATATCTCCTTCAGTCTCCCACTTGCACTAGAGTAACACTTAATCTAGTTTACCACTTTGGTAAAAGCTTAAACACCTATAGCAACTTGGTGCATGCTTGTCCTGTGGAAGAGGAAGTTTAGTCAACGGATCTCCCACATTGAGATCTGTATGTACTTTGCAACATTTCTATGTCAACTCGTTTGACATCATCCCGTATCATATGATAACGGTGAAATATATCTTAGTCGATGGAGTGAGACTCGAACCTTCGCGTAGCATGGGCCTTAAAAGTCTAAGAGATCTATTAAGGGAAACCATACATGCTCGGAAAACCGCTCAGTCCAATCACACTAGCTACTTCTGGAGTTGCCATATATTTCTATACCTATGTAGATTATGCGACAGTGCATTCATATGCGACTTCACAAGCTAACCATGTCTTTCTTCAAAACAAAGGACATTTCCTGTATGAGATTTCTAGTCGTATGGGTCAGTGTCATAACTTGCATCATCGTAACCTTTTACGGCAAGTTGTCTTTTCACTCTTACCCTATACCAGAAAACATATCTTCAGTTCTCTCAGACACTGAAGAAAATACTTAACGTTTGTTCATTGATCCATCCAGGGATCACTCTAGAACCCGTTCTTCAACCAAGAACTTGGGTCACACCAAGTCGAGCTTTCAGTCTGATAGAATCTATGGCTGAGGCATAGAGGATGTCGGACATCCTTTTCTTTCATTAGCTATCACTGAAACGCCAAGATAAACTTAATATTTTACCTAGTCATACAAGTAAGAACCTTTTTCTTCGCTTGTTCTATTCTGAAAACACTTCAGAATCTTAACCTAGGAAAATATTCCGACCTAATGTTATTAAGCCCCTTTTGATCTATACAATTATAGACTGATGCCTAATACTCCTAACTTCATTCATAGAAAATTTAATCACTTAAATAATCATTTATACTTTGCTAGAGGATCTGTATCATTCTCAATATGTCATTACATATAAAATCAGGAATGACACCTAGCTCCCACTCAAATACGCCTTCCGCATATAAGACCAGGGAATTTCTTTTAGCTCCCACTCAAATATGCCATTCACATATAAGATCAAGAAAAGCTACTTAGCTCCCACTCACTTCTTTGTAAATGCAGGTTTCTTCAACTATTTTGGACAACTCCAAAATCCTTTGATCACATTATCAAAGTGAAGATTCCAGCTCCGATATGCTTGCTTCAGCCCATGAATGGACAGCTGAAGTTTGCATACGTGTCTAGCATCCTTAGGATCAACCAAACCTACTTGTTGTACCGATTACAACTCTTCCTTAATGTTGCCATTAGGGAACACGGTTTCTTTATCCATCCATCAATTTCTTAATTGAAAATAATTGCTAGAACAATCCTAAACAGACTTAGGCATCGCCACTTGAGACAAAATCTCGTTGTGGTCAACTTTTGAATTTGTCGAAACTGTTTTACGACAAATCGATCCTTATAGACGGTTGTCTTTCCGTCAGTGTCTATTTTGTCATAAAATTCCACATTCTTAACGGCCTGAGCCATCAAGAAGACTTACCCAAGTCATTACTTGGTAATCGTACATGGATTTTATCTCGGATTATACATGGCATATAGCAATTTTCGGACTTAGGTTCACCATCTCTTCTTCGTAGTTCGTAGGTTTGTCATGTTCCATTAACATGACGTTCATAAAAGATTGTCGTACCACACATTGTGGAACACAACCTCGTACGCCTACAGTCTTAGTATGAGCTCAGAGCATCATGATCTTTATCATCAGCTTTCTTCCAGTTGCAGAGGACGGTACCGGAACCGTTTCCGTTGCGCCACTCGAATTCCGGAGAGAAGTTCATTAACTTCGTCTTGCTCTACTTTCTTTCCCACTTATATCCTTGATAAGAAACTATTTCTTAAGCAAGGTATTTCCAGCAACCAGTTTGCCTTTGTCGTGAGAAACGTATCCAACTGATATTTTAGATACACTACAAAGATGAATCTATCCGCTTTTAGGTTTGATCACATCAAAACACTAAAATACCGAAACGACAATCTAGGCTAAAAGCCATGCCATCACTCATATGGTATTGCCTCCACGGATTAGATGGTTTCCCTATTATCTAACGTGAATGTTTTGTTTCTACCATATGACTCCAATGATCACAATAATTCGATAAGAGATTTATTTACCACACACTATCCAATAGAGTGCGATTACGACGTCCAAACACACCACAACATTGTGGTGTTCCATGCGACGTAATTTGTGGAACTCTTCTCACAAGTCTTCCAATGATATGCCAACCTTATAACTCAAATCTTATTTCCTCGATCTGTATCGCAGGAATTTGATTTTCTTGTTAAGTCTATTTTTCTACTTCACTTCGAACTTGTTTGATCAAATCAAAACCTTTCAGACCAACATTTGATCAAGTGGATATATCCATATCTACTCGAATCATTTGTGAAGTTTACGAAATAAAGATTTCCACTACACGTTAATTACTTCATTGATCCACATACATCCATATGCATGATTCTCAATAAGTTATATGCCCGCTTTCCGAAAACGGTGTCTTAGTTATCTTGCAAGTGTCAAAAGATCAAAATCTAAGGACTCGGAGATCCATCTGAATGGAGCTTCTTCATTGACTATAACTTGACATGACTTAAACGTTAGTGCCACAAGAATGTGGTGTCTTTATTAAGTTTATATCCTTTGGCATTAATGTTATGAATGTGGGAGCTTCTACCATATAAATTCAAATCGACGTATGATCATTACTTCATAAATATAGGACAACATTTTGTCACTAACAATATGAACAATCGTCTCGCTAGAGGAGACACACTTATAATGATCATACTAACAGGCGATCACAAAAAATTTACTCAAATGGTAGATGCAGAGGGAGAGTGTCTATGACCATCACAACATATTGTCTGCCATCATCAACACACATTATCACCTCATCCTTCCAAGCTACTCAAGCAGAAAATCTTGTTTTCATAAAACATGACTAGTATCAAAACTTAGTCACTACTGCGAGTACTTGCTTAGGTAAAACATTCATAACGTGTATATCATATATACACCATTATCATTGATAACTTCCGGCGATCTGTTTCATCTACTTGATTCTTCCAACGCAATCAAGAATTCATGAAGGTGAACGATTCCCCTTGCATGACATAGTCTATGACAAACATTTGCACTGGCAACGTTTCTGTCATCCAGTGATCGAGCTGAGCGAGGCGTCTTAATGTCATCAAGTATGACCAATGTCATCAAATATGACAATGTCATCAAGTATGACTGCCACGTGCTCCTTTAATGCGAGTGTTCTCTTCCATCTGGGTCGAGAAGAAAACAGTCAAAGTACTGATAAACTTCATCAACCAACTTGCGGTGTATCTCGAGTTCAGCGATCATCTCATATGTTCGCGATCTGACAACTCGCACCCACAGTTGATTCTCTATGGTAGAGATCATAGCATACACTGGACTATGATGAAATTATCCGCACAAAACTTGATAATCCAAATTATCCTTTTGTTAGCGGAATCTCCGGATTTATCTCCTACGGGTATTGTATCACATAGAGCTAACGGTTTAAACAAGGAGTATCCTCAAGCTACCGTATAAAACTATGAAGTTTGGACCCAACCTTTTAAGTTTCTCAATCGCAGGAATGCTCCTAATTTTTAAAGAGGGCTATTACACTGGTTAATATCTACAAAGGTTTTGCAAAATATAAAGACTTTGTTCATAATAAATATGGGTTCAAGTTTTAATAAAATAAAACTACCAGAACTCCCACTCAAAACGAATATCCCTCTAATCGTTTTAGTGATTACACGATCCTCATCCATTATGCAACCCCTCATCGTCAGAGCCGGCAACATAACTTCAGAGGTAGACATCGACATGTCAATCACAACAACTCTGTGACTCATGCTTAACCTTTCGGTCACCGTGTTCCGAGGCCATGTCTGTACATGCTAGGCTCGCCATAATAACCTTCAGCGTATACGCTTGTGCAAACATGTCTTACACCCACCGTATGCGAACGACGATATGTCTGACACCCGATCGTCACGGCCTGCCTCATAACGTAGAACTTTCTTGGTGGTGCACGCCAAAGAGAGAACACTAATGGTATTTTGGAGGGATCATCTTATATTACTACCGCCGTGTAACTAATATATAACCATATATATATATATATATATAACCATATAGGGTGGGACTATTCTACAACCCCTCTTAAGAGTTGTAGAATAAGTTATTCTACAATAACCATCTTAAAAAAAACGGGAACCAACACCCCAGCCCACCCACACCGCAACTCCCCGAACCCACCTAGCCGCTACCCAGGCAACACGCATCGATCCCCAACCTACACCTCCTCTCGGCCGCCTTGGCTCCTCGCGCCTCCCTCAATCGGCAGGACCTGCTCGCCGCCGCCGAAGGAAACTCCCGCGCAGGCCGCCAGCCGAGGCTCCGCTTCCATCCTCCGCGTGCTTCCCTGCCGCCGGCGCATCCGGCCCGGCTAAATATTCCGGCGCGCCGCCCCTCTTCCCCGGCGCGCGCCCTCCTCCTCTCTAGCGGGCCGCCTCGGCTCCTCCCGCGCGCGCCCTGCTCCTTTCCGGCCGCTGACGCCACCCGGCCTCCTCCACCACGCCCACGCCACTGGCCTCCTGCATCGCGCGTGGGACCTCCCGGCTCCGCCGCCTTTGGCCTCCTCCACGGCGGCTCAGCACAACCGTGTCCCCTTCCTGCTGGCCGACGCGGCACAACCGCGCCCCCGTCGTGCTTGCCGACGCGAGCTCGGGCATGGACTCCCACAAGTCACCACCTGTATCGCCGCGGCAGTGGTAGAACACGGGTGCCGCCACGGAGTTCACCAATTTCACCGCGGGAGTTTACCGCAAATTTGGATGAAGGAGCGTCTCCCTCTACTATCTCATCAGTAGCGAGCAAGAGATGTGAGTGAGCTCGGCTGTTCACACTGTTCAGTTTTGAAGTTTACTTGTTTCTCTTCTGAAGTTAAGTTCGTGCGAGATCGTAATTAGAAGATTAGATGAGTGGAGCTCTTCGTCCTGTGTGAAGTTTCACTTCACTGGCACTGCATCCTCGCCCTATTGTTATGCGCTAACTTCACCTCGTATGGAGGTGTAGTTCACTTTGTGTTGACTAAAAAATGTTTGCTATTTATCTGCATGTTGGATTCAGCAAATTTTACAAACTTCTCATGCCCAGATAGATGATTCCTGTGATATGTTACCCTCTACGTGCAGTTCACTATTTGTGATTGTGAAGTCTAGAGAGACAGTGGTGGGAAGTTTGTTTTTCTAGTTGCGAAGTTATCTCTCTTTTTTTGGTAGTGAAGTTAACTTACACATGGAGTTGAGAAAAAAGATGGTCCGCCAACAAGATCATGTGACGAGTGAAGTTAACTTACACAGCGAGCAGAAATTTAAAAAATTCTGTGAAGTTAACTTATGTGACGAGTGAAGTTCAAAAAAGTGGTAGTCAGCCGTGAAGTTCATTTGCCAAATTTCTGTGAAGTTGACTTATGTGACGAGCGAAGTTCAAAAAAATACATGGTCAACCGAGAAGTTTATTTGCAAAATTATTGTGAAGTTCACTTATGTGATGAGCGAAGTTTACTTATGCGACGAGCGAAGTTCAGAAGATTGTAGAATAGTTATTCTACAAGTGGTTGTAGAATAGCTGAGACCACCATATATATATATATATATGGGTGGGACTATTCAGAAACCCCTCTCAAGAGTGCTCTAAATAGTTATTCAGAGCACCTTTCCAAATTAAACACCTTCTTATCCCGAACCAACCACACCCAACGTATTCACTTTCTTCCTCCCACGGACACAACCCCCCGCGCACCTTCTTCCTACGCCACCACCGCGCCGCACACCAACCACGCGCGCCGGCGGCCGGGGTCCGCGATCCTCCTGCTTCCCGTCGCCGACCGCAGCGGCCACGTCTGCCCATCCACGCGCGCCAGCGGCCGGGGATCCGCCGCCCAAGCTCCCCCGCCGTCCTCCATCGCCCGCAGTTCCCGACCAGGAGCTCGAGCGCCGCCGCCGGGCCGCTCCGCGTGTGCCCCGTCATTCTCCATGGAGAGATCGAATGGCGCTGGTCTGCTACGAGGAGCTCGAGCGCGTCCCGACCCGCCGTTCTACACCTCGAGCGACGCAGTCAAGACGCAGCTCCAGGGGCGCCCGGGACGAGCGGGCGAGATCGATGGAAGGAGCTCCGCGATGAGGTCACCGGTTGGGCTTCTCTGCTCGAGGCCGGCCGCCATGGCAGCGTCCTCCCGCGCTCGCGGTCGCGACCTCACCAGCCTTCTCCTCCTCGGTCTGCCCTCTGTACCAGCCCTCCATAGCCGTTTCTCTCGCTCCCGTTGCGCGCCGACGGCAGCGTCCGGCCGCCCGCGTCCGGCAGGTGCAAGCAGCAGCCGCGCACCACACATCCATCGGCCATCGCTACCCCTATCCATCCACCTACCACCATTACCTAGCCAGCCACTCACGAGCTGCCATGTGGAACTTTCCCTATTTAATACGGAGTACTAGTTTGTGTATAAGATATAAAGATTAGTACGGGCATGGAGCAGCACTTGTGCATACACTATTTTGTTGATTTTGTCCCTTACATAGTTTGCGCACACCTCCGGAAAAAGAACCAGAGGAGTTGTACAAACAATTAACTTGTTGAATTTCAACAGTTCACTTGTCAAATTCGGGCGGTTCAGATTTTATTTTCAAAGTTCTTATTAAAATGCATTGGACGTTATTTCATTTTTGGGAGTTCGCATTTAGCAAGTCGGAAGTTTATTTTAAACGCGCCCGAAGTTCACCTCATACGTGCTGCAAGTTTATTTTTATGTCAGTAAAAAAATATTCAAATCATGAGAGTGGAAAAAAATGTTCATAATTTGTTGTCACGAAGCTCTCAGATTTATTTTTTATTACTTCTGAGAAGTTCACTTTAACCGTGTCCGGAGTTCACTTTAAAGGTAACGGGAGTTCATCTCAACCGTGTAGGAAGTTTACTTTTTTTTGGACTTCCCTTAAATAGTTAGAAGTTCGCTTTGCATCCGGGGAGTCCACTTCGAATACGTCAGAATTTCTTCTCGGCCACGTCATATAATTTTATTTTTTCTCGGAAGTTCATCAAGAAAATAAAAGAAAGTTCATTATTAATTTTTGATAAGTTCAATTTAAACTGAACATAAGTTCACCTTGAATGTGTCGAAAGTTCAAATTAAAATTAAAATGTGTTCGACGTTAAATTTTGTCGGGAGTTCGCTTTGAACAAGTCGGAAGTCACATTTAAACGCATCGGAAGTTCACCTTGTACACGCTGCAAGTTTCTGTTTATGTTGGAAAAAAATTCAAATCATAAGAGTGCAAAAAAATGTTCGCATTTTTTTTTCACGAAGTTCACTCTTAAAAAATTTTGAAGTTCAATGTATACAATATCGATGCCCACTCCTAATAACAATATAATGAAAAATGAAAAAAAAATACTGAAAACAGCAGTTAGTTTATTTAAAACTGCTTTTAAATCTTGAAGAATTTGGAAAAATGATCAACACGAAAAAGATGCGCAATTTTCATACCTTTCCAACGGTATTTCATTTGCATCGTTTGGACAAAACGTTTAAAAACTACAACAAAAACAGTGCGGGGTACAGAACAAAAAAATTCGCGATCGGAAGTTCACAATCGCACACCCAGAGGTTCACGAACCTGTAGAACGAAGTTCGGATGCTCTGTTTTTTTGGGCAGAAATCATACGCATAAAAGTCATCACTTAGAGCTCCGTTTGTCCAAATCGACCGCCGCCACATGCAATTAGCAAGGATATAAGTCTATTTTAACACTCCCATGCCGAGTCATCAAATTCGAACACCACAAAAGTGCCAATTTTGAATCGTTCCCATCGTGTGTTGTTTATCTGTTTTTCGTATTTTCAAAATTAGTCAAAATCCGTAATGAATTTGAAAAATATTTCTATACGAAAAATTTGCGTCTACTCAATATCTTTCCAACGCCATATCATTTGTTACGTTTCGATAATCGGTTTGAAAGTAATTGGCAAAAAACAGTCCGCTGGACATAAAAATTCAGAAAACAGAATTGTTTATTTTTGAATCTGCTCTTAAACCGTAAGAAATTTCGAAAAATGGACAGACATAGCAAAGGTGCGCATTTTTCATAGCTTTCCAACGGTGTATCATTTGTATCAATCCGACAAGCGGTTTGAAAATGGTGGCCAAAAAACTGTGCGAAAATAGAAAACTTCGCAAAAACCGAGTGTAGTATTTCTGAAATTGTTTAAAAACCGTAAAGAATTTGGAAAATCCATCCAGACGAAAAAGGTGCGCATTTTACATAGCTTTCTAACAGCATATCATTTGCATCGATCCGACGAGCGGTTTGAAAACGGCGGCCGAAAAACAGTACGAAAACAGAGAAATTCGAGAAAAGTGAGTGTAGTATTTCTAAAATTGTTTTAAAACCGTATAGAATTTGGAAAACCAGTCAAAATGAAAAAGGTGCGCAATTTCCGTACCTTTCTAACGGTATATCGCGTGCATCATTCCGATAAACGGTTCGAAAATTGCGTTGAAAATACTGTCCGCAAAACAGAAAATCTGGGAGTTCCGTACGAAAGTTAACATAGTATACGAACGGAAGTTCAGAAAAGGTGCTCTGAATAGTTATTCAGAAACTGGTTCTTGAATAGCTGTTATATAACCTCCTATATACCCAACATGTGCATACCCGAGTTATATGTGTCATCTACATACCCAAAATGTACTATATTCCTTCCAGGTGCCCGGGCACCAGGGAGCATCTGTTAATTTACCTATATATATATATATATATATATATATATATATATATATATACACACACAATATAAGATGCAAACAATAGCATAACATCGAAATGTAATGCGACGTGATATGGTCCTTGCGCCGATAGTCTCCTTCGCGACCACAGTTTATAAACAATTTATCAAACCTACCTTGACCATATCACATTGCCCCTGCAAAATAAAGTTAGACGCTTTCTATTTTATCTTTTGCATATTTTACGTGGCTTGGGGCTTTCGTAAATAGAACCGATTTCATACCTACGAACCTATGACCACAACAACGATCAAATAGTCGCTATTTATGTATCCCTTTTGGGCCCTCCATTGAAAATGCAAAGCCAACTAAAAGAGAGAGAGAGACAGGCACCCGCCAGCCACATATACGGTACAAACCGTATGTCAGTTGTGGAATCAGTCTCGCGTAAGCGTACGCGTAAGGTCGGTCCGGGCCGCTTCATCAACTCGATGCCGCCGGCTAAACAAGTGCACGCTAGAGGATAGCTTCTAAAGAACGATGCCCCCATGAGAACATGGGTTCTAAAACCGGTATAGCTATATCTACGAATAGATCGGCTCTGATACCACTGAAGGGGATCGTAGGCAGAAAACAAAAATTTTCTAACAACGATAACCTTATACTAGCCAGGATCTACTCTATGCAGATATACTATACGGTAAAAGACGGTATACATACCCTTGTAGACCGTAAGCGTCGACGATCAAAAGATCTGTTTCGATGACGACGCGTGATGAAGACGACGTAGCCGACCTCGAGGTCGCGAAGATCTTGACGCGACGAAGACGGCGATGACGATGAGGGTGACGCCGTCCTCATGGTGGTGGAGGCAAGCACCTCCCAGCACCCCAAGTGTGGTGCCTCGCAGGGAGTCGCACACATACGGTGGAGATGACGACCTCCGGGCTCCGATCCAGGGACGAGCAGCGGAAGTAGAAGACTTGGACCGGAAGACCAGCAGCACGGCGGTGTGCATATGGTGGAGAAAACCTCAACCCGTGCACAACCCCAATTGCGGAGTCACGACTTAAATGGGAGAGAGAGAGAGAGAGAGAGAGAGAGAATTTCTGGTGTAATTTCCAAGGCAAGGGGGCACCTCAATATATAGGCGGAGGAGGGAGACCATCTCCCTTGGCTAAGCCATGTGGGACTAAACCCCACATGGCCAGCCGGCCAAGGGGGGGCAGCCGGCCCCCTCATGGCCCTTTGTGGCCCATTCGGCCTCCTCCCATGGTGCGCTGGCCCTGGGGGGAAGTTCCCCCCCTTATGGGCCTTTCTTCCAAAGTTAGGCCCATTTGGAATTGGGGCTGCCAATAAATCCGAAAATAAATAAATAAAAATGTATTTAACTATTAATTAGACTAATTAATATTAAACACATATTATCTAATTTATTTTGGCTCCGAAAACCATTTCGTCAGCCCCCGAACTCCGTCGGATATCACCCGGAACACTTCCGATGTGTCCGGAACACTTCCGGTGTTCTTCTCTCTATTTTCTCCTCTACGTCCAAACATGTCATCTCCCCGTAAGTGTGTTACCCTATGGTTCGAGATCTCGCCAGACATAATCGAGACACGCTCTCCGATTAATGACTAATCCGTGGACCTTGGATACCCAGGATTAATCCCTGTGAGATAACGAATACCTTTTTCGTTCGAACCTTAGACGTCGAGTCTTAATGGCGATACTTAGCGTGTCCGAGACTCGTTCATAGATATCATGATACCTAGCTTGATCTCGTTACCGACAACATTATTCTTTACTCGTCCGTGATATTATGTCCTCGTGACCTAGTCACACGCTTGCAAGCTCATTGACATAATTTCACCGAGTGGGCCCTAGAGTATCTATCCTGCTATGCGGATTGGCAAATCCCGCTCTTGACCCCTCGTCTCAAAATACCCCCTTCCGATACCCGAGAGGGACACCGTTATTGTCATACTATATAAGTGATGACGTTTGATGCAATCAAAGCATCTTCCAGGAATAGCGATAAGAGTTGATCTCACGGTCAAAGGCGTAATGACTACGTCCTACAAATATTGGGTATGTCCATCACATCATTCTACTAATGATATGACTCCATTGTCAATTGACACCAATGTCACATGATCGGGAAACCTCGATCATCGATTGCACAATGAACTAGTTAAATAGAGGCTACTAGGGACCTGATTGTTTATCTACCACACGTGTATTAATGTTTCTTCTTAATAAAGTTACAGCATGGTATAAAACATATTATGAACAATTGAGATATGACAAATAAACTATCTTTATTAAGTGCCTCTAGGGCATATCTCCTTCATCCTTCCGATACCCGAAAGTGTCACCTTTATTGTCACGCTATATAAGACATGCCGTTTGATGCGATCAGCCGCATCTTCCAGAAGCAGAGATTTGATATGATCTCACAGTCGAAGGTATGAACACTACGTTTCTATATTTTGGGTATGTCCATCACATCATTCACCCAATGACATGACTCCGTTGTCAACCGACGTAATTATCCATGATCAGGAAACCTTGATCATCTGTTGCCCAACGAACTAGTTTAAATAGAGGCTACTAGGGACCTGGTTGTTTTCATACCACACGTGTATTAATGTTTCCGCGTAATACAGTTATAGCATGGTATTAAAACATATTATGAACAATTGAGATATGACAAATAAAATCACTTTACTAATTGCCTCTAGGGCATATCTCCAACAAGCGGAGCTGGGAACCTCTCCCGAATCTATCCATCAAGAAGCTCGTGTGCAAATTCAGGCAATGGCAGCAATAACTCTAGAAGATCTATCAGCTGCAAATCCTTCAATGTGTGGATCATCTCCAAATTCTCCTCTAATTGCATCTTGTGTATTTTATCTTCCTGCACCACCATCGACAAGTACTCCTGATGTCTCAACTACTGCACCATCATCGACATATCCTCAAGGCGAGCAGTAAATACTCAAGAAGCTTCACCCCCATCTTTGTGAGGTGATTCAATGACAAAGGGGAAGTGATATTAAAGCTTCAAGGGGCGATTTTTGGGGAGAATGAAGAAAGTTGAAGTTGCAAGCCTTGTTTTTTATTCGATTCTTGTAATGGCTTGTAAACTTCTTTAGGTCTGTGATGCTGTACTATGCTACTATCTGCGACATGCCGAACTTTTGTTCTGTAATGCATGTCCTATCTTTCGTGCATCAATTTCTCGTGCATTTGTGTTTTCTTCATGCATATCATACACAATGCACCCCACGGATTCCAATATATAGGGGGATCTCTTCACGTCCTCAATCTATGTGCACTTGCATTCAAACGCAAATTTCAAACAGTGCACATGTTTAGGGGGGGCCTCACAATATCAAGGAAACTCAAAACCAATATCTTCATCAACTTTCATATCCTATGAAGCTTTAATCGTATTGTCATCGAGCACCCAAAAAGGGGGAGATTGAAAGTGCATCTAGTGCCCTCCTAGTGGGTTTTTGATGATTGATGACGACACGGATAAGGGACTAACATGTTTATCTAGTCTACACAGGAACATAGTCTCAGAAGTTGGTTTAACCACCATGAAGACGACCCCTCAAAAAGACGTTGAAGTTAGCACTAACGAAAAGACTCAAGACGCAAACACTGGCTTGATGCATGAAGCGAACCTGGCGTGTTTGAGGACTAGTAGCTGAACGACATTGAAGCCAGTACGAGTTGAAGACTGAAAGACGTAGATGCTGCCTTGAAGCAAGGAGCAATTCTGGTGTGCTTGAAGACTCGAAGCCGAACAAGGATGAAGACCATAGCGTCTTATTTATAGCTTTGAGTCAAATAGGAACAACCGTACTATTAAGGGGGGTTAGATCTTCAAGGCCGAACATGAAACTTGTTGTGGGTGCTCAACTCAACCCAATATCTTTTCACAACATACACCTCCTTTGGAAATCTCTTGAGGTATCTGTTCGTTTGAATATCTTGAGACCCTAGCTTGAACACACATGGTTGAAGTAGAGGCCGTGGCCTAGTAAACCTAGGTTGAGTCTAGTGCCTCATGTATGAAAAGCTGATGCCTGGGAGTTAGGGCTTCATGGCCATGATTGAGCCCTAGGTGATTGATGCATACGTGCACAATGCCAGTTGACGAAGACAACCTCAGTTGAAGACAAGCCGTTATACTCATCTGCACAAGGTTATCCTTTTACAATGGCGAGATCTCTAGAGCACCTATAAATAGCACCCGAGCCCCAGTGGGTAGGGTTGGCGAACTGAGCTGAATTCTAGATCGTTGCGATCTACTCTGTCGAGTTCTCCCCTCCTTCTCTCTCACTTTTATTCCTATCCTTAGAGAGTTGGATTCTTTGAGTTTGGTTGAGCACAAAACAAGTGAGGGCTGTGGCCAACAAGATCTGCTCATTACCCTTGGTGATTTGGCATCTCCTAGACGGTTGGGTGTCCACCGTCGAGCATCCAAAGTGTGGACTTTCCGCGGCAAGTTTGTGAAGGTCTGGAGATCACCTACCGAAGATCTGGCATTAGAGATCGGGCCAAGCGGGTGATGCTTGTGCTAGCGGAGAAGAAGGTTCAGTTCACGATAGGGTGATGCTCGTACAAAAGCGGGTGATGCTTGTAGGTCAGAGCGGGATGCTGATGAGCTAGGATGCATGCGTGCACAACCTCTCCAAACGGAGACGTAGAGCTGGTGCCAACAGCTCGAACTCCGGGAAACAAACAGGTGTACTCGTCTCCTTTACTCTTTACATTTCTGTTTGTTTTACGCCTGATGTGTTATCCGTTTCTCTGGTTGAAGCTCTTATTTGATCTGTTTTGTCTTCATCCTGTCTAAATTGCTTCAATCAGTGTGTATCTGTCTCAGGCTTCATCCTGTTATTCCTGCAATTCGCTTATCGATTCTGCAAATCTTTTTTAGATTGCAATCATTTACGTTAACTCCTATTCACCACGCCTCTAGTCGTCATATCCCGATCTTTCAGTTGCCCAAACAAATACGTTTTCTTTGCTGCTATTTTTCAAAACAGAATCTATCTTTTTTTGCAAGAGTGGCCCTTTCGAGCATTCATATTATTCTTTTTGGGTCTTAACCACTTGAGCAATCTTTCTGGACATTTAAAACAAAGTTGTTTTGGAGTTCTTCGCAATAGCTAGGATTTTATCTATGGCACTAATGTCTCCCCGCAGAAAAAGAATGGGAGAGTTTTTTGTGGTGAAGTTTTTTCATAGGGAATGAAGGAACACTAAACTGAGAATCATCCAAGAATAGGTGAAAACCTTAAGCTTGGGGATGCCCCCGCATCCCCTCTACATCAACAACACCTCGGTTTGCAAACCTTCTGACTTTGTTTTTTGTTATATTGCATCTCTACATTAGCTATAAGACCACCATCTAATAAATGAGATGAATGTTATATCTATCAATAATGATCATGTACTAAAATAAAAATGAAATAGGATGCACCCAAAGAAAGGGAAAAGGATAAATAGTTACAGGTTGAAAGTATGATCACTTTTGTGTAATGTTTTATTGTCGAAGTGAATTGGATTAAATAAGTGTCATATTTAGTACTAGGTTTCCTTTTCCTCATGAATGTTGAATAATATTTGATATTGCACTATAGGAAATGGACTGTACTATGGGCAATGTTGCATTCTTTCTTTTAGTGGTCAACTTTCTCCATTTGCTAGCCTTTCACGCACTAGCATGATATAGTGCTTGTGCATCCAAACTCCCTTGAACCAAGTTATTTTCCTATTTGTGTCCACCATACCTACCTATTATGTGGTATTTCACCGCCACTCCAAGTAAATTTTCGCGTGCCATCTTTAAACTTTCAAAATTGTCCTTTTTGTGTATGCTTCACAGCTCATGGGGGCGTAGTCTATGGGGACCACCAACTTGAAGGCACAATCACCCTTTAGGATAGAATAAAAGTTGGAATAAGATGAGGGCACAAACCCTCCTATGTTTATTAAGGGTGGTAAATAAAATAAAAATGAAAATAAAATAAAAAGAAGCAAAAAGTGACATAGAAAATCAAATAAAGATGTATGAATAAATAAAAATGCTTTTCCTTAGAGGTTATGTAGGGAATTTTTGTAGGATTGAGAGTGACATTGGGGGATGAATTATTACTGAAGCTATGTTGTCATATGTGGAAGTGTTCAATGGATCCATGAAATGATATTGACATCATGCCCTTCTTCTTTTGGCTGGATAATTAAAGGGGGTATGAGATAGTTCGAACCCAATGTTAACCTCAAGATTAATTTTATTCTCTATGTATCATTTAATGAATGGGACATTTAGAAACAAAAAAAAGAGTCCAAGTAAGATGCTTATGATAGGGGCAATGGTAGCCATAGACTATGAAACCGTTGACGTGAAGCTACACCTCTCAAAATGTTTTATATTCTATTTTAAACAATAAGCTCTGGCACATGTTAATCCCTGCTTCCCTCAGCGAAGGGACTATCTTGTTTTTCTATTCATCCTGAGTCAAGAGATGCAAGTCTCTTAAAAATCTTTATTGACCAAAACTTAGGAACAATTCCTCAACATGAGCATTACTTATGTTTACACCATGCGCATCTTTCGCATGCACAAATTTGCATCCTTGTCTCAAAGTACTTTGAAAAAGTAATGTACTGCATGATTTCTTATTGTTCTTCACTCTTGTAGATTATGTTATTTATTACTTAATATGATAATGGCTTGCTGCTCTTAACTTAGCAATAAAATATTATACTATGAGTAGATGTGATCATGCTTAAACTTTGTATCTATGATAATAAACTCCAAAGTCCATAATTTTTATCATCCATATGCTTGAGGACGAGCATAGATTAAGCTTGGGGATGTAGATACGTCGGAAACGTATATATGAACTTTGTAGTTTATTATATGAATATCTCATATATTCGCATCATATCATTAGTTTTCACCATTGATTTTAATGTTTCTAGGATTTCCCATGAAATCTCTTTATTTGGTATATAACTGTGTGAAGCAGAAAATCCCTGTTTTCGCGTATTGTGGACTTTCACAAACCTTTCCGAACTCAAACAGATCTGGAATTTTTGCCACATCATTTTTATCAAGAACGAAGACTAGGGGATTAAGAAGCTCACGGGAGGAGGCCGGAGGAGCCAGATGGGCCTCACCGCGCACCCTACCCCTCCCCACCACCCAGGCGCGCGGTGGAGGGCATCTGGCCCGTCGGCCGTATGATTGCCTTAATTCTTTCGCCTACTGGTACGTCTTGACCTAAAACCGACTATATTTATGCCCCCTTCGTGGCTTCCAGAGAGAGGCGGCGCCACGATCGAAACACCAAAATAGTAGACAGAAACTCCGCCACCGACGAAGATTGGAGGGGGAAACGACTCCGCAGCCATCCCCGGTTGCACCTCTGACCTCTCCAACGTCTTCACCATCGCGCCATGATTAGAAGGGAGTACTCCACCACTGGACTACGGGTTTGTGGCAGTAGATTGATCTATCTCTCTCTCTGTGTTATCATGTTTAGAACCATATGAGCTGCCCTACAAGATTATGGTCATCTATGTAATTCCTTTATGGTGGATCTGTTGATTATGAGATAATTTTTGAGATGCAATTTCAGTTTGTGTTTGATGTATTTATAGATGCATATTATTACGTCGTTCATGTGTACATGTTCGGATCAAACTAATATGGTAGGACGCGAGAGGGGGAACGTGTATGTTAGATGGAGTAAACTTGTAGTAGCAATTGGATAGTGACAGAAAATTTGGGAACTACTATGGTTTTTACCTTTCTATGTTTATCTCACTAGGGAGAATGAGATACAGTGTTCTTTGTCCATCTAGTGACAGTAAAGATGGTCTCGTATATTCGAGGTAGTGCATGAGATATCCAACATCATGTCACCACTTAAAGCAATACTCTGTGCCGCCATGTAAAAGTGCAGTCACTTAAATCTAGGTGTGCTTGGTTGTACCCATACTTAGAGGAGTATTAGAGAGATGTGTTGAATCAACTCTCATTAGGATGTCATTCCCATATGAATGCGAATCAGACACAACAATAAAAGGTGGCATAGCTTTTATCTAGAAGTGCTATATTCATGCCACCATATTTATGAGAGAGATGTCAAGTGAACCCATGAACCCCTGTCCACTTTTTACTATAAGAAAACATTTTTACTTTACTTTACTTGTATTTACATTTTCTGCACTAAATTATACCAAAAATATAAAAACATTTATTTTACTTGCGATTACAATTTTCATCTTAGCTCCCACGTCAATAGCTCTTTCTGACGCCGTTGCTTTTGTTTTTATATAGCTTACATTGTTATCATCTCATTTCTAATACACCGTGTTTCCTGACAAACGTCACGGTTGAGTTGAAGACACAAAGCTATTTCTTCATATTTTACAGGTATTGCTTGAAGAGGGAGAAGGAGAGCCTAGAGATGCTTGTGTTTGATAATAAACCCCGAGTCATCTCTGTGGGGAAAGAGCCACTTGCTACAACACTCTGCGCTTGGAGTCCCAACGAATTGGTAGACACGTAGTTTGTTGCCATCACTGGCCGCATGGTTTGGTTGGCTTGGCCGGTGCGCTGCTGGCGCACGTGCGAGACAGTGTGCTGGTCGGCCAGCTCCTGTCGGCTGCTTCCTACTCACGCGGAGAGAAGGCAGGGGCAGCACGCCTCCCTTAGCGGGCAAATGGAGGCGGAGTGCTGCTGCGGTCGGGTGGTGGAGAGGCGTGGCTGCCTGTGCCGGCGGGTGGACTGAGGCGGGCAGGAGGCATGCACGCGGCGAGATAAGCATGGACAACTGCTTGCCCACGTGCATGGATGGGGTAGGAGCGGGTGCGCAGCGGCCGAGGATAGGAGAGTCGTTCGATCTACGGCAATCCAATGGCTTCGATCTGCGCCACATCACCGATCCGCCACACCTCGCTCTTGACCAATGAGAGCAAAGCACGCGGGCCGTGTGTTTCTTCGGTGAGGGACTTTGCCGAGTGCTACACTCGGCAAAGGTTTTTCCTTTTTTTCTGTTTTGGAAGGTTTGCATTACAAATTATTATACAAGAAAAAGATAGTTTTTTATCTTTGCTGAGAGTAACGGTCGGCAAAGGTGGGCACTTTGCCAAGAGCCAAATGTGAGGCTCATGGCAAAGCTAACGCGCAGTCATATTTCCATCACCCGCGACAGGCGGGACACGTGTCCACCTTTTTTGCCGAGAGCGCTTATTTGCCGTGAGTTTTCCGGGTCTTTGCCGATAGAGAAACGTTGCCGTGTTTTTTTTATAATTTTCAGTGAGCTAATTCGTTGCCGTGAGTTTTGTTGACGACACTCGGCAAAGATTGCCTTTGCCGTGTACCCAACGGAATGCTCTCGACAAAGACCGAGACACACGGCAAACCGCCGTTTTCCCGTAGTGAAGGAGTAATATTTACATCGAGAGACCTCAGCCACAATGTTACACGTGTGTGTGCACAACCTACCTTGCGAGGTGGATAGCTTTCAGCTACGACTGTTCTTCAGCATGCAGGTTTTTAACGGATGCATCCTCGAGGCGAGGTTGGTGCGGAGGTGGAAGGGCCGGCGTGCGTCTTCTGCCGAACCAAATCAGCATAGTCATGACCATCTTATATATGGGATTGTCGCTATTGTATGCTACAGGCTACTTAATTCGTTAAATTGCCTTCATGGAAAACAATATCACATATCACTAGTGCAGAAATGCTTATAAGCAATCTACATTAGTGGCTCGCCACAAAGTGTGGCTTGCCAAAATGACCACACGCCACCAATAACATATTACTAGTGGCGTGTGTATATATGGACACGCCACTAGTAACCAGTTTACTAGTGGCGTGTACATATGGACATGCCACTAGTAACAAGTAACTAGTGGCGTGCCTGGTGCAGATGATACGTTTCACGCGCAAACATCCAACGGATCGCTAGACCCTGGGAGTCGATCCGTGGGGAGTCTTCTCCAGCCAATCATATCGAACGAAACAGCCTCCCGCGGATCGCCCTGGCAAAGACAATCTGAGCCGTCCACGACCAATCGATCCAACGTCCCAAAACTCACCTCTCCCCCCGAAAGCACACAACGCACGCATGTGGAAAAAAAACTAGACCGACGAAACAACGCCACGCCTTCGTCTCTCGCTCCGCACGCACATGCGGGACAACTCTCTCCCTCGATCCCCTTTTCTCTCCGCCTGCGCCGGTGGTGGCCACCGCCGCCGCTCCCAAGCCACGCGGCCTGCCGGCGCAGCTCCTCCCGACTGATTCCATCGCCGACTGACGCCCTACCTCCCCGCGTCCTCAACCACGAGCCGCCGCCGTTAACCCTAGCTGTTGGCCTGCCGGCCGGCCTCGTGCGGTGCGCCTGGGCCTTGTCGGACGCGTTCACCAGCCGCCTCCCTAGTGCCCGAGCCCGCCACCGTCGCCGGCATGGAGGCCTTCTACAGCCAGATCGACGGGGTCGCCCACACCGCGCGTGGCCGAGGGTGCTGCAGGCCGGCGACCTCGATCCCCTTTCTCACCGGCACGTCCCCTCCATCGTCCTCGTCTCCCCCAGCATGGGCCCCAGCGCCTCCGCCAAGACATAGGGGCGAGCCTGCTAGAACGGCGTTGACGACGACGCGTAGAGGACCTTGACGGCGACCACAACCTATTTTTTTTGTTTTCTGAAATTGTTACTAGTGGCGTGCTAGTTCAATGGCACGCCACTAGTATTTGCGTTAAATGTGGCGTGCGGGCGGCATGCCAGTAATATCCATTATCAGTAGCGCTGTATTAGTGGCATGCCACCCACACGCCACTAATAACGAAAATGGCACGCCACTAGTAGCCTTTTCTGTACCAATGTATGCACCTAAGACATAACCTATGAGGTTCTAGGAAGAATAAGTGCTTAATATTCTTGTCATGATGATAAAAGTAGCACGTTTACTCCCTTGCCAGATGCGCCTTCCAAGTTTGTCCTTGGTTAAGATTACATATTTTCGAATGTACCACGTAAATATTTTAATTTTCAATGGCACTTTCATTTTTCAAATGTGCTTATTATCAAGTAGCCCATCTGAATGGACTAGTGCTTTGTACCTGGAATCCACCAAGAATAGGAGGTGTGATTCTGGTTATGAGAAACATAAGATGAAACTGAGACCAAATCACGACCAGAAGCAACAATTCAAACTCAAAAAGAAAACTCTTTATAAATTTGTTGCTGGAAGAGTATGAGATTGCCGTAATATGTTGGATGTATTATTGAGCCTCATGGTGAGTATACATAGGCGTATGTGGGATCATCTTGGAGTACAAGTCAAGTTAGGATTGTAGGGAAATAGATCCTAACTCTATCCTAAACTACCATAACAACCGTATATGCCTATACTCTAACACTCCCCCAAAGTCGTAGCGGTAGCGTCGTGAACAACAAGAACGTCGCAGACGGTCAGACTGGAGTAGAAACCGAAGTATATCGGTGGGCTGACATCCCCGCGCAGTAGTAGCGGGAATGTCGTGGACGATGTCACGGCGCGGACGCTTGAACTGTAGAGCAAGCAGATGAGGTACTCAGGCGAGCTCGAGGTTGTAGCCCTTTGTGCCGATGTCGAGGTAGCCGAGAGCGTTGGGCAGTGTAGCCATGGTCGAGGAAGTCGGATGAGGAGACGCTTTGGCCGGTGTCATGGTCGGGGTCGTCGGTGTCGTGGTAGCTGCAAAAGATACCGCGTGCGCCAGGTGTGCGGTTGACGGAGACGCGTCGAGGCAGTCGATGCAGTCTAGGCCGTCGAGCACGAGGTGCAGCCCTAGTTTTGCCGGAACCAGGCGCACATCATGGTTGAAGACATACTCCGGTTTTTCTAGAACCGGGTAGACAAGAAAGAAATTGGTGACGCAGTCTTGGCTTATGGAGAGGGGGTAGTCGGGTGCCGAAGAAGACGTTGTCAAAGCCGATGAAGATGAGGCGCCGATCCGAGCTTGCCAAATTCGGGGACGCGTCGGGGACGAAGGCACGTGCCGGTGTTGCCAGTACCAGGCGTGCGAAGACGGTGACCATCACGAATCGTGGTGGATTTAGACGAAGAAGGCGGCAAAACCAACAGAGGCTTGGAGGAGCCATGTTGGACCTCCGGAGAGGCGCGGCGGCAATAGTCGAAGTAGGCGAAGTACCCGACAGTGATGGAGACCAGTAGCGGCGGTGGTGTCGATGTTGTACAGCGACGTTGTTGGGATACCAGGGCAGCCTGCCAAGGGGCGCGGTAAACTGCCGAGGGGGCTACGGCAGCCGAGACAACCTGGGGGGCTGCGGTAGCCTGCCGGGGGTCCGTGGTAGCCTGCCGGGAGGCCGCGGTAGCGAGAGACCGCGACAGGTGGGGAGGCAGGCGTGCACGTTAGGGGGGCAAACCCGGCGGCGAAGTAGGTGGCGTGCCCGGCGGCGAGGCAAGAGGTGTGCCCGACGGTGACGACCATGGGCGACGGCGCTGCGACCCGAAGGGGTGACGCAGCGGCAACCCGTTGCTCGATCGGTGGTAGGCGTGCGTACTCGGGGACGTGCTTGGCGGAGACGTGCGCATGATCGGTTGATCAGACCGACGGCGGCGCTATAAGCGTCATGGCGTGGACGATGGCGCGCAGATCGGAGTTGATGTCGACTTTGTCGGTGATGTCCCGGTCGATGAGAACGAAGAAGGACCGGCGACGGACACCGCGCGGGCGAGAGCAGCCGGCTGCGACGCATGAAGGCTAAACTATCAGAATTGCGAAAGAATCACAATTCACTTCAGAATCAAACCACATGCATGTACACGGCAAAACTGTTGGGCCACCCCAGGAACAAAACGTGATGTCTCCTACGCGATATCATGCATGTAGACAACGACGTTGGCACGAATCCATCTGTCCGAAAGAGGCTCGTACGCGTGTCGTGTCGTTGCTTGATGTCGGCACGGCCTCTCCATGAAGGATGACGCGATATGATGTTACACACCTACCACAGCAGGTAAGTGCCTACTCCACCTCATATCGCGTCGTCCCTGCTGGTTGGTGTGGAGTAGGCACTTACCTGCTGTGGTAGGTGTGTAACATCATATCGCGTCGTCCTTCATGGAGAGGCCGTGCCGACATCAAGCAACGACACGACACGCGTACGAGCCTCTTTCGGACAGATGGATTCGTGCCAACGTCGTTGTCTACATGCATGATATCGCGTAGGAG
Source organism: Poa pratensis (assembly GCA_947311845.1). NCBI lineage: Eukaryota > Viridiplantae > Streptophyta > Magnoliopsida > Poales > Poaceae > Poa > Poa pratensis. Next base: position 5,315,136 of record CAMZMU010000089.1, read on the forward strand.
ACATCACGTTTTGTTCCTGGGGTGGCCCAACAGTTTTGCCGTGTACATGCATGTGGTTTGATTCTGAAGTGAATTGTGATTCTTTCGCAATTGTGATAGTTTAGCCTTCATGCGTCGCAGCCGGCTGCTCTCGCCCGCGCGGTGTCCGTCGCCGGTCCTTCTTCATTGTCATCGACCAGGACGTCTCCGCCATGCAAGCACGTCCCCGTGTACGCACGCCTACCACCGATCGAGAAACGGGCTGTCCCTGCGTCACCCCTTCGGGTCGCAGCGTCGTCGCCCATGGTCGTAACCGCCGGGCACACCTCCTGCCTCGCCGCCGGGTTTGCCCCCCTAACGTGCACGCCTGCCTCCCCACCTGTCGCGGTCTCTCGCTACTGCGGCATCCCGGCAGGCTGCCACGGACCCCCAGCAGGCTACCGCAGCCCCCCAGGTTGTCTCGTCTGCCATAGCCCAGTCGGCAAGTTACCGCGCCCCCTTGGCAGGCTGCCATGGTATCCCATCATTGTCGCTGTACAACATCGACACCACCGCCGCTACTGGTCTTTGTCACCGTTGGGTTCTTCGCCAACTTCGACAATTGCCGCCGCGTCTCTCCAGACGTCAAACATCGCTCCTCCAAGCCGTCGTTGGTTTTGCCGCCTTCTTCGTCTAAATCCACCACGATTCGTGATGGTCACCGTCTTCGCACGCCCAGTACTGGCAACACCGGCACGTGCCTTCGTCCCCGACGCGTCCCTGAGTTTGGCAAGCTCGGATCGGCGCCTCATCTTCATCGGCTTTGACAACGTCTTCTTCGGCACCCGACTACCCTGTCTCCGTCTGCCAAGACTGTGTCACCAATTTCTTTCTTGTGTACCCGGTTCTGGCAAAACCGGAGTATGTCTTCAACCACGATGTGCGCTTGGTTCTGGCAAAACTAGGGCTGCACCTCGTCCTCGACGGCTCGGACTGCATCGACTGCCTCGACGCGTCTCCGTCAACCGCGCACCTGGTGCACACGGTATCTTTTGCGGCTACCTCGACACCGGTGACCCTGACCATGACATCGACCATGACATCGGCCAAAGCGTCCCCTCATCTGACTTCCTCGACCATGGCTACACCTCCCAGCGCTCTCGGCTACCTCGACATCGGCACAAAGCGCTACCACCTCGCCCGAGTACCTCATCAGCTTGCCGTACAGTTCAAGCGTCCGCGCCGCGACATCGTCCACGACGTTCCCGCTAATACTGCGGGGGGATGTCAGCCCACCGATATACTTCGGTTTCTACTCCAGGCTGACGGTCCGCGACGTTCTTGTTGTTCACGACGCTACCGCTACGACTTTGGGGGAGTGTTGGAGTATAGGCATATACGGTTGTTATGCTAGTTAAGGATAGAGTTAGGATCTATTTCCCTACAATCCTAACTTGACTTGTACTGCAAGATGATCCCATGTACGCCTATATATACTCGTCCATGAGGCTCAATAATACATCCAACATATTACGCCAATCTCATACTCTTCCAGCAAAAAATTTATAAAGAGTTATCTTTTTTAGTTTGAATTGTTGCTTCCGGTCGTGATTTGGTCTCAGTTTCTTTTGTTTCTCATAACCAGAATCACACCTCCTATTCGTGGTGGAATCCAGGTACAAACCACTAGTCCATTCAGATGGGCTACTTATAAATAATAAGCACATATGAAAAATGAAAGTGCCATGGAAATTAAAATCTTTACGCGGTACATTCGAAGATATGTAATCTTAACCAAGGACAAACTTGCAAGGCGCATCTGGCAAGCGAGTAAACGTGTTGCTTTTATCATCATGACAAGAATATTAAGCACTTATTCTTCCTAGAGCCTCATAGGTTATGTCTTAGGAGCATACACTAGTACAAAAAAGCCTACTAGTGGCGTGCCATTTTCATTATTAGTGGCGTGTGGGTGGCACGCCACTAATATGACGCTACTGATAATGGATATTTGTGGCGTGCCGCCTGATGTCTACGCATGCTTCTATTCTTGTAGACAGTGTTGGGCCTCCAAGTGCAGAGTTTTCTAGGACAGCAGCAAGTTTCCCTTAAGTGAATCACCCAAGGTTTATCGAACTCAGAGAGATAGAGGTCAAAGATATCCCTCTCAAGCAACCCTGCAATTAAGATACAAGAAGTCTCTTGTGTCCCCAACACACCCAATACACTTGTCAGGTGTATAGGTGCACTAGTTTGGCGAAGAGATATTAAAATGCAAGTGATATGGATGATTATAAGTGGTAATTGCAATCTGAAATAAAAATGGCAGCAAGCAAACATGAGACAAAATGAGAGTAAACGGTGTTTCAATGCTTGGAAATAAGGCCTAGGGATCATACTTTCACTAGTGGACACTCTCAACAATAATAATATAATTGAATACATAGATATTTCCTCTTCATTATGCTACTCTGAACAATTCTCCTGTTGGATAACGAACACCAATTCACTGTGTAGGGCTATAACAGTACACCTTAAAGTCGCATTCCACATCTAGGGAACCCCACACTGTCAACTTGAGCGCCCTAAATAGTACTAGACAAACACCACAATTTCATAGAGACATCCAACACAAATAATAACTCATGATAAGTATTCCTGTAATATTTAGCCTAAGAGCCACACACGGTGCGCACACTGTCAACTTCGCACCATGGGACAAAGGTGACTCTGGAGTTTACATTAATAAAACCACTCAAGTAGCATATAAGATAATGAAGAGTAACATCTATGGATTCAACTAGATTACAAAGCTCATGATCACATAAAGATCACACCATGGGAGAGAGAGATAAACCACATAGCTACCGGTAGAGCCCTCAGCCCCGATGAAGAACTACTCCCTCTCATCATGGGAGGCAGCAACGGCGATGAAGATTGTGGTGGCGTCGATGGAGATGGCTCCGGGGGCAATTCCCCGTCCCGGCAGGGTGCCGAAACAGAGACTTCTGTCCCCCGAATTAGGGTTTTTGGTGGCGGCGGAGCTACGGAAATCTTCTGGAGAAATCGTCGATTCTTTTAGGGTTTTCGCGTCGGGGGAATAAGTAGGCGAAAGGGCGGCGGCTGGAGACCCCCGAGGGGCCCACACCACCCTAGGGCGCGCCAGGGGGGACCCGCGCCCTAGGTGCGTGTGGGGCCCTCCTGGCTCCTCTTCGTTGCTCCTTTGGACCTTCAGGTGTGTTCTGATAAAATAGGCCCCTCCGTGAAGTTTCGTCCAATTCCGAGAATATTTCCAGACTAGCTTTTCTGGAATACAAAAACAGCAGAAAACAGGAACTGGCACTTCGGCATCTTGTTAATAGGTTAGTCCCAAAAAATGTATAAAAGTGATATAAAGTAGATGCAAAACATGTAGCAATTGGTATAAAACAGCATGGAACATCAAAAATTATAGATACGTTTGAGACGTATCAGCATCCCCAAGCTTAGTTCCTGCTCGTCCTCGAGTAGGTAAACGATAAAAACAAAATAATTTTTGAGGTGACATGCTACCATCATAATCTTGATCAAATAATATTGCAAGGCACATGTAAATGAATGAAGTGATCCAAGTCAATGGTCTATAATTTGCTACCAAATAGATAATGAGTAAACAATGAATCACACAAGCTAAACGTTTTCATGAATAGTACTTTCGAGACAAGCATCAAACAGTTTTGCATAAGTGTTAACTCATAAAGCAATAGTTTCTAATAAAAGGTATTTAATCAACACAAAGGAAGAATTAAGTTTCAGCATTTGCTTCAACTTTCAACATATTTATCTCATGGATATTCAACACAAAGTAGTATAACAAGTCCAATACGTGCATATAACATGTTGTAACAAAGTTGACACTAGTGTTTGCTTGTGGAAGACAGAAAGAATAGGAAAACTGACTCAACATAAAAGTAAAAGAAAGGCCCTTCGCAGAGGGAAGCAGGGATTAAATCATGTGCTAGAGCTTTTAGGTTTTTGAAAGCATATAGAGATTGCATAAAATATTTGATACTCCTCCCAACCTTGCTAACACAAGCCATGGCTAACCGAATCCTCGGGTGCCTTCCATCAATCACATACCATGGAGGAGTATCTATTTTTGAGAGGTGTTTGTTAATTGTCAACGAATGGTAGCGGGTGAGAACAGTATTCTACCTGTCAAACGGACTTTTAAGAGCGGCTCCCATGAAGGACGTTATTTCTACCAGCAAGGCAGATCATCCCTCTTTCTCTTTGGTTTACACACGCAGGTATTTCACTGTTTGTCATTGCTTACTGATGAATCAGGGCAAAAGTGTGAAGAGAATTAATGGTTAAAGTTGTAATTAATTGGGACTGGGCACCCCGTTGCCAGCTCTTTTTGCAAAATTATTGGATAAGCGGATGTATATGCCACTAGTCCAGGTGTAAAAGTCCATTTGACAAATAGAATAAAGAATAACCACACTAATTCCTCATGAGCTAGTAAACATTGACACAAAAAGGGAATAATAACATTTTGAATAATTTAAAGGTAGCACATGAAAAATTTACTTGGAGTGGCAAGGAAATACCACATATAGGTAGTTATGGTGGACACAAATGGCATGGATTTTGGCTCAAGGATTTGGATGCACGAGAAGCATTCCCTCTCAGTACAGAGTTTAGGCTAGCAAGGTTATGTAAGCAAACAAGAATATCAACCCGTACACCAAGTTTTATATGACAAACATATTGCAAACGTTATAAGACTTCATACCGTCTTCCTTGTTAACCAAACCCTGTTATTAGAAAATATCTAGACCTTAGAGATACCACCGATGCAAACCAAATTTTCAACAAGCTTTACGGTAGTTCTTCACTAATAGGCTTAACTCATGTGATGCACAAATTTAATCATGATCTACTTGTTAACTCAAAACAATTGACAAGCATCAAGTTATCCAAATTAGTGATCTACAAGATTAAGCAAGTTTTTCCTTATACCAATTACCACATGCAACATTTTCTGAACCAACCAAACACCAATCAATTTATTTAACAACTCTCCAAACAAATATAAGTGAAGCAAGAGAGTACTTTCTAAAAGAAAGCTAATAGCTCTGACAAGAGATACATGAAAACAAGAGCTAAAAGCTGAACAGCGCTAGATATGAATACTCAACAAATATAAGTGAAGAATAGGAGTATTCTCATGAAAAAGCGGAGCGTGTCTCTCTCCCAATCAAGAATGCTAGGGTCCAGTCAAGCTTTATTGAAAATAAAAGTACTGAAAATAAAAACACACAGACGCTCCAAGAAAAGCACATATGATGTGAAAGAATTAAAATATAGTTTCACTAGAGATGACCTGATAATTTTGCCGATGAAGAAGGGGATGCCTTGGGCATCCCCAAGCTTAGACGCTTGAGTCTTCTTGAAATATGCTGGGGAGATCCATGGGAGCCTCCCCAAGCTTAAGCTCTTCACTCTTCTTGATCCTATTATATCATCCTTCTCTCTTGACCCTTGAAAACTTCCGTCACACCAAACTCAAAGTAAATCTCATTAGAGGGTTAGTGCATAATCAAAAATCACATGTTCTATAAAGACGCAATATGACTTGTTACTTTAAACATTAGCTACTGCCACTGATGTTATGTGAAGCTCTTCCACCCAAAAAAGAATTTCACTCAACACTAGTAAAAGAGAGAATGCAAAATAAAAAGGCATAATCTGTCTAAAACAGAACAGTCCGCAAAGACGAATTTTTTCGAGGCACTTACGACGCTCAGATCGAAAAACTTTGAACTAATGAAAGATTCAGACATTCATAAAGATTACGCACAAAAATTTCAGATTTAATTAACAATCTGGTGATTTTAGGAATTTCGTACAGTGAACAGCAAAAATCTGTTTCTGCGCAGCAATCAAAATTTAGCATCATCTTATCATTAGAGGCTACTCTTGGCACAACAATGCGAGAAAATAAAGATACAAAGGAGTTGCTACAGAAGTAAACAACTCCTTGACTCAATAAAAAAAAATTGCAGAAAATAAAAAATGGGTTTTCTCCCATAAGCGCTTTTCTTTAACGCCTTTTAGCTAGGCATAGTGATTTTTATGATGCTCACATAAAGATGAGAGTTGAAACATAAAAGAGAGCATCAAGAAGCATATATAAAACATGTTTAAATCTAACACTCTTCCTATGCATAGGAGCCTTGTAAGAAAACAAGTCAATGAAAACAAAGTGACTAGCATAGGAAGGCAAAACAAGTGCAACTTCAAAATTTCAACATAAAGAGAGGAGACTTAATATTATTGTGATATATGAAATCGTGTCTCCCTCTCTCATAAGGACCAGTAGGTCTTAAAGTACCCAGCAAATAAAAGCAAATCAAGAGAAAGCTCAAAACTTCATCATAAAGAGAAGAAATTTAGTAACATGAAGATTTCTATACCATATTTTCCTCTCTCAAAATAATTTTCAGTGGCATCATGAATAAACTCAACAATATAGCTATCACATAAAGCATTCTTATCATGATCCACATGCATAAAAGTATCATTACTCTCCACATAAGCATAAACAGTTTCATTAGTAATAGTGGGAGTAAAAGTATCACATCCATCATTGTAATCATCATAAATTGGAGGCATAGAATAATCATAATGAATTTTATCCTCAATAGTAGATGGACTAAAAATATCATATTCATCATTGTAAACATCATATATAAGAGGCATATCATAATCAACATAAACTATATCCTCAATAGTAGGTGGACTGAAAATATCACAATCATTATAATCATCAGTAGCAAAAGGATTTTCAAAAACTTCACTCGGAGGAGAGGTCTCAAATATATAATCATTTGTAGCAAAAGGATTTTCAAAAACCTCAACCTCCCCAAGCTTAGAGCTTTGCATAGCATTAGCAATAATGATGTTCAAAGAATTTATAGTAATAACATTGCTACCATCATGCAAATGATTTTCTATAGGTTTTTTAATTTTCTGTTCAAAACATCATGTCCTAACTCAAGATAAATTTCATATAACTCTCTAATTTTTTTTTTGTTTTCCATTAAGCCTAACTAGTGAAATAAAAACAAGAAACAAAAAGATATAATTGCAGAATCTAAAGGAAATACCTTCGAGCACTCACACGTCAGCAACAGTGCTAGAAAATGTAGCGTACATGCACTTAAAAATTGGCAAGGTACCTGTGTATAGTGCAAATCCCTGGATCGATTCATTTGCACACACAGTTTTAGATGAATACCACAACATTGTATCAATTATTACACGAATGATCCAGACTTGGAAAAATAAATGGTTCGATACATCTTTGCATAGCTTATAGCTAGCTTAAAACAATAAATAAGAGAAGGCATTCCAAGGTCATGGTCATTGCTGGACCTTTCTCAACATGAGGTCCTTCAAAGCTTTTGGAAACTCAGTCTCACATTCCAAGGTCATGGTCATTGCTGGACCTTTCTTGAGTGATTCCAGGAGGCGGGACATCTATAAATAAGAGAAGGCATTTAGAAAGCGAATAGTTAAGAAGTTACAAGAATAATATCAAAAGGTTTTTAGACAGAGAGCAAATAAATTTTTGTCCTATGGGCTTTCTTATTTCTAACCAGACTTAGGGTTTCGAACCTACAGGCAACACAGTGCTCTGATACCATCTGTAGCGTACCTGCACTTAAAAATTGGCAAGGTACCTGTGTATAGTGCAAATCCCTGGATCGATTCATTTGCACACACAGTTTTAGATGAATACCACAACATTGTATCAATTATTACACGAATGATCCAGACTTGGAAAAATAAATGGTTCGATACATCTTTGCATAGCTTATAGCTAGCTTAAAACAATAAAGCAGCGGAAATAAATCTTCAATGAGTCTCCATTCTTCATGATGCGCCACAGGCGAACACATGTTGGTTGTAGACTCGATACCCTTAACGTAAACTCACTCGTCATCAGAACAATCTGCAACAAATAAAATTTTGCAACAGAGTGGGTCAGATACCATTAAAATGGATCTGGCAAGTGACACTGTGGACACTTAATGGAATAACTCTAATAACCTATATGCATATTTGGCTGGTGGAGTTTCAAGGCTATTTTGCATAAAGCCAATTTTGCCTAACACTTTTTAAAACACTTTTCTTTTGTCAAAACATGTATGGCATGAAAACCACCCTCTTGTCTACCTCTGTTCAACCTTCCAAATTTTAATTCAAGAAATTGGAATGATGGGAGCCTCCGTTGCATCCTTGATCAGCTGCTCAAATTGTCCGTAACCGGGGACACGGCTAAGTACTTAGTTTTAACTCTCGAGAGGTTGTGCACTTTCACCATGAGACCCAACAAACCCAAACTATCCTCAAGCACTCGATTTGTGCTAAGGAAAAGGAGAGAGTTGAGACGAGACCTTTGGGGAAAAGTCAAGGCAGAGCCATTATACCACATGGCTGCACTGGAAGCATCTTCACTTGGAGAAAATTTTGGTCCCTTTGTCCCTGGGTGGCCATCCTCAAGTGAACTCTCAGGTGAGAACCCTCACATACCATGGTCCTAAGTATAGTAAACTATCTTAGGTGAAAACCCTCATGGACATGGTCCTGAGTAGCCACTCAACATAAACCATACAATACCACTTCCACCCAGATGATTAATTAACGTAGTAGAATTAAGCCTTTCAAAAAAACACTTTTGCATAGCATCAATATTTCTACTAAGTTATCAATAGGATTCTAGACACAACTAGTGTAAAGAAGATAGTAGTTTAGCATAGCAATACTATCCTACACAGGCATATAAAGAAATATACTAAGTCATGCATAGAAAAATACTTAGGAAATTTATGGGGGTGTGCCACTTGCCTTGGCAACAGGGAGTGCAGGAGTAGCAGTTGCAACAACCTTCGTCTCTCTCCGAAATTTCTACCAAGTCAAACAAACCACAAATAAACATACAATCATAAATGCAACACTTAGAAAAGTATGACATGCATGGTATGCAAAATGATAAAAAGAATTATGATGTGAATGACATTCAAAACAAATTAAGGACAAAGACATGAAATAACTTAATCCCATTGGCTAAGGCAAGGTCAAGGTTGAGCAAGAAATAACAACTTGAAAAGTTGTAAGGTTAGTTTAAGTCTTCACACGTCTGATCTTCAAAACTTCTTCAACTCCTTTGTAGTTTCATTGATCTTCAATGGTCTTCAATTAGCACTCTATGAACTTAGTCTTAAACACCAAGGACTTGGTCTATGTCCAAGGTGAGACAAAATTGAAAGAAAGAGAAGATAGAAAGAAAGAAGTAATTGGTCTTCCAAGAATCTTCTCCAGGCTTCCTTGTAGCTTTCTCCTTGGTGAGTTGACTTCATTGAATTTTGTAGACTTGATGGTTCTGCAGACTTGATGATGTTGGCAGCATCAAGGTTGGTCTTGAATCTAACTTAGCCACCATGAAGTCTAGAAGAAGGAAGAAAAGAGAGAAAGGAAAGAAGGACTTAGAAAAAGTAGGGGGTTTGGTTTTTATGAACTTCCTCTTGATTTCTTCTAAGTACTTTTCTTCTTGGAGATGCTTCTGGAGTCTTGTTTTCTTGTTGAGTCCTTCATTGTTCGAAGGAAGAAAAGAGAGAAAGGAAAGAAGGACTTAGAAAAAGTAGGGGGTTTGGTTTTTATGAACTTCCTCTTGATTTCTTCTAAGTACTTTTCTTCTTGGAGATGCTTCTGGAGTCTTGTTTTCTTGTTGAGTCCTTCATTGTTCTTCTAGCTTCATGCTGAAATTTCCTAAGGATGACAATTGCATTTTTCATTGGTCCTTCATGATTTCTAACTTAGTCAAAACCACTAACATGCATCCTCAAAATTTCTAAGGAGGAATGTCATGTAAGAAGTGCAAAATATTTCTAAGTACTTGGTATGCATGCAATGCCATGAAAATTACTCTAAGGAATGCAAGGCAAGTAAGATGTTCCAAAATAACTAAGGACCAAAGAGGTCAAATCAAAATAATTTCTAAGAAAAATACTTTAAACAATGCGAGATAAAATTTTCTAAGGAAGAAAATTACTTTGTTTGGAGAGGCAGAATATTTCTAAGTACTTTTGTAACTAAGTTGATCAAAATATGACTAAGTCATTTTATTAGTCGAAAATATGAAGAAAATTAATTTTAATCAATTTTAATTATTAGAATACCACCTAAAAGCATTTAATTCATATTAATTACGAAAAACATAGAAAAATATTTTTACAAAAATAGTAGGGTAATCCTACGGCCAAATATTAACTACACAAAAATATACCAATTGGAATTATTCCAAAATCAATTTTTAAAAACAAGTTATGTTCAAAATACTAATAAAGCCACTTTTAAAATTAAACAAAATTAATTAGACAAAACATAAAATTAATTTCGACAAAAGTTTCTACGCATCGAGAGCTTTCCAAAAATATAAAATTTGCAAAATTTGGCTATGCCAATAAAAAGATATGATAAAACTAAGATGTAGGGGTCTTTCTGCAAAACTGCCGATTAAATCTAATTCGGGAAAATCCAGAAAAAAATTCCTGGACACGTGGCTATCTCTGAATGGCTGACGCTGCAGACTGTGCTGCTGACTGTGCTGCTGACTGTGCTGCTGACTGGACGTCGACGTGGCGTGCTCTGATTCGTCGGTACCGATTCGCGTTCGGATCTAATCTTCGTCATATCAAACAGATCTAACGGTCTAGATCTAACATACTAATATAATCTACAGGTCACGGGCTTTCCAAAAATATTTTATTTACAAATTTTAAATTTATAGATTCAAAACTATTACTAAAATAATATTTCACATGTTTCTGTAAATAACAAGTTAGTGCACGACTAAAATATATGTTTTTGTTATTCTACTGTATTCTACACGTTCATACGAATCCATAGAGTACAAAAACATTGAAAACGGAGTTATAGTTGAAAAGATATGAATTTTACAAGATCTAACAATTTTCTGAAACTTTAATCCGGAAAACAGAAAAGGACGACACGTGGCACGATCTGGCTGGCTCATACCCCTTGGGTAAGTTGTCTAATCTGGTCCGTCGGATCCAGATCTAACGAACGAGATCTAATCTGGCTGGGAAGAAGGCAGCTCACCGAAAAACAGACGATGGTCGTTCCGGCGAGATCGGATGCGGATGGCAGCGGCGCTCCGGTGTTCCCCCAGCCTTGGAGACGACGTCCCCGGGTGCGGCTCCTCGCTCCGGTCCTCGCTGCGTCCTTGGCTTCTCCTCCCTTGCTCCGGTTGCGGCGGCGTCGAGGTCGGAATTGGCGACAATGGTGGTGGCGGCGGTGACGGATTCCGAGCTCAAAATCGAGCTCGTTTTGAGGCTAGGGTTTGTGATTTTTGCGGGGACGGAACCGCACGGGTGTGGGGTATTTATGGGTGGAGTTTCGTGGGCAGGGGGCATAGGAATCCCAGCAAATTGAGAGATTTTTGAGTAGTTTGGTTCGGTACAGATACGAACTCTGTTCGTTCGAATAGCGTACAGAGATAGGAGACGTTGGTGGGTCCCAGCGTCAGGGAAAAATAAATAAGAAATGAAAAGGGAAAAAGAGAAAGGAGGCTGTGCGGCTGGGCCGGATTCGGCCTGCTCGGGAGACGCGCATGCGCTGCGCGCTCACTTGGGCTGCGGCCCAAGTGGCTGTGCCGAAACGTTTTGTTTTGTTTTTGTTTTATTTATTTTTCCTGTTTTCTAAACAACTTTTGATTCTTAACTCAGAAATGAGTCAAACAAATTTTGAATTTTTTGTAAAATCAAAACCTGTCGTATTTGACATACAAACACACTTTTGCACACCTTTCAAAAATTAGTTTTTTTCAAAATATGTATAAAAACACAATTGACATTTAATGTCGAATTTAAAAATAGGTTTTAAAACAAATCTTTTGTGGCTTAAATAAAACCAAATAAAATACCACAAAAGTAAACATTTGAAAATAACTTATTTTCCAATTGGAACAATCAAGTCACAACCAAAGTTTAAACAGAACCAATTAAACCATAAAAGTAAAAAATAATATAGATAGCATAATTGCTATTTTATTTTTAACATTTTTTTCAAATATGTTTCAAGTGGAACTAATATTCCCACCTTTGAAATTTTCCAAAGCAACAATACAATATGCAGATGAATGCATGCATGATTTTTCTTTTTAAAGCAAAATACATAGTAGTTTTTAAAAGTTTTAAATTTTTCTGATTTTTCAACTTTTTGAAAAACTTGGGATGTTACAGAAAATAGCTAAGTAGCTGGAGGATTTGAGTACCTTTTACCTTACCTCCCTGGCAACGGCGCCAGAAAATAGCTTGATGTCTACGCACGCTTCTATTTTTGTAGACAGTGTTGGGCCTCCAAGTGCAGAGGTTTGTAGGACAGCAGCAAGTTTCCCTTAAGTGAATCACTCAAGGTTTATCGAACTCAGTGAGATAGAGGTCAAAGATATCCCTCTCAAGCAATCCTGCAATTAAGATACAAGAAGTCTCTTGTGTCCCCAACACACCCAATACACTTGTCAGGTGTATAGGTGCACTAGTTCGGCGAACAGATATTAAAATGCAAGTGATATGGATGATTATAAGTGGTAATTGCAATCTGAAATAAAAATGGCAGCAAGCAAACATGAGACAAAATTAGAGTAAACGGAGTTTCAATGCTTGGAAATAAGACCTAGGGATCAAACTTTCACTAGTGGACACTCTCAACAATAATAATATAATTGAATACATAGATATTTCCTCTTCACTATGCTACTCTGAACTATTCTCTTATTGGATAACGAACACCAATTCACTGTGTAGGGCTATAACAGCACACCTTAAAGTCGCATTCCACATCTAGGGATCCCCACACTGTCAACTTGAACGCCCTAAATAGTACTAGACAAACACCACAATTTCATAGAGACATCCAACACAAATAATAACTCATGATAAGTATTCCTGTAATCTTTAGCCTAAGAGCAACACACGGTGCACACACTGTCAACTTCGCACCATGGGACAAAGGTGACTCCGGAGTTTACATTAATAAAACCACTCAAGTAGCATATAAGATAATGAAGAGTAACATCTATGGATTCAACTAGATTACAAAGCTCATGATCACATAAAGATCACACCATGGGAGAGAGAGATAAACCACATAGCTACTGGTAGAGCCCTCAACCCCGATGAAGAACTACTCCCTCCTCATCATGGGAGGCAGCAACGGCGATGAAGATTGCGGTGGCGTCGATGGAGATGGCTCCGGGGGCAATTCCCCGTCCCGGCAGGGTGCCGAAACAGAGACTTCTGTCCCCCGAATTGGGGTTTTTGGTGGCGGCGGAGCTACGGAACTCTTCTGGAGAACTCGTTGATTCTTTTAGGGTTTTCGCGTCGGGGGGAATAAGTAGGCGAAAGGGCGGCGGCTGGAGACCCCCGAGGGGCCCACACCACCCTAGGGCGCGCCAGGGGGGGACCCTTGCCCTAGGTGTGTGTGGGGCCCTCCTGGCTCCTCTTCGTTTCTCCTTTGGACCTTCAGGTGTGTTCTGAGAAAATAAGTCCCTCCGTTAAGTTTCGTCCAATTCCGAGAATATTTCCTGACTAGCTTTTCTGGAATACAAAAATAGCAGAAAACAGGAACTGGCACTGCGGCATCTTGTTAATAGGTTAGTCCCAAAAAATGTATAAAAGTGACATAAAGTGGATGCAAAACATGTAACAATTGGTATAATATCAGCATGGAACATCAAAAATTATAAATACGTTTGAGACGTATCACCGCCCGCACGCCAATGGTAACACAAACACTAGTGGCGTGCCATTGAACTAGCACGCCACTAGTAACAATTTCAGAAAACAAAAAAATAGGTTGTGGCTCGCCCCTACATCTTGGCGGAGGCGCTGGGGCCATGCTGGGGTGAGACGAGGACGGCGGAGGGGATGTGCCGGTGAGAAAGGGGTTGAGGTCGCCGGCCTGCAGCACCCTCGGCCACGCGCGGTGTGGGCGACCCCGTCGATCTGGCTGTAGAAGCCTCCATGCCGGCGACTGTGGTGGACTCGGGCACTAGGGAGGCGCCTGGTGAACGCGTCCGACAAGGCCCAGGCGCACCGCGCAAGTCCGGCAGGCAGGCCAGCAGCTAGGGTTAGTGGCGGCAGCTCGTTGTGGAGGACGCGGGAGGTAGGGCGTCGGTCGGCGAGGGAATCAGCCGGGGGAGCTGCGTCGGCGGGCCGCGAGGCATGGGAGCGCGGCGGGGGCCACCACCGGCGCAGGCGGAGAGAAAAGGGTGTCGAGGGAGAGAGTTGTGCCGCCTGTGCGTGCGGAGCGAGAGATGAAGGGGCGCGCTGTTTCGTCGGTCCTGTTTTTTCTTTTTTTTCACATGCGTGCGTTGTGTGCTTTCGGGGGGAGAGGTGAGTTTCGGGACGTTGGATCACTTGGTCGTGGACGGCTCTGATCGTATTTGCCATGGCGATCCGCGGGAGGCTGTTTTGTGCGATATGATTGGCTGGAGACGACTCCCCATGGATCGACTCCCAGGGTTTAGCTATCCGTTGGCTGTTTGCGCGTGAAACATAACATCTGAACCAGGCACGTCCATATATACACACGCCACTAGGAAACTGGTATTAATGGCATGTGGTCATTGCAGGTTAAATGAAGAGGTGGGTAACAAGCACAATCACTTGATGAAACACATAGTCTTAGAAGCAGGCGCAAAGGCGAATCCTGCACTAGGTCAACCTACTAGTTACCACTAGCTGATTTCAGATGATCAACAAATGACTGAAAATATTCTAGGATGAAACCCTCATTACCTTGTCTCTTTCTATTACCAAACAAATAGTATTGTCAGGATATAACCTACGTCAAAAGCTGCCACTGCAAGTAAGCTTTGCAACAAGAGATCGAGGTATCAGAAGCCCAATGGGTTATGATCCATACAAATCGAACCACTAAAATAAATAAACAATAAAGAAGGTAAACTTCATTCTGTTCATAATTTGAAATCATACATCTCTCTCTCAGTCCTAGAAAACAACAAACTATAAAAAACAGAGCACCACATGTAATCATTGTAAAAAGATAAATTGTCCTCCGTAAATTTTTGTTATATATAATATGTTGTTCAGTAATGAAATTCAAGGAAATAACACATGCATGATATGTTAAATCACAAGGAAATGAAACAGGGTCCTAAGCTTTAGAATCTCCAGTAAAATATTTGTTCCTTGGTGCAAAGTCAGGCTGGATCACACATGAAAGATATGTTAAATCACAAGTGCCTGAATTGAATTTAAAACAGGCCAGCACAGAGTTGTTTGAGGAATCTTGTTACAGGTATTGAGTATTTGTCTAAACTTAGCATTCTCAGACATGATTTAGTAACTACTAGGTGAGCAATGGGAAAGCCATGCTTGTTCGACCAGCTCATCTGTTAAATCATCTGAATGCAAATATTTTCTCAGTACTTGTATGAGAAAAATTCCAGTAAAATGAATCACAGACGAACTACTAATCAGGCTGAGATGTGCACGGAGAATAATCCGATGCATGCTCCCATTTGGAAGTCCGGGGCACCTATGAGCTACAAATTCTTCACATGGCCAGTGGCCAAGAACCGATGTTGGACCGCGGATAGGTTACACAAGAGGGGTATGCCGCATCCGACCGCATGCCCCCTATGTGACCAGGAGCCGTAGACTTTGAGGCACCTCCTTCTCGGATGCGTGGTGGGTAGACAGGTGTGGCACGTCAGGCTTAGCGAATGGCAAATCCTGGAGTGGCTACCACAGCAGGATACATAGATCATACCTTGGTGGACTATCGAGGCCAGTGTGCGGCAGATTACCAGGACATCTGGTCGGCAATCATTCAAGTTATGTTGTGTATCTAGACACACCGCAATGACATGGTCTTCAATGGGGCACAGTCATCCCCCCACGTGGTGATTGATCGGGAAGATGGAGGCAAATTTATGGAGGAAGGCGAGACTCCTGAGAGGAGAAGTTTTCGGTGACATGGCAGTGGGGCCGAGGAGGTGGAGCGAGGGCGAGTAATCATTGTAATAGGGTGGGTTAGGTCGGCGAGTGTATGTGAGAGCACGAACCGACCCGTGTGTTTATCCTTGTAGCCTCTTCCGGGGCGTTGTACTAGCCGCTTGGCTTTTCCTTCTATGACAATGATACGCCTTTCCATGGCATATTCTCGAAAAAAGACATCAAGCTGTGTGTGCCGGGGAAATAACTTTCCGCAACCATTTTGCTATATTGCCTGCTGGCAAAAGCTCTGGCACGATCGGGCAATTTTCTTCCCAGGCGCATGGATGGTCGAGTTTTGTGGGAATTATTACTCTTGGCCGAATAAATACTTTGCTCGTTATACTATACTAGTATCGAGGGATCTGGTCCATTAGATCAAGTCGGATGGACAGTACATATTTATTTGTACTAATATCTGCTCTTTTGCTCCATCTCCTTCATCCAGACATTCGACATTGATGCGTGTAATATTGACACTTGCACCAGAGAAGTGTATAGCTAGCTGACATTAAGCAGTTATAATTCACCATGTGAACCACAGCCCAATCAGGATAATAACTCATCACACATCGCAGAGAATAGAAGACATCAACGGTGCAAATTTGTACATGAACAAACACGCTTGGTCTACACTAGCCGCAAGCCGCCGTTGATATTCACGTCAGCATGTATATATGTAAGATATTGTAGGGCAGTTTTATTCAAAGTAGGAAAAGGATGCTATATACATGAAGCTACACAACGCGATTGGCCCCACAAAGTGATTGTGAGCTACACTGAACTTGGACAAGGAAGTGAGCTCCGTTAGGGAAGATGGAAACAATCCACTGACAGATCATTAACCTCCTGTCACGACTTTGTTGCTCCCAGTTACGACATGGTTCCTCCCAGATACGACATTCTTGCTCCCAGATACGGTATTGAGGCTTCCTGATACGATATGGTGGTCCCCGGATACGGTATTGTGGTCTTCTGATACGGTATGGTGGTCCCCGGATACGGTATTGTGGTTCCCGGATACGGCATTGTGGTTCCCAGTTACGACATGGCTGTTCCCAGATACGACTTGGTTGTTACCACTTACGACATTGTCACTCCCAGTTACGAGAGTGTTGTGGGTCCCAGAAACAACGTTGGTGTTCCCAGACATGACAGTGTTGTGCATTCCAGAAACAACATTGTTGCTCCCAGATCTGACAGTGTTGTTGGTCCCAGTTATTGTATTTGGTTGTTCGTCGAGTGTTCTTCGGTTACGCTTCACATGCAATGGCATGTTAGTGAAAGCCATACCCTGTGAACGACCAGCGGGGTGAGGCCCCTGAGTTGTATCTGCAAACTCTTGGGTACCTCGCCAACCAATGAATTATGTGAGAGATCCAAGTAGCGAAGGTGGTGAAGCTCACCAATCCACGATGGGATGGTGCCGACCAGCCTGTTGTTGGCAAGGTTGAGCTCCTCCAGCCGCACGAGGCCGACCAAGGATGCTCCAGGGAAGGGCCCCGCGAGGCCGCGCTCGGGGAGCCACAACGTCGTGACGCGGCCGATTGCGCCATCGCAGCCCACACCTTCCCAGCCGCAGCACGAGGCGCCGGACCACACGGCACGGAGGAGGACGCCCCCGCCGCTGAGGTTGTCGGTGAAGCCCCGCAGCGCGCGGAGGTCATCAGGATGGCACGACGTTGCGCTCACCGCCGGCAAGAGGAACGCCAAGAAGAGCAGCATCAGCCAACATTTCGCCATGGATTCAGCTCAGCCAGAAACCGTTTTTGGAATGCAAGCAAGTGTTGTTGGCAAAAACTTCTTGGGTGGTGCATCCTATCTTATAGTGCATGTGTACGTGTTTGTAAGCATGCATTGCAAGTGGTCCAGTAGTAGTCCGTGGCCACAATTCAAACTTGGTTTTTGTTGTTGTGTGTCGACAGAAATTCGTGAGTAATAATTTCTGTTGTTATCGTGATAGGGTCGAGAAAGAGACACGGCCGATGGAATGGAATTGAATGACATTTTATTGCATCTTGGTCTGAAAAAAATAGAATGATATTTTTTTTGAAAAGGGACGTCCCATTGTTATGATTGGTCACTCCTTCACCACCGAGTAGAATTAGTCATGTGAAATCAACAAAACAAAATCTTCCTGAGGTTGTATGAACATTTTTTTTATATGAAATCAACAAAAAATTATAGTTAGATGATCCATTCACCTAGTTTCCCAGTATGGTGAAAGATGTTTTTGTTGTTGCTTGATTTTGTTTGGACACACAGAAAACATTTTTTTAGTCGGATGTGAACCAGATTGTTCGACACACAACAATATTTTCGTTGTAATTTCTAAATTGCAAATTTAGCAGCGAAATACAATAGAAAGTAATAGAAATTATTATTTTTCCGTTCTAATAGAAATAATTATATTGAAATATATTTTCACTAACATATGTAGTTCAATAACAACTATTTCATAAATTTTTGAAACATAAATTTCACGAAATATATTTCAATAAGATAGATAGATATATATATATATATATATATATATATATATAACTCAGCTAAAATGAAACTGGTTTCAGTTTAAGCTAAAGGGAAACTTTCTGAACTGTCTCGGCAGTGCTAAGTGAACCTTCTCACGCATGGCATGTGAACCTTCAGACGGAACATGAACTGAACATTTTTTTCTGAACTTTTTTCTGAACGAGGTGAACTGTTTTTCTGAACTGTCTCGGCAGTGCTAAGTGAACCTTCCCGTGCATGGCATGTGAACCTTCAGACGGAACATGAACTGAACTTTTTTTCTGAACTTTTTTCTGAACGAGGTGAACTGTTTTTCTGAACTGTCTCGGCAGTGCTAAGTGAACCTTCCCGCGGATGGCATGTGAACCTTCAGACGGAACATGAAACTGAACATTTTTTCTGGACTTTTTTCTGAACGAGATGAACTTTTTTTCTGGAACTTTTTTCTGAAATTTTTTGCTGAACGAAGTGAACTGTTTTTTTTTTAGCGAAGTGAACTTTTTTCTGAATTGTTTTTGAGTGAAGTGAACTTTTTTTCTCAACTGCACATGAACCTTTTATCTTAACGAACTGAACTTTTGTCGTGAATGGAGTGAACTTTTCTAAATGACGTGAACTTTTTTATGAACTGCACACATATTTAAAAAAAAGGTTCGCATCGGTGCTTGAACCATTCCACGCTCGCATCAGTGCTTGATGCAGTCCGCATGGAGCAGAGCCGCCGCCAGGGAGCAGGTCCGACGCGCCGGGATGAGCAAGGCCACGCCGGGAAGGAGCAGGTCTGCCACGCCGGGCAGGAGCAGGTCCGCCGCGCCGCGGGGAAGGAATGGCGCCGCGTCGGAGAGTAGCAGGGCCGCCCGCTGCGGGGAAGCAGGGCGGAGGGCGGCGCTCGCAGGTGGCCCCAGGGGTCGCGACCAGGGGAGATCGTCTGGCCCGTGCCTGCACCGACGACGCTGAGCATCCTGCGCGCGGGACCGTCGGTGGAAGCCCCATGTCGCTCCGAAGCGGCGGCGGTGAGGCCTCGTCCTCCCAGGGCGGCGGCCATGGGGAGACCTCGATCTCCCGGGACGGAGGCAGTGAGGGATGGCCCGGACATGGAATCCACCACTACCGGAGACGCAGGCCCGGATCCGCTGTCGGTGGACCTCGTCGCGCCGGCCGGGGAGCCGGGGACGGCGACCTCGCCGGGGAGCCACGCTGGCTAGACAGGAGCAGGAGGCGCACTAGGCGGCGACCTCGCAGGGGCTGGCGAGCGCGCGGGAGTCGCGTTCGGGGCGGCGCGCGGGGTCACCGGCCGGGCGAGCGCGGGAGGTCGGCCGAGCGGGGGCGCGCGCGGGGGTCGCCGGTCGGGCGAGCGCGGGAGGTCACCGGCGGGGGCGGCTGTCGAGGGTCACGAGCGGGGGCGGCGTGTGGAGGTCGCCGGCGAGGGCGGCGCGTGCGAGGTCGCCGGCGGGGGCGGCGCGCAGGAGGTCGCCGGCGGCAGGCGGCGCGTGCGTGGTTGGCCGGGGGTTGGTGGCGATGGGACGTGGGCAGTGGGCTGGATCGGGGTATTTGGGCTAGCTCGGGTGCGGGTGGGTTAGTTTTCCCATATTAGGAATAGTTTCTGGTTAGTTAAAGAGAAACTCTTAAGGGTAGGTTTCATTTTAGTCATGCCCTATATATATATATATATATATGTGTGTGTGTGTGTGTGTGTGTGTGTGTGGGCTTTGTTAGGCACGCACTCCCTGCTGGAGGTGGAGCACGCACTTACCTGCTGGAGGTGGAGTACGCACTTCCGCGAGGAACGTCCCTGCTGGTTGGTGTGTAACATCATATCGCGTCGTCCTTCATGGAGAGGCCGTGCCGACATCAAGCAACGACACGACACGCGTACGAGCCTCTTTCGGACAGATGGATTCGTGCCAACCTCGTTGTCTAACATGATATCGCGTAGGAGACATCCGGCCCCGCGGTGGGTGCGCAAGAAAGGCATAAGCCTAGCCGACCGCGTTTTGTTCCACCAAGCACGTCCCCGAGTACGCACGCCTACCACCGATCGAGCAACGGGCTACCGCTGCGTCACCCCTTTGGGTCGCAGCGCCGTCGCCCATGGTCGTCACCCCCGGCAGGGCCGGGCCCACAGTGGTGCCAACTGTGCGGCCCGCACAGGGCCCATGAATTTTTGGGGCCTCAAAATTTTATATAGGCAGTATACTGTATACACATAGCACGTTCTAGGCCGCATCGCGCATGGGCTGGCTGCTCCTGGGCTTCTCGCCTGGTCGCGTCGCTCACGATCGGAAACAGAATATCCATCGATCGACACATCCCTAGCAGGCAGACGATCGCATTCGCCTAAAAAAAAGGCAGACGATCGCATCGGCCGCCTGCCTCCCGTCCCGACACCGAGTCCCGAGGCAGCGAGGCCACACACGATCTGCAAAATCCAGAGCGTCAGCCGCCGGCAAGGGCGACACTGCTGATCGGAATTCGCCGAAATAGGTATGGGAAATTGGCATGTTCGTTCATATCGCGCGGGTGATCGACACTCCTAATCCTAATTCCTCTTTTCTAATTAACTTTGGCTGATCGGGGCTACTATTTTTAATTTCTAAATCTTAATTAATTTTTGGCAGGGATCCTCAGAGATCGGTTCTTGCATCCGCGGTCAAATTCAGTTTAACCGGAGACAAAAGACTAGCTGAGTTAGACGGTTTGTCTAATTGCCAAACATTGACACGTAATCTCCAATTACTATCTGATGCCGTATCACTTCATTTTATTGTATTCATCTTTTGTATCTTGTGTTTCAATAATACAGATTTGAGTCATCACGGGGAAACATCAGTTCAATTCCAAGAAGCACAAGAGAAAAGAAAAAAATATATAATTTAATTAAATCTCAAAAATGTGCTATGGCAAGTTTATTAGTTTAAATTTCCGTGTGAGATAGGGCCCCATTTTACAATTCACACAGGGTCTCGGATTTTGCCGGCCCGGCCCTGCCCCCGGGCACACCTCTTGCCTTGCCGCCGGGTTTGCTCCCCTAACGTGCACGCCTGCCTCCCCACCTGTCGCGGTCTCTCGCTACCGCAGCCTCCCGGCAGGCTGCCACGGACCCCCGGCAGGCTACCGCAGCCCCCCAGGTTGTCTCGTCTATCGTAGCCCCCTCGGCAGGTTACCGCGCCCCCTTGGCAAGCTGCCCTGGTATCCCAGCATCGTCGCTGTACAACAACATCGACACCACCGCCGCTACTGGTCTTTGTCACCGTCAGGTTCTTCGCCAACTTCGACAGTTGCCGCCGCGCCTCTCCAGACGTCCAACATGGCTCCTCCAAGCCGCCGTTGGTTTTGCCGCCTTCTTCGTCTAAATCCACCACGATTCGTGATGGTCACCGTCTTCGCATGCCCGGTACTAGCAACACCGGCACGTGCCTTCTTCCCCGACGCGTCCCCGAGTTTGGCAAGCTCAGATCGGCGCCTCATCTTCATTGGCTTTGACAACGTCTTCCTCGGCACCCGGCACTTCTGTCGTACTGTTCATTCGCCGCGTCCCCTGTCTTTCAACTACTGCCGTGTCTCTTCAAGAAACCTCCATTGTCATGGAGAAACGAACCAAAATTCAGTCTGTAATTTTAACTGGAGTTAAACACATAATCAGTACACACAAAATTGGGAGAAAATGAATGAAACGCCTAATGAAATTACAATTACACATTCACAGAATTAGTAAGGCAAAGTAATCAGGGCAGATTAATTTGGGCTAATATCAAATACTAGGAAATCTGCACAATAAAAAAAATGAATCACCCATAGGATCGGTGAGCGGAGGGCTATTTTTTTTATTAAATTCCAGAAATAATAAACGTTCGGAAGAAATTTGAAAAATATTGCACCCTCGGTTGTGGCTAAGCCGAGCAGGCCCTGTCGGCCACGGCGTTGCCGACGAGGCCCTATCGATCGGCCGCGAGAAATCCGAGCAGGTCATGGGCAAGGTCTGCCGCGCGGTCGACTAGTCTGTCGGTCAGGTGTGGCCACTAATCGGCCACGGCGTAGCCGAGTGGCTGGTCGGCCGCGGTGCAGCCGACAAACACCAGAGAAATAGGCCGCCCGCTCCTTTCTTCTTCCTCCTCGCGCTGCTGCCTTTTTCTCTCTCATTTCTTTTCCTGCTCGCGTGTGTCTCGCGATTCACCGGCGATTTAGTCCAAACTTCCACCGAATCTTCATCCTAGAGGTAGTAGGGAGCAAGAGGAACGCCGATCTACTCATGGGATAGTTTGTAGAGTTGATTTGGTGCTGCTCTTTTGGAGCAAAGATGGAGATGCGGTGGAGGTTGGTGTTGGGTAGCCGAGGTGGAAGTGGTGGTGCTGCTCCGGTGGTGGTGTTGGTGTTGGGGCTGCTGCTCCGGTGACTCCAGGCACGCTTCAAGGGTACGTGTTTTTTGCTTAATTAGGTTAACGGTATTATTTAGTTTGTCGTGCGGTATTATTTAGGTGGTCCGGTAGTAATTTTTATTTCCGTAGAGTGAATATTATAGACATTATTATTTCATGCTGCTTAATAGTTGACGAGTCTTAATAATATTTTAGGTCAGCAGAGATGTCTAATTTAGTGAAGTGTATTTTTTACTACGGTGCCGGTACTGTCCAAACAAATGAGATGGGCGCTGATCTGAGTCAGTTTCACACTGCGGAGTTGGATCTGATTTCCCCGCAAACATGGTCCATTAGTCAGTTGAAAGACTGGTTGGCACGAAGTTTAGGTCTTAATCCTGAAACACACACCGTCGGTGTGCATGCATTGTGGACGAGGTCAAATTCAGACATTTTCTTCTATTTGAGACCGATAGATCGGACCTCTCAGTGGGTGCGCTGGTTACAAGGTTGCGAAAGCAGGGGAACTAACCCTGTCGCCTTACTGCTTCCCGTCGCGAACGAGGTCAATCCTCCTGAAGGCGAGGGTGGGCACGATCCTGGCCAGAGCAGTGAAGAGATGCATTTAGAAGGACATGATGGTAGTCAGGGAGATGTTGGAGGTGGTGGCTACGATTCAGGGCAGAGCAGTCAAGCAGTAGGAGGACATGATGATAGCGTCGAGGCAGAGGCGGACGAGGCAGATGGGCGCATGCAGAACCAGATGGAAGATGAAGATACAGATGGTGATAATGGTTATGCCGATGATTCCGATGAGTCGGAGGACGAAGAGAATGAACAGGAGGTGCCTAATCCTGCATCATGGAATCGTGACTTCTCTTCTGCAATGACCGTGAACGATGGTCATGATTCTGCCTGGCAATATCACCAGAACAGCATGGCCAAGGGTGCTACATATCCCGACAAGCAACATTTGCAGGACGTAATCATTCAGTGGGCAATGTCCACGTCGAGGGTTTTCAAAACTAAGGTGTCAAGTAAAAGATATCTGACAATGGAATGCGAGGACACAAATTGTCCCGGAAGGGTGCATGGCTATCTCCCTAAGTTTGACACAGACTGGGTGGTGAGTGACTTAGTACTGCACACATGTCGTATTCCAAGTATCCCTCAAGATCATCGTAACCTTTCGTCCACGCTTCTTGCTAGGTTGCTTTACACGGAGATAGTGCAGAGCAAAGCGATGGAAGTGAAGGATACTGTGCATAAAGGTTTTACCAGGTTTAAGTACACCATTTCTTATGGCAAGGCTTGGAGGGCTAAGCAGAGGGCGCTTGTGAACAGATTTGATTCGTTCCTGGACTCATACGACTCAGTTGTCCGGCTCCTCCACACACTGCAGTCCCGGAATCCAGGCACCTATGTCGACATCCAACACTTCTGGATGCTAGAGTTCCCAACTGTGAAGGTGCTGCACCATTTGTTCTTCTCTTTCGGTGTATGCATCGAAGCTTTTAGTCATTGTCGACCAGTGATATGCGTAGATGGCACTTTTCTCACTGGTAAGTACAAGGGTCAGATCCTGACCGCCATTGGTCAAGACGGCAAGAATCAGATCGTGCCACTCGCATTTGCTTTTGTGGAGAGCGAGAACATTGAAAGTTGGACGTGATTCTTCAGGCAGCTCAAAATAGCAGTTGTGCATGATAAGCCGAATGTGTGCATACTTCATGACAGGAATGCAGGTATAGTCAATGCGATGAAGGCAGCTGGTGCCATCTTCTGTCGCGTAAGTCAGCCCTGCTTGGATGCCCTATACTGTCGCAGCTGTGGTCGTGGGAGAGGTTCCCTATCGGACGACCAGACGTATTGGCTGAGGAGCCTTACCCTATGGGCGAGTTGTTTCACGCAGATCGCATCGACATGCCTACTTTCGGTACACTTTGGACAAGTCGCAAGGTATGTCTAATCTTTTAATTTAACGCAGTAGTTTAAGTAAACTTTGGCTGAAACTAACTTTTGTTTTGTGCAGAGACGCTTTGCTCAAGATCAGGTAAGGAATTGCTACATCACATTCAACGAGCAGGTTGACGTGTTGAGCGCGGCTGCGGTTATCTGGGAGCCGTACACGGAGGCAGCCATGGAGCCTAAATACCCCGGTGATAGTTCCGAGCTCTGCAACAGAGATCGCGCGTACTGGATGACAAAATCAAAGATCATCTTCGATGTCTCCGTGGAGGAGATGGGCCAACATAGGGTTATGAGGCAGTTCGGTCTTCGCCAGATGGCACTTCCTCCACCAACGGAGGATCCCGTGCCACCACTCGTCCACGGGCACTAGGGAGGTGGCTAGTGAACGCGTCCGACAAGGCCCAGGCGCACCGCGCGAGGCCGGCCGACAGGCCAGCAGCTAGGGCTAACGGCGGCGGCTCGTGGTGGAGGACGCGGGGAGGTAGGGCGTCGGTCGGCGAGGGAATCAGACGGGGGGAGCTACGCCGGCGGGCCGCGAGGCTTGGGAGCGGCGGTGGGGGCCACCACCTGCGCAGGCGGAGAGAAAAGGGTATCGAGGGAGAGAGTTGTGCCGCCTATGCGTGCGGAGCGAGAGACGAAGGGGTGGCGCTGTTTCGTTTGTCTTGTTTTTTTCTTTTTTTTCACATGCGTGCGTTGTGTGCTTTCGGGGGAGAGGTGAGTTTCGGGACGTTGGATCACTTGGTCGTGGATGGCTCCGAT
Organism: Poa pratensis; assembly: GCA_947311845.1. Taxonomy (NCBI): domain Eukaryota; kingdom Viridiplantae; phylum Streptophyta; class Magnoliopsida; order Poales; family Poaceae; genus Poa; species Poa pratensis. The sequence goes on from CAMZMU010000089.1 coordinate 5,340,784, forward strand.
CGTCTTTGCCAGGGCGATCCGTGGGAGGCTGTTTTGTGCGATATGATTGGCTGGAGATGACTCCCCATGGATCGACTCCCAGGGTTTAGCGATCCGTTGGCTGTTTGCGCGTGAAACGTAACATCTGAACCAGGCACGCCACTGGTTACTGGTTATTAGTGGCGTGTCCATATATACACACGCCACTAGTAAACTGGTTATTAGTGGCGTGTCCATATATATCCAAGCCACTAGTAATATGTTATAAGTGGCGTGTGACAAATGGCACGCAACTGATATTTTGGGCAAATACACGTGTCATTTTGTGGTGCGCCACTAATGTAGATTGCTTATAAGCATTTCTGCACTAGTGATATGTGATATTGTTTTCCATGAAGGCAATTTAACGAATCAAGTAGCCTGTAGCATACAATAGCGAGAATCCCATATATAAGATGGTCTTGACTATGCTGATTTGGTCCGGCAGAAGACGCACGCCGCCCCTTCCACCTCCGCACCAACCTCGCCTCGAGGATGCATCCGTTAAAAACCTGCATGCATGAAAAAAAAAGACATCCATGGATCGTTATACATTTAGGAAATTAATCAAAGATGTACATACAAAATCTATTGATTAGGCGCACATGTTATGGATTAACTAATGAATTACTTAATTAAGCATGTATATGCATGCACTGACCAGTCCGTTGAGAGCAGCGAGAGCATCCTCCCGTTCCTCCACCATCGCAATGGTTACGAGCCCTATTTTCTTTAACATCTTGTTCTTCCTCTTACACATCACCTTAGCGTTGGACAGTTTTCCATGCTTGCTGAAGAACTGTCGTAGCTGAAAGCTATCCACCTCGCAAGGTAGGTTGTGCACACACACACACACGTGTAACATTGTGGCTGAGGTTTCTCGATGTAAATATTACTCCTTCACTACGGGAAAACGGCCGTTTGCCGTGTGTCTCGGTCCTTGCCGAGAGCATTCCGTCGGGTACACGGCAAAGGCAATCTTTGCCGAGTGTCGTCAACAAAACTCACGGCAAAGAATTAGCTCACAGAAAAATTAGAAAAAAAAATCACGGCAACGTTTCTCTCTCGGCAAAGACCCGGAAAACTCACGGCAAATAAGCGCTCTCGGCAAAAAAGGTGGACACGTGTCCCGCCCGTCACGGGTGACGGAAATATGACTGCGCATTAGCTTTGCCGAGAGCCTCCCGTTTGGCTCTCGGCAAAGTGCCCACCTTTGCCGACCGTTGCTCTCGGCAAAGCTAAAAACTATCTTTTACTTGTATAATAATTTGTAATGCAAACCTTCTAAAACAGAAGAAAAAAAAAGGAAAAACCTTTGCCGAGTGTAGCACTCGGCAAAGCCCCTAACCGAAGAAACACACGATCCGCGTGCTTTCATCTCATTGGTCGAGAGCGAGGTGCCACGGATCGGTGACGTGGCGCAGATCGAAGCCATTGGATTGTCGTAGATCGAAGGACTCTCCTATCCTCGGCCGCCGCGCCCCCTCTCCTACCCCATCGGTGTGCGTGGGCAAGCAGCTGGCCGTGCTCATCTCGCCACGTCCATGCCTCCAGCCTGCCTCAGTCCACCCGCCGGCACAGGCAGCCGCGCCTCTCCACCCCCCGACCGCAGCAGCACTCCGCCTCCATTTGCCCGCTAATTAAGGGAGGCGTGCTGCCCCTGCCTTCTCTCCGCGTGATTAGAAAGCAGCCGACAAGAGCCAGCCGACTAGCACGCTGCCTCGCACGCGCGCCAGCAACGCACCGGCCAAGCCAACCAAACCATGCGGCCAGTGATGGCAACAAACTACGTGTCTACCAATTCGTTGGGACTCCAAGTGCAAAGTGTTGTAGCAAGTGGCTCTTTCCCCACAGAGATGACTCGGGGTTTATTATTAAACACAAGGATCTCTAGCCTCTCCTTCTCCCTCTTCAAGCAATACTTGCAAAATATGAAGAAATTGCCTTGTGTCTTCAACTCAACCGTGACGTTTGTCAGGCAACACGGTGTACTAGAAATGAGATGATAACAATGTAAACTATATAAAAACAAAAGCAACGGCGTCAGAAAGAGCCGTTGACATGGTAGCTAAGATGAAAACTGTAAATGCAAGTAAAGTAAATGTTTTTATATTTTCGGAATAATTTAGTGCAGAAAATGTAAATACAAGTAAAGTAAAGTAAAAATGTTTTCTTATAGTAAAAAGTGGACCGGGGTTCATGGGTTCACTTGACCTCTCTCTCGTAAATATGGTGGCATGAATATAGCACTTCTAGATAAACGCTATGCAACTTTTTATTGTTGTGTTTGATTCGCATTCATATGGGCATCACATCCTAATGTAGAGATGATTCAACACATCTCTCTAATACTCCTCTAAGTATGGGTAGTACATCTAGATTTAAGTGACTGCACTTTTACATGGCGGCACAGAGTATTACTTTAAGTGGTGACATGATGTTGGATATCTCATGCACTATCTCGAATATACGAGACCATCTTTACTGTCACTAGATGCACAAAGAACACTGTATCCCATTATGAGGTAAACATAGAAAGGTAAAAACCATAGTAGTTCCCAAATTTTCTGTCAATATCCAATTGCTACTACAAGTTTACTCCATCTAACATACACGTTCCCCCTCTCGCGTCCTACCATATTAGTTTGATCAGAACATGTACACATGAACGGTACTAATATGCATCTATAAATACATCAAACACAAACTGAAATTGCAGCTCAAAACTCATCTCATAATCAAAAGATCCACCATAAAGGAATTACATAGATGACCATAATCATGTAGGGCAGCTCATATGGTTCTAAACATGATAGCACATAGCGAGAGAAAGATCAAGCTACTGCCACAAACCCGTAGTCCAGAGGTAGACTACTCCCTTCTAATCATGGCGCGATGATGAAGACGTTGGAGCGGTCGGAGGTGCAACCGGGGATGCCTCCGGTGTCATTTCCCCCTCCAATCTTCGTCGACGGCGGAGTTTCTGTCTACTGTTTTGGTGTTCCAATCGTGGCGCCGCCTCTCTCTGAAAGCTGCAAAGGGGGCATATATATAGTCGGTTTTAGGTCAAGACGTACCAGTCGGTGAAAGAATCGAGGCAATCGGATGGCCGAGGGGCCATATGCCCTCCACCGCGTGCCGGGGGTGAGGGGTAGGGCGCACGGTGGGGCCCATCTGGCTCCTTCGGCCTCCTCCCATGAGCTTCTTAATCCCCTAGTCTTCGTTCTTGATAAAAATGATGTGGCGAAAATTCTAGATCTGTTTGAGTTCAGAAAGGTTTCTGAAAGTCAACAATACGCGAAAATAGGGATTTCCTGCTTCACAGAGTTATATACCAAATAAAGGATTTCATGGGAAATCCCAAAAACATTAAAATTAATGGTGGAAACTAATGATATGCTGCGAATATATGAGATATTCATATAATAAACTCCAAAGTTCGTAGATACGTTCCCGACGTATCAACATCCCAAGCTGAATCTATGCTCGTCCTCGAGCATGTGGATGACAAAAATTATGGACTTTGGAGTTTATTATCATAGATACAAAGTATAAGTATGATCACATCTACTCATACTATAATATTTTATTGCTATGTAAAGTGCAGCAAGCAATCATCATATTAAGTAATAAATAACATAATCTTCAAGAGTGAAGAACAATAAGAAATCATGCACTACATTACTTTTTCAAAGTACTTTGAGACAACGATGCAAACTTGTGCATGTGAAAGATGTGCATGGTTTAAACATAAGTAATGCTCATGTAGAGGAATTGTTCCTAAGTTTTGGTCAAGAAAGATTTTTAAGAGACTTGAATCTCTTGACTCAGGATGAATAGAAAAACAAGATAGACCCTTTGCTGAGAAAAGCAAAGATTAACATGTGCCAAAGCTTATTGTTTAAAACAGAATATAAAACATTTTGAGAGGTGTAGCTTCACGTCAACGGTTTCATAGTCTATGGCTACCATTGCCCCTATCGTAAGCATCTTACTTGGACTCTTTTTTTCGTTTCTAAATGTCCCATTCATTAAATGATACATAGAGAATAAAATTAATCTTGAGGTTAACATTGGGTTCGAACTATCTCATACCTCCTTTAATAATCCAGCCAAAAGAAGAAGGGTATGATGTCAATATCATTTCATGGATCCATTGAACACTTCCACATATGACATCATAGCTTTAGTAATAATTCATCCCCCAATGTCACTCTCAATCCTACAAAATTCCCTACATAACTCTAAGGAAAAGCATTTTCATTTATTCATACATCTTTATTTGATTTTCTATGTCACTTTTTGTTTCTTTTTATTTTCTTTTCATTTTTATTTTATTTACCACCCTTAACAAACATAGGAGGGTTTGTGCCCTCATCTTATTCCAACTTTTATTCTATCTTAAAGGGTGGTTGTGCCTTCAAGTTGGTGGTCCCCATAGACTACGCCCCCATGAGCTGTGAAGCATACACAAAAGGAAAATTTTGAAAGTTTAAAGATGGCACATGAAAATTTACTTGGAGTGGCGGTGAAATACCACATAATAGGTAGGTATGGTGGACATAGATAGGAAAATAACTTGGTTCAAGGGAGTTTGGAGGCACAAGCACTATATCATGCTAGTGCGTGAAAGGCTGGCAAAGGGTGAAAGTTGACCACTAAAAGAAAGAATGCAACAGTGCCCATAGTACAGTCCATTTCCTATAGTGCAAGATCAAATATTATTCTACATTCATGAGCAAAATGAAACCTAGTACTAAATATGACACTTAGTTAATGCAATTCACTTCAACAATAAAACATTACACAAAAGTGATCATACTTTCAACCTGTAACTATTTATCCTTTTCCCTTTCTTTGGGTGCATCCTATTTCATTTTTATTTCAGTACTTGATCATTATTGATAGATATAACATTCATCTCATTTATTAGATGGTGGTCTTATAGCTAATGTAGAGATGCAATATAACAAGAAACAAAATCAGAAGGTTTGCAAACCGAGGTGTCGTTGATGTACAGGGGATGCGGGGGCATCTCCAAGCCTAAGGTTTTCACCTATTCTTGGATGATTCTCAGTTTGGTGTTCCTTCATTCCCTGTGAAAAAACTCCACCACAAAAAACTCTCCCATTCTTTTTCTGTGGGGACACATTAGTGCCATAAATAAAATCCTAGCTATTGCCAAAGCAAAACAAGAATGGACTACTGTTGTGCTGAATGGTATGCTATATGCATGATGAAGGTTTTGGTTGCTTGCTTTGCAAATCGATAAGCTAAAGGGACCTTGTTTCGGCTCCAGGTTAATCAATAAGTTCACTACTTACTCAAGGGCCTAGCTTACTTACACAATCATAGTGACCTATGACTCTTTTGCAGCAATATGAAGATCGAAACACAAATCTAACTGGAAGTTTTCATTGCAGGTTAAATGATGAGGTGGGTAACAAGCACAATCACTTGATGAAACACATAGTCTTAGAAGCAGGCGCAAAGGCGAATCCTGCACTAGGTTAACCTACTAGTTACCACTAGCTGATTTCAGATGATCAACAAACGACTGAAAATGTTCTAGGATGAAACCCTCACTACCTTGTCCCTTTCTATTACCAAACAAATACTATTGTCAGGATAGAACCTACGTCAAAAGCCGCCACTGCAAGTAAGCTTTGCCAACAAGAGATAGAGGTATCAGAGGCCCAATGGGTTATGATCCATACAAATCGAACCATTGCATTAGTGCATCACTGTCCACATAAGAAAGATCAATGCACAGTGATGTGAAACGTACCAACTCGATAAACAATACCATGAAAGGGACAACGCGAGTAACAGATAATCTGTACTTGTGTTAATGATGCCACTATGCTACAAATAAGATAACTACTCCCCTGTTCATTACTCACGCTGATGCCATAAGGAAGATTTCAAGACGATGTGTACTCCACTCCAGCACGCAATGAGATGCTTACCAACTTACTAAACAATACCCTGAAAGGAACTGCTTGAGTAATATGTTGTCTGCTGTTGCTAATGAGGCCCATTTGGGTACATAAGATAACCAGACGAGAAGACTACATGTATTAGAAAAAGCACACGCTAGCAGCTCTTTAGCGGTGCGGTAAGGCACCACCCTGTTGTGCCAGCAGCCAACAAACGCGCAATGTGTTTGTACTTGTTCTAATGAGGCCAGTTGGTTACCTATAAGAGAACCACTTGCCGTGTTCGTTACCCACGCTGATGCCATAAGGGAAGACTTCAGAAGATGTGTATTCCAAACAAGTGGATGCTTACCAACTAAATATTCACTACCTGAGTAGTATATATTGTCTGTAGCTGTTGCTGATGAGGCCCAGTTGGCTACCTGTAAGATAAAATTTTCTCCTGTTGATTGCCAACGGTAATCTCAGAAGACAAGACTTTGTCCAAACAGAACACTTGATTCCAGCCCAAGATGGAATGCTCATAGCATTGCAAAATAGATTTAATGGGACATTTTACTATTTAAAATGTTTTATGCCTTGGGCGGGTCCGTCTCCTCTTCTAAAACACCTAGGCCAGCTTCTATATATGAATGTTCTAAACATTATACTCACTCCGTTCACAAAAGGATGTCTCAACCAAATCCAAATTTGGATTTATCTAAACATAATCTAGTGTGTAGATATATTCAAATTTGAAGGTGGTTGAGACATCCTTTTATAAACGGAAGGAGTAGGATACTACCTCCAGTTAGTTTTTCTTGTACGGTGCTAACTCTGCTGCAGCCCAGCTATTTGCACTAGCATCGTTCTATGTAACTGAGCAATAGTGACATTGTGACAGTGACACCACTGCTGTATCACCTGAGCCGCTGGAAGCTCCTCCCGCTTCAGAAGCCGCCGGTGCCCCCCTCCCCAGACGGTCGCTGGAGAGAGGCGGAGAGGAACAGGAACAAGGGCGGCAGCGCCGGACGACGGGGCGGCGCCATGGTCTCCCCCTCCTCCTCCGATGTGGCATGCCTTCTGTCGGAAGAGGATGATTCCTGGTTCTCGCTCGCTTCCAGGAAGGATTCCGGCCGGCGTTCTCCGAGATTGGGGAAGGACGCGATAGTGTTTTTTCTCTCTTCCAACTTCCAAGAGGAACGACGATGCAATGTGTATGGTATACGAATAGCGGAGGTGGAGGTAGATTCCAGTCGGCCCACAAGGCCCAGGTCCACCGAGCAACAGAATGGCTACTAGACCCAATACTTGCACAATCGTAATTTCTCTCATGAAAAGAAAAAACAAACACCATAGTACTCCCTCCGTTCATAAATATAAAATGTTTCAATTTTTGTGTACATTCATATGTATCCAGATGTATTTAAACATATTTTAGTATGTATGTACATGCATTTGAATTTACACCTAGCCAACATATTATCTATCTAAAATATCTTATATTGTGGAACGGACTGAGTAGTTTCTAAGCCATACGTCCAAAACATAAATTCTGCAACAACATACACTCTCTCTTCTTAGTGTTTTGGTGAACGGTAATGCTACACCTACGAATGGACGAGGTTACGGAGGAGGCTACGTGCTGACGAGTCTCCTGACGTGGAGTCAACGTGAAACAAAAACTGAGTCAACATGAAACAAAAACTGCTCCCTCTCTCACTCGAAAATTAAGGGAAAAAGATCTCACGCAAGCAGTTACTACATAAATTCCCAATCCCACGTCCGCAGGCGACGGAGGTAATCGTCCACCTCGGCAGCGGCAGGGCAAGCTCTTTGTCGTAGACAATGTCACATCGGGTTCTTACACGCACACGGCTGCACGGTGACTTGTTCGTCGCAGGCGGCGCAGCGACGAGCTCTCTTGGTGGCAGCGGCGAGGCGGCGAGCTGCTAGACACAGGCGGCATTGCGTTGGGCTCATTTTTCAGGCGACGACGTTGCTAGATACTTGCCATCGACGAGACGAAAAATAGAAGGTGGCGCTCTGGCCATGAATTGGACGCGTTCTATTTCTTAATCTGCTGGAGCAGTGAGCAACAACAAAGGGTCTGTGGCGTCGTGGTCGACGTCGTCCATGACGGTGATGACGCACAAGCATCCGCAATGCTTCTGAAAACGGTGCGGCGTCTGTGTCGGCGAGCCGTGAGGTGGAGGCACGGGCACGGCCGGCACGGCGGCGGCCGTGCAGATGCCAGGGGCTCAATCGAAACGAGCAAGCTTGCCAGAGGCGGCGCCCCGGCAGCGTTCTCTATGCTGGAGAGCGGGCTGCTGGATAAGGTCAAGTAAAAAACGCGAGCTGCTCGATGACGGCGTGGGGCACGGTGAGCTCTGGCCCGCGCGTACATTGGGTCTCGTCCGCACAGCCGATCTCCACGTTGGTTTTCCACGTCAACCCTTTTTCCGTAAGGGCATGTTTGATTCAAAGAAATTGCATGTGATTTTTGGAGGATTTCTTTGTTGTTTGATTGGTAGGATTGGATCCTATTGGAATTTTTCCTAAGTAATCTTTTGTACTACTTTCTATAGGAATTCTAACATCCACTCCAAACTTTTTTACAATTCTTTTGATGGAATCAACAAACTTTGATACAAACCAAATCCTATAGGATTGGAGTGTGCATGACATGGCAATCCTATGTTTTTCCTATTCCTACGTCTTTCCTATCCTAGGAATCAAACAGGCCCTAAGTATTTTCCCATAGGTGTAGCATTACTCTCTGGTGAAAGGTCGGGACGAAATCCATAAATTTAGAACGATATCAAATTTTTGGAAACTAAAATGGCCCCACAGGTGCATGAGAACTGTCTGGATAACCTTCCTTATACCCCCTCAGTCCATGCGTTATGTGTGTATCTATCTAACCAAAGATTGTTTTTTCCATCTCTAGCGGAGCCCCTTATCTTGTCGATCTTTAAACTCGGGATAGGGCACATGTAAACATGTTTTAACGGCTGGTTTGGTCTGTGGCCATTTTGTTTTCCCGCTCGGCTTTGCGGGATCTATTTGGCTGCAGCCCAAGCCCTATTTTACCGCTCGGCTTTGCGGGGTTTGTTCGACCGCAGTCCAAACACTTAAAACATATGGTTTTTTCAGCATTATAACATATAAATATGAAACCAATATAAACAAAAATATGAATGTTGTTAATTGTACAATACAACAATAATCCAGATTAAAATAATGGTTTAAATCACAAATGAATGAAATCAAATGAATTAAACAATAATCGAGTACAAGAATTATCTTGAATGCATATAATGGTTCAAATCACACATGAATGAAATAAAATGAATAAAAATGTTTACTGCCCATGTAAACTGCTAGAGGTGATCAATGAGATCCTGATGGAGCTGGCTGTGGGTGTTGGCGTCCTCAGTCTCCCACTAAGTCTGAAGAATGCTTGATGCGATCTGGGATTACATGGCTACAGACATTGTCGTAGAACTGTAGAAGAACTCCAAGTCTAAGTCCCTCTCATATTCGATGATCATGTTGTGAAGAATCACACAATATGTCATTATGTCGTTGAGTGTTTTCTTGTCCCCAAAACGAGCAGGACCTCGAACAATGGCAAACCTAGCTGCTAAACACTAAAGGATCTCTCAATGTCCTTTCACATGCCTCTTGTGCCTTGGCAAATTAAACTTCCTTCCTATTCTTGTGACTTGAGATGGTCTTAAAAATGTATAACAACTAGGAAAAATACCGTCGGCGAGATATTACCCCTTTGTGTAGGGATGCCAATTGACTGTGTAGTTGCAAGTCGGAGCATCACCATTATCTAGCCCCGCAAATAAATGAGACTGGTGTAATACATTGATGTAGTTGAGTGTACCCGGGAAACCAAAGAAGCAAAGGCAAATCTACAAATCCTCGATGCAACGGTCTCAAGCACAATTGTTGCATCACATCATTGCCACCATACTACATGTGCATGCCTTTAGGCAGTTTTTCCAGTCGAATGCATGCAGTCAATACTTACCAGCATGCCCGGCCAACCTGGCTTCTCATTCGATGCCATCAACCTCACTGTATCTTCTTCACTGGATGCTCTAGGATAGACATTACCAAAGATCGATCTGGATCATCACTAACAGACGCACTGACTCGATTGTATATCATCGCCAATGCAAAGATGCTCGTTGGCGTATAGTCAGTCGGATGCCATATGCAATCACCCTCATAGTTGTGGAGATCTTTTGATATGAACTAAACCCAACTACTTCTACAGAAAAGGTGAGGTGGATACATAGGTACCTCCGAGAAGTAGTCTCGCATGAGCAGGTCGCTCCCGAAATGGCGGATGTGAGGGATGCAAAGGCAGACACGGTGGATCCTCCCCGCTTCTTTTTCTTCGCATCCTCGAGATCCTGTGGTTCTCGAGCAATGTCTCTACATCGAGTCATCAGGCAAAAATTTCTCCCACAGCTCAAATCCTAGAGCGTCGAGCGGATCGATTGGTCCATGCTAGTTTGCTGCTTAAGAAAACAATGGTAGCAATCATGGAATTGTAATTGGTAGCTATTGTACCCGTAAAAAGATTGTACAAGTGAGAAACGAGGTTCGCTGAAATATTTCTTCACAATAAAAAAATATGGATGTAAAAGAAAAAAACCAATCACTCGTATGTAAAGAAAAGCTGTACTTAAGAAAGGATTCCTGAGTAGAATTTTTTCTCCTCGCAAAATATTGCCCATCACATAAAAAGGTTCTACTCACGAAATTAGTGAGTACATCAACAATACTTCGTTTCCCAGAAGAAAAAATTGGGCTACAAACTGGGGATTTTTTTTTCAACGGAATCAGGAATATTCGTTACAAGTAATTAGTTTACGTGCAAAAATAAATAGTACACTCTAGGTAAAGGTATAGAAAAGTATAGGAACAGAAAGATTAAATTAGCTGATAGCATCAATAAGTACAGCCGCGCCTTAGTTCTAGCGAACCATGTGTTAAAGTGTTTCCTAACCGGTATGAACAATTGTTTACGGGATTGCAAAGATAATTCAAAAACGACTATGGGAAAGCAATCATCTCGCGCCCAAACGGTGCAAAAGCAGCAAACCATACCATGGAATGAGGAATCCTGGTAGATTAAGGGAGAAACCGAAGCCAAATCGCAGTGTTGTCATCTTTATAATATCATTATATACACAGAAGAAGATAACATATGGGTTATTATTGTTCCTCATTTGTGAACAATTTTAGTTCTTTAATTTTCATTTTAGAAAAGTATATTAGTTTTAAAAAGCATACATTCATGTGAAAATTGTGATAGAAAAATATAGTACATAATTTTGCATCATTGAAACAAATCTATGTAGTTAAGAAACTTTATATGTCTCAATGGTAAACCAATTTTGCATTCTAGAAGCAGATATCTATGTATTCAAACCACATTCTCTTAACTAGGAGCTTATCAAACATACTTTTCTTTGAAGCAACGACATAGCATTAAGTGAAGAGGATAGCATCGCATACCTTAAAGATTTTTCTTACACTAAGCTGCAGATCTTACATAAAAGTACCATACTATATGTTCACATCACCTCTTTGTAGGAAAACATCATTCAATTAATATGTAACAATTATATAAATTTGTTTTGTATTAAGTTAAATCCCCATATATATACCTCTCCTTTTGTATTTTATCGATTATCAGCCCCAAAAATAAAAAGGATATACCGCGCGAGAGGGCGCCCAATATGCACTCTTTACATAGTAGAGAGACAATTCAGTTATTGTGGCAAAAGAAGAGACCAGGATATTTTGCTTAATGCCAACACCGGTTCAATCACTCTCACATATTTATACTAAATGTTTTATTTTGCATAATTATTTCCCTAAATATAATTATTTACATATTTTATAATTATCTTAATTATTATTTATATATCCCTAGCAAAATTAACTATATAGTCGTGGGTTTATAGTAAAGTACATACTTTTCATACAATCTTGATATTTACTCGTTGGAAATATATTATGTGCTAATTGATGCAATTTTATGTCAAAAATAAATTATTTGTCAATCTAGTTTAGGGTGTTTTAATAAAAATTGTGAATATAATAAATTCTTTGTTACAATACATTTCACCTCAAATCTATCGAAACCAGAAGTGTCGGAATAAATAGTCATTTCTGCCCATTACTTTATTGTAGGTCTTTTATTTGTGCTTTATCCATAGCATCCTGAAATATCTACATAACTTTGAAGGTTGTTTTCGAGCATATGAATGAAGCAACTTATTGATGGAAGTTTCGAGAGTTAAGACTACCACATTTAGGTATAACTAACTTGATAAACTGAGAGCATGTGAAAGTATCAATAAGTAATTTTTTTTTCCTGAAATCCCCATATGTACTCTCGCTAGTTTATTAAGTTTAACATTCTTAAATATCTCAATAGAAGATTGTCCGAGTGCATGTGTTCCAAAGTATAGGATGTGTTGCTAAATACCCCCTCAATTGTCTGGTTTGTTAGGCCCATTCAGAAAATATGAATTCCAGTTTGTAAGGCCCATTTCCTTAGGAATAGGTGAAAACTAAATTTAGCCCCATGAATTATGCCTCAATTTTCTGCTTTGTGCAATGGAAAATATTGACACATGTTGCTTGTTGGATTTCAAGTTGTTGGTGCCTTACTGCAGATGGACATTTACATGAAATTACTTTTGGGCTGAAACACCTCAAAGCAAAACATCTAGCAATGACTAAATGACTCAGAATAAAAAGGGGCGAAATTTCCCTGTACATTTAGAAAGTCGAACATCAAGTGGAAATGTACCAGCAGCAATTTCTTACACAAGCAGCCAGCGCCTAGCAATAGTTTGATCTGTTCGCGTCAAAAGGAACAGCTAGCAAAGAGAAACAGTATGTGTTTCTGATCGTGTGGCTATGAGAAAACGTGATAAACAAAGCGAGACTTGGACGATCACTTCTGCTTCTTAGATTTTTTCGGCAGGTTTTTGGCAAGCACCTGGCCCTCGTCTTCAGACAAGCCCTCGACGGACTCCTCAGGGATGTCATTGGGAGCGTTGTGCCTGGTGATGTAGTCCTTGAGGATCACCATGCTCTTCTCTCTCATCGCCGCCAGCTGCTCCGACAGGGCACCGGACTCGGAGTTGACCACGATCGATTCTGCTCCGAGGACCAGGGTGGCCTTCGCTCTTGGATCGGGACTTGCCATTTCCGCGGAGTTCGTCTGGTCCAACGGTCACGGCCAAACCTGCCGAGAAAATTCAGTCAGATGGGGGAAAACTAGACGGGAGATCTACATATTTCACAGAATGGCTTGTAGAAGAGCTGTTCATTAGTGCAAAGAAGATGCTAATACTACTATTTTAGTAGCAATTATAGGTAGTTCTAAAATGTGAAAAGATAATCAGCTATGCAGCGTAAGATCGTGAAGCATTCCGGGGACGCAATCTGAAGCAGAATTTGGACTGAAACAAGCACCGGCGTGAACACTAAAATGGGAATCAGACACTAGAATCTAGCCTGCAGCGCCTCGAAACAACTAGGACAAAATTCTTCCTCCATAGCATCCCGAGGCATCCGAAATCTATCCTGCAGAGATTATCGTACATTTAGCTAAACACGCCCCAAGTTGCAGTACAGCGATGCTCTGCCAGACGCACCAACTTGGGCATGACGAAGAGGGTAACAGGGGAGTGGGAAGGGAGGGTGGGTGAGAACTTTACGCGCGAGGGCGGAGAGGCGGAGGCGGGGTAGCGGCGGCGGCTGTACCGCCAAGCGGCGCGGCGACGGCGAGGTGGAGTACTCGACGGCGCTTCGACGGCCGGCGGCAGCCTTCCCGTTGTTGGTTTAGGGCAGCACGCTTGAAACAGTTTGGGCTTAAGGGCAGCAACGTAGGTTGGGCCTGGGCCGGGCAGGCTGTGTTCTAGAAAGAGTAGTGGGCCGCAAAACTTGGGACATGAAGAAATTGCCCTCTAAAAAACAAAATGAGAGCCGAACGAGGCTTTTTTTTTTACCCCCATCCATAAAAAATGTCGCAGCTAAACAACTGAGCAGGTACAATAAAATAGCACAACTGGCGAAATTTTTTGAATTAGAAGGAGTAGTATATATGAGCAACGTTTCATTTTTGGCTCAGTTTTGGTGATCAATTTTATTTTATATTCTGCTACCGAGAATAGAAGCTGAAAATTGGATTTCTTTTGCCAAAATTAAAATTCCGAATTATCGTATCCTATAAAGATGTCACAACTTTATCTACCTTTCGAACTATATTCTCAACACACATGCAAATTTACTTTTTTTTCTCTGGCTGAGTCGATTTTCACTTCTTAAAAACAATGGGCGTTTTGCTCCCACGCGGATTGAGACCCGTTCAAATGGATCCCAATTTTGTGTGCAACAATTGTGAAAGGATTAAGAAGAGAAGTCAGCAACAGAAGAATGATAAGCTAAAGAAAATATCAGACGGTGGTAGACTAGAAGTAGAAGTAGTAGCTGCCAAAGCACCGGTGATGAATAACGTTCGCCTGTTGGATGAGCAACATACATGTGATATTTTTTATTGGGTGAACAAACATATTTTGATAAATATAAACTTCTAGTATTGTGTAAGGTACTGTACAAAGAAAGATATTTGGATCCATTGTAAAGAACCTCACCATATGAAAAGATTTGCTCTATTTGACTACGTGCTCCTGTAATTTTGAAGTGGCCCTGTCCAATAAAACATGCTTTGTTTCTTTTGTTTTGGTTGGGGTGCGCCGAGCCAAAGCTCTAGTGCAACGCTCAGGCGACGCTCGAGTAGCCCAACGACAAGCCGCTGAGTCATCCCTCCCCACAAAAAATTAATTTAATATCATGGACACGAAGATCCATATATCAGATATTAAACTGATAAGAACAGATACTACACTTGATCTAAGCCATGAGGCCGAGAATAGGTATGTTTGAGACGGTGCCCCTGCGTCCCTTTTTATTGCTCAATGAACCGACTCCAACAAGCCCGCGAGCGATGCGGTACTATTGAAAAGAACACTCGATGGTTCTTTCACCCGATGAACGACGCGAGATCGGTACCAAACCTGTGGAGCCTGCGTAGAGGCCCATCAACAAGGTAACGGCCCATAGGAGTTAACCTGGATGTCAACGCAACGGCTAGACTGTAGTCAACGAGGACGTACACGTCAGCAGCGTGCCTCTGTCTCTCTTCGACTGCGAATGGAACTGATGGATGCCGTTTCTCCTGCAATTATAATTTGCGTTCGTGTGATTCTTGCCACTAATTATGTTATATATGTACGACTAGCTAGCTCGCATCTTTTATTCTCTAGCAATGGTTTGAGCTGATCATGTTCGTACGTACGTTAATTTGGCTGACACATGCAGATGCATACAGAATAATGTAGGTAATTAGATGGAGCAAAAACAGAAGAGGCTCGGTTGCCGGAGGCCGAATGTCGTTAAATTCCCATGTCACGTCGCTTTATTTGTTATACAGAGTACAACACAATCGCTCATATACATAAGATACCTATGTTAATAATTCCTCTACGTATGCACAGTTTTATTTCACCTTTTTGCTCTTCTTGCGGCATTAAAATAAGGTTAATCACGGTGATCTAGCTCAGAAATTATTAGTTAGTTTTGTACGCTATAAAACCTGAAATTTATATAAAATCAGAGAGTTGATGTTTTTTTATAATATGGCGGTCTTGCTACATCGCTAGGTGGCACCATGGATGATCAACCTAGAATACAAGTATTTAGTGCATTGTTTTGATGTCGAGTTTTTAACCCGCAACTTCGAACCCCCTTTACTACAAAACAGCAAATCTTGGCTATTTGATTGCTGCCCAAAACGACTGATTTTTGGACATAAAAACGAAGTTAATATGTTTTTAAAGGAAAAGAGTGCATTGGTGCTCACTAGCTAAAAGGAATTATTTTTACTGAGAGTTATTTATCGATGTAGAATATGTACTTGTTATGGTCAATACAAATGTAATTGGCAGTTACCTCCTTAAGTTCATATTTAGACCAATGCATGAGTTTAAGCCTTCTTTCTTATTTAATTCCAAAATGTAATCAACAGTTTGGATATTGGGACAATCATTACACACAGGTTTAAAATAAATTGTGATAGAACTAACGAATTAGCGTGCTATCGTACTCACTGAAATTTAACTAAATAAAAGATGTAATAAGTGAACAGTAAACATCAAAACTCATTAAATTGGAAGGCCGCCCTTTAGGTTTTCTAGTTTATATTAGAAATTAATCAATCTCACATATCTCTCCTTTCTAAAAGAAAAGATTGGTTCCACATTTTGCCCACCCCTTCGTCCAACCCCTCGCTATTTTTTTTTCCTTTCCTTCTGCCCACCCTTCGTCCAACTACCCACGCTGTTTTTTTTCTTTCACGCATGCAGGTCTCTTTCCCATGCTTCACCGAAAGTAATTTCTTTCCTTCCCTTAAATCACGCATGGCTTTCCATGCCAATTAATTACAGAGCATCAGTCAACGGAAATAACCTATCCCCCACATGGCCTCCATGCCAATTAATTACAGCCATCGATCACCCTTCCACAGCGATGCAAAGGATACCGATTGAAATTAGCAGAAATTCTCGCTCCCAAACATCAGCCTGAACCAATTATTAGCGGGAAAACTTGGATCGCTATAACCACTGGCTCGCTTCGCCGTCCCCTCACTGCTACAGTGTAAAGGCGATTTTTGGGCTCTTCTCCGTCAACCCACCTCGCTCGCCGGTGAACCGTGGGTTCCCTCTTCCTCCGCCGGCCGCTCCGGCGGCGGGAGGATGGGGGAACCCCGGATCTCGCCTTGTACATAGTGTAGGGCTTGGTAGAGATCCTCCCGGCGGCGTTGTGGTGGTGGCGACGATGTCGGCGAGGTGTTTGGCGTCGGCGTGCTCCTTCACCGGCGGCGGAGCTCTTCGGATCTTCGGCGTGGCGCGCGCGACTTCTGGAGGCCGGGGATCTGCGGATCCGCTGGCCTTGTTCGTCCCCGGGTATTGCGACTGGTGGTGTCGGCTGTGGAGGTGCGGGGTGCCGGCTGTGGGGGAGGGTGGTGTGCAGGCGGTGGATCTGGGGTGCTGGCCCCAGTTCTGGGGCAGAAGATGCTCGGGGCAGGTCCCCGGCCGATGGATTTGCTCCGTCTTCAAATCCAGCTCGTCGGAGCTGGTGGCTGCTGCGGCTCTTCAAGGCCTTCGGGGACGAGGCTCTTCTGTTCCATGGGAAAGGGCGCCGGGCGGTCGCTGCCTCTGTCGTCTCCGGCGGCGGTGGTTGCGCGCGGTGGTGGCTCTCGAGGTTGAAGACGGCGTGACACAGCGGTGTCCTCTGTATTCTCCTTTTTTCTTTGCTTGTATAAGCTGGTGTACTGTCTTTTACGTTTGAATACAAGTATGAAAAATTCAAAAAAAAAAATTATTAGCGGGAAAATGACCGCTAATAAACATCAGTCAAAACAATTAGCGGAAATAATGAGCCAAAATCATCGCTTCCCCATGCCATCTCTCTACTACTTAAACCCAGCAATCTCCAGCCCGCAACAATCTCCCTCCAGTTTGATTGATCCTTGCTAGCAGAGAGATGGCAACTCGAAGCAACATGGGACGCCCAGGCTCGATGAGGGTGATTGCGCCTCCACCAGTCCCAACTCCCGCCGTCTGGGCTTCGATCAACACTGACAACATGTCCTGCAGCATTTTCTTGAATGATCTTACTGTTTTGCATTACCTAATTGTCTATGGATAATTTTGCGCAGGGAAGTTAGATTCCACGACATTCAAACAGAGCACATCCACAATATATCATGGGAGGTTACTGCAAAAATTGTTTAAGGGTGAATCAAACATATTAGGAGTGGAAATACATTCTACTGTGCCATCCTCACATATCAGTTTGTAAGATAATTTTGATGCTACCCCTTACTACATCTTTCTATCAAAAGTTCAGTCCTTACGAAATGGGGTTTCTACATCAATCTTCACCGTTTGACCTCACATCTCTAATAGCATATGCCCCCTGGTTGTGAGGATTACAATTAACCATGCATCTTTTGTCAATAATAACTTCACCATTTTTGCAGGGAGACAAAATGGACGCAAAGGCATATGGACAGACTGCATATTGTACTTCTGTGAAGATTATAACTTGTTTGTGCAGATCCACTTTTACTGGACTATATTCCATTAGTTGCCAATATTACTTTCTGGTACTGCTTACCGTACTTCTGTGAAGAAACGTTGCTGCAAGCCTGCTGTTATTTCTGTCAAATTGTAAGTGTATGGATCCTTTGGCCGAGAGGTGCATTTTCATGAAAGATGGAACTACTGCATACATAGTGCATGTTCTCAAATAATGATATCACACCACTTCAATAGCGGACCACTTTCAAAAGAAATTAGCCGTAACTCCGGTTCACTCATGTCACACATACCTTAGAGGATATATGTCTTCATGAATATATGACTGTTGGGATGACAACTGAGCTATCCACTTTGAGAATGTAGATTACTCCTAAGCATATTCTACTTGTGCTTTTCTATGTGCCTCTTACTTTCAGCAAATCTGTTAACAAAAGAGAAGCATTAGTGTACCAAGTAGAATGATTTGGTAATTTGATGGTAACTAATTCTGAAAGTGAACTCTTTTATTGCAAAAATAGAGACGACTCAGGTAAAGAAAAGGAATGTGGAGATTGGAGTAAGTAAAATATACCTTCTCATCTCTCTTTGTGTACCCTCGGTACATCAAACACAAGCCTATAGGATCATCCATGTAACCATCATATTGCCCAATGACTACCTCTTCAGTCTTTTACAGAGTTCACTGATTGCAGAACCTGACAGTGTAAAACGAATTCAGTCCAAAGGTGGATTTTACATTAAGTAGGAATATATAACATGGTTGAAAGTGTAAAACGAATTCAGAACCTATTTTTTCATCTCTCATGTGCTCAGAACTAAAAGAGACAAGCTTTTCCCGAATTGCATATCTGAAAGTAAGAATTGCGTGACATTTATAGAAGTCCCGGTGATCATTGCTAAGTTTTGTAACATAGACAATCGGAACATTATCCTGTAACATAGAATGTCCCATGCGACATACAGGCCATGAGTTAGAAAATAAAGAAGGCACATATATTAGACACTGTTACTGCATATTGATATTAGGATACTTGATTAACCTATCACATGTGTGAGTAATTTGTAAATGATCAGCTTCAAGATAAAAACTGGGGCTTTGTGGACCTTCGGAACACGTGTGAGTAATTTGTAAAGTACACTACATGATTGAGATTAGGGAATCATCCATATGAAGGGTGTACTTGTAGTTTCTAATACCAGATACTTGATTAACATCACTTCAGAAATATGCTGAATACTTGAACATGACTTAGGTTTCAGTTCTGTTAATCTGAACTACTCCAAGTTTGCTATCCCTCGAAATAAAATTTTGTATTCTCGTCACATGACCTGTATCAAGTGTGTACCGTGCACAATACAAACTACATGGTTTTCTTATCTCATTATACAATCTTATGTTTTATCAATACAGACACCATGGTTGTTTTTGGGAATTTCATGTAGGCAGATTTATTGGTCTGTAATTATGGGGATTTCAGCATATTGGTGGTTGCACTTTTGTACATACGAATAGGCCATTGAGCCAATGTGTTTATCTTGCTAACACAAATAAAATTCTGGGAGGTCCCGGTCATCAAGTCAAAATTAAACTTGTCTGATGCTCGGTGCCAGTGCTTGCATCGCAAGGATATTCATGTATGTCATGCTTTCCTGAAGTACTGGTTGGATGCCTTGAGAGTTTTTTTGAATATTCAGTCACGTGCGACACCACTGCTCCTAATAACAATCTAAAAATTTCCTGATAGATTTTATACAAATTTAGAATTACTAACAATAGCGGAAACGTTTAATGTCCTGCCAGTAAATATTAGGACAAGTTACACAGAACACTCACACAAGTAGGCCTTATCCGTGAGAGACGAACACGATGGTGCGACTTGTCATCGGACAGCCCGCGGGCGGCAACACCCCTATCGCGCCGCTAAGCATGGCGAGCTCTAGGAGGCTCAGAGTCATGCCGGCGGGCCGACAAGGCGCAAGTAGGAGCTCCTGGTCCGGAGCAGTGCCCATTTGGGCTCGAACCTCCGGGTCATGGCGTCGTCGATTGCCTCCTCCATACCTACTCATTTCTATGCCCAACAATCATATTATGAGATAAATTTAAGCAAATCACTTTCCCAACAATGTAAATTTCTGAAGACATACCGAGTAGGCTGATGGTGACGACGTGTCGTTTTGGCTGCGCCGGTAGCGGTTCCGCTCCACGTCGCCATTGCTGTTGTGTGCGGGATCCAGCCAATTGGCAGGTGCCGGCTTGGAGATTCCAGTGGCGGCCACGGCGGTAACCCGGGCGGAGGCGGGCCCGTGACGGAGCAGCATAGGAGGGAGCTCATCAGAGGAGACATGGTCGCGGCGCATCGGAGAGGGCTGGGAGAGGAGAATGGTCAGAGGGGGTGGGAGGGGTCGTCGTCGCCAAGTCCCCTCGCCGCCGGAGCTGAGAGAGCACCGTCGGCCCCAGCAAATCAAGAGAGGGGGGCTAGGAGCTCGGCCATGCGCCCATGCCTGGTTTGGTGGAGGTGCAGGTGAGAGAGAGTGGGAAGAATCGGGAGAGGACTAAGATGGAGCTGGAAGAGACTCGGGTGAGAGAGGGGATATTATTGGTCCTATTTCCTTTTTCTTTTTGCTTCCTGCTATATTTTTTAGCCTAATCAAATTCCTGTGCTGAAGCTTGGCTACAAGCTGCACTTCATTTCTGAACCTAGGAGCCTTGTCCCGAGTCAGAAACCAGATTTACCGCTAAGAAATCATTTGAAGTTTCTGTACTGGTATTGCTTTATAGTACTCCCTCGGTTCTAAATTAGTTGACTTTTATTTGCCCACATGTGCATGTATTTAGACATGTTACATACATATACATTTTGACAAATGAAAGTCATCTAATTTGAAACGGAGGGAGTATATGAATAAAAGTTAATTCAGCCAAGTTTTGATCAACATTTTTCTTCTAATCATTGTCCGCATATATGGCGATGCTATCGTTTGATGTTTATATAATTTTTTTTCATATAATTCGACGATAATATTTGCCTGAAATATATAGAACATATTATGATTGATTAGAAAAGGATAATAAAATTGTCCGTACAGTTTTTTTATTGTGAAGTTAAATATGAAGTGATCCATGTAGTTCACTTGATCAGTTTAGTTAGGGTTATGGTTGTTTTTAAAAGTTAGGGCATGTTCTATAGTTGTTTTTGTGCTGATTTAGATATACCATTGCATTCTCATTCTACCATTTTCCAATCTTTTTATTTTCGTTAGTTGTATTTTTTTCTCTCAATATGTTGTTGTGTAGCATGCAATAATTTAACCTTTAGTATTTATAACACGTTTACGTACATAGATTAGTCGATCCGTGCATTAGCATTCCCTTTTCGCTTGTTCGTGCTCCCGACATTCATAGTGATTGGAAGCTTATCAAAACTTTAACAACATGCATATACAAATGATATATGCACGGTCCCACGGAGTAACGAAAGCTCCCGTAGCAACGCACGGACATTTAACTAGTTTTATACTAAACTATTTTACTTCGGCGCAACTTATATTTCACTAAAAATAAATATTTTTAATGAATATACCCTACTTGATACATTATCTTAATCTATTATTTATAGCTACACCTAGCAAAATTGACGATATAGTTCGCTGCATAGTAAGTACATATTTGTCTTACAATCTTGATGTTTGCTTATGGGGAATAGACTTCTATGCTAAATGATGCTATATCATGTGACAATTAAATTATTTGTCAACTTATATTTGGGTGTTTTAAAGAAAAAATGTTACCATGTATTTCACCGCTAAATCTATGGAAACCAGAAGTGTTCGCACAATAAATATCATTTGTGCCCATTATTGTACCGTAGATCTTTTATTTGTGTTCTTATGAATTATGCACAGTGTACTTAAATATCGACATAACTTTATAGAGTGTTCTAGAGTGTATGAATCAAGCATATAATCCATGGTGGTTCCCAGAGTTGGGACTACGAAATTTAGGTATAACTGACTTGATAAACTGAGAGCATATGAAAGTATAAATGATTTTCCCCTCAAATTCCCTCTTCTACTCTCGTTAGTTTTACTTAGTTTAACATCATGAAATATCTCAACAGAAGATTCCTGAGTGCATGTGTTCCTAGCTAATTATGTGTCCATCTATAAAATATGAATTTCACATTTGTAAGGTCCCTTGCTATAGGATACGTGAACACTCCCATAAAATTTCGTTAAATTTTGTTCTCAATATGGAATCGACCAATGCAAGGAAATAATTAACCATGCATTCTACATCTATACATGGTCCGACAGGTAATTAGGTCCTAACGGGTTAGTTCTTTTCGGAGCCGAGCCTTACAAATTGAAAGGGTCGAGTATATGGCTCTCTTGTTTCGAAAGGGAGGTTAACGCCTAGCCTCTGCATCAAATTGATGATGCACGCGACTTTTTTTATAATTATCAGAAATATAAGCAACAAAACTTTACAAATAGATATATCCTTCAACCGGAAGTCACCTGTCTAGCGACAAATATGGCTACACCTAATAGGTTGATGAAGGGGGTGTACCTTATCAGAGCCATGTCCGCTGACATAAAACACCTACACATATCATCTAAAACGGGATGCCTCACCAGCCGCCCAACAGCGAGATGGGAGCACAAACCGGTCCAGCAGACACTCGTGCGCAACACATGCACATGCTGATAAGCCGCCCGCGGTCTTTCGCCAACCCATTTTTAGGAGTGATCAACGCAATGATCTTGACAGGCCTGTCATCGACGTTGCCATGACGCCAGACAGCTCTACCGCCCCGAGCGCGTTCACCATCATGCGTCTGTCGCCGAGACCCCGCTATGCCACGCCGCCAAGACCCGTGAATGCGGTAAATAACACACCCCTCCAGCGGCTGCTCCAAAGCGATGCCCTAAGGAGGGAGAACGGCGTTAAGCGTCGCCATCGTCCGATTTGGATACCCTGATCTAGGGTTTCTCCCGGAGTAGCCCGAGCGAGGAGACAAAATCTGCAATGATGATGCCTTCATCAGGATAACGCCGCGTACACGCCGCCATTGTCCGCCATGATTTTCACTGGTAATCAAGCCTCCCCTTCCTCGCCGCCGGCAGAACGATGTGCCAGATCACCACCATCACGCCATCGACGATGCATCCGGCAAGAGATCTCGATGGAAAGCATGACGAATGGGGCATGCCCCGCTGCCGCGCAGATCACGGTTGCCTCTGCTTACCGGAGATGGCCTTCCGCAGTCTGGGCTGCCCACGACCCTTGCCATCTTGCCGCCCAGAGAACGGAGGCCGGCGCTGCCGCCATCCAAGGCGCAAGCCGCCACAACGCCATCCACGCGACACAGCAAGGAGACGCCGTCACGCCCGGTGGTCGCGTCACTTCCATGCCCGAGTCGTCGGCGTGCGCCGACTCCACGCCGACGGCCAGGCTTTTCTCAGAAGCGGATGATGCGTTGTTTTAAGTAAGCAACATTTCATTTTAGCTGGCTCAGTTTGGGTGATCATTTTACTTTATAATCTGCTGTGATGAAACAAAAATTGAAAACTACATGCTCTTATAATTTTGACGTCTCAGATTTGATAGGGAGTTTGACTACATGCTGATAGCTCTGTCATAGCTCCAGCCGATGGAACATGAATTTTGTTTCTTTTGTTTTGGTTGGGGTGCGCCGAGCCAAAGCTATAGTGCAATGCTCAGGCGACGCTCGAGGAGCCCAGCGACAAGTCACCAAGGCATCCCTCCCCCACAAAAAATTAATTTAATATCATGGACCCATAGGTCCAAATATCAGATATTAAACTGATAAGAACAGATACTACACTTGATCTAAGCCATGAGGCCGAGAAAAGGTATGCTTGAGACGGTGCCCTGCGTCCCTTTTTATTGCTCAATGAATCGACTCCAACAAGCTGGCCAGCGATGCGGTACTATTCGGAAACAACGACGAGCGTTGCATTCGTTCACCCAACGAGCGACGAGAGGTCGCTGCAGCAAACCTGGATCTGGCCTCATACCGTTTGGAGCCCGCTAGAGGCCCATCAACAAGGTAACAGCCCATAGGACATGAAGGACATGGATCCCCTAATATGTCGGCCGTTACCTTGTAATTGGGTTACTCACTGGTGTGCCCCATGTTAAGGGGTCCCACTTGCCAGTGACTCTAAGTAAGAACATGCTAAGTTAGCCGTCTCCGTCCTTAATTGAAAGGGGTGGAGTATATGGTTCTAGTTCTAGACCGCATTAGCAGTATCTAGATTTTCCACGCCCAAGGTAGTTTAAAATGGATATAGAGATGTTGTACTTTTGATGGGAATTCTCCGGTATTACTTTCACTTTGCACTCATTTTCAGAACAAAATTGATTATTATTTTTAATTATAAAAAATGGTTTGATTTGTGCGAGAGAGAAATATCGACATATTATTGAATCAAGAAAATGTTGTCGGGCAAATAATTTCCTAGGATTTTCTGCTTAGCTATCTAACGACTATGCAGTAGCTAAGAACGATGGGCGGAAATCATATCATATTGATATTGCATCCTTGAAATATGACTAGATAAAGTAAATTACGGGTGTCGACCAATATACGTTCATGTTTAGCCATGCCAATCATAATGAACTAATTAATCGTGTTTGTTTGATGAAACAATTTGTTTGTCATATTCATGGATGCAACATCAGTATGATTTCAGCCTATCTTGCTTAGCTAAATTTAGACGTCGCTACCCTGACGCGGGCCAACAAAATGTTGCCACATGCATTGGCGACGTCACATGTTGGCCACTCACCGTCGATCAAGTCAACTCCTTCGCTATAAGTTCTAAAATCCAAATGTTCCTTCCTTATAATTTCCCTTAAGTTTTCGGTTTGTGTGATTCCTTGCCGTCCGCTAGTAATATGTCCAGAGCTAGATCAAACTTCTTGATGGTAAGCTAGAAGTAGTAGCTGCCATAGCACTCGTTATGAATAATGTTCTCTTGTAATGAGAAACGAACATGTGATCTTTATATGCAGGAAATAAACATGTGATGATGATCCTTTTTGGCTAGAAATTATAAACATATGATGATGATCTTTTTTGGCGAGGAAATATAATCTGCTAGTAGTGTGTTATGTACTCTACAAAGAAAGATGAAGTGGGTGCTTATGTTGTCGGCTCATGTTTGAAGCAATACACCGATGTTAAAGTAAGACAAAAAGCAAGACACTGAACTACATACTTGCTCTTTGATGCATTGTCCAGGACCTCGCTTAGAGATTTCCCAAATCTCTTATAGTATTGAGATAGCTCTGCCATAGCTCCTACCGATAGAACATGAATTTTTTCTTTGGTTTTGGTTGGGGTGCGCCGAGCCAAAGCTATAGTGCAACGCTCAGGCGACGCTCAAGGAGCCCAACGACAAGTCGCTGAGTCAGCCCTTCCCCACAAAAATTAATTTAATATCATGGACACGAAAGTCCACATATCAGATATTAAACTGATAAGAACAGATAGTACACTTGATCTAAGCCATGCGGCCGAGAAAAGGTATGCTTGAGACGGTGCCCCTGCGTGCCCTTTTATTGATCGATGAACCGACTCCAACAAGCTGGCCAGCGATGCGGTACTATTCGGAAACAACGACGAGCGTTGCATTCGTTCACCCGACGAGCGACGAGAGGTCGGTGCAGAAAACCTGGATCTGGCCTCATACCGTTTGGAGCCCGCTAGAGGCCCATCAACAAGGTAACAGCCCATAGGAGTCAACGTGGGCGTCAACGCAACGGCTAGACTGTAACAAGAAGCTACAGACAATGGGGATCGATCGAGAGGCAGCGCCGCATCTATTCTCTTCCACTGCGAATGGAACGGACGTATGCCGTTTTCCTGCAATTAAATTTTGCGATGGTGTGATTCTTGCCGCTAATTTATACTCCATGTACGGCTAGTTAGCCAGAGTTTGAGCTGATCATGTTAATTGGCTGACACATGCAGATGCATCATGCATAGAGAATAATGTTGGTTATTAAATGGAGCAAAAGAGCCCAGGTTAAGGGAGGCCGAATATCGTTAAATTCCCATGTCACGCCGCCAATTTCTTGTCATGAACATAAGCTACCTACGATCAATAATTCCTCTATACATGCACGGCATTATTTCACCTTTTTGCTCTTCTTGCGGCATAATAATTAGTCTAATCATGGTGGTCTAGCTCTGCAATTATTTGTTAGCTTTGTACATTATAAAACCCTCAGCCTGCAGGTTGTCCGACGAAGGAGACGGGCAGGAGCTGGTTTCCTTCCCAACTCAAACTTCCTGTACGTGAGCAGGTTGTCCGACGAAGTAGATACAAGTCGTCGTATGTGTTTGCACCCTCGTTCCACTCCGACTCGTATCGTGTACGTACACGTTGTAACCTTCACGACGTGTATATATACATGAGCAGCCCACGATCGATGCACTCTGCCGCAAGTATCGAAACAAGCTTTATGCCAAAAAAGAAGTACGACATATCTCATCTACGCACGGCACCTTCCCGTCATCGTCGTGATGAGGAACTCCGACTCCATGGCTCTCATGGCGGCGCGCTGCTGCTGCTATGCCTGGCGGCAGTGCTGACGGTCGAGGAGGAGAACCGGCGGGTCTTGGCGAAGAGAAGCGAGGAGGAGACGCTGCGGATATTCACGGAGTGGAAGGCCCGGCTGGGCCACACGTACCGCTCCGTCACCGAGGAGGAGGACGGCTACGCCAAGTTCAAGCGCCGCCTCCGCCTCATCGACAAGCAGTGGCACGACGATGGCTACCCCGCGTGGTCGTGGGGCAGCGGGAGGAGCGAGCAGCAAACGCGCCGGGTGTTCGTGCACTGGAAGGCTATACACGACAAGAGATACAGCTCCATTGGGCACGAACGCCGCCGGTACGCCATGTTCAGGGACGCCCTCAGCGACGTGGACCGACACAACGCCGAGTACGCCTTCGGGGTCCACAGTTACACACAAGGCATCAACCAGTTCACCGACCTCACCCACGAGGATTTCAATGCCCACGGTCCATTACTGGCTCAAAAGTACCTAGAAACGATGGAATTGTTTGCTCTGACGGATGATTTAACTTACGAATTATAAACAGATTACAATAATCAACCTCTTATAGCATGCATGCACAATTAATTGACCTAATAATGACACAAGACATTCTATATGCTTTGTCGACTATATGATGCATGCCAACATACTCTATATGTAACAAGGGATCTTATACATGGCTGTTTTACCGAGTTTATTAGCCCACATATATACTAGACTCGATCTGAAATGCGCCGCTACGCCATGTTCAAGGATGCCCTCTGCCGCGTGGACCTTCACAACGCTGAGTACGCCTTCGGGATCCACAGTAACACCAAAGGCATCAACCAGTTCACCGACCTCACCCACGAGGAGTTCAATGCCATTTGCTGCGGGTACAGGCCGCCTGACTCCCCGCCGATGTCGCCACAGGAATCAAGGAGGATCAACAAAATCCAGGAGCGGCTGCGGCGAGAATATGATTTTATTTATACATGAAAAAATACAAACATGCATGACAGAAACCGCTGTTTGGGATGTACATTTGCGGTTGGATGATTGTAAAATATTAGATTGGGGTGAAGCACAACATGGGATTATTTTTAGCAATATCTGGATACATACGATTATGCTAGCAATTAATAATTTTTATTATCTTTTTTTTTAAAGGGCTAGACCCTGGTCTATGCATCTGAGGAGCAATGCACACAATCTTTTTTCTTTGCATAATTTTGAGTATAAGAGTGAGAAGAAAAAAATGTAAAAAAGAATGATAATACTTATCTCATGATCGTATGAATCAGCCACAACTTTTCAATATCGCGGTCATCACCGGGACCCTTTAAAACCAACCTCCAATTAAAACAAAGTATAGAAAAAAAAACCGACCATAAGATTGATGCGGTCTCCTCAGTTCAGATCTCGACGGAAAGCATGAAGAATGGGGCATGCCGCGCAGATCACGGTTGCCTCTGCTTACCGGAGATGGCCTTCCGCAGTCTGGGCTGCCCATGACCCTTGCCAGAACGGAGGCCGGCGCCGCCGCCATCCAAGGCGCAAGCCGCCACAACGTCATCCACGCGACGCAGCAAGGAGACGCCGTCACGCCCGGTGGTTGCGTCATGCCCATGCCCGAGTCGTCGGCACATGCCGACTCCACGCCGATGTCCAGGCTTTTCTCAGAAGCGGATGATGCGTTGTTTTAAGTAAGCAACATTTAGCTGGCTCAGTTTTGGGTGATCATTTTACTTTATAATCTGCTGTGACGAAACAAAAATTGAAAACTACATTCTCTTATAATTTCGACGACTCAGATTTGATAGGGAGTTTGACTACACGCTGACAACTTTGTCATAGCTCCTGCCGATGGAACATGAATTTTGTTTCCTTTGTTTTGGTTGGTTTAGGGCAGCACGCTCGAAACAAGTTGGGCCTCGGCCGTGCAGGCTGTGCTCTAGCCTCTAGAAAGAGTAGTGGGCCGCGAAACTTAAGCCATGATGAAATTCCCCTCTAAAAAGCAAAATGAGAGCAGGATGAGACTTTTTTTTACTCCCTCCGATCCGTAAAAAAAGTCGCAGCTAAACAACTGAGCAGGTACAATAAAATAGCACAGCTGGCGACACTTTTTTTGAATCGGAAGGAGTAGTATATATGAGCAGCGTTTCATTTTTGGCTCTTTTGGTGATCAACTTTATTTTATAATCTGCTACCGAGAAGAGAAACTGAAAACTGGATTTCTTTTGCCAAATAGAAAATAAATAAATGCCAATTACAAGTATGAATTATCGTGTCCTATCAAGATGTCACAAACTTTATCTACCTTTCGAACTATATTCTCAACACATGTGCAAATTTACTTTATCTATTTTTTCTCTGGCTGAGTCGATTTTCACTTCTTAAAAACAATGGGCATTTTGCTCCCACGCGGACTGAGACCTCTCCAAATGGATCCCAATTTTGTGTGCAACAATTGTCAAAGGATTAAGAAGAGAAGTCGGCAACAGAAGAAGGATGAGCTAAAGAAAATATCAGACGGTCGTGGACTAGAAGTAGTAGCTGCCAAAGCACCGGTGATGAATAACGTTCGCCTGTTGGATGAGCAACATATATGTGATGTTATTTATTTTTAGATTCACAGGGTGGCCGTCGCCCCCCGATTCCATTACTTGAACGAAACCACAAATTACAGTACATCTCTAGAGGGCAGAAAGTAAACTACTCCCTCCGTTCCAAATTAATTGACTTCCATTTGTCCAAATGTGGATGTATCTATACTTGTAACATGTCTAGATACATCCACATGTAGGCAAATGGAAGTCAATTAATTTGGAACGGAGGGAGTACATATTTATTGGGTAAACAAACACATATTATGATAAATATAAACTGCTAGTATTGTGCAAGGTACTGTACAAAGAAATATATCTGGATGCATTGTCAAGAACCTCACCATATGTAAAGATTTGCTCAATTTGACTATGTGCTCCTGTAATTTTGAAATGGCTCGCTCAACCATTACCCTGTCCAATAAAACATGTTTTCTTTCTTTTGTTTTGGTTGGGGTGCGCCGAGCCAAAGCTATAGTGCAACGCTTAGGCGACGCTCGAGGAGCCCAACGACAAGTCACCGAGGCGTCTCCCCCCAAAAAAAATTAATTTAATATCATGAACCCGAAGGTTCACATATCAGATATTAAACTAATAAGAACAGATACTACACTTGATCTAAGCCATGAGGCCGAGAATAGGTATGTTTGAGACGGTGCCCCTGCGTCCCTTTTTATTGCTCAATGAACCGACTCCGACAAGCCCGCGAGCGATGCGGTACTATTGGAAAGAAACACTCGATGGTTCTTTCACCCGATGAACGACGCGAGGTCGGTACCAAACCTGTGGAGCCTGCGTAGAGGCCCATCAACAAGGTAACGGCCCATAGGAGTTGACCTGGATGTCAACGCAACTGCTAGACTGTAGTCAACGAGCACGTACACGTCAGCAGCGTGCCTCTGTCTCTCTTCGACTGCGAATGGAACTGATGGATGCCGTTTCTCCTGCAATTATAATTTGCGTTCGTGTGATTGTTGCCACTAATTATGTTATATATGTACGACTAGCTAGCTCGCATCTTTTATTCTCTAGCAATGGTTTGAGCTGATCATGTTCGTGCGTACGTTAATTTGGCTGACACATGCAGATGCATACAGAATAATGTAGGTTATTAGATGGAGCAAAAACAGAAGAGGCCCGGTTGCGGGAGGCCGAATGTCGTTAAATTCCCATGTCACGTCGTTTTTTTGTTAAACACAGTACAACGCAAGCGCTCATAAACATAAGCTATCTACGTTAATAATTTCTCTACGTATGCACAGTTTTATTTCACGTTTTTGCTCTTCTTGCGGCATTCAAAAAGGTTAATCACGGTGATCTAGCTCAGAAATTATTAGTTAGTTTTGTACGTTATAAAACCTGAAATTTATATAAAATCAGAGAGTTTATGTTTTTTTATAATATGGCGGTCTTGCTACATCGCTACGTGGCACCATGGATGATCAACCTAGAATACAAGTATTTAGTGCATTGTTTTGATGTCGAGTTTTTAACCCGCAACTTCGAACCCCCTTTACTACAAAACAACAAATCTTGGCTATTTGATTGCTGCCCAAAACGACTGATTTTTGGACATAAAAATGAAGTTAATATGTTTTTAAAGGAAAAGAGTGCATTGCTGCTCACTAGCTAAAAGGAATTATTTTTACTCGATGTAGAATATGTACTTGTTATGGTCAATACAAATGTAATTGGCAGTTACCTCCTTAAGTTCATATTTAGACCAATGCATGAGTTTAAGCCTTCTTTCTTATTTAATTCCAAAATGTAATCAACAGTTTGGACATTGGGACAATCATTTAAGGTAAAAGTACAAATATTACACACAGTTTTAAAATAAATTGTGATAGAACTAACGAATTAGCTTGCTATCGTACTCACTGAAATTCAACTAAATTACTCACTGAAATTTAACTAAATAAAAGACGTAATAAGTGAACAGTAAACATCAAAACTCATTAAATTGGAAGGCCGCCCTTTAGATTTTCTAGTTTATATTAGAAATTAATCAATCTCACATATCTCTCCTATCTAAAAGAAAAGATTGGAAAAGATTGGTTCCACATTTTGCCCACCTCTTCGTCCAACCCCTCGCTATTTTTTTTCCTTTCCTTCTGCCCACCCCTTCGTCCAACTACCCACGCTGTTTTTTTTCTTTCACGCATGCAGGTCTCTTTCCGATGCTTCACCGAAAGTAATTTCTTTCCTTCCCTTAAATCACGCATGGCTTTCCATGCCAGTTAATTACAGAGCATCAGTCAACGGAAATAACCTATCCCCCACATGGCCTCCATGCCAATTAATTACAGCCATCGATCACCCTTCCACAGCGATGCAAAGGATACCGATTGAAATTAGCAGAAATTCTCGCTCCCAAACATCAGCATGAACCAATTATTAGCGGGAAAATGACCGCTAATAAACATCAGTCAAAACAATTAGCGGAAATAATGAGCCAAAATCATCGCTTCCCCATGCCATCTCTCTACTACTTAAACCCAGCAATCTCCAGCTCGCAACAGTCTCCCTCCAGTTTGATTGATCCTTGCTAGCAGAGAGATGGCAACTCGAAGCAACATGGGACGCCCAGGCTCGATGAGGGTGATTGCGCCTCCACCAGTCCCAACTCCCGCCGTCTGGGCTTCGATCAACACTGACAACATGTCCTGCAGCATTTTCTTGAATGATCTTAGTGTTTTGCATTACCTAATTGTCTATGGATAATTTTGCGCAGGGAAGTTAGATTCCATGACATTCAAACAGAGCACATCCACAATATATCATGGGAGGTTACTGCAAAAATTGTTTAAGGGTGAATCAAACATATTAGGAGTGGAAATACATTCTACTGTGCCATCCTCACAAATCAGTTTGTAAGATAATTTTGATGCTACCCCTTACTACATCTTTCTATCAAAAGTTCAGTCCTTACGAAATGGGGTTTCTACATCAATCTTCACCGTTTGACCTCACATCTCTAATAGCATATGCCCCCTGGTTGTGAGGATTACAATTAACCATGCATCTTTTGTCAATAATAACTTCACCATTTTTGCAGGGAGACAAAATGGACGCAAAGGCATATGGACAGACTGCATATTGTACTTCTGTGAAGATTATAACTTGTTTGTGCAGATCCACTTTTACTGGACTATATTCCATTAGTTGCCAATATTACTTTCTGGTATTGCTTACCGTACTTTTGTGAAGAAACGTTGCTGCAAGCCTGCTGTTATTTCTGTCAAATTGTAAGTGTATGGATCCTTTGGCCGAGAGGTGCATTGTAACATCCCAAAATTATTATAAGTATTATTAATTCCAAAAATGTGGGCCAACAAAAACTTTTATTATTTTATGTGTGTTGATTGCATTCTGTTGCTTGGAATGTTGTTTGCTCTAATTAACACATGAAGAAAAGAAAAGAAACAAAATAAAAATATCAAACCATAAAATCATGTGGCAAGTGTCACACAAATTTCTCCAAGTGAGAAACTGATTTTCTTTCAAAATAAAAGTCAGTGGAGTGATATTTCATCACTCTCATTTTTACTCCTACACTTTTCCCTCTCCACATATTATTTTCTAAAATCCAAAATTAAATACCAAATCTTTCTTTATCTTTTTAAATCATCAAAAGTGTGGTGCCGCACTTGCAACAAAAATTCCACCACAGCACCACAAATCCATATAAACACATGTGAAGCAAATTATGAAAATAAACTTCAAAAATTCAAATTTAAAACTGGTTCACACATTTCATCGAGCACTTGGTGAGCATCTCTGTGTTCATCTCAAATTCGATTTGAACCCGAGATCAATTTGATCGATTTTGATCAAATTGACGCTAGCCACTGCCCTCACTCACTCTACTCACCTCACCGCGCCCATTTTTGCAAAGAAATCGAGCCGGGGAGCAGGTATGCCGTGGTCACCGCGGGGGACAGACGCGCCACGCGCCCATGCCGCCATGGCCGCGACTGTGGAGGCAGGTGTCGCCGCCGTGTTGCGCAGCACCGCCCCCCCTCCCCCCCCCCCCTCTCTCCCTTGCTCTCTGCACTCGTGGACACGGAAACACCGGCCGGACACCGCACCGTCCGCGCACATTGCACGCATCCGTGCTCGCCGCTCGCCATGGCTGCCGCAGTGACGCCGCGATCGGCCTCACCGCTCCACTGCACCCCCTCGCTGCGTGTCCGTGTCCAGACGTTCCCCAGCTCACCTGCGGCCCCCCAGGCAGCCTCCGCCGATCGCTCTCACCCCCTGGACCACCCCTGCACCCGTGCCACCGTGAGCCCGAGCTCCGCCGATAAATACCCCGCCCGTGCTCACTTCATCTCCACACCCCGCACCAATGCCTCCACCTCACTCCACCTCTCGTACACCGCCAGGAGGGCAGAGCCGCGGTTGCAGAGCCGCTGCTGCTCTGGTTCTTCCCTGAGCTTCGCCGGAGCCGAAGGTAGGCGACGACATGGCCGTGCCGTGCTGCTGCCCCTTCTTCCCCTCTGACCACACCTCTGTGCTCCCCATGATCACCGCACTCACCCGCCCCTTGTTTCCCTCTGTTTCGTGCATAGAAGCAGCGCCAGGACCTCGCCGGAGTTGCAGGCCGTGGACGATTCACGCCGCCCCAGCAAGCTCCACTCGCACCACGACCTTCCCCGAGCCTCCGCGACCCTTCTGCGTCATCGCCACGTCCTCCCGAGCCCCCTAGGTGAGAAATCGATCCACCCCACCGTCGCCGGCGCGGCGGCGCCGCCAGTTTCTGGTCGCCGCCGTTGCCTTTGATTTTGGACCGTTGGATCTAGATCCAACGGTAGCATAAC
Source organism: Poa pratensis (assembly GCA_947311845.1). NCBI lineage: Eukaryota > Viridiplantae > Streptophyta > Magnoliopsida > Poales > Poaceae > Poa > Poa pratensis. The sequence continues at coordinate 5,374,933 of CAMZMU010000089.1, forward strand.
GGTTCCATTAAAACAAGCGGCTGACGGGCTGGCCCCACCCGTCAGCGATTTATTCATTACCCAGCGCGCACTGAGTCTATGACGGGTGGACCCCACCTGTCATAATTCTCAACATTATCCAGAGAACTAATTATTTCGAATTTAATCTTTTCTGTGAAATCAGTACTGGACCTAACTTAGAAATTAAATAACTCGAGATTTATAAGTCCAGATAAATCAAATCAAAATGTTCTGGAAAGCTTATGAAATTTTTTAACCAACCAAAGTGGTTTAATTTCATTTAGATAAATAATAAAAATCTATTATTAAATATACCACAGAAGGTTTAAAATATAAACTTGTTTGTTTCTGATACTCTGTTAAGACAAATAATTGCAAACCAATTTTTATAGCTTGGTACTGTGATCTATTAGCTTCCCTAATTTTGGTAGAATTAATTATGCAATAATAATTGTTTAGTATAAACTTGAATTTAGAGAACCCTTCTGCACTAAAACAATTAAATATGTTTAATGGTTAACCCAAATGAGTTAGGACCAATTTTGTTAGATCACAATTAGTCATGGTTAGTTACCCCTAAAAGGATTTAATTTTAGGATCAACAGAACTTAATTGGTAGCTGAAACTTTATTATTAAGTTACTGGATTAAAACAATTATGTAGGGAGTTTGGTACCTCCAATTAATCCAAATTAAATTGTGTTGTCTTCTACACATCAGTAGCTTTCTGTAGAAATTTATTTTTTATTTTTGTGACCAACAGAACTCAAGTTGTGGAATTAAACATGTTCAACAAGTTTCTGCCATATTTTAGACATAAATAAATAATGTTTAATTCAATTAAATTGAAACCAAATTCTATTGTTTGATATGTGCAGTGGCTATTTAGAGCATTTAGGATTGTAATGTTGTGATGATGATTGAGTAGTTTAGTGATTGTTTGTATTTGTTTGTTTGTTAATTAGACAAGAACGTTGTCGGATTTATCGAGGAAGGAGAGTTTGTTGAACCTGAAGATCAAGACCAAGGTCACTTTGTCGAGCAAGGCAAGCTACTCTCTGAGCTTGCACCCCAAATACATGCATCTATTTTTGTAACATGATTTACTCTTACGGCAAAGATTTTCTAAAACCTTTTCAAAAGTATATGAAAATTATTTTGCCACCCTATGTAGAAGTATAAGATAGATTATATAAAACTATAGGATGGGAAAATATTGTTTATTCAAAACTCCTTTGAAAATACTTGTGTGGTTATGGAATGCCGAGATGTCGGTGTTAAAGTGGAGAAATGGAGGATGGAGATGTTTATGAAAAATGCACAGTGTGTCCTTGTACTTACTTCAATCAGGCAATACCCTGTGCGACCACATTTACCACATATGGGAAAAGGCTTAGTCAGATAATTTGCTCATATTAGTATGGGATACCTCATCGACGGAGATAACTCCGTTATGCATGAGGGGATGGTTTGGTGACCTACCCCTGACCTGGGTCCTCGCTCAAACTCTATGGAAAGATAAGGAGGAGGATAGAAGGCTGTCTCCTATACACCGCCAGGCAAAACTATGAAGTCCTCACACTTAGATTCCGACGGGCTGGGTTAAGTGTTGATGGAAAGTATCATATGGGCAGGGTCCTATACTAGCATGAGCAAAGGACAGGCTAGGGCCGGTGACTCAACTTCGCATACACCTTGTATAGCGAGACATGACTGACACGATAAGTTACCGGATGGATGTGGGAAAAGCATGCTACCTCTGCAGAGGGTTACAAAACTATTCGAATAGCCGAGTCCTCGGATATGGACAGTTGGGAGGCCCTACTTTGACCATGTGCAAGTTTTGAAAAGATTTGAGTTTTAAAAAGAAAATGAAGTGGAGAATGTTCCATACACCTATACGGGCTATGGTCGGAAAAAGGAGGAGTTTTGGAGAAACTGATAAAGTGGTGATTTTATTTAAAGATGGTTATAAAATTCTTCTTATCTTCTTCAACAAAGATATAGAGATGTTTAAAAATAAAATTAGTATGAAATTAAAGTAAAACTATTGCATACTCATGTTGGGGTAGTTTGCGAGTACAATCAAATGTACTCATATTGGTTTCGTCCCTGGCTATTGTCTTAGCCAGACCCCGAGGAGCACTATGCCGAGGAGGAGTATGGCGACTTCTATGCGAACTAGGGATCTCCATAAGTCAGCTGCCTGTCGGGTCGTCGTTAGGACATAATGTCTACTACGCCGTACCTTCCGCTGATTATTTTGGTTTGGCCCATGAAGGCACCTATGTAAGACTTGGTCTAAATGACCATTTATGTAAGACTTTTAATTCGGTACTGTAATGGATGTAAACTTTGGTATTCAGTTCGGATTATGTGCAACGACAGACTGATCACGGGATCGCTGTGTTAAGCATAATCGGGTATTTCGGACGGCTAGTCCGGGGTCCCCACATGCATGTTCATGAAAGATGGAATTACTGCATACATTGTGCATGTTCTCAAATAATGATATCACACCACTTCAATAGCGGACCACTTTCAAAAGAAATTAGCCGTAACTCCGGTTCACTCATGTCACACATACCTTAGAGGATATATGCATGTCTTCATGAATATATGACTGTTGGGATGACAACTGAGCTATCCACTTTGAGAATGTAGATTACTCCTAAGCATATTCTACTTGTGCTTCTCTATGTGCCTCTTACTTTCAGCAAATCTGTTAACAAAAGAGAAGCATTAGTGTACCAAGTAGAATGATTTGGTTATTTGATGGTAACTAATTCTGAAAGTGAACTCTTTTATTGCAAAAATAGAGACGACTCAGGTAAAGAAAAGGAATGTGGAGATTGGAGTAAGTAAAATATACCTTCTCATCTCTCTTTGTGTACCCTCGGTACATCAAACACAAACCTATAGGATCATCCATGTAACCATCATATTGCCCAATGACTACCTCTTCAGTATTTTACAGAGTTCACTGATTGCAGAACCTGATAGTGTAAAACGAATTCAGTCCAAAGGTGGATTTTACATTAAGTAGGAATATATAACATGGTTGAAAGTGTAAAACGAATTCAGAACCTATTTTTTCATCTCTCATGTGCTCAGAACTAAAAGAGACAAGCTTTTCCCCGAATTGCATATCTGAAAGTAAGAATTGCGTGACATTTATAGAAGTCCTGGTGATCATTGCTAAGTTTTGTAACATAGAAAATCGGAACATTATCCTGTAACATAGAATGCCCCATGCGACATACAGGCCATGAGTTAGAAAATAAAGAAGGCACATATATTAGACACTGTTACTGCATATTGATATTAGGATACTTGATTAACCTATCACATGTGTGAGTAATTTGTAAATGATCAGCTTCAAGATAAAAACTGGGGCTTTGTGGACCTTCGGAACACGTGTGAGTAATTTGTAAAGTACACTACATGATTGAGATTAGGGAATCATCCATACTTTGAAGGGTGTACTTGTAGTTTCTAATACCAGGATACTTGATTAACATCACTTCAGAAATATGCTGAATACTTGAACATGACTTAGGTTTCAGTTCTGTTAATCTGAACTACTCCAAGTTTGCTATCCCTCGAAATAAAATTTTGTATTCTCGTCACATGACCTGTATCAAGTGTGTACCGTGCACAATACAAACTACATGGTTTTCTTATCTCATTATACAATCTTATGTTTTATCAATACAGACACCATGGTTGTTTTTGGGAATTTCATGTAGGCAGATTTATTGGTCTGTAATTATTGGGATTTCAGCATATTGGTGGTTGCACTTTTGTACATACGAATAGGCCATTGAGCCAATGTGTTTATCTTGCTAACACAAATAAAATTCTGGGAGGTCCCGGTCATCAAGTCAAAATTAAACTTGTCTGATGCTCGGTGCCAGTGCTTGCATCGCAAGGATATTCATGTATGTCATGCTTTCCTGAAGTACTGGTTGGATGCCTTGAGAGTTTTATTGAATATTCAGTCACGTGCAACACCACTGCTCCTAATAACAATCTAAAAATTTCCTGATAGATTTTATGCAAATTTAGAATTACTAACAATAGCGGAAACGTTTAATGTCCTGCCAGTAAATATTAGGACAAGTTACACAGAACACTCACACAAGTAGGCCTTATCCGTGAGAGACGAACACGATGGTGCGACTTGTCATCGGACAGCCCGCGGGCGCCAACACCCCTATCGCGCCGCTGAGCATGGCGAGCTCTAGGAGGCTCAGAGTCGTGCCGGCGGGCCGACAAGGCGCAAGTAGGAGCTGCTGGTCCGGAACAGTGCCCATTCGGGCTCGAACCTCCGGGTCATGGCATTGTCGATTGCCTCCTCCATACCTACTCATTTCTATGCCCAACAATCATATTATGAGATAAATTTAAGCAAATCACTTTCCCAACAATGTAAATTTCTGAAGACATACCGAGTAGGCTGATGGTGACGACGTGTCGTTTTGGCTGCGCCGGTAGCGGTTCCGCTCCACGTCGCCGTTGCTGTTGTGTGCGGGATCCAGCCAATTGGCAGGTGCCGGCTTGGAGATTCCAATGGCGGCCACGGCGGTAACCCGGGCGGAGGCGGGCCCGTGGCGGAGCAGCATAGGATGGAGCTCATCAGAGGAGACATGGTCGCGGCGCATCGGAGAGGGCTGGGCCCTCGCCGCCGGAGCTGAGAGAGCACCGTCGTCCCCAGCAAATCGAGAGAGGGGGCTAGGAGCTCGGCCATGCGCCCATGCCTGGTTTGGTGGAGGTGCAGGTGAGAGAGAGGGGATATTCTTGGTCCTATTTCCTTTTTCTTTTTGCTTCCTGCTATATTTTTTAGCCAAATCAAATTCCTGTGCTGAAGCTTGGCTACAAGCTGCACTCACTAGTGGAAACATGACCTTTGGTCCAGAGCCAAATTGAGCTCTAGTACCGGTGCAGCCACGAGCCCGAACTAGAAGGGGAGACTAGTCCCGGTTCGGGCCGCAACGGACTCGTCCCGGTTCGTAGGGTACCTCTAGTACCGGGCTGTGATACGAGCCGGTACTAGAGGTTCCTGTCAGGGCAGCAGCAGAACGGGGCCCGCGCGAGAACCTCTAGTACGGGCTGGTAGCACGACCCGGTACTAGAGGTGGATCTTTAGTACCGGGTCGTGCTACGAGCCGGTACTAGAGGGCATCACTACTATATCATCTTCCACCTCCCACCCCCGATAGCAGCAGCTCGAGTTCATCACCATTTTCTCCATTGTTTTACTCTCCCAAGCTCGAGTTCATCTCCATTTTCCTCCACGATTTGTCAAGATTAACGGCACCCATCTTTTCAAGGGTTAGCAACTTGATCCTTTCATCCGGCGTTCCTCATTTTAGCTCATTTCCATACTAGCTTAGCTCATTTCATTTTTTAGGTGCTAGCTAGGTGTTTGATGAAATGCCTAAGTTAGGGAGTTCATTTTTTTTATATGCAATTTGAGCTAAAATTAAATTATGATTTGTGTGTTCTAGTGCCGTGCTCACCGCCGTTGATCGCCCGCGTTGTCCCGTCACCGGCACCACCTCGGTAAGCCTCTTTTTTAAAACTTTTATTTCAAAACATTAATGCATAATTATTATTTGTATAATTTTATTAGTTGTATAATTGTTTGTTATATATATATAGTGCCATGGTTTTGACACCTGACCACACCGGCTCTCGTCCGCTCTATTATTCGGATGTGGTATGATTGTTTGTTATAACTAATATTTGTTTCGTTTCGTGTTTATGACAATCATGCCGACCAACTTGACATAGATATATTTTTTATCTAGGAGGTAGTTGAACCGGAAATTCCAACCGACCCTATTGTCGAGTTTTTTATAAAAGAAAACAATGATTTGAAAGCAAAATTGAAAAGAAGTGAAGATCTTCGTCTCCAATGCCTAGAAGAGAAGATGAAATTGGAGTTCAAGCTTGCCGACATCGTCGCTGAACACGAGTTGAAGCTTGCCGACATCGTCGCTGAACAGGAGTTCAAGCTTGCCGACGTCGTCGATGCTCACGAGATCAAGATGGATGCAATGCGCTTGAAGATTAAAAATATTAGAAATTATGCCATTAGTCAAGAGGCTTGGTATCATTATGCTGTTGGTTCAATAATTACCTTAGTTGCGATTTTGATCGCATTTGTTGTTGGAATTAAATTCTTTGGATAGTTGTATGTTGGTTTAAATGTATGTTTTATGAGAACTATGTATTACATTTGGTCACTACTCTACTTTGGTTTTAATGTGATGAACTTGTATCAATGAATATGGTCAGTTATGTATTATGTCCGTTTACCGTTTGATTGCATCGTGATTGCGTTTAACATACTTATATAATGCAGATGAGTCATCCATGGATGTACGCTGACCGACGCTCTAGAGAGTACATGCAGGGCGTGCAATCTTTTCTCAAAGTGGCTGAGGCAAACAAGCGGGAAGGTTTTATGTTATGTCCATGCCGTAACTGTCGGAATGAGAAGGATTACCCTCGGTCACAAGACCTTCACATCCACCTGATAGAGCATGGTTTCATGCCCGGCTATAATTGTTGGACCAAGCACGGAGAAAGAGGGGTTATGATGGAAGACAACGAAGAAGAACAGAACGATGACAACTACATGTTCCCTGAATACAGTGGTAATGAAAGGGGGAAGCTGAAGATGAAGAGGTACCAGATGAGCCCATCATAGATGATGATTTACGGCGGGTCATCGTTGATGCACAGACCGAAGCAGAAAGTGCACTCGAGAAGTTGAAGTTGGAGCAGATGTTAGAGGATCACAAAAAAAAGTTGTACCCAACTTGCGAAGATGGGAACACAAAGCTCGGTACCACACTGGAATTACTGCAATGGAAGGCAGAGAATGGTTTATCTGACAAGGGATTTGGGAATTTACTGAAAATAATGAAGCAAAAGCTTCCAAAGGATAACGAATTGCCTGACAGTACGTACGAAGCAAAGAAGGTTATCTGCCCTCTAGGATTAGATGTGCAGAAGATACATGCATGCATTAATGACTGCATCCTCTACCGCGGTGAGCAGTACGAGAATATGAATGAATGCCCGGTATGCGGTGCATTGCGATATAAGATCAGACGAGATGACCCTGGTGATGTTGAGGGCCAGCCCCCCAGGAAGAGGGTTCCTGCCAAGGTGATGTGGTACGCTCCTATAATACCACGGTTGAAACGTTTGTTCAGAAACAAAGAGCATGCCAAGTTGTTGCGATGGCACAAAGAAGACCGCAAGAACGACGAGATGTCGAGACACCCGGCTGATGGGTCGCAGTGGAGAAAAATCGATAGAGAGTTTAAGGAATTTGCACGTGACGCAAGGAACTTAAGGTTTGGTCTAAGTACGGATGGCTTTAATCCTTTTGGGGAGCAGAGCAGCAGTCATAGCACCTGGCCTGTGACTCTATGTATTTATAACCTTCCTCCTTGGTTGTGCATGAAGCGGAAGTTCATTATGATGCCAGTGCTCATCCAAGGCCCGAAGCAACCCGGCAACGACATTGATGTGTACTGAGGCCATTAGTTGAAGAACTTTTACAGTTGTGGCGTGATGAAGGGGTACGTGTGTGGGATGAGTACAAACAGGAGTCATTTGACCTACGAGCGTTGTTATTTGTGACCATCAATGATTGGCCTGCTCTTAGTAACATTTCAGGACAGTCAAACAAGGGATACAATGCATGCACGCACTGTTTAGATAAGACTGAAAGTATACATTTGGGAAACAAGAATGTGTACCTGGGGCATCGTCGATTTCTTCCGAACAGTCATGCCGTAAGAAAGCCCGGCAAGCATTTCAACGGTGAGGCAGATCGCCGGAAGAAGCCTAAGCTCCCTGATGGTGATGTTATATATGACATGGTCAAGGATTTAGAAGTAATCTTTGGAAAGGGTCCTGGCAGTCTATCTGTTCCGAATGACGCTGACAACCATGTACCCATATGGAAGAAGTGCTCTATATTTGGGAGCTACCCTACTGGAAACTCCTACAGGTCCGCTCTGCAATCGACGTGATGCACGTGACGAAGAATCTTTGCGTGAACCTGCTAGGCTTCTTGGGCGTGTATGGGAAGACAAAAGATACGCCGAAAGCACGACAAGACCAGCAACGTATGAAAGACCCAGACAACCTGCATCCAATGAAGACGGATAAAGGACGTCTAAGTCCTGCTAGCTACGCTCTTACCAAAAAGAGAAGGAGATATTTTTCGAAGTCCTGAGCAGTATGAAGGTCCCGTCTGGATTCTCATCGAATATAAAGGGAATAATAAATATGGCAGAGAAAAAGTTCCAGAACCTAAAGTCTCATGACTGCCACGTGCTTATGACTCAATTGCTTCCGGTTGCATTGCGGGGGCTTCTACCGGAAAATGTTCGACTACCCATTGTTAAGCTATGTGCGTTCCTGAATGCAATTTCGCAGAAGGTAATCGATCTAGCCATTCTACCAACGCTACAGAAGGATGTGGTTCAATGTCTCGTTAGTTTTGAGTTGGTGTTCCCACCATCCTTCTTCAATATTATGACACATCTCCTAGTACACCTGGTCGACGAGATTGCCATTCTGGGTCCTGTATTTCTACACAATATGTTCCCCTTTGAGAGGTTCATGGGAGTCTTGAAGAAGTATGTTCATAACCGTGCTAGGCCAGAAGGAAGCATCTCCAAAGGCTATGGAACAGAGGAGGTCATTGAGTTTTGTGTTGACTTTATTCCTGGCATTAAGCCGATTGGTCTTCCTGAATCGCGACATGAGGGGAGACTGAGTGGAAAAGGCACTCTAGGAAGGAAATCAATAATATGTAGGGACGGACATTCTTTCACACAAGCACACTACACAGTTCTACATAATTCCAGTTTGGTGGCTCCGTATATCCAGATGCACAAGAATATTGTACGCTCCGAGAACCCGGGGATGGATGACTCCTTAACTACAAAGGAACACATGGAGAATTTTGGCGGTTGGTTGCACACACATCTCAACAATGACGACACTATCTCAGATGAGCTACTTGTTGTCTAGGGGACCATCTTCGACTATTTCGACTTTCCAAGGGTACGAGATAAATGCGAATACATTTTACACGATCGCACAAGATCAAAAGAGCACCAACCAAAACAGTGGTGTCCGCTTTGATGATTCAACAGACAACAGTGGGCAAAAGGTCACATATTATGGTAACATAGAGCAGATATGGGAACTTGACTATGGACCTTCTTTTAAGGTCCCTTTGTTCTGGTGCAAATGGTTCAACCTGCAAGGCGGCGGGGTAAAGGTAGACCCATTGTACGGAATGACTACAGTGGATCTCAAGAATCTTGCGTACGGCACCGAACCATTCGTTCTAGCCAATGATGTGGCTCAGGTTTTCTATGTGAAGGACATGTCTACCAAACCGAAAAAAAGAAAAGATAAGCAAGCGAATACATCAGCCGATGAGCCAAAGCGCCACATAGTTCTTTCAGGGAAAAGAAACATCGTGGGAGTGGAGGACAAGACAGACATGTCAGAAGATTACAACAAGTTTCATGAAATTCCGCCCTTCAAAGTGAACATTGACCCAAGCATCAAGTTAAATGATGAAGATTGTCCATGGTTACGGCGCAATCAGAAGAAAGGGACACACACGAAGAAAACGTGAAGACTAGATAGGGATGTTGTTGGTGATGTGTAATAATGTATTCAACTTTTATGTAACTGTGTTCTAAAAAATTAGAAGAGAACTGTAAACTCAGAAGTATCACGCATACATCTTTATTTAATCCAGTTACATAGCCCGGGTCCATTTTTATTTAACCATAATACATCACGAATAATATCACTAACTTTTGCCGGGTCCTAAGCCACGGGGTGCTGAGCGGCCGGCGCTGCTCACCCAAAGAGCAGGAACCATCACAGGGGCAATACTCACGTGAGAAGGATCCCTATGAAGAACCATCCATCCACTGTTATACACCGCTGGCGTATCCAACTTAAACACATAGCGATTGACGTGCTCGTCCTCCTCCCTGATACGGCGACGTACCACCTCCTCGGGGGCCGGCTCCCTCTGGAACGAGAGCGGCCCACGCGACTTCCACCAAACAAGATCCGGGTCGACGATGTCACCCGGATTCCTCACCAAGCGACGCGTCCCGGATTCCTCCCAGTCCCGGACATCGCCCCTCGCATCCAACAGGCCGGACATTGTCGCCGAGATCTGAAAAAATGAGTGGGAAATTTGATCAAACACCTAGGTAGGGGAGGGAGAGGGCAGCACCCTGGGAGGGGACGGAGGGCGGTGTGGAGCCTCCTTATATATAAGCAAAACTGACCAAAACACACGGTTTCCCCGTCATACAGCCCTACGGTGCCTCGTGAGTGACTGCATATCAAATGCACCGTAGGGCTGTATGACGGGAATCCGAATGCTTTGTATACTGCAAATCATCAGAGATCCTTGCCGCTGCTTGGATCCGACCGAGGGGAGGGTTCACCTTCAGCCTCCGCTCTAGGAACTCCTGCCTCTCTGAAATCTTGCTCTCTGCTACCCGTGAACTACAATGAGTCACTGAGTGCTGGACATGTCCGGGAGGGGGCCTATATATAGGGTCATGTGGCTCACGAAGTGGTTCTGATAGTGCTGATCCAACAGCTCACAATCCCTCAAAAGAAACACACCTGATCCAACGTCTCACAAGCGCTTGAAAGAAACACACGATCCGTGTGTGCTTCTTTAGTCCCGGTTGGTAACACCAACCGGGACTAAAGGCGGGCTTTGCAGTCACCACTCGTGTCCTCCCCCTGCGCTGCCCTAGCCACGTGTCCTCCCCTAGCGCTGCCTTGGGCACGTGTCCTCCCCCAGCGCTGCCCTGGAGGTCTTTATATATTGTCGCTGACGGGGTGGATCGTCTCCACGAGATGGATCCGCCACGCCCGCCGCAGCGCCTTCTGGACGAGGTCGAGCATGCTCGGCAGAGCGCGCTTGGGCGCTACCGCGGGAACCTATCCCGCCGTATGCCCACGAAGGCCTCCTGCTCCGGTGCCGGAGGAGGTGCGGAGGACGTGGGGATCCGCGGCCGCATACGGCGACTTGGCCGCCGCACCTCCACCAGCCGCCGCCGCACCTCCCGACGAGGAGGGCGACGACGACGACTTCGACTGGAGCGACCATGGGGAAGAGGGCGGCGGGCCGCAGATGCAGGAGGCCATTGAAGCCTCCTTGCAGTCCGTCGGCGATGACCGTGTGCAGCGAGCCAGGACTTCCTGCCAGCTCAAGGCGAAGGAGGCTTCCGAGCTGGCTTGGGCGCTGAAAGACTCATCCTCCATGGATCTTGCCCTACGCCGCAAACGTGCGCGCGAGAACCAGAAACGTGCCGCGAACGGGGCTGGCTCCTCCCGCCGTTCCCCTAAGCCTCCGATCCAGCATGTCCGTTTATGTAGTAATGTAACTGTTAGTGATGTGTAATAATGTATCCTTTTATGTAACTGGGTGGGATGTTGTTAAGGATGTTTTTAAAATAAAGAGATGATTATTACAAATTCAAACAATATTAGTTAATGCATTTTTAATTGATTATTACACTTTTCATGTTGAAGTTTTTGTCAGATTTAAAAGTATGTAGAAATTATTCAAATTCAAACATATTAGTTAATGCATTTTTAATTCAAATTCAAATTTAATAAATTCAAACAATATTAGTTAATGCATTTTTAATTGATTATTATACTTTTCATGTTGAAGTTTTTGTCAGATTCAAAAGTATGTAGAAATTATTCAAATTCAAACTATATTAGTTAATGCATTTTTAATTCAAATTCAAATTTAATAGTTTGAATAGTTTGAACAGAAAATGGTTTTGAATTACTTATTCAAATTCAAACACTTTTCATGTTGAACTTTTTGTCAGATTCAAAAGTATGTAGAAATTATACAAATTCATATGGAAATACATTTCAAACATTTGGCGCAAAAATTTGAAAGTTTGGTGCGGTAGAGCCAAAAAAAGGACCTCTAGTACCGGGTGGTGGCTCCACCCGGTACTAGAGGTCTATTTGGGCGCGCAGGTGGGCGGCGTGGGCGAAAACCCTCTAGTACCGGGTGGTGCCACGGCCCGGTACTAGAGGTCACCCTCTAGTACCGGGTGGTGCCACGGCCCGGTACTAGAGGCCCTGGCCTATAAATACTGGTCTTCCACCCCGGGCCGAGCCACAACCCGGTGGAGAACTTCGATTGCCTCGCGAAGCGCTGCCGAAAATTTCGGTCGCCTCCGCCGCCGCCGTCCCGAGCCCTCCTCCTCCACGCCGGCCCGCGCCCTCCTCCGCGCCCACACCCCGCCGTCGGCCCGCGCCTCCTCGCCGTCGGCCCGCCCCCTTGATCCGCGCCGCGCGCGCCCTCCTCGCCGCCGGCCCGCGCCCTCCACCGCCCCCACACCCCGCCCTCCACCGCGCCCTCCACTGCGCCCTCCGCCGCCGCCGGCCCGCGTTTAGGTGAATTTAATTAGTACATTTAGTTGAATTTAGGTTGAATTTAGGTTAATTTTACTTAGGTGAATTTAGGTGAATTTTAGGTGAATTTAGGTGAATTTTACTTAGGTGAATTTAGCTTAGGTGAATTTAGGCGAAATTTATTGTTTTAGTAGACTTAGGTGAATTTTATTATTTTAGTGGCATTAGTTGAATATTAGTAGACTTGGGTGAATTTAGGTTAAATCAATTAGGTGAATTTTATTTACGTGAATTTTACTTAGGTGAATTTTATTGTTTTAATTAGTAGACTTAGGTGAATTTTATTATTTTGGTGGCATTAATTGAATATTAGTAGACTTAGGTGAATTCTAGTACATTTAGTTGAATTTTAGTAGACTTAGTTGAATTTGCTATGTATAGATTTAAATTTAAATTTAGGGTTAGAAATTTAAATTTAAATTAGATTTAGAAATTTAGTGTTAGAAATTTAGGGTTAGAAATTTAGTGTAAATTTGCTAAGTCAATTTGGAATGATCGTCTTAAAAAAATAGTGTTAGGTGATTTTGCTGTTTTTTATGAGTCGAAAGAAATAATGTTGTCTTCTTGGCTATTCTTAATACAAGCCGATGATTAGAATAGTCCATTATGCTTGCAAGAAGACTGTCTACAGAACCAAGGGTAAATGCAAGAACAATGCATTTATTTCTACTTCGTTCTTGTAGGCACTCTTTTTGCTGACTAATGGCTTTGACGTATGAGGCTTCAGTTGTGAAATTTGCCCACTGATGAAGGGTGTTATTAGGAAATTTAGTGTTAGAAATTTAGTGTTAAATTTAGGGTTAGAGATTTAAATTTGCTATGTATTTATTGTTTTTTAGTGTTAGTAATTTAGGGTTAGAAATTTAGGGTTATATTAGTGATACTTTTTGCAAATTTCTTTTGAATAACTTTTGTATTCTCCTAATCAATGCTAACATTGTTTTATATTTCTTTTGTATTAGTTGAGCCCAATGGATGACTTCAACAGCAGACACCTTGAAAGCAAACACCTTGAAAATGAGGTGTTCGACATTTTACGTGAACCCGTGGGGGAGCAGAAGCCGGTGGAACAGAAGATGGCTCCGAATTTTTGAACGACTCCGGTCCGGGAATGGAGGAGGAACAAAGAGACGAAGCGCAAACGAGCATCGAGTGCAATGACAACTCGCTAATTTGTGCACCTCCGCAGTCTGGCGAGGTATATTAAGACTCTGTTGATCAGATGGAATAATTGATTACTATATGTATGTATTAACACATATTTTTTTAATTTTTAGACCTCCGTATCGGCCCAATCTGCAACTAAACGAGGCCATGCCAAAGGGTTGGCCGCAGATGCGCATCTCATAATTGAGGCCGTCGCTGCGATGGCAAACCTACGGAGCCCAAGGCGAACGCATCTAAGTTTGTGCATCAATGCGGAGTTGTTGTTAGGGACAATGTTCGATCAGCATTCAGGAATGGAATGAGCCAAAAAACTTTGAGGGCGCCATGAAACCTAGTTGGGTCAGCGACAGAAGTAAAGATGTGCTTTGGACCAAGCTCATAGCAAGGTTCACCCTACCGGTGTTCGATACTACCGAAAGGACACAAGCCATGACCAAAAAAGTCAAGCATTGGGCTCTGAAGAAGATGGCTGAACAGTTCAACAATTACAAGAACAGATTATACCGTGAATGGCAATCGAAACAGAAAGCTCCAGATTTCACTGGGACACTAGAGAGGCAGCGGCCTCACTGGAAGGCATTTCTGGAATACAAGGGATCAGAAAAAGCTAAGGAAAGATCGAAAAACAATAAGGAAAATGCAGCGAAAAAGAAATATCACCATAGGATGGGGGCAGGTGGCTACATTAGTGCCGAGCCTAAGTGGGGTAAGATTGAGGCTGAGTTGCGCAATAAAGGGATCACTCCAATTACAGATGGATGGCCCCGTAGATGCAGAAATTGGATTCTTGGGCATGGGGCGGAGTATGACATGGAAACAGGGGATCTAATAGTTGATCAACATAAAGAATTTCCTATACCCGGCAGCAAATTCTTGATGCAATCACCGATGCTAAAGCGGGAAGGTTTATTCCCGACCGAGAGTACGACGAGCTGACAAAGGTTTGTTATAAATATATTTGTTTCGTTTCTTGTTTATGACAAACATGCCGACCAACCTGACATAGATATATTTTTATCTAGGCCCTCGGTAATAAAGAAAAAGGAGGACGAGTACGAGGCTTCGGAGCTGATCTGACGTGGGATCAAGGGTTTCCCGCGGACCATGAATCTTATAGAAGCCGAGCAAGAGCAAAGAAGAGGAAGGAGCAGGAGAATTCAGACCGGTTTAGCAAACTAGAAAGTATGTTGAGCAACCTTCATCAGCAAGTAGATGAAATGCGCGAGCATGGGGCAACTCGTCAGCTGCAGGAAGGTGCTCCAACAGGTGGTCCATCTCAACTGAGCGCAGCGTGGCTTCCACGGGGGTTGGTGCTGATGAGCCATCGAACAAGGAAACCTGCCCCGTGGATTATATCACTGAGAAGACAACTTGTGAGCTTCATGGGGCCATGAGCAACATATCA
Source organism: Poa pratensis (assembly GCA_947311845.1). Lineage (NCBI taxonomy): Eukaryota > Viridiplantae > Streptophyta > Magnoliopsida > Poales > Poaceae > Poa > Poa pratensis. The sequence continues at coordinate 5,390,035 of CAMZMU010000089.1, forward strand.
GTGAAGGCGGCGGAGGGCTATGCTTTACTTGTGAATCTACAGCACTGTATTTGGGCAATGAGATTCCAGATGGCTTTGCTCGTGTCGGCGTGGATCAAGTTCACCCCGGATTTGAATCACTCGAACTTAAAATCCCTGGAGGTGATGATGAGAGGACACTGGGAGATGTCCAGCGTGGACTCATTCTATGGCCCAAGAAATACATCGTGATTCCAGGTTGGACGGCGCCAAGGCCACCATCGCCTCCAAGTCCACATGATGACGACTTGGACGACCACCACAACACGAGTCCATCTCGATCTTCGCCGCCGCCTCATCAGACTCCTCAGCCGTCTCCTCCGCCGCTGCCTCAGCAGACACCTCAGCCGTCTCCTCCGCGGTCTCCGCCCACTAGGATCAACCAGTCGACGAAGACCGTCGTTTCGACACTAATGGGTTTCCGTCGCGACCGATCGCCGGTACCCCGACAAGAGCCCCTCCCAAAGTACGAAGGTTCCTCCCCCGAGACCTTGGGAAAGGACTGTAGAGGAAAACGCGGCGGCCGCGGCAGCCGAACTTAAAAGACAGATGGCACCGAAAAAGCCCCCGCCGAAGCAAGTATATACGGGAGATCAAACAAAGTGGGCTACGGAATTTCTTAATCGTCCATCGCAAGCCGAGATAAATAGGAAAGATGACTATGCACGCTGTCTGGGTAAAATTAGCTCCAGCAAGACGACAAGTACTAGTGGCAGCGGGAAAAGAAAAAGAGACGTTGCCCAGCTCAGAGCACAGTCAAAACAGTCGATCTCCCCGCTTAAGGTGACCACTGATAAGGGCTCCGCGCGCGCGGCGAACACTGATGAATTAGCCCGCGCGAAATTTGCTGCAGAAGCTGGTATGTCACTTTCTCAACTGGATGCAGAAGAGCTCCACCCCTATTTGCATGTTGATAATGGAAATGGAAATACGGGGAGTCTCTAGTGCCACCTGAGCAGATCGAGTTTCTGCCAACACAAATGCGAAGACTGCATGACTGGTACATGGATGTCACAAAGAAAGGTCTAGAGGCGCTCGCTGTGCAAGTTACAGATGAACATTACATAGGTAAAGACGAGATAACTGTTTATCTTGAAGAACTCTATCAGTTATACTAGCTTGACTCCCTGGACTTGAGTATCGTCAGTATCTATCGTCAGTACCCCAGGAAACGAAGGTCAACTTGCTTAGGTTCATACATAGGCAAAATTATAAAAGCAAGATATTGTTTCCTTACCACTTCAGGTAATTAAGAGTGTTACTGTCTTGTACACATTAATTTTTGCTTACTCGATGTTAAGTGTAACTGATTAGTTACTGACATATTTAAAACGTGCGCAGCGACCATTACATTCTGCTAATCATTCAAGTTGATGATGCAAGAGTTGACATCCTCGACTCATTGCATTGGCCCGAAGAGAGGTACCAACCAATTATGGATGTCCTCCAAAGGTATTTTCTATCGTACTATATCAGTCTCTCTAATTTGTTCAATTCCTGAGATATCAAGTAACTAATTAATAACTCATTTATTCATTTGTTTGCCGGGCAGCATTTGGAAAGAATTCAGAAAGAGGACAACAGGTGAATTTAAAGAGAAGCTTAGTTTTTATCCTGACAAGGTAAGTAGTACGAGCTAGGTTCGCGCATCTTTTTAATTCAAATTTCAATACATCATACCATGCTTGATTACTATTTGATTGAAATCTATTCTCGTAAAGAACAGTCAGAGGCAGCCACCGGGGACCAATTTGTGTGGATACTTCGTGTGCCAGTGGATTCGCCAGGAGGTCTCTGAGCGGAACACACAGAAATTTCTAGACGTAAGTGAACAAAATATATTCACAGTTTTATTTTATTACCATCAATTGTGTTGAGTGTCTAATTTCTGTTATGATGATTGATATTCGCATTGTTCTCCTTTTATAGATGGATAGCATGCGGAGGAACCTGGAACTAAAGGACAGCTTTCGACCAATTCAAGAGGAAATTGCGGGATTCTTGGTCGACCATGTCATTAACCCAAAGGGAAAATACAATCATTAACTCAAATGGAAAATACAATGCCGTCCACTAGTCCCGGTCGACCTCTATGTAGTTAGTACACGGGCTCGAGTCCCGGTTGTAATTAATCGAATAGACGGGCTCTATTCTCGGTTGTAATCGAACAGACGGGATCTAGTCCCGGTTGTAATCGAATAGACGGGCTCTAGTCCCGGACGATTTATCATAAATATTTCTTTTATGAATATTTTGATATGCTATATTTATTTTTCTGATTTGTAATTAATTAACCGCCGTAGTTTTTATATTCAATAGGCTGGAGAAACAAAAAATCCAGAGGCCGCCACGTGGGGACCCTCTTGTCCGGGTCGTATTACGGCCCGGTACAAGAAGTCCTCAGCCAGGCGCTCTGCCTCGGCCCCACGTGGACCTCTCTTGTACCGGGCCGTAAGCCAACCGGTACGAGAGGGGGAGCCCTCTAGTCCCGATTGCCATGTACCGGATGGCAATCCGGTCCCAAAGGGGTCTACAACCCGGGACTAGATGCTTGGTTTGCACTAGTGACTTCATTTCTGAACCTAGGAGCCTTGTCCCGAGTCAGAAGCCAGATGTACCGCTAAGAAATCATTTGAAGTTTCTGTACTGGTATTGCTTTATAGTACTCCCTCGGTTCTAAATTAGTTGACTTTCATTTGCCCACATGTGCATGTATTTAGACATGTTACATACATATACATTTTGACAAATGAAAGTCATCTAATTTGAAACGGAGGGAGTATATGAATAAAGTTAATTCAGCCATGTTTTGATCAACATTTTTCTTCTAATCATTGTCCGCATATATGGCGATGCTATCGTTTGATGTTTATATAATTTTTTTCATATAATTCGACGATAATATTTGCTGAAATATATAGAACATATTATGATTGATTAGAAAAGGATAATAAAATTGTCCGTACAGTTTTTTTTATTGTGAAGTTAAATATGAAGTGATCCATGTAGTTCACTTGCTCAGTTTAGTTAGGGTTATGGTTGTTTTTAAAAGTTAGGGCATGTTCTATAGTTGTTTTTGTGCTGATTTAGATATACCATTGCATTCTCATTCTACCATTTTCCAATCTTTTTATTTTCGTTAGTTGTATTTTTTTCTCTCAATATGTTGTTGTGTAGCATGCAATAATTTAACCTTTAGTATTTATAACACGTTTACGTACATAGATTAGTCGATCCGTGCATTAGCATTCCCTTTTCGCTTGTTCGTGCTCCCGACATTCATAGTGATTGTAAGCTTATCAAAACTTTAACAACATGCATAAACAAATGGTATATGCAAGGTCCCACGGAGTAACGAAAGCTCCGTAGCAACGCACGGGCATTTAACTAGTTTTATACTAAACTATTTTACTTCGGCGGAACTTATATTTCACTAAAAATAAATATTTTTAATGAATATACCCTACTTGATACATTATCTTAATCTATTATTTATAGCTACACCTAGCAGAATTGACGATATAGTTCGCTGCATAGTAAGTACATATTTGTCTTACAATCTTGATGTTTGCTTATGGGGAATAGACTTCTATGCTAAATGATGCTATATCATGTGACAATTAAATTATTTGTCAACTTATATTTGGGTGTTTTAAAGAAAAAATGTTACCATGTATTTCACCGCTAAATCTATGGAAACCAGAAGTGTCGCACAATAAATATCATTTGTGCCCATTATTGTACCGTAGATCTTTTATTTGTGTTTTTTATGAATTATGCACAGTGTACTTAAATATTGACATAACTTTATAGAGTGTTCTAGAGTGTATGAATCAAGCATATAATCCATGGTGGTTCCCAGAGTTGGGACTACGAAATTTAGGTATAACTGACTTGATAAACTGAGAGCATATGAAAGTATAAATGATTTTCCCCTCAAATTCCTCTTCTACTCTCGTTAGTTTTACTTAGTTTAACATCATGAAATATCTCAACAGAAGATTCCTGAGTGCATGTTTTCCTAGCTAATTATGTGTCCATCTATAAAATATGAATTTCACATTTGTAAGGTCCCTTGCTATAGGATACGTGAACACTCCCATAAAATTTCGTTAAATTTTGTTCTCAATATGGAATCGACCAATGGAAGGAAATAATTAACCATGCATTCTACATCTATACATGGTCCGACAGGTAATTAGGTCCTAACGGGTTAGTTCTTTTCGGAGCCGAGCCTTACAAATTGAAAGGGTCGAGTATATGGCTCTCTTGTTTCGAAAGGGAGGTTAACGCCTAGTGACATGGATATGTCTATCGGGTACCCTACTATGAGGGTACCTGGTGCACGCATCGACTGGGCCCAACTATCAGAGCCTACATAAAGGCCATGAAGGGAAGCCCACGAAGATGGAGTATCCTCCAAGTTCGGCAAAGACATAGTCGGTTTAGGCTTACCATATATGTAAATCGAGTCGGTTACGAACACCGAGACCCAGCCTATTATTTAAGGACTGGGAGGGCCATCGAACCAGACCACGTACTTTCAGAGCCACCAAAACCCTAGCGAGATCGACATCTCGCCGGGACCCTTGTAACCACCATATTCGCAAAAGCAATAACAGACAGGCAGGACGTAGGGGTGTTACCTCCACACGAGGGCCCTGAACCTGGGTAAAATCTTTGCCCTGCTTGTCAGCCGACGTAACTTCCAACGCTACCACGTTCTCTCCCCATATTCATAACCCAGGGACCTCGACTATGGGTCTTGATGAGTCTACCCCTCGTCAAGTGGCGCCGTCTGTGGGAAAGAATAGCGTTGGACTCGAAGTTTCGCCGGTTCCATCAGCAAACGGCAACTCGCCGTCTCATCAGCAAACGGCAACTCGCCGATCGCATCTGCAAACGGTAACTCGCCGATCGGATCTACACACGGCAACTCACCGGTCATGTCAGCAAACTCGCCGATCCAGGCGACATACGACGAACCGAAGATCCAGTCGAAAAGCGGCAGCCTGCCCGCTTCACCCGCAAACAGCGCATCAGCTCCTCAGAAAAACTTCAGTCCGCACTCGCCGGATCTTCAGGAGGCGTTTTCTGGTCTCGAGTCAGGTTTGGATTTACAAGTTGGAAAGTTCAGTTTTTTCGTAAACAATGTTGGCACGCAGGACTTGACAGATCCGCAACAACTCGCGCGAGGCGCACCGAGGCTTCGTCGACGCGCTCGCCCCATCGTTGGTTCCTGAAGCCTGCTCACCCGCAACAACCATGTCGACTGGCGAGATCGACAAGTTCATGATGGCGGAACTCCAAGGCGAGGAGGCTGAATCAGCATACCGCACAAGCAACGTCGATTTCGACATCCCACTTGACGACAGCTTCGACTGCGGGATCTCCCTCGACGACTTCTACGAGCCCGCGATTCATAACGACAGCAACGTCAATTCGGAGATCTTCACCAACACCAACTCGACTCAGAAATTCATACTGGATTCGCCAACACCGAGATGAGCATAAGCGATGAGCATGTCGAGAATGAGATTCGCCTAGAAGATCTACTCGATGAGCATAATGGCTCTGACATGAGCCTAGACGACGATGTCGAGTCCATGACTGGAATCGACAATGCATACACGTGCCCACGGGTCACGCCTCATCAGGTCTACGTGGCCTTCTCCGCAGAATCATCTGCAGCGGCAGCTGCCCGCAGGCCTACACAATACCCATGCACGGTAACATGCCGGATGGGGTCACAACCTTGACGATCACAGAGAGATGGCAGCAAAAGCAGATAAATCATCAAGGAGTGCACAATGATGCCAGCAAACTCGACTCCGGAGGAGATGCTAACCTACCAGTACTTCAACTGGCAGGAATCCCTTCGACTGAAGAACTACCGGGCGACACTCGAAGAGCGCAGAAGGCAGGCTAGCCTTTCGAGTGCACGGAGAAAGGAGCTGTCCCTCGGATCCACAAGGCAACCAACCCCAAGGCCAAGGTCGAGGCTGGCGAGCCTCCCAGAACATGAAAGAGCACAAATCACTCGCAACCTGTCATTCATGACAGAGGACACTGACGGAATTCCAGTACCCAAAACAGCTGCGGGTGCGCTATTCTCGTGGGTGCTTATCTGAAAGCACTGCAACCCCGGCAGACGATCCCGCTGCCGCCCTGCATCGCCAACAACTCAAATCGTTAGCCCTAGCAGCAAAGGCTTTACAGCCAGAAGATAAAACTCCAGCAAAAGGTCGAGATCGCGACATAGTCGACTCACGGCACCCAGAGCATAATCGTAGTGGTCGCAGCCACCGCTCGGATGAAGGAGGGAGAAGCTCGCGCCGGCACAGGTCCAGCAGAAGCAGATCTCGGAGGTCATACAGCAGCGATTCATACTCTGACCGTGAACCAGAGCCATGCGGAGCATTATGCTTCACTCGACGTATTCGCGAGACGCGGATTCCCAAAGGTTCAAGCTTACAGGTGAACAGCCCAAGTACAACGGTCGCCAGGAACCTTCCGGGTGGCTAGAAGATTACAGACTTGCCGTCGCATGCCAGCGCGGCACGAACATCACAGCGATGCAGTACATACGACTTATGCTCGAAGGCACAGCCCGCGACTGGCTCAAGGCGCTCCCTCCATCATCATACGACTCGTGGGACGATTTCCGCCGAGATTTCATCAAAAACTTCGAGCCTCTTTGTGAGCTCCCGAAGACATTCGAAGAGCTAAGGGCATGCAAACAACGGTCAGACGAGACGTTGAGGTCATACATACGAAGGTGGACCGAAATACGCAATTCGGTTGGCCCAATCTCAGAAGATAGGGCCATGGACGCCTTCACGGAAGGCTTGGCCAGGAAGGACTTCAGAGAGGCCTTGGTCGCGAAAAGCCAAGCTCCTTGGCTCAACTCATAAAGATCGCGACTGAGTGGGCAGATGGAGAGGATTCTGTGCGCAGATCCCGTGCTTCTCCACACGCGATAACCACGACAGCGGCAGTCGAAGCCGCAGAGACTCATACAGAGATGATCGCAGGCGCAAACGGTCCAAACGTCCTTACGACGACGACAGACCCGAGTTCATGGCGGCTGGTTACACACAATCCCGTGATGATCAAGACAGAAGCAACCGGCGCTCGGATGATCGACGGGACAGTCGAGACCGAGATCAGCGGAGTGACAAAAGGCAAGAGTGGCGCAAACGCAGTGCACGAAACCTGAGCGGTCATTCGAAGAAAAGATGGACGACTGGTGCAGATTCCACCTCTTTAAGGGGCACGACGGAAGGTTGATCTCCAATCTCACCCTAAGGAATTGTAGGGAGTTCGACCAAATGGCGACTGACTACATGATGCGACTCAAAAGGCACGGCCCTGCACCCGCTCAGCCCACGCCTGCACCAGTACCTCAGCAAAACACTATGCCTGCTCTCATGGCACCACCGCAGCCGCCACCACAGCAACCGCCACAACAGCCTGCTCCAGGTGCAAATATCGCAGGTGCCATACATCCGTGTATCGGGTAGAAGACGACCAATACCCACAGCCCCGCGGGCAGATGTACATGATACAAAAGGGTCGCCCCTCCAATAGGCAGCAAAAGCTAATCACTCGACAGGTAAACATGGCTGTCATGGCACCCCCTTCCGTACCTGAGTTCCTGAAGGGATCGGAAACCACCATAAGCTTCAGTCGGGAGGATCATCCCCCAGCTGTAGTTCGACCAGGGCACGCTGCTCTGGTACTCGACGCGCAAATTGGAGGCTACGCCATGACCAAGGTCTTCATGGATGGAGGAAGCGGCATCAACATCATCTTCGCGGACACGCTCCGCAAAATGAACAGGTCAGTCGAAAACCTCCCCAAATCATCAAATACCTTCCACGGTATCGTTCCAGGGAAGCAATCAGCCCAGAAGGCACCATACAACTCGACGTTACGTTCGGGGACAAGAGCCACTTCAGGACGGAGTCGATTGAGTTCGAGGTCGTCGACTGGAAATCACAATACCATGCAATTCTTGGGCGCCGACGTTTGCTCGATTCATGGCGGTGCCACACTACGCCTACCTCATGCTGAAGATGCCAGGGCCAAAGGGAATCATCACTGTCGCGGCAACTTTCAAAGGTCCGATGCTTGCGACCGCGAGTTCAGCAAAATCTCCGAAACTTTGGCATGGAGCAAACACTCGAGAATTGTCGATCTCCAACGACCGCACACTCCTCCGGAGCATAAAAAGTTGGCAGTCGACCGATCCTTCAACGCTACAAACGACACAAGGGCGCATCAGGTTCACCCGACCGATCCGTCCAAGACAGTCAACGTTTCTTCGAGCCTATCGCATAGGAAAGCGCGCTCGTCGAATTCCTCCGTGAGAACTGGGAAATATTTGCGTGGTGTCCAGCCGACATGCCAGGTATTCCCAGGGAATTCGCCGAGCACTCTCTCCAATTGTTTCCAGATGCAAAGCCAGTCAAGCAAACGATGCGTCGCATCTCGGAGCAAAGCGAACCGCAGTCGAATCTGAAGTCGACCGGTTACTCGCAGCAGGGTTCATCAGAGAAATCAAGAAATCAGAATGGGTTGCCAACCCGTACTCGTAGAGAAGAAGCATACAGACATCCTTCGGATGTGCGTGGATTTTACAGCACTAAACAAGTGCTGTCCAAAGGATCACTTCCCTCTACCTCGAATCGACCAGATCGTCGACTCCACCGCCGGATGCGCACGACTGTCCTTTCTGGATGCTACTCAGGCTATCACCAGATAAGGATGAAGCAGAAGACGAAGAAAAAACGGCGTTCATAACCCCACTCGGGGTCTACTGCTACACAACTATGCCCTTTGGGCTCAAGAACGCTGGTGCAACATACCAGCGCATGATGCAAGACTGCCTCAAAAAGCAAATTGGACGCAACGTCCAAGTCTATGTGGATGACATTGTCATTACCACAAGGGAAGAACATACACTACTCGACGACTTGAGGGAGACATTCGACAACCTCAAGCGTTTTCATATCAAGCTTAATCCCAAGAAGTGCACGTTCGGCGTTCCAGCCGGGCAGCTCTTGGGTTATCTAGTCTCTGCCCGTGGAATCGAAGCAGATCCAGAGAAGATACAGGCCATCCTTACAATGCAAAGGCCTTCAAAACTCCATGATGTGCAGAAACTAGCAGGTCGAGTGGCAGCGCTCAGTCGATTCATCAGCAAACTTGGCGAAAAGGCGCTGCCGTTCTATCGACTGATGAAGAAGGCGGACAAGTTCGAGTGGACGCCAGAAGCCGAAGCAGCCTTCACAGATCTCAAGCGGATCCTCACAAGCCCTCCAATCCTCGTCGCACCTAAGGAACGGGAGCCACTATACCTGTATGTCTCAGCTACAAACAGGGTGGTGAGCACCGTCCTGGTAGTCGAACGCATGGAGGAGGGGCACTCGCAAAGCATACAACGTCCTGTCTACTACCTGAGCGAGGTTCTCTCCATATCAAAGCAGCGGTACCCGCACTATCAGAAGCTGGCCTACGCCTGTTCATGTCCTCGAGGAAGTTGACGCACTACTTCACAGAGCACCCGATCACCGTGATAAGTAACTCAGCAATCGGTGATATCCTCACAAACCCCAATGCAACGGGTCGAGTCGCAAAATGGCTCATCGAGCTGGCACCAAGGGACATCAAGTACGAGCACCCGAAGGCCATCAAGGCACAAGTTCTACCTGACTTCACAACCGAGTGGATTGAAGCCCAGCTGCCTACTGTTCCAGATTTATCCAATTCATGGACCATGTACTTCGACGGGTCAAGAAGCACGAAGGCGCAGGAGCAGGTGTCATACTCATATCGCCAAAAGGAGACAAGCTCCGTATGTTCTGCAGATGGGATTCAAACTACCCTCCAACAACGAGGCTGAGTACGAAGCTCTAATTCATGGCATGCGGATGGCAAAAGCACTTGGGTGCACTCGATTGATGATCTATGGCGACTCGAATCTTGTGGTGCAGCAAACAATGAAGGCCTGTGACGCCATCGCGGATAACATGATCGCTTACCGCGACCTGTATAACACACTGGAGGGCAGCTTCGATGGCTGCGAGTTACGGCACATAGGAAGAGAAAGCAACGAAGAAGCAGACATGCTAGCCAACCTTGGTTCGACTGGCGCACAAGTTCCACCTGGTGTCTTCCTCGAGCGCATCGAGCACAGGTCCATCAAGGAAAAACGGACTCCTCCTCCATCGACTACGCCAGCCAAGGACAAAGCACCCAGCACAGAGGACCCTCCAGTCGAGGTGCTCCTCATTGAGCCAACTTGGACTCAACCTTTTCTGGCTTACATACTCCGCGGCGAGCTACCAGATGACATAACCGAGTCCCGGCGCGTGACTCGAAGATCAAAAGCATACACCGTCATCAACGGCGAGCTATACAAGCGCAGCATATCAGGTATGTTCCAAAGATGCATCGCATTCGAAGATGGTCAAGCCATACTTCGAGATATTCATGCAGGTACCTGTGGGCATCATGCCAGCAGTCGATCACTCGTAGCCAAAGCCTTCCGAGCGGGGTTTTACTGGCCTACAGCACTCAAAGACGCAGAGGACATAGTCAAAAGGTGCGTCGGCTGCCAGAAATTCGCAACAAGGCCGCACGCACCCGCATCGGCATTGAAGACCATACCGCTGGCCTGGCCTTTCGCCCAATGGGGGCTCGATATGGTTGGGCCACTCAAAAAGTCATCGCATGGCGGGCATACTCACCTACTGGTGGCAGTCGACAAGTTCACAAAGTGGATCGAGGCGGTCCCCATCACAAATTCGACTGCTACTACGGCAGTCAACTTCATAAAGAGCATCATCTATCGCTTCGGTGTCCCAAACAGTATCATCACTGATAACGGCACCAACTTCACGGCTGAGGAGTTCAAAACTTTCTGCAAAGAGCAAGACATTACGCTCAACTACGCATCCGTGGCACATCCACAATCCAATGGCCAAGTCGAAAAGGCCAATGGACTTGTGACGAGCGGAATCAAAAAGCGCCTCCTGGTGCCACTCAAAAGAGCTGCGGGTGCTTGGGTTGAAGAACTACCATCTGTGCTATGGAGTTTACGCACAACTCCCAACACTTCTACGCAGTTCACTCCATTCTTCATGGTCTATGGCGCAGAGGCAATACTGCCATCAGACGTGCGGTTCAACGCACCACGAGTTGAAGCATACAATGAAGACGACGCGGAGGAAGCACTCGAAGATGCAGTCGACTTACTCGATGAAGCGCGAGACACGGCCTTGGCACGCACAGCTGTTTACCAGCAAGATCTTCGCAACTATCACAGCCGTCGACTGCGCACCAGGTCTTTTGAAGTTGGCGACCTAGTTCTTCGACTGAAGCAAAAGAAGGTGCACAAGCTCGCTTCCCCATGGGAAGGCCCCTTCATCATCACTGAGGTCCTTGGTGGAGGCGCATATCGATTGAAGCACGCGAAGACAGGCGAACTTTCTCATAATCCTTGGAACGTTGCGCATCTGCGCCGTTTCTATGCATAACGTGCTCACAATCATACAATGTAATAGGCGATATGTCGGATGGCTGCAGGTTTCAGACGCGCTCTTTTCCTTACCAGGGTACCTAAGGGGGCTGGAAGGTTTTTAATGAGGCGGCCTGCAGTCTAACATTCATAAGTGGAATATAATCAATGTTCCTCCTATTTCTCTGTGTATACTCGCGCAATTCATAACTTAACCGCACCCGATGCCTCGGGGGCTGCGTTATTATACATACGGGCTCTCGCTCTTGCATAAACATCTTAGACGCACTCGATCACTCGGGGGCTGCGTCGTAAAGATCCATACTAACATAAAAGCTCTGCAGCCGCACTCGAATACTCGGGGGCTGCACCGCCATTGTTTCATAATTAAAAATTTCATACACCCCACTCGATCGACTCGGGGGCTTGGCAAAATATCAAAAGAATACAATTTGTATCATATACAAAGAGTTACAATTTACACTCGGGGGCTATCCCATGTATACAAATTTCACTCGCAAGCTACTCTAATCCTCAGGCTCGACCTTCACGGGCAGCTCGGGACCACAAAGCTGTTCGCGAGTGCACTCGATTAGTGTCTCCGCAGCTCGAATCGTGTCGTTCAGATCTCTCTGCTCGAGAACCTCTCCGGCTTCGGGTGGTGGCAACACCAATCTTGGTCTTCGACTGCGAACATACGCCATCGCCGCGTTGGCTCCAATCACAAGTCTCTGAGTCAGCAACTCTCGAATGGGAGTTGCTTGACGGAAGAGGTTCAGCAAAGCGCGGATTCCTTGTGGTTGCGGCCCCGCGGGAAAAAGAGTCTCGTTCAAGCGAATAAACGCCATCCGGCATAACTCGAGCAATTCTGCACTTCGCCAGGCACGATCCTTCAAGGTGGCGAGTATTCGAGCATGATACCTATCATTCCAGAAGTGTTGACTCCCAGTCGTGGGGTCGTCAGTCGCACTATCCAAACGCTCCTCTACGCGAGCCTTCTCTGCCTCGAAGTTATCAACAAAGCCTGCGAAACAGGCATATCAGTCAAATCGAACAAGTTAAGACTATGCAAAAAGTTTTGTCAACAGAGCAACACTCGCACTCACAATCGAGTTGCCTGTTCACAAGATCCATTTCTCCAAGAACATAACGCTCGCGTTGGGTGGCCAACGCGGGTCTCATCCTCAGTCGATTCAGCTCGTCCTGAGCATTCTTCAGCTCCTGCTTCATCTCTACATGTTTGGCTTTCATATATTCCATCACCTTGGCGTCATTTATCACCTGACCCTGCGATCGGGCGGTATCTGGAGCCTGTGAGAAACCAGTTGCAGCAGCAGGTTCTCGCGACTGTTCAAAGAGCATAAACGCAAACGCAAAGTTTGTGTCAGACGCGAAGCATTCAAATCATAAAACATACCGCTCTTCAAGCACAAGACACATTAGCAAAAGCCTACTTGCATAAATAAGGTAGCACAAACAAGGCGCACACTCGCGCAGTTCAGATGGTATCATTACAAGGCAATAAAAAACAAAAGGGTATTGACACCCTAAGCCTAAGAGGTCGACTTCTTCAGCAGACGAGCGGCGGTCTCGGCTGCACGGCGCTCCATGGTATTCATAAACACCTCGGCCAGACGCGTGGCGGCTCCGCTCACTCCCTTCAAAGACACAGGCTTCCCATCTGGCTTCCGAGGGAACTCAGATAGTGCGCCCTCATAGTCACAGTCTATGCCGTGACCCATAAGAAGCTTGAGGGTGGACTCGGATCCGCGTACCGTGTTGGCGCGAGCGAAGTTTGCCAGGGTGGATGTCCCGAGCCCAAACACGTCGATGAAGCCGTCTGCAGTCGATGGCACTACGCCAGTCGGGAACACCACCCCATACACAGCACCAAGCGTGCTCGTCGACTTGACGAGTGCGTCTTTCGCCTGGCGTTTAAGCCGCCTACAGCCTGTTCCAGCGAAAGATCATCACTCGCCATATCTGCAAAGGCCGGGGCACCAACAGCTTCTGCACAATACAAAAATAGCAAAAGTCATTTCATGACAATCGACAGCTACATCATCATATCAAATGCAAAAAGGAGTACTTACCTCCCATGGCCTGCGCGAGTGCGGCAAGCTGGTCAGCATACCCTCGTTCGCATGCAGCAGCAGAGTTGGTGGCGGCAGCCAGTTCCTTCTTCGATTCTTCGCGCTGCGCGGCGAGTGAATCTTCCAGCTCCTTCTTCTCGCCTGGTTCAGCAAATCACACACATACTCGACAGAGTTACGCATTGCAAAAAAGAAGTTCAGCATAACAAAAGCACAAGGGAGAACTCACGACTGAGCCGCTCGAGCTCTGCGCGCATGGTATCCCTCTCCTGCTCCACCTGGACATAAGCCTTGGCGGAATCTGCCAAGGTATGGTAGAAGGGCTGCAAGTGCAAAAATTCAGCAAAATTTCAAACTTTCATAGACCTAAAGTTAAACGGGTCAGGCCAGAAGGTGCTTACGTGGTTCATCCACGGTTCAGAAGCCGCGACTGATGTCCCGACCTCTGGAGCTGTCACCTTGGCTGCGTCAGCGACTGCATTCGTGGCTATCGGCTGGGCCGCTTCGTCTACAGTCGGAGCAGCGTTTCCGTGTTCCATGATCGGAACATTTTCGACTGGAGGAGTTGCAGGCTGATAGTTATCAGCGCTGCGAGTGGCACAAAAAGGATAAACATATTAGCATAAGCATGAAACAAGCATAGTTTCTCATACTCAAAAGTCCACATACCTGTGCTCCTCATCCTCCTCATCTTCGGAGTCGCCAAAAATTAGGCCTCCAAATACTGGAGTGCCACTCGACTGAAGGAGGTGAGTGGAGCTTGTTGAGCACATACGCAAAGGAGCGGCTTGGAAAACAGGCGGTGAACCTGAATCCTCGTCATCCTCCAAACCTTGCCCCTCCGCGGGTGCACTCATAGCAGAAGGCGCCTTCTTGGCCAGTCGACGTCGCTTCGAGGGCGCGGCGTCGACTTCTTGGTCAGCGATGGTCTTGTCCTCAGACTGGACCTCTTCCGCTGCTTCTTCATTAACCTCCTCCGCGTGCGAGGTGGTGGCAGAAGGAATGGGTGACACATCCTTTTTCGGGTCCACCACCTGCACTTGAGTCTCTTTAGTCTCGCCATTTTCTGGCAGAGGGGGAAGAGAAGTGGCAGTCGAGTGGCCCTGCATCGCATATATCAAAAACTGCAAAGTCAGAAGCAAGATTCGAACAAATGCACAACATACGAGTGCTAACTCCTCAAAAATGCAAAAGCATATCACAAGACACACGTACCTCAGGCAAAGGGTTTTCCAACCCATATGGCTCAATGGGACAGTTGACATCGCATTTGTCGCCACTCGACAAGTTGGTGATGTGCCGCAGTTGTCCCAGCAGCTCATTTGTTGACAGCTCCTCTGGGTGCATCCGGGTGACGTCATCCGCGCCTGCATACTCCCACATCGGGTGCGCTCGAGCACGGATGGGCCATACCCGTCTCTTCACAAAGGTGGCGATCAAGTGGATGCCTGTGACTCTGTCCAGCATCTCGCCGATTCGAGTCAGCAAAGGGGCAACTTCCTCCAACTCCTCGACTGAGAGCTGGTGATCCCATGCCTCGGTCCGAGCAAAAGCTGCAGTCGAGTAAGCGGCGACTCCGTCTTGCTCGACGCTCGCATAGAACCATCCTTTCCTCCAGCCCTGGGCGGAGTCGACTGTCTTCAGCCGGAAGTAGCGCGTGTCGCTGCGTACCTGGATGCCGCAGCCGCCCACGGGGTAGGTGCGACCACCTCCTCTGTTGGGCCGCACCATAAAAATCGTCTTCCACAGCGCCCAGCTAGGCGCGACGCCGAGGAAGCACTCGCATAGCGTGATGAAACACGCTATGTGCATACATCCATTTGGGGTGAGATCATGGATCTGCACCCCGTAGGCAAAAAGGAGTCCACGCACGAAGTCGTGGAGGGGAAGCGCGAAACCTCTGGAAACGAACTCCGCAAAGCAAACGCGCTCGTTGGCGCGAGGTTCAGGGCATACCTCCCTGGCCGGTGGAGCGCGGACGGCGAGCTGCTCCGCGGGTGGCAGATATCCCTGCTCGCGGAGCTTGATCAGATGGGCGTCCTTGACAGTGGACCTCGCCCAATCGCCGCTGTTCTTCTTCAGGGCGGCGGCGGCAGATGTACTCGCCACTGTCTTCTTGCCTTTGGCCGCGTCAGTCGCGGCAGCAGCAGCGGCACCACGCTTGGCGCCTCCTTTCGCCATTGCTATGGTGGGGGAGCAGAGTGCAAAAAGCTTGGGCACAGAGGCAATGGGATGGGCGCGAGGAAGAAGATGAGGCAAGGGGCGGCGCAGAGAGCAAATGGCAAGTAAAAAAACTCTGCCAGCGCCGCCCCCACTATTTACCACAGATCGCAAAACGATCCCAACCGTCAAAACAAATCCAAACGCTCCGCGCGAAATCTAGCCATACACGTGGCGGCCACGGAGGGCAACCGTCGCCGGCCACTCCGCCCACTACGCACGTGAATCTAGGAAACCATCATCACGTCCCGTGAAAATCGCGCCAGAACGGTCAAATCCCGTCCACGCGGCGTCATCCCTGGTCAGCTCTGCAAAAACGGGCCCACAAAACAGGATCATGTCTTATCAAAGCTTTTCCAAGCACGCCACCGCTTGTCAGAGATGGCAGTCGCAAATTGCGTCATTGCTGACGTTACTCATATCACACAACTGGCATATAAGTCACTCGATGATATCTTCGGGTGGTCTCTCACATAAATGTCGATTGGTTTTCCGGCAAAGGTCATAGATGCCAGTCGAAAGACTTTCGATTGCAACATCATACTCCCATCGGGAGCATATCAGAAAATTTCTTTGACTAAAATGTGCAAGGTAAGGGATTTTTGAGATTATCCTCCATTGCAAGCAATAAAGCACAATCTCGGGGGCTACTCCCATCGGGAGCGCTGTCGCGCACCCGATAAAATGATGGCAAAAGTGTCAGTCGACAAAATGTTCGACTTAGTTCATAAGCAAAATTACACTCGAAACATTCCCTAGTTGATCCGACGATCCTTGGATGCTGCATGCATAGTGCAAAGGTAAGACCCGCCAATCCGTCGAGCTGGGCTGAGGACCGCTCCAGCAGCGTTATCCTTAAATGTTCCGTGTCAGCAGACATGATGAATAAATCCCCGACGGACGCGTTGGGTTGATCTAAAATTATACTGCAGTTCGATTCAGTAAGACCTCAACGGCCGTTTCGAGTCTGTCCAGTTTGTTCCAGATTCGTGTCCAGGGACTCGAGTTTGATTGAAAGCTAGTATGGTTTTGCCACAAATGGTAGTTAACCGGCCCCGATCCGTCGAGTGTGCCGGGCCTGCTAAGCTAATATTCCTTGATTATCATAAGCAAAAATTCATAGTCGATGAAACACTCGACATAGCCAACATGTGCTATTTCATACAGACATTTCAAATCATACGACACAAATACAAAAGACATAACGTGCATGATATATGAGTCCATGCCCGACTCTTCGAATCAGACAAGTACTCGGGGGCTACTGACATGGATATGCCTATCGGGTACCCTACTATGAGGGTACCTGGTGCACGCATCGACTGGGCCCAACTATAAGAGCCTACATAAAGCCCATGAAGGGAAGCCCACGAAGATGGAGTATCCTCCAAGTTCGGCAAAGACATAGTCGGTTTAGGCTTACCATATATGTAAATCGAGTCGGTTACGAACACCCGAGACCCAGCCTATTATTTAAGGACTGGGAGGGCCATCGAACCAGACCACGTACTTTCAGAGCCACCAAAACCCTAGCGAGATCGACATCTCGCCGGGACCCTTGTAACCACCATATTCGCAAAAGCAATAACAGACAGGCAGGACGTAGGGGTGTTACCTCCACACGAGGGCCCTGAACCTGGGTAAAATCTTTGCCCTGCTTGTCAGCCGACGTAACTTCCAACGCTACCACGTTCTCTCCCCCATATTCATAACCCAGGGACCTCGACTATGGGTCTTGATGAGTCTACCCCTCGTCACCTAGCCTCTGCATCAAATTGATGATGCACGCGACTTTTTTTATAATTATCAGAAATATATGCAACAAAACTTTACAAATAGATATATCCTTCAACCGGAAGTCACCTGTCTAGTGACAAATATGGCTACACCTAATAGGTTGATGAAGGGGGTGGACCTTATCAGAGCCATGTCCGCTGACATAAAACACCTACACATATCATCTAAAACGGGATGCCTCACCAGCCGCCCAACAGCGAGATGGGAGCACAAACCGGTCCAGCAGACACTCGGTACGCAACACATGCACATGCTGATAAGCCGCCCGCGGTCTTTCGCCAACCCATTTTTAGGAGTGATCAACGCAATGATCTTGATAGGCCTGTCGTCGACGTTGCCATGACGCCAGACAGCTCTACCGCCCGAGCGCGTTCACCATCATGCGTCTGTCGCCGAGACCCCGCTATGCCACGCCGCCAAGACCCGTGAATGCGGTAAATAACACACCCCTCCAGCGGCTGCTCCAAAGCGATGCCCTAAGGAGGGAGAACGGCGTTAAGCGTCGCCATCGTCCGATTTGGATACCCTGATCTAGGGTTTCTCCTGGAGTAGCCCGAGCGAGGAGACAAAATCTGCAATGATGATGCCTTCATCAGGATAACGCCGCGTACACGCCGCCATTGTCCGCCATGATTTTCACTGGTAATCAAGCCTCCCCTTCCTCGCCGCCGGCAGAACGATGTGCCAGATCACCACCATCATGCCATCGACGATGCATCCGCCAAGAGATCTCGACGGAAAGCATGACGAATGGGGCATGCCCCGCTGCCGCGCAGAACACGGTTGCCTCTGCTTACCGGAGATGGCCTTCCGCAGTCTGGGCTGCCCACGACCCTTGCCATCTTGCCGCCCAGAGAACGGAGGCCGGCGCTGCCGCCATCCAAGGCGCAAGCCGCCACAACGTCATCCACGCGACACAGCAAGGAGACGCCGTCACGCCCGGTGGTCGCGTCATGCCCATGCCCGAGTCGTCGGCGTGCGCCGACTCCACGCTGACGGCCAGGCCTTTCTCAGAAGCGGATGATGCGTTGTTTTAAGTAAGCAACATTTCATTTTAGCTGGCTCAGTTTGGGAGATCATTTTACTTTATAATCTGCTGTGATGAAACAAAAATTGAAAACTACATGCTCTTATAATTGATAGGGAGTTTGACTACATGCTGATAGCTCCGTCATAGCTCCAGCCGATGGAACATGAATTTTGTTTCTTTTGTTTTGGTTGGGGTGCGCCGAGCCAAAGCTATAGTGCAACGCTCAGGCGACGCTCGAGGAGCCCAGCGACAAGTCACAAAGACGTCTCTCCCACACAAAAAATTAATTTAATATCATGAACACGGAGGTCCAAATATCAGATATTAAACTGATAAGAACAGATACTACATTTGATCTAAGCCATGAGGCCGAGAAAAGGTATGCTTGAGACGGTGCCCCTGTGTGCCCTTTTATTGCTCAATGAACCGACTCCAACGAGGTGGCGAGCGATGCGGTACTATTCATTCGGAAACAATGAGTCGCATGTTGTGTTCGTTCACCCGAACGCGAGGTCGGTGCAGCAAAAGTTGGATCCGCGCCACATACAATTTGGAGCCTGCCTAGAGGCCCATCAACAACGTAGCGTTGCTTCTCTCTCAAAAACAAAAACATTGCAAAGCGGCCCGTAGGAGTCAACGTGGACGTCCACGCAACGGCTAGTAGTCAACGAGGAAGTACACGTCAGCAAGCAGCATATCTGCATATGCCTCTCTCTCCGCCAAACAAAAAGCTAAAGACGCTGGGGATCGATCGAGAGGCAGCGCCGCATCTATTCTCCTTTTCCACTGCGAATGCAACGGACGGGCGTCGTTTCTCCTGCAATTAAATATTGGGTTCGTGTGATTCTTGCCGCTAAATATATTTTTTTGAGTGATTTTTGCCGCTAAATCTATCAGTGATATAACTGGATCATGTTCGTACGTACGTTAATTGGCTGACAAGTCCAGGTGCTAAGAGAACATGCAGGTTATTAAACTCAGCAAAAGAAACAAAAGAAGCAATGTTAATGGAGGACGAATGTCGTCGTTACACAAATTCCCACATCACATTCCTTTCAGGTTCTAACTTCTTGTCAAGAACATAAGCTACCTATGTAGCACCATAGTGCTCCTGTACAATAATTCCTCCATAGATGCACGGCATTTTACCTTTTTTCTTCTTCTAGTGGTCCGGGTTATAATTAGGTTAATCATGGAGGTCTCTTGCTACATACTCCCTCCGTTGCAAATTAATTGACATGCATTTGTCTAGTAACGAATGTATCTAGACACTAAACAAGTATAGATACGTCCGTATTTAGACAAACCCAACTCAATTAATTTGGAACGGGGAGACTAGCTAGGTGGCACCGTGGATGGATGAGCGATTGACGACTGTAGGTAGTGCATTTTTATGCTGTCGAGTGTTTATATGCCAAATTGCAAAGTGAGAGAGTAGGAGGAAAGCTGGGTAAGATACTACATGGTGCGGAGTGTGGTTCCTGATTCCCAATCTTAAACAGTGCGTTGTTTTACTCGTCAACTCGATCTATGGCTGACACTAATCCTTCCACTAACTTGATTATTAACCAGCTTTATATCTTCGTCGCCTAAACCGTTTCATCTACCCAGCGACCATCGAAAGTTTGGTCTGTTACTCGAAAAGATTATTAGTGGTCGTAATACAAAATCCCGACAAAAAAATCAAAATAGAGCTCGACCTTCATATATCCCTTTATTAAAAAAATCATTAAACATATTTAAAGTTTCAATTGAATTCTAAAAAAAATATGCACACATTTTCAAAACTACAAACTTTTTAGATTTTGTTTCTGTAGCCCCATATACATTGAGAATTTTTTTTAAATAATATTATTTTTAATAGTAATTTCGACTAATAGTACGCGCGGTGGTTTTATTTGAAAATAGGGCGCCGTCGGCCCGGAGCGGGCCGAAAGTGGAGTTTCGGCCTGGACGGAGCCGAAAGTAAGCTGTCGGTGGCGACAGCTGCATGCAGCTCTACGGGCGCGCAGAGCGGCAGACTGGGGCCCGCAGGTTTCGGCCCATAGAGAGCCGAAAGTCCTCTTTCGGCCTGAGCGCGGCCGAAAGGTAGCAGCCCCTGATTTATTCTTCCCTGCGTTGAAAAAAATTGTCACAGTTTGTCCGCCTAATTTTTTCCGCCACCGTCTTATGCCAAATTTCTTCCCGCACAATTTTTTCGCGCCACCGTTTCTCGCCCAATTATTTCCCGCCGGTTGTTCCCGCCCAATGATTTCCCGCCACCGTCTTATGCCAAATTTCTTCCCGCCACATTTTCCCGCACAATTTTTTCGCGCCACCGTTTCCCGCCCAATTATTTCCCGCCGGTTGTTCCCGCCCAATTATTTCCCGCCACCTCCCTTATGCCAAATTTCTTCCCGCCACCTTTTCCCGCACAATTTTTTCGCGCCACCGTTTCCCGCCCAATTATTTCCCGCCGGTTGTTCTATAAAACCCAGTCGAAGGTAGGCATGATACTCACTTGAGCGCAAGCATGGTGTGTATTGGTCCTTGCGAGAAGTGTGTGTCCGGGTTTCACATTTCCGCATCCGAGCATCTCGCAAGGCTTTCGAGCAATTTGAAGGTAGATGGTAGGGTAATTCCAATTGAAGAAATTTTGCACACTGAGAGTCATCTCGCTTTGCTTGGGGCGAAGCTATGCCGCGATGGGTTTCCGTATAGGACCCCGCTCCAAATTCGTGCAGAAATGCTCAGACTTGCAGATAAGTTTGACAGGAAAGTTACGAATAGTCCGTTCTACCGAACTGAAGCTGACCGTCATTCGTACGGTCGTTCCTGTCTCTGGGTAGTTGACAGCGATGATGACGACAATTTCATGTCGTCGTCAAAGGAAAGGAGGGTTGAAGAACTGAGGAAGGGCAAGGAGAAGAAGGCTGAAGCATCGAGTAAGGGTAATGGCAAGAAGGCTGAAGTTTTGTCCAAGGGCAAAGGCAAGAAGGCAGAATCTTCGTCAAAGAGCAAGGGTGGCAACACGGCGGATGGTGCAGGCTGCATCGATGGGAGATAGGTAGAGTCTTTGTTTTACTTGTGTTGTATCGTAATTTGTAGTTGTACCTTAATTTGTTCTATCCAGTATTTAGAACTAGTGAAGTTGTAACGTAGATCTCTAGTTGTATGTTAAATTAATTTATCGATTCAATGTGGGATGTTTCGTATCAATTATAATATGTCTCGTACATAGATAATAATATGTCTCATACAGACGAATATAAATATGAATATGTCTCACGTACAAATAGATATACGGATATGTCTCATAGACCTAAGTACGAATATGTCCCAAATATATCACTGACCCCTGCGTGGCCGAGGCTGACGAGCAGGGGGCTGGACGGGCGGTGTCCTGCCGTACCTTTGAGGTACCCTCAATTGACGAGGCACTGTCAAGTCCACGTCATCCTGTGGCGGCTGCGTCCCACGACCTTGCAGCGGCAACTCCTCGTCCTCGTCCTGCGTAGGCTGTGTGACGGGCGGTGGCGTACAGTACATCGAATTCTCCTGGTCAAATCGTGGAGAGCTGTATGCCGAACCACCTCCACCTGCAGATGATAGTATGTTAGTATGTGATGTTGATGAACAAGAGTAATATGTGGAAAAAATAAAACATACTAACCGAGATGGAGCATTGGCTGAGTCATAGGCGGTGCAATCCCGCTCCAAATCATCTCTGCATAAGACGGTTGCCCGAAACCTTGATCACGTGGCATGCCCCACTGATGCATACCAGGCTGCTGCATCATCATATGAGGGGGCATGACCCACGACGAAGTACCCGGCTGGGAAGGAACTGGCTGAGAAGGACCCGACTCGAAATGCTCCGGCTGGTGAGATGATGAACCGACCTCGAACGTAGGTCGTGTGCTCCTAGGCTGGTGAAATGCTCCAGGCAAGTCACACAATCCCACAGGATCCCCTTCGTCTGTTTGTGATGCAGACGCCTGCGAAGCCTATGCAGCTCTCACCTGCGCAGCGATCGCTGTTGCTTGTGCAGCTCTTCTTTCCTTCACTTGTTTGTTCGTGAATTCAGTGAGCATTTTCCACAGAAAATTGTACTTCCTTTCCTGATTCATATTGCAGAGTCTTTTGAACAGATTCATCAACCGCTTACTCTTAAAACATGAGTAAAAATTTGCAGCCAGATGACGCATACACCATCGGCTCTGCAGGTCAGTCCATGGTTCAGGTTCGTCCCCAGCAGGCTGCTGTAGTGCCTTGATTGCCTTCAACAAACCTGGATGTCTGTCATGAAGTATGCACACGTTTGGCCGATCCTGCACGACCCCCTTTTTTAATTCCCTCAGAAAGTATAACCAGCTCTCATAATTCTCACCCTCTACGAATGCAAAGGCAATAGGAACGATCTGTTGGTTACCGTCCACACCAATGGCGGTCAGTATCTGTCCCTTGTACTGCCTGTGAGAAATGTGCCATCTATGCAGAGCACTGGACGACAGTGTCTGAAAGATTCGATGCATATTGCGAACGAGAAGAACATCCTACAAAATACAGAATAGTTTGGCTCCTCGGGCATGTTAAATAGTTGCAACGATACATGGGTGCCAGGATTCCTCTCGCTCAATGCGGTAATTTGATGGACAACATTATCATATGCATCATAAAATGTCCCAAACCTTGCCTCCAGAGCCTTCTGCTTTGCTCTCCATGCCTTCCCATACTGAATGGTTGTTTTCCATCTAGCCTTAACTGTATCGATGATGTTTCTCGCCACCATGTCTTTTGTCCGCACTATCTCATCATACAAGAGGCGTGCAATCAGAGTTGAAGTCAGGTTTGGATGGTCAGTCAATGTTTCTTTTATTTCACAAGTGTGCGGCTCGAAGCCTGAAACCACCCACATCACGTCATACTTCGGTAAGTGACCATGCACCCTTCCTGGACAGTTAATATCAACACAACTCATAGTCAAATATTTTTTGTTCGACACTTCAGTGCGGAAAACCCTTTGCGTGGACAAAGCCCACTTAATCACGGCTTCCCTAAGCTGCTGCTTTGTGCTGTACTGAGCACCGACTTGAATATTATTCATGTGATACTCCCATGACGAAGAGTTTCCGTCTTCCACTACTGTCATGTTCGACTTGTCCTCATTCCAAGAGTCAGGAATAGGCACATCGTCAACATCCTCATCATCATCTTCATCATGAGCATCATTTTCATTATCAGAATCAAGATCTTCTGCAAGGCCATCCTCATCTTCGTCCAATATTTGTTGCTGCAATGTTCCTGGTACTCATCCCCATCTGCCTCCCCTACATGCGCAGGTCCTGCCGACTGACTACTAAGTGCCGGTTCATAATTTTCAGGAATATCTTCCATGGAGCCAAACAAATCAACATTCTCTGAGCCGGTACACTGACTACTCTCTTCATGCTCAGGACCCCCGCCACCGTGTTCCAAATTGTTCTCTTTCAGATAAAATACCAGCAGGATTTCAGGTTGTGTACCTCGGCGTTTGCATGATGCTAGCCAAGATGTCCACTGACTTGTCCGATCAAGCGGCAACAACTCCCGAATTTTTTTTGTACGGGATTTGCTCCATACAGACTGAATCTTAACAGCCCAGATATTAGGATCAAACTGTAAATTTATCGTGAAATACTGCTGAATGGCAGCTATTCTCAAATTCACTGGGTCTGTAAGCTGAATCAACATAT
Organism: Poa pratensis; assembly: GCA_947311845.1. NCBI lineage: Eukaryota > Viridiplantae > Streptophyta > Magnoliopsida > Poales > Poaceae > Poa > Poa pratensis. The sequence goes on from CAMZMU010000089.1 coordinate 5,414,431, forward strand.
TCCCAAATTCACTCAAATCAACACCTGACTCGTTTACACCGACATTACCGGCGCCATAGTGCACAACAACATCAACCACTTCCATGACCTAAACAAATTTATTGCATCATCAGATGTCGATCACTCAAAAATATGACGCAAAATTTATTCTAACCGATCACAAAATTTATTCGAACCGATCGCAAAATTTATTCTAACCGATCGCAATATTTATTCGAACCGATCGCAATATTTATTCTAACCGATCGCAAAATTTATTCTAACCGATCGCAATATTTATTCTAAACGATCGCAATATTTATTCTAACCGATCGCAAAATTTATTCTAACCGATCGCAATATTTATTCAACAAAATAATTTCTACACTGCATCGTGCAACAAAATAATAGTACTATAATATTTCTACAACGCATCCACCAAATAAATTATTCCGACAGTAATACTAACGAATCCACTGACTAAAAGTGTCTACACTACTACTAACGCAACCACCAACAAAATACTTAATATGCATCGGTCCACTAACAGAGTATTATTACACTAAACAATAATTGTCTAGTGACTAATAAGGGTTTACCCTTGAAGCGTGTCGATCGGGTCAGCGCTGCTCTCCGGCTTCAATCTACCGCCACCACTGCTCCACCACAACACCCCCTTCTTAAACAACAACTTGTACCATCACTAGGCACCGTTGTTGACCACCATTGCTCCCAATCCTCCACCTCCACACCTCAAAACCACTCCACAAAAAGCTATCCCATCCACAGATCCTGCATGCTGTCACATCCCAAATTTTGGAACTAAGAAAAACTTAGTTTTACCAGACCCAAAATTCAGAACCAACAAAAACTTTTTGAATTACTTCACTACTGATTGTGTTTTCCTTCCCATTGCTCTGTCTGACCTTTAGGTAATTTGCTTGTTGTAGGAATTTAAATTCAAATATAATATTCAAATAGTTGAATCCATAAAATAATTCAAAGGGAAACATTGAAGTAACTAAAATAACAATTAGGTAAATGATTTAATAAATGTTTGAATAATTCAAATCTTACAATAAATATTACAACCTATTGAATTCTTGCAAAGACAAACAAATCTTCTTATTAAACATAAATTACAACGTCTTTACAACTCTACTACAAGAAACTGAATTTCGAAAAGGAAAATTACAATTGTTTCCTAAACTAAAATGTCTTGTATTCCTTTCTTCTCCTTTTGATCTTTATACCAATATTGTTTCCCTGCAAAACAAATGAAAAGCAAAGACAGAAATAAACAAAAGGGATTAGGGTTAGTATTATCCTCAGTTAGGCAGTGTGATGCACTGCTAAACACATCACTGGATATTATTAGGGACTAAGCGTTGTATCTGTTCTTAATCAGCACAGTTTGCCTCAGTACAACATCATAGGCCATAAATCCACTTGTCCAGTGAAAAGAAATGGAAAATCTGTAGATAAGCTCAACCCATCGATGCCAGCTCTCTGAACTGAGCAAGCAGAGGAGCCCACAGCACACATAGTCTTGTGTTGCCATCATCACACTGCAATAGACATGTGATTAACAAGGGCAAAGGGAATTGTAGGACACAAGCCACACAGCCCTGTTTCACCCACCACCAGACCATTCACTACACATGCACAGCTACTTCACTCCCAGGAGGAGGATAAGAGCAAGGGACAGCAGTAGCAAGCAAGGAGCAAGCTCATTTCACTCAGCTCAAGTTCATCACCCACACAGCCCACAGTTCATCACTAAACCACCAATCCCTCCACTTTTCACCACTGGATCCTTGCCAAGCAAGAGCAAGATGGAGTCGAAGCTCAAGGCCAAGCAGGAGCAAGGAGAAGGCCAGAAGCTAGGAATAGCAAGCTGGAGCAGGAGGAGCAGTCCAGCAAGCAGAGCAAGCAACAGATCCACAAGAGCTACAAGCAACAGATCCACAAGAACTACAAGCAACAGCCCCAACATCACCACACTTGAGCACAGGTTGATATTCTATCTCTAGCCAAATGATCTGCTAGATGCACATGGTGTGGTGGAGTGTTTCCCTCAGCTAAGCATAGAAATGCTATGCTAAAATCATCACAGGGAGTTAAATCAAGCAAAGCATCTGTTCTTATTAAATCAAAAGCCTCAGCCTATGCATCATGGGCAAGGGACATAAATCCATCAAATTGAGCAAAGGCACGCAAGCTTTTGTTGCTTGAAATCATATTCCTGTGAATCACACATCCAGTGGGTGTGCTGGGCACAAAACCCACAAAGGGGAGATGCACCACAAGCACAAACATGCACTAATAACACCACTGGGTAGTATAAATAATTTTCCCTAGGCTAAAATAATTAGAATGCTTCTGTGTAACTCGAAGGAGGCATCACAGCAAGCAAAGCTAAATTATTTAGCTCAAGCAAATGAGATATACTAGCACAGGGCATTAATAGAGCATTTCATGAAAGGAACAAAATTATCAGAGAGCAATATCAGAGCAAGACATCACACAGGTTTCTAGCAGAAACGCATCTCTGAGCTCTTGGATTCAGAGTAGCACACACCAGCATCACCATCACCTCCAACAAATAATATCAGTGGCACACAAGGGTGCTCAGAGAGCAACACCAGAGCAACAACATCGCCCAACACCTAAGAACAGCAAAAACAAAAATTAACCCAACCTGCTACACATCACAGAGCACGGCCTTAGGCCAGAGGAGGGGAGAAGAAGGGGAAAAGGGAGAGAAACCTTACCTCTCGCCCATGGCCGTAACTCCACGGCGACGGGGCAGTGCCCGTGTGGCCGATGAAGGAGGACCACGGGAGGAGAGCACACATCAACTTCACCACGCCACGGCGGCACGGGATTGAGTTCCACACCAGCCACGGCCGAGCAGCATGGGCCGGGAGCACGGCAATGCCGCGCTGCCACCGGAACCCTAGGCGTGGATACGGGTCGCGCACGGCTGCATCCGACAAGGAGAAGTGAATCGCCGGGGTAGATAGGGAGAGGACCGAGTGGCGCATCGTTTGCGCCACGGCACGGTGGCGGAGACGACCGGACCTCGCCGGATTCGTGCGGCGACGGCGGCGGCGGAAAGAGGAACTGCGGGAGGGAGAGAGTTCGGGGTCGTGAGAGAGAGAGGCGAATAGAGGGTGTGGCTCGGTCGGGTTGACCACCGACCCGAGCCAGGTTTTGGTCTGGCTCAACCCTGTTGAACCAGGGGCACTTTCGTCTTTTCACTTTTGCAGAAAATTTTATTAAAAAGAAAAATTCTGAGAAAAAGATTTATTCAGTAAAATTAGAAAAACATGCTGTAAAATAAATAAAAATATTCAGAGTAATTTTATGAACTCAAGGAAATTGTTTTGTATTATAAATTACTTTATCTTGATTTAAAATATAAGATATACCTTTATATCTATAAAACTATTTTTAAATAAGAATTTAAGTTTGAAAATTCAAACAAAATTCAAATAAATTAAGAAATAAATATATTCTTAATTTCCTCATATAATAAAATAAAATTATGTTACATAAATGATTCCTCCTATTATTTAATAAATCAAAATTTAAGTTTAATTAGTTAAATACTTTCTTCAAACCTTAAATATTCTAAAAAGGGAATTTAAATAAGATAAAATTATTAAAATTCTCATTAATGAAAAATACAAATAATATATATAAAAATGAACAGAAAAATAAAATCTATCTGTTTGTATAAAGCAAACACCTGTTTGACTAAAATTGAATCACCCTAACATTGAAACAACACTTTACTTATTAATTTAAATATTGGTTAATTCAATTAAATTGAACCCAATTGGTTTGCCTTGTGTGACTACCGTAGTTATTTGTAGAGTTTAATATTGTAAGGTGGCGATGTTTGATTGAGTAGTTTAGTGATTGCTTGTATTTGTTTGTTTATCGATTAGACGAGAACGTTGCTGGAATTATCGAGGAGGGGGAATTTGTTGAACCTGAAGATCAAGACCAAGGTCACTTTGCCGAGCAAGGCAAGCTACTCTCTGAGCTTGCATCTATATACATCTATTTTGGTTTACATGTTTTACTTATAAAGAGCATATGTTATTTATGTGGTGTTTGCCACTAAAGTTATGAATTTGAAAACCCTTTTGTTTTCAAAATACAAGTATACTATTTTGACACCCTCTACGGAGATATTAGATGGAAATTCTTTTTCAAACTATAGGATGGGAAAAGTATTGTTTACTCCAAACTCCTTTGAAAATACTCGTGTGGTTGTGGAATACCGAGATGTCGGTGTGGAAATGGAGAAATGGTGAATGGAGATGTTTATGAAAAATGCACATTGTGTCTTTGTACTATGACGACCAGCCGATAACCTGTGCAGCCACATTTACCCACATATGGGAAAAGGGCGTAGTCATATAGTTTGCTCATATTAGTATGGGATGCCTCAACAACGAGGATGACCTCGTTCCATGAGGGGATGGTTTGGTGACCTACCCCCTGACCTGGGTACTCTTAAGTGAAGTCTGCCAACAGGGTTGGTATGAGTGTATTGGAGAAAGAGGATTGAAGGTTCCACCATAAATCGCCGGGCAGAACTACGAGTCCTCACACTTAGATTCCGACGGGCTGGGTTAAGTGTTGATGGAATGTTTCGTAGCGGTAGGGTCCTATACTAGCATGAGCAAAGGACAGGCTATGGTCGGTGACTCAACTTCGCATACACCTTGTATGGCGGGACGTGGCTGACACGATGAGTTACCGGATGGGTGTGGGAAAAGCGTGCTACCTCTGCAGAGGGTAAAACTATTCGAATAGCCGAGTCCTCGGATATGGACAGTTGGGAGGCTGTCCTCTGACCATGTGCAAGTTTTGCAAAGTTTTGAGATTTGAAAATAAAATGGAGGTGTGTTGTATCAGCAACTCTACCGACGGGCTGGTATGAGGTTGCTGGAGAATGATTTGACCATGACGGGCTATGGTCGAGAAGTGAAAAGTTTTGTGTTTTGAAAGGTGAAAATGTTTTATGCAACTATGCCAACGGGCCGGCATGAGGTTGTGGGATTGAATGACCATGAAGGGTTATGGTCGAAAAAGGAGGAGTTTTGGAGAAATAAACCAAATGGTGATTTTCCGGGAAAATGTTTATAAAAGAGACTTCTTACCTAGTTCAACAGGGATGTATTTTCGGGAAAAGTTTTAAAGAGATTTTCTTACAAAGTCAGATTTATGGGGAAAAGTTCTAAAAGCCTTCTTTTCTTTTTCAAGAAAGATATAGAGATTTCAAAACAAAGTTTTAATAAACAAAAGTATATCCTTCTCTTTTCAACAAGGATATAGAGTTTTCAAAGCAAACGAAGTTTTATTTAAACAATAAAAGAGTAGTGCATGCTCATTTCGGTGGTAGTTTGCGAGTACATTCAAATGTACTCATATTGGTTTCGTCCCTGGCTATTGTCTTAGCCAGATTTTGAAGAAGAACAGTTCGAAGAAGAAGACTTCAATAACGTCAATGCGAACTAGGGCGCTTCCCAGTCAGCTGCCTGTAGGGTTGGCAAGTGACTTGGGCTCCACGTTGATTTGGTGATTTCCGCTGCGAGTACCTGATGAAGTTATGGCTTCAATCAAGTAAGTATATTTATTCGGTATTTATGGGTGTTCTGTGATACCAATTCGAGTTATGTGCAACAACAGACTGATCATGGGATTGTTGCAGGAAACATAACGAGTATCTCGGATACCTAATCCGGGGTCCTCACACATGCCCCGTCCCTCCTCTCTCTTTTTTACCGATCAAATCTGTGGCAGCACAAATTTTTGGACTGGATTTGGTGGAGGGAGTAAGAGCAGGAAGAGGAGAAGAGGAAGAGGAACCAGGGAAGAAGAGGGAAGAAGAGAAGAAAGGGGAGAAGAAAGGAGGCGCGTCGATGGAGCTGGCAGGTTTCGGCCTCCTCCCGGCCGAAAGCAGCTTTCGGCTCGCTACGGGCCGAAACTTGCGGGCCCAGCCTGCCACGCGCATGCAGCTCTCGTCCCATCCGTCGCCGACAGCCTACTTTCGGCTCCGTCCCAGCCGAAAGTCGACTTTCGGCTCGCCCCAGGCCGACAGCGCGCTAGTTTTGAAATTCCCTCTCCGCGCATGCTACTATCCGAAATTCACATTTAAAATGATATTATTTAAAAAAAATCTCCATATACATTATTATTTTGCATATTTGATATACATCATTGACTACATCTAAACTTTAGAAAAGTTTTTTTGAAACTTAAAACCATGTAAGATACTACATGGTGTGGAGTGTGGTTCCTGATTCCCAATCTTAAACAGTGCGTTGTTTTACTCGTCAACTTGATCTATGGCTGACACTAATCCTTCCACTAACTTAATTATTAACCAGCTTTATATCTTCGTCTGAGCATTTTAGGCGAAAGTTTGTTCTGTTACTCGAAAATACACAACCCTGGCAAAAAAAAAACAAAATAGAGCTCGACCTTCATGCATTAGCGGAGGCAGGATTGCTTAATTTCCCATGTTAGGGAGGGCCGATTAGAGCAAAATTTTCAAAAATCATCACTGTTTATATGAATTTAGGAGCAAATCAATGGTGTTAGGGGGGCCAAGCCCCTGCTGGTCCCCCTGTCTCCGCCAGTGCCTTCATGTATCCCTTTATAAAAAAAAAAAAATTCAATTGAATTCTAAAAACAATCTATGCACACATTTTCAAAACTACAAACTTTTTTTAGATTTTATCATTTTTCCGTAGCCCCATATACATTATGATTTTGCATATTTGATATACATCATTGACTACATCTAAACTTTCGCAAAGTTTTTAGAAACTTAAAATATGATTTTTTTTTTCGATTTAGAAAAATAAAGGATTGAATTTGTCCTTGCTCATAATTCCACGACAATATCCAGGTATATTAGTACTCCTAGGTGAAAAGAACACAAGGAGATGCAGGCATGCGGCAGCTATCTTTACTTAACACAAACTGTGTCGAGATGCGTGACGAGGTACACAGTCAATACACATTGTCGATTGGCTACGAACATTTTATATACGTCCGAGGTAGAGGAGCGACCAATGGATGGGTGGAATTTCACAAATTTAACCTTTTTGGCAAAATTTAATGAAAACTAACCCTTTTCCAAAACTATTTTCAAATCTAACCCTTTTTTTAGCGCCCAACTTCGGAGCGCTACACTCTTATTTGTAGCGCCGTGGCAGAAGGAGCTACACGTCTGCCAGCGTGGCATTCTGGGTCCCGCATGCTTTATGTGTAGTGCCATAGCGGATGGAGCTACATATCAGGGGGCAGCACCCTATCCGATGGTGCTATACTTTTAGTATTTTGATACCCGAGAGTCAGAGAGGATGCTCGCAACAAAGACTCGAAAATTCGCCAAGTCAATGTGTAGCTCCGCATGATGGGCTATACTTCATATTGTAGCTCCACGTCGTGTGGCGCTATACCCCTGAGAGCTATAAGTCGCTGGGCCGCTATACCACTGAGAGCACCACAAAACACAAGTGCAAACAATAAATTACATGCCAACTAAATGTATGAACCAACATTGCCAATATTTGTTACCTTATTCTGCTCCACAATGATGCGTACACGATATGCTTACGATCATACTGATCATCAAGTAGTTCCATCCTACACCAAAATTGAAACTAATAAGATGTAGCATATTTGATTTTCACATACAACATATATGACAATTACAAATGTTCTACCACATCTCACAAGAATACATGTGCTCTATCACATCTCATACATACACCACACTTAGAAATTAACATTTTATTGGCATGCATTTTTGCTAATACAACTGATTGACCACATCTCATTCATACCTCACAAATTAACCATCGGTAAAATAGAACTACAAAATCAACACTACACATGATTCCAAACGATTATAAGTGCTACCTAATCAGCTCTCAGGGGTATAGCGGCATAGCGACTTATCAGCTCTCAGGGGTATAACGGCACAACGACTTATCAGCTCTCAGGGGTATAGCGCCACACGACGTGGAGCTACAATATGAAGTATAGCGCCCCGTCATGCGGAGCTACACATTGACTTGGCGAATTTTCGAGTCTTTGTTGCCAGCCTTCTCTCTGACTCTCGGGTATCGAAGCATAGCTCCATCGGATACGGCGCTACACGTACATAAGGCATGCGGGCCCAGAATGTCACGCTGGCAGACGTGTAGCTCCTTCTGCCACGGCGCTATAAAGAAGAATGTAGCGCCCCACCGTTGGCAGCTACCAAAAAGTTAGATTTGGAAATAGTTTTGAAAAGGTTATTTTTCGTTAAACTTTGCCAAAACGTTAATTTTGTGGAAATTCACAATGGATGGCGCCGCACTTGGCAGACACCCATCAATTACTACTCGAGGCATTGAAGACCATAGACGCCCGGTAATATCGATACGTCCTGTCCTGTCATGCTCTTCTGGGTTCCTTGCTTTGGCTTTACACGACGACCTGAAATTTCATCTTCGGTGAAATTTCACAAAATTAACCCTTTTATCAAACTTAAGCAAAAAATAACCCTTTTCCGAAACTATTTTCAAATCTAACACTTTTGCATAGCGCCCTACCACGGGTCGCTACACTATACGTTATAGCGCCCCGCAACGGGTCGCTATGGTGCTGCCAGCGTGGCACGGCGGGCCCAGAGGACCAAAGGATAGCGACCTGGACCGGGGCGCTATGCTTCATACCATAGCGACCCACCTTGGGTCTTTATGCTTTTTGTATTTTTTAAAAGCATGCGAGCACCGTAGTATCGAAATTTGGTAAAGTGAAGGGATACCGTTGTGAGCCGGAATGTTGCTATTGGATCTATTCTTTACTGTACACAGCAATTTGTACTTGAAGTGAAGGGATAGCACCGTAGTATAAAAAAATTCATCGTCTTCTTTACTCCAAAAATGGGTTGAGAATCCTAAATTTGTCTTTGCTCTTGCTTATAAGATAACAAGAGATTTTGTTGATTCCATGGATGAGATACTACAACCCCTTGTAGATAAGGCCAATCTTATAAGGTATAGTTGCAGAGAGGAGTGAATTTCAGGAATCGTTATTGGCTTATTGCCTTGTCTACATACTTGGCGAAAGAGATATTTGATAACCTGAAAGCATCAGTGCAGAACGAGATAAATTGGATTAAGAGAACTGAAAGAGCAATACTCGAGTATGGATTAAGAGACTTATTCCTAGCATTCCACTAAGGGAAGAATTCATTAGGAGTTATGCGTCACCCATAATATCAGAATTACTTGGTTTCATGTTTCAGAGGTGTCAAGAAGCAGAGGGGCCAACTGCTTTGGCTGATGATGATGCTTTGATCAAAGTGTCACAGACCGTTAATGCAGCTCGGGACGCTGAATCCACGTTGACGTAATGGTGCGACGATATGTTATTTCTTGAAACGGAAAACCTAGCTCTAGTTGGTGAAGGTGAGAGTGTACTCCAGTAAGAGATAGATCATCTAAAAGGGTTCAGATCGGAATGGGTGGACAAGATTTCTACTGTTATTCTTAGGGCATTTGATGCTCGCTCCCGTGATTATTTGAAGAACATGAGGCAATGGCATGAGCATTGATGGATCACAGAGATGAGGTGTAGCGCCTCCCCGCGGTTCGGTATGCGTCAAAGGGTAGCGCCCCGGCTCACAGCGGTATCCCTTCACTTCACCAAATTTTGATACTACGGTGCTTGCATGCTTTAAAAAAATACAAAAAGTATAAAGACCCAAGGTGGGTCGCTATGGTATGAAGCATAGCGCCCCGGTCCAGGTCGCTATCCTTTGGTCCTCTGGGCCCGCCGTGCCACGCTGGCAGCACCATAGCGACCCGTTGCGGGGCGCTATAACGTAGAGTGTAGCGACCCGTAGTAGGGCGCTATGCAAAAGGGTCAGATTTGGAAATAGTTTCGAAAAAAGGTTATTTTTTGCTTAAGTTTGACAAAAGGGTTAATTTTGTAAAATTTCACTCATCTTCGGGTCTGGTCCTACTCTGCAAGTAGCACTGCAGTGTGACTAGCTAGGCTGCGGGCACCGGGCAGTACGCTGTAGCCGTACCACACATGCATGTACTATAGCTGCGCAGGAGGTGCTGCCGCGGCAGGGCTGTTGCATGCATGCACGCAGGCAGGCAGGAGGAGTAGAAAAGAAGACTTTTTGGCTAGCAGCTGCCTTTCTCTTGGACGATCATTTCATATCCGCGATGGGGGAAGATACCGATCGAGCGATTTAAAAAGGCAACACAGGACAAGTCTACGGATCATCCATGGCACCATCCTCTACTGCCGATTGAGGTCGTCTTCTTCTCCTCTAATTTTTTTTACTTGGCCGAACAAAGCCCTGCCAACACCAAATCACTCAACTCTTTTCCAAAGGTTCTGTTATCTCGACCAATCGGGTGTTCCGGCTTTACCTTAGCTGAACTGCTGAAGGCATGAAATAGTTCCTTGTGGTGGTATAGTAGCCAGGAAGTGGGACCCACAACGATACGCGGCGTACTTGCGCTTGGTGTCCAGCCTCGATCGACCTCCTGTAATCCTGCCGTAAAATTTAGCGACCATGACAAAATGCCAGCTAATCCAGGCCTCCAGCCGTAGAAGAAGTGCATGCAGGGAGGCTTCGACAACGGTAGTGTTTTTCTGCTCCTCTAATTTTGACTTGGCAGCGAGCCAAAGCAGATAGTACAAAATTCACGAAAGATGTCGGTTGTTTCGCTAAAGCTATCCACGGCAAATGTATCTACAGGTGTTTCACTATTTCTGCCCACGTTCCTATATTTCTTTAAACGATTGCAAGACCTTTACCATTCTCGATGGAAGAAGGGAGTAGTTCAATTCTTTGAAAAACTCTTGCCATTTCTTGCGTTTTTTCCTTCCTATCAGTCATGGATCCATTTTCAAAAAATTGTACAAGGCTGATCAGCGGGCCGTGCAACCCTAAACTATTCAAGAGATGAATGAAATTAAGCTTGTGTTCCGAATTCTCTCACGAGGAAATCAGTAATGCTATTTTTCAAACTGTTCCCCTTAAAGCCCCTCATAAGAATGAAAGCCTGTGCTGCAAGATCTTTTCCATTTGGAGGGATGGTGGGAAGTAGATAAATAACGTGGTGACAAGAGCGTACGCTGCAAGCGAAATACGTTTCAAAACTTTATGCACTTAGTCTTGATAGTTTTCATATAGTTTGAAAGACTCAACCAAGTTATGTCATACATATTTAACGACACTACGAATAAGAACACATATAAAAGTATCTAACTAGCTCAATAGACATGGAAAACAATTGTTCGGAGTAATGCCATATTAGTTGGGTTTAATAGATTTAGTATGAAAAGCACTGTAACAAAAGTAATTTAAATATTTGAAATTATACAATATGTAAAGCGTTTTTTTTGGCAAATATAATTAGCACAACATAAAATATGTGTAATAGTAAATAAAAATTCAAAACATAATCTGGAATTTCCTATTTAGCTATAAATGAGTGTTATTACATAGTTAATTGTACACTTCATATGTGAAAAAAGTGTTTGCGACAATGTATAAAAAGATTTTAATAAATACAACATATATAGTAGCAACATAATTTATGATAAATTATAAAAGTTCAATATAATATGAAAGAATGGTTGATATGTTAACAAAATCGTTAAAATTAATCATCAATCTACTAGCCAGGCAAAAAGACCTAGGTAAGAAGTTCATCCATGATAAGCTTAGGAAATAGTTCAAGAATTGTTTTAGCGATCCTAGCCGCAAAAAGAGCTAGCATACAAGTTATAGAAGGTTTAAATATTTTATGATATGTTGAGGAAAGACAAATAAGAGTCTTTGTACTATTCCAGCAACCAGCTGAGATTTTGCCTAGATACACTCTACGAATTTACAGATAAGCTATCTACTCAAGGATACAAGTTCCAAAATAAAAAGACAGTAATTCGACAAAGGAAATCAGTTAATTGCAACAGAAATTGTGAAATTTGTGTTGAATTTTTAGTGCCATAAATACAAGAAATAATGTAAAATGGAGCGAAACAACCAAATAATACATAATTAGTTCTAAATTTAACACATCGAAGAGAAAGTTAATTAGTCATAAAGGTGGCAATCAGAGTTTGAAAGAATAACTTACAAGAGAATTGTAGATACACAAAATATGATAGAGTAAAATAAAATATCAACAATTAGGTGTTTAAACTTTTAAATTTGCGCGGAAGTCGATAAGTGTTTCTGGACTTTTTTTTTCACCAAACACTAACTATCCAACTACTTGTGGATCACCATCCAAGGCTAAGGAGGAAGTCGAGGCTAGACGTAGACATTCTCTCTTAAATTGACGTAGAATTTCCACACAATTACACAAGTACCACACGGATAGTGCCTCCTACCAGAGTATGTACCCGTGGCTAGGAAAATCTAGGAATGGACAAGCGTGATATTTTTCTCATACTAACTTAAGCATATATTCACTATTACATTATCACCAAATTTATGGAAAGCCTCAAGCATATAATCCCCCTAAGGTGCTTTACTTGAATTTTCTCTTCTTAAACCTTATGGTAATCTCCAGTTGATGCCATACAATCATGTGCTATATGGAAAATTTCTTTTTGATGTAAGTCCATGAGTGTTACCCAACACACATAGAAGTACCAATCAAGTAGATCATGATTTAGTTGACAAAACGGAGTTCACCATTGCTTACCACACCACTACATCCCTGACCCCATGCGGTGCGTCATTTTCACTAGTGTGTTGATCTTCTAGAATGCGATCATATCAATTAATTTTGATAAACCATTCTCATCTTTATCGCATGAATGCACTAGTAGGAAAAGGCATACCGCTGGCGGACAAAAAAGGCTTACCGCTGGCGGGCGGGCGCCCGCCAGCGATCATTACACCAGTGGTAATATATACCGCTGGCGGACGGCCACCCGCTAGCGGTAAAAGTAGTTGTGTCTATCGCTGGCGTACATGCTATGTCCGCCAGTGGTAACTATAGACGAGTTTTTAAAAAAAATGCTGGTGACGTGCATTCCATCATGCACGCCCACTAGTATTGATTTGGGGATTAAAAAATAATATAAACAGATAATGTATTTGGCCAAACATAGATTATATCTGTTATCCTGGAATACATCAATATTTTCTTTGACATATGCCAAAATCTCATGTACAAAGAAAAATAGTAAAACTTGCTTAGGTCTTGTCCATGTCGTCATCGTCGCCAGCGGCAAAGAAGCCCCGTGTCAATATTGACAACCCCTTGTTGATGTCGTTGTCCTGCCACAGTCCCGTGTCGATGTCGTGGTTGCCGCCACAACCCTGTGTCAATGTCGTTGTCGCCGCCACCACAATCCCATGTCGATGTTGTTGCTGCCACAATGATGCGCCATCATCTTCGTCATCTGTCTCTGGATCTTTAAGTGCAGCTCCATCTTCTTCCTTCTCAGCCTTTGGATAAGCATAAGTACTCCTGCACAAGATAACCATCGAGTTTGTAAAGAGAGCTTGATGAATTTAAACTATAGTGTAAACTACAGTAAGAATTGAAACTAGATCAAAACTGGAACACAACAAACTGTACAGTAAGAAATATTGTGCTGCAGGAGGCAATTTACATATAATATATACGTATGCAGAAAGATGTGCATGTTCGTGTAATGGCCTAACTACAAGCAAAGCATCATCATGTGTATATGACGACCTAATTGTAAGCAAAGCATCACGTGGAGCAAAATGGTTGCCAGCCAACAACATCAACAGTTGGGAGAAACAAAAGCCTCTACCTCTCAGTGTGATTGATGGAAGGTAAATTACACTTGGAAATTAATAATTTCTCTTAGCTATGGAGCTGTGTGAACAGATAATGAAGTGTAAAGATAGGTGTTCTGCCACATCAATAGCAAGTAACTATGTAAGACCAGCTAGTATTTCGAAATTATGATAAAATGTGCAGAAATAGATTAGACTAGAGCTGCACATACAGGAAGAAATCATTCTAACCTGCAAACTTTTCTGAAGGAAAACAGCCAAGAAGTGTTAGCTAAACAGACTACATGCAAGCTGGTACCTGCAAGCACTACCAATGAAACATGTAAGGGCCAACAAGTCAGCTAAGCAGACTACATGCTAGCTAGCGATTAAGCACTACCACGAACTGAACGCTGAACATAGAAAGCAAGGGAACCCGGTCATCCAATTAATGTAAAAGAGAATATAACCGCGCATACTGCAGTTGCATGATTAGTAGTACAAAGCTAGGCTGGAGGATCTGGACAACAAAACAAGTCCTGAATCTGTGTGTGTAAGTTTCGAATCTGAATAAAGTTACTTACAGCAGCAACAAATCTAGAACAGATACTATCAGAGAATGTTCTAAGACAATTAAATAGAAATAACCGAAATATGAAACATCGCAAAGCTAGGCTGCCTTGTTGATGACAAGTTACAGACTTCACAAAGATAAAATTGTATTACCTACATAGTTTTTGGTCAGGAGTAACACTACACATGCCAAGTTAGTTAGGTAGCTATGTTTGTGAAGCCTAAATAATAAAATCATGATCCCGTGAGAACAACCTATGCTAGGCTGCCTTATTACTGCATACTCCCTCTTATCAGGCCCGCCAACTGCTGGATTACAAGGCTGTATAAAATTTCAGTAATTCACCCCAGATTACATTTACCTGACTACATATCTACAATTATTCAGGAGTTGGGAGGAGTGGGGGACTAGTGTTTGCAGCTGCTTCTAATTTAGCCAGGGTAGGTTTCTTTCCAGGGAACTAGTGTAGTATTTAAAGATGGAACAGATTGGATCGGGACATGATTCGCTATACACCAGCTACATCAGGTTCATCTCAGATCCATCAGGTGCATCTCACGAACACTAGCTAGTCACATGGAAATGCCATGTACGCAAGCAGCTAGCACGTATAGAAGAGTTAGAAGAGCCAGAGCAATCTCACCTACGAATCCCAACAGACCCAGATCGGGGGAGGTGGGCGCCGGCGTTCAAATCGGGGGCCCCTTTCGCTCAGACCGGCGGCCAGAGGAACAACAGCATCAAGGCGGCCACCACAGGGTGTCGTGAAGGAGCCGAGACGTCGCTCCGCTGCGCCGCCAGGCTCGTCTGCATCAGGTCGATCAGCTCCTGCGCATGAAGCAGGCAGGAAGACAGCACCACCGGTCAGCAGACCTAGAAGGGGGAGGGGAGTAGCGGATTTGGGAGAGGGGATCTGAGCTGACCTGCTTCTGGGCAAGGAGGTCGCGGCAGAGGTCCTTGAGCGCGGCGGCCTCCTCCTGCGCCCGCTTCACCCGCCTGGAACTCGAGGTCGTGGCGGCGCTGGACATTGGTGAGGGCGTTGCTGGCGCCGACCAATCATGGACGGACGCGGGAGATGGACGACTCCCCTTGAGGCTCAGGGTGAGGAGCGCGAGAGGTGAGATGGGCCGCGGCGGCGCTGGCGGGAGAGAGAGGTGGTAGCGGCGGCGTGGTGTCGGGGGCGAGATTGAGAGGGGAATCGTGATGGCGAGTGCGAGGGAGAGAGAGAAAATAATAAGGCTGGTGCCAGTGGGGGCGGTAGTGGGGGCGATATCGCCTGGGGAGGGGCGGGAGCGAGGCGAGAGGCGGGCGGGACGGCAGCGGCGGGCGACGGTTCCGTCGCCCGGCGGTAGCGGGCGCTACCGCCCCGCTGTCGCCCGCGTTGGCGGCGAGAGGGAGGCGGGAGTGGGGCGGGAGGCGGGGCGGCGCGCTGGCCGGGTGGGGCGAGAGCGGTGGTGGCCGGCGGCAACGAGGAGGTCCAGGCCGGGGAAGGAGGCGCGCGGCGGCCGGCCGTCGCCTGAGCGCGCGGGGCCACGCGCGGAGCCATTCCCGCCGCCCGGCGACTGGCGAGCTCCTCCACCGGCGCTTGCTGGAGTCGCCACCGGAGTGCTCAAGTGCGAGCGCTGGACGAGGCTGCTAGGTGCACGCCCGCATCGGCGCCGATGTCCTCCGCCGCCGCGTGCAGACCCACGTATCTCCGGGTCGGGCCTGCTGCCGCTGGTGCTACTGCTGTTCTGGAAGTGAATCAGACCAAATCGCGAACAGATCGATCTAATTGCTAATTGCTAGCTAGCTTCCCAATCGATCCAATTACCCAATATGCGTACCATGTACATTGGGGTCAATTTGTATCAAATTTTGTTTACATTAAAAATTAATTTTTTAATTTTTTATGTAATTTTTTTATTTATATGTAATTTTTTTATTTACTATGTAATCGGTAATATTTTTAGTTGAATAAAATAATTTTATTGCATTATTTTGATTGTCTAAACAAAAGCGAGTGAAATAACTAAATGTGAAAACTGAAATGCTGACGTGGAGGAGAGAGAAGCTGACGTGGTTACAGCCTGCCACTACAGCCCGTGCAGTGGCACCGTGAGGTGAGAGTGAGGTGAGAGTGGGGTGAGAGTGGGGGTAAAAGCTGACGTGGCGGGGCTATAGCCGGGCGGTGCACTGGCACCAGCCTTACCCTAATGATAAAGGGCAAAGCTTTGCTTTTTGTCTAGTTATGGCGCACACCCTTCGGCGCCGTCCGATATTAGCGATCCACTCAGTGCCGTCCGATAGCCAACAGACAGCGCAGCACCTGACCGGCTCGCACGTGGGTGGCGGGCCCGGTGCGTGGTCTGCGTTATTAATTGCAGGGCCCACTTGTCATTGTAATATCCGTACAATTAGTCATTCTTCTTCTTCTTTTCCATTTCTTCCCGGACGGAGAGGGGGGGGGGGGGAGAGAGGAGGAGAGGCGATTTGGCAGGCGATTTCTAGGTTTCGGCGGCGAAGTCGTCGACGCAACAGATTCTCGTGGTCCTTCCTCCGCAGAAGATCCTCACTGGCTTGCGTTCGTGGCGCGTCGTCGGGACGCGGCGGGCGGAGGAGCACAGGCGGAGTTCCGCCGTCTCGCGAGCTGGTCTTCTGGCGCGCGGCCGACGAAGGGGGTTGCCGAGGAGTCGATTCGCGGCTAACTGAACCTCTACGCCGAGCTCGTCCTCGCTAGTTCGTCGGGTTGCAGGTTGGTGTTGATTTGTCGCAGATGAGGAGGTTCCCAGTCTCGCGAGCTGCTTGTGTGTTGCGTGGCGGACGAAGGGCACTCACCAAATAGGCGATTCCTACGTCTAATCGACCTATCGTTCGATTTTTTTTTGCAGGTTGGCCTGTACGTGGTGCAGAGGCGGACGATCCCCTTCTCGCGAGCAGGCTGGCGTGTACGTGTTGCTGCCCGGGGGAGGAAGGGGGAGGAGGCGATTCTCGTCTAGGTGTACCTCTAGGACTTCGATCTCGTCCAAGCGATTTGGTCGGGCTTCACGTCAGTGTGGTTAGTCTCAACATCTCCCCAACCCCTTCTTCTAGATCTGTGTTTCCGTTGGGAAATTTTAGGAACCGTCGAACTACACGATTAACAGCTGCCGTTATCATGAGTCCCCGAAGTTGCAACTATTAGCTAACACTGTTGCTTCTGCTAGCATGCAAGTTTCTTAGTTTGCAGGAGGGAACAAAGATGTACATGTTCCACCACTAATTTGCTGAAGCTGCAACTATGAGTTACTTTGTTACTTCCAATATCACGATTTGTTGCTCTGTAATATCATAATTTGGTTTGCTTCTTTTTTGCAAGATGCATAGTTGCTACTAAAATCACTATTAGTTGCTTCCAATTACATACATACTTACAGGTAGAGCATTTGACCATTTTTTAGTCTGCTGAAGTTGCATTTGGTCAGATTATTAGTTGCATCCAGTATCATACATAATTTACTGTCAATATTTTTTGCAGAATTTGCAACTGTCACTCATTTTAGTTATATATATTGGGGTCCTTTATATGTTCATTCAGTATAAATTTTCTAGATCTATATTTTGCTTGTTCGAACCAATTCGAGGTCATGTGTTCAGGACGGGTTTTTGTTGCTAACCGTCGTCATGCCGAAGTTGCAACAATTAACTACCGTTGTTGATTCTGTTAGGATGCGTAGTTACTAAGTTTTATAAGAGAAAGACCGTCATGAAATTAGTCAAAGTTAAGATTTAAGAGGAGTATCAAGAAATGAACAATAGGAGGTGAAGAATTTTTCATCAAGTTTACTTTTCTTATTTCCGTCATGTCATATGCCATTTTGTTAAAAATGGAACAATCCATGCAACATATGTGTAGGTTGATGCAACTTAATAGTACCAGTTTGCAACTTCCACAACTTCTACCAATGCTCACATAACTATTCTTTTTCACTCACATGCTTACATGTGACTAATTGAAGTTTTTTTCCATCGCAACAGGGGAACCAAGACATTGGTGACAGCTGCAAGATCAGTCAACAAATGTGTCGAAGATATGTAACCAGAAACTGAATATCTCTCTCTAGTAGTCTAGTTATATAAAATACCCAAACCCTTTAGTACTTTTGTATTTCCCTTTTGGAACAAGTTTTATGTTCAGATAATGTGGGTATGATGCTATAAAATCCCAAGTATGTATGAGACATATTCTTGTCTGCATATTTGTTGGTACCTCAGTTTTATGTTTGTTGTAGTTGCAACTATTTAAGTACTTGGTTGCTGGTAGAGAAACACTAAGTTGTACAGGCAATCTGTCAATATATGCCAATATTGCACCTAGGTATGTCGAGGTTGTAGCTCTTTCAGTCTACCACACACCTCCTGTTTAGCAACACTAGTCCGAGAAAGTTGCAACACTCCACGAACAAAAGTTGCAAACTGGGGCTATAAAGGTTGCACATGTTTAGGTCTAGTTTACTTCACACACTTTTCTCAGTTTTAGCCACACTAGTTCGAGAAAGTTCCAACTCTCCATGAACAAATTTGCAAACTGGGTTTTAAAAGTTGCACATGTTCAGGTCAAGTTTACTTCACACTTTTATCTGTTTTAGCTACACTAGTCCCAGAAAGTTGCAACACTGAGGATATAAAAGTTGCAAATCTGAAACCATGGAGGTGCTCCGGCCATTACCAGGTCTGCCAAAACCTAGAAATCGCCTGCCAAATCGCCTCTCCTCCTCTCTCCCCTCTCCGTCCGGGAAGAAATGGAAAAGAAGAAGAAGAATGACTAATTGTACGGATATTACAATGACAAGTGGGCCCTGCAATTAATAACGCAGACCACGCACCGGGCCCGCCACCCACGTGCGAGCCGGTCAGGTGCTGCGCTGTCTGTTGGCTATCGGACGGCACTGAGTGGATCACTAATATCGGACGGCGCCGAAGGGTGTGCGCCATAACTAGACAAAAAAGCAAAGCTTTGCCCTTTATCATTAGGGCGTTAATTTTGTACTCCTTTTATCGCTGGCGGACAACAATAACGGTTCACCAGCAGTAGTTGGTCGCACCAGCTGCCCGATTCTGAGGCAAGTACCGCTGGCGGACAGGCGTGTCCGCCAGTGGTAAGTAAAGTACCGCTGGCGGACACCTTACCGTCCGCCAGCGGTAGTTAGCGCCGCCTGCTCGGTTCTGTGTGACGCTACCACTGGCGTGCAAGTCACGCTGTCCGCCAGCGGTAACCTAAATTTGCGTCCGCCAGCGGTACGACCGATGGCGGGCGCTTTTTCGTGTCCGCCAGCGGTAGGCTGGTGGCTATAAGCCTTTTCCTACTAGTGAAGGGATAAAAATTATTTTCTTAAATTACTTTGACACTTCATAAAACATGACGCAACTTATGAGCCTACGACCATCTATAAGTTTCCTCAATGAACTCCATATTTGTCCTTTCTTCGTCTCCACATAAACTTCATCTTCATAATCTTGATTCACCCATTGAACTCAATCATGATGCCTCAAAGTTTGTTTGCTTTGCTTCTTCGTGATCATCATACAATCATATCTTGAATTCAAAGGTGTTCATGCAAATCATGAATTTTATGGCATTTGTCGTGATACACATCCAATGTTTTTTCTTGCGTCACATATGGAACATTACGTAATACACAACTCAATAGAACTATTAGTCGATATGAATTATCATTAATTATAAAAATAACTATTAATGACTATATGAACCTTCATCGTTATTTTGGCCTCTATTCGAATTCACAAAAAAATGTGGTTTTAGTAGGCACTCGAAATTTCATTTTTTGGTCTCCACATCTGTGTTTTTTGTGTAGGTCAGAGATGAAAATATAATTCGATGAGAATTTATTCATACATACCCGTCGACATCCATATATACATGTATGTTTTTTTCTTAGAGAAGTATCAAGTAAAAAGAAACGGAGCTTTCAAATTATTCAAAAATCATGCTACTTGGAGCCCGGGATCCGTTTGAAATTTTCAAGTATCCAATAATCTTACGTCTAACATTTTTACCACCTCATAATCCTGGGAACCGAAAGATTGATTTGTTTTTCTTTTCTTGCACTGCAAAACGATGGATTGGAACAATGCGAGCCGCCCTGGAGTAACTACCCCTCTGACGGGAGCAGACGGTGGCCTCCGTCCCGTCCGAGCGTCCCTCGGTAAAGTACAGCTCCGTTAGTCAACCTGCCTGCGTCGTCCTGCCGTCACTCACTCACTGACACCTCGCTTCACGATTCACGCCACGGTGCGTTTGCCGGTGTTGCGCATGTCCTAATTTTAGGCCTTGTTTTCAGTTAATATTTGTGAATGTTCAGTCTGTTTTTCTGCTCATCCAAAATGTATACCGTAATTTTCGTGCAGTTTCGTCCAATCGTTAGTTGGATCAACTACGAGTACGTCCCGTTCCAGCACCGAATTCTCTTCGCCAGCTCCGTCGCATCATCCTGGTAATTTATTTGTAGATCAACTTTAACTGTCGGTAATGCAAGCGATTAAGAGCATCTCCACCAGGGTCCTCCAGATGACCCCCCCAAAGGCCCATTGGGGGTCCGGACGGCCAAAAACGCTGCCAGCGGCACCCGCAAAGGGTCGCCCGGAGCAAAATCGTGTCCGGCACCCCCGAAAGGGCCTCCAAATTTGGAGGCTCTCTCGAGGGTGCCGGACATCGGGGCGGACATGCCCTGACAGGGCTGGCCCGCCCGTCATACACACAGCGCGCCGTGCCCGTGTTAATGAGAGCGCGCAGGAGGCCGTTCCGCCGCGTTTAATGGCGGCCAGTCGCCGGGCAGTTTCCCAGGCGATTGGACTGGACGGGAGGCGAGGCGACGAGACGGCGGTGGCAGGCCTGACGGCACGCGTCGCATTAACGCCGGCGACAGCGTGTGCGGCAGTCCACGCGCCGGTGTCGCGGCGTTTCCACGCAACAAATTTACGCCGGCCCGGATGCTCGCGCACCGCCCAGCACCCCCGCCGCGCCCATAAAATGGCTCTCCACACTCTCTCCCTCTCCCACGCCTCTCTCTTCTCTCCCTCTCCCACACCCTCTGCATCCCATCCATGGCGTCTCAAACGTATCTATAATTTTTGATGTTCCATGCATGTTTTATATCAAATGCCACATGTTTTGCATCTACTTTATGTCACTTTTATACATTTTTTGGGACTAACCTATTAACAAGATGCCGAAGTGTCAGTTCCTGTTTTCTGCTGTTTTTGTATTCCAGAAAAGCTAGTCTGGAAATATTCTCGGAATTGGACGAAACTTCACGGAGGGACCTATTTTATCAGAACACACCTGAAGGACCAAAGGAGCAACGAAGAGGAGCCAGGAGGGCCCCACACGCACCTAGGGCGCGGGTCCCCCCCTGGCGCGCCCTAGGGTGGTGTGGGCCCCTCGGGGCTGTCCAGCCGCCGCTCTTTCGCCTACTTATTCCCCCCGATGCAAAAACCCTAGATACCCGAGCCATTATCCACGAAAAGTTCCAGAGACGCCGCCGTCGTCAACCCTAGCTCGGGAGGGTCTAGAATCTCTTCCCGACACCCTGCCGGAGAGGGGAATCATCACCGGAGGTTTCTACATCGCCATGCCTGCCTCCGGAGTGATGCGTGAGTAGTTCATCCTTGTACTACGGGTCCATAGCAGTAGCTAGATGGTTGTCTCTCCACTTTGTGCCATCATGTTTAGATCTTGTGAGCTGCCTATCATGATCAAGATCATCTCATTGTAATGCTACATGTTGTGTTTGTGAGGACCCCGGATTAACTATCCGGGATACTCGTTATGTTTCCTGCAACAACCCTATGATCAGTTTGTTGTTGCACATAACTCGAATTGGCATCACAGGACATCCATAAATACCGATTAAATGTACTTACGTGATTGAAGTGATCAGCTTCATCAGGTGCTTGCAGCGGAAATCACCAAACAACGTGGAGCCCAAGTCATTCGCCTTAACCCTACAGGCAGCTGACTGGGAAGCGCCCTAGTTCGCAAAGACGCCAGTGAACTCCTCTCCTTCGAACTGTTCCTCTTTAAAATCTGGCTAAGACAATAGCCAGGGACGAAACCAATATGAGTACATTTGATTGTACTCGCAAACTACCCCCGAATGAGCATGCACTAGTTTTTATTTTTATTTTATAAGACTTTTCTTTATTTAAAACATCTCTATATCTTTAAAAAAAAATAAGAATAATTTTATAACTTTTCATAAACCTGGTATTTTTAGAAAACATCTCTAGCCTTTGTTGAAAAAAAGAAAAGGAGGCCTTGAGATCTTTTTCCCGTAAATCTTTCTTTGTAAGAAATCCCTTTTTAAAACGTTTTCCCGACAACAGAGGTTTGTTGAAAAAGGTAAGAAATTCCTTTTAAAACATTTTCCCGAAAATCATCCTTTTGTTTATTTTTCTAAAACTCCTCCTTTTTCCCGACCTCAACAACCTCATACCATCTCATTGGTATAGGTCTGTAACGTCATCTTCACTTCACTTTAATTTTAAACTTAAACACTTTTCAAAGCTTGACAAAACTTGCACATGGTCTTAGCAGTTCTTCCCAACTGTCCATATCCGAGGACTCGGCTATTCGAATAGTTTTACCCTCTGCAGAGGTAGTACGCTTTTCCCACACCCATCCGGTCACTCATCGTGTCAGCCACGTCCCGCCATACCAGAGGTATGCGAAGTTGAGTTCCCGGCCATAGCCTGTCCTTTGCTCATGCTAGTATAGGATCCTACCGCTACGAAACCGGTTCCATCGACACTTAAATCCTCAGAAACTAAGTGTGAGGACTTCGTAGTTCTGCCCGGCGGACCCAAGGGAGCCCTTCAATCCTCTTCTCCGACATGTTCATACCGGCTTCCGGTAGACTTCAATGAAGAGGACCCAGGTCAGGGGCAGGTCACCAAACCATCCCCTCATGGAACGAGGTCATCCTCGTTGTTGAGGCATCCAGTACTAACACGAGCAAATTATATGACTACGCCCTTGCCCATATGTGGGTAAATGTGGTCGCACAGGTTATTGGTTGTTCGGTAAGTACCAGGACACAATGTGCATTTTTCAGAAACATCACCATTCACCACTTCTCAATTTCATCACCGACATCTCGGCATACCATAATTCATCCAAGGATTTTCAAAGGAGTTTTGAATAAACAATGTTTTTCCCATCCTATAGTTTTATTTAAACAAACTGATATTTCTACATAGAGTGGCAAAATAGTTTTTCATAAACTTTTGAAAAGGTTTTCACAATCATTTCCAATTTCATAGCAAAATACTTTTCAAACTTGGGTGGTTCGTAATCCCACCAAAAGATTTTCATAGAAGGCTTTGGAGTAAAACAAATTCATTTCGAAATCGTTGTAGACCATTGACACCTCTATATCGGTGTCTCAAGAATCTACTTGTATTTTGGAAAAGGGTTTTCAAAGTCATAGCTTTCGTGGCAACACCACATAAATCATTTATGCTAGTTATAGTAAAACAGGTAAATCAAAATAGATGTATATAGGTGCAAGCTCAGTGAAGTAGCTTGCCTGGTTTCAGCATAATGTCCTTGGTCTTCTTCTCATTGATTAAAGAAATAAAAATCCCATCCTTCCTCGATCAATTCTCTCCAAATACCACTCCGGTAGCGTTATTATCTAGCGTCGCAAACAGGGAAATAAACAACAATCAATACACCAAACAAAACCACAAGTGGTACACAAACAAATAACAACCACAAGCATCAAACTAATCATTCAAGCAACAAACTAGGATCTAAGCTTACAAGGGCCTTATACTAATACATGCTAGGTGCCTAGATCACAAAGCTATCTTAAGCAAAGATGAACAGCAAGCACTTTTATCTAAACAAGAAATACTTCACCACAACACAACCACTCAATTTCCAACAGGGAAAACAACTACTCACATCTAGTAGATAAAAGGCTATTGGAACTATGCTTATGATTGAGAAACCTATTCTTCAATCAATATGCAATGGAAATCAGTGGGTGTTCCACTATCATAACAAGGCATTAAGAGGTTAATTATCCTCTGGCTATTTGTAAAATCATTAAAACCTAAACTAGACACAAGAGCTACTCATGCTAGGAAGTTCTAAGTAATCCTACCCATAAACCTAACTAATCAAGCTTTGCTAAGAACAAAATAATAAGTAACCAGAGGTCATGCTATAATATCAGTAGATATGAAGGGCTACTGATGCTCAAACAACACTTTCTAAAATCATGCCACACAATGGATGTTATACCCATACAAATCCTAAGTACTAGGAAATTCTAGGGAATATCCATACTAGTGATAGTATTCCCTAATGAACACAAGCAACACTAACTTTTCCTAGCATACTATAAACAAGAGTTAACACACTCATAACAGATAGTATTACCCTTATACATGCTAGAAAACACAAAAGAAACACTAACACATCGTATATAGTTAAATAAAACTATAAACAATAAATAACAGAAAAAGCATAACAACTAGTTAAATACACCAACGATAGTCTATAGCTCTAAAAATCACACCAAGCTAGGATTAGGTGCTCCTAAGAATACAGAAGGTCACACAATCGGATTCACATCAAAAATCATCATCAATAAAATTACAAAAATCCTAGAAGAGCTCTCTGGTCACATACCAATTTGCAAGCCATTTCATTTAGGAAGACCATTTTCACAAGGGACCAAAGGCTACTGCTAGGCATCACTTAGGGCTTCTCAAAACAGTTGAGTTTGCAAAATTAGCTATTCTAGAAAAATAGTTATTGAGATCTTGGTGAAAAGCAGTGTTTCTGCCTCTCATTTTATCTCGCTAAAACTGGTCGTCCAAAAGTGGATCTACCACTTGGACCTGGTTCAGAACTTGTTAGGCTACAACCCTGAATTTTGGTTTGGTTAGATCTGGTGTTTTCATATTTTAAAACGATTTAAACCAGTGGGTCTAGTTTCTGCAAAAACAGGAAAAGAATAAAACACTGAAAAGGAAGACACGGAGGTGGGCTGGATCTGCTGCTGCTCGCGGCCAACGGACTGGGCCGGCCCACGGCGGTGCGCGCGCAAGTGGAGGGGTACGCAATCGTCAGATCGAGATCCGACGGCGCGGAAAGAACACGGCGACGGTTTAAACGGAGCCACGGATCCGGAGATCAACGGCCCACGAGCGTCGTCTCCTTTCCGAGCTCGCGCGTGCACAGAGCAATGGCGGCTGAAGCTAAGGTTCGAGGTTAGCTCACCTAGGGTCGACGAACGGAGGCGGAGAGGGGTTGCGGTGGATGCGGCCGGTCGAGGCAGTGCAGGCGAGCAACCGAAAACAGCTACAATGCCCTCCAACGACGGCGGCGAAAAAGCGTGCCCGAACCGGCGTCGAGCACGGCGTCGTGGATGATTGCGACGATGCTGCAAGAAATCAGCCGCGAAAACATGTCAGAGAGGTTCGCGTGGTCCGAGAGAGTGATGCGGAAAAACAATGGCGGAGGAAGGTGGTCTGGATCGTCGGCAAGCTTCGGGTTGGTTCATGCTCGGGTTCGGCGAGTGTTTGCTCTCCTCTTGCTCACATGGAGCAAGAGGGGATGGAAAGGGGGTGATGGGGTGTGTGCGGTGGGTGAGTGGGAGCTAGTGGCGAGGTAAGAGGCTGGGGCGTGACTTATAGACACGGGGCGATCATGGCTCCGTCGGGTGAGCGACACGGGCCGTGAGGTGTGGTGCAAGAAATCAGAGGAGCCCTGCAACCTCGTGCGCCAGTTCGGTGGCTCCTTCGACGAGCACACGGAGACACATCGAGTACGCAAGCGAGGGGGAAAGGGAGCGTGCATCTCCCCCTTCCTCACTGTCCTCTCTCTCGGCTCTCTCTCTCTCTCTCTCTCGTAGGGTTGACCTCTAGGGCGAGCCAGAGCAGGTCCAGAGGGCTGGGACACGGGAGAGTGGAGCACGGAAGCATGCAGTGAGGGTGGTGTGGAGCAGGGTGGCGGTGGCGTGGAGAAGGAGCATGGTGGCGTGCGGGAGGGAGCTTGCCCTCTCCTCCGTTTTCCTTGTCGCACAGCCTTCCTTCTCTCTTCCTTCTCTCTCTCTCGGGTCAACGGCTAGGGCATCCCAAGGCTGGATTAGAGAGGTGGTGCACTGGGGTGTGGAGTGGACATGATCTCCTTCCCCAATTCACACAAATTCACCCCAAAACGATCTGTCTAATTCTGTCCAGAAAATGGTTTCAGAAAATTCAGTTAAAGACAGACTGGAAAAACGGCTAAGTGTGGGAATGCTGTTATAACCAGCAGAGAGTTCCAGCATGTTTGAAGGATCAAAAGAGCTCCAAATCTTTTGATTCAACTTGGGTTTTGAAGATCTAAATACGTACTTTCATAAACACTTTTTAAAGAATTTTAGTAAAATCTTTTGGACAGAGAAATCATGGGGTGAAAAGGGTACCAGAAGGTTTTTCAGAAGGACCTCGTTTCAGAAAACTGCTAAGTGTTGGAACTGATAAAACTTGCCAAAAGTTCATGCTTATTTTTCCTAGCAAATAAAATCCGATTGTGGAAGTTTCAATTGGTAAATGATCACCATGTTGAAAGCATCCAGAAACACATTTTAAACAATTTTTGTGAAATACGCAAGGCTAGGGAAACTTGATGAACATAAGGCATCGTTCTGTTTTTCACTGGTTTTTTTAACAAACAGTTTTCTGTCTTATTTTCTGGCCACAAAAACAAGCATGCATCTAATGGTTCCAAGACTCCAAAAATTGAAACTAAGGACATGGGTTTGTAGTCCACACCTCAGAGAACAATGTCAAGCACAAAACTCACTAAATTGGATATTTTGGGCTAATTTAAAATCATGGGCTAAAATCAGATAGTTGGAGAGGTTTTTCAGGAATCTTCAATATGGAATGGCCTTAGGAAATCCACATGAAATAATGGTGTTCTTGGATCACAAGCCTCAGAAATAAGTTTGGGGTGTGAGAGGGTTTGTCAAGAACGAATGAGGTCTTTGATTAGGCCACAAAGGGGAGATGGATAAATAAGCAAGCATCTCCAGATATTTTCAAACTTGATTTTATGATAAGGATGGTATAGAGTAGATGAGATCCACCAAGATGTATTTCCCAATCTTCCAAGATTTAACCAAAAGGGAAAAACCTAGAAAGGAGATGGGTTGACAGGAGTGAAGGTGGGTTTCTCTTGATAGTTTTAGAGTTAAAAGATTTTGGATAAGATGGTTCAGGGTTCTACTGGCTAGAGAACATCACCACACATAAGCATTCCAAGAAATTCAATACAAGCAAGTCACATACACACCATGATCAACAACACACACACAAGTCAGCACAATTCACACTACAAACATAAGGTCAAACAGAGCAATATAAAGGAAAACACAAACATTAGTGAAGTATTTCAAAAAGTTTTTGTTGGTTCTGAATTTTGGGTCTTGTGAAACTAAGTTTTTATTAGTTCCAAAATTTGGGATGTTACAGATCCTTCCCCCCTTAAAATAAATCTCGTCCTCGAGATTTGCCCGGGGGTGCAGGGGAGTACGAGGGCACGGTTTTTGGGCTGACTATACTTCCGAGGTCGAGGCTTCTTTAGTGAGGTCGCCATGTGAGATCTTGTCCACTTGGTGTTGCGAGGGCTTTCTCTGTTGATAATCTTCTCTGATGAGCCCAAGTTCTTGATGATGGGGTGACTTGATGGTTGACGCTGATGGATAGTCTTGGTGGATTTCTTCCAGATACTACAAGGCTAAGGCGCAAGGAGCTAATTATTAACCTGTTCTGGCATTCGTGGTGCACGTCCTCCCCCCATAAAAGGGGATCTTGAGGGGTCATGTTGATGGTTGCAGCTGGTGTTGAATTGGAGGCATCGCTCTTCCTGAGTAGCATGACGATCTTCATCTTGGGTGTCACTCCTCGGTGCTTGGGGTTGGTGCAGATATCACTTCCTGATAGTTTCGCCTTACGAGGGTCGTAGATGGGGACGTGTTGCTCTCAGAATGCGTCGAGTGGGTGTACTCGACTCTCTCCGATTTTTAGTTAGAAGAAGGGTGTTATACGCTTCTAAAGGCGTCTGAGCTTGCTTGGTGATTGATGTTGTCCACAGCAGGTGCTTCCGTCGTTTCATTCTTCTAGCCTTCTTCAGCTGAGTAGAGGAGGAACTTCATTGTGGACCTCCTTGGTTCTTGAGCTTCACACAGCTTTGGTAAGAATCCTAAGAAGTACAGTCCAGGGTATCGAGCTTCCGGAGGAGTCTAAAAATTAGCTCCAGAGGTAGGTGGTTTGGGATGTGGATCGATGATTTCTATTAGTTAGTTGTATAAGAATGTGGGTGTCTTTTAGGACATCGAATTGCCTTAGTCATACAAGAAGAATTTGTTAACAAGGTAGCTAATCTTGTCATCAAACTACTTTTCATATTCCCGAGGCTGAGATGTACTGGATTACCTGACGTTCTGTTTATTTGGATATGACACTCAATTGTTTGAGCATACAAAAGTGATTTGTTAACAAGTTCATGAGGCTTGTTACCAAACTACTTTTATATAACACGAACATTGGAATATCACACTATTTCTTGAGAGATTAAGAATAATAGATTCTGATATAAGAGTTTCCAAATACTCAATGATAGTCTGATATATTGCTTCTTTGCCAACCTAAGGAATCTCTCTTCAATGTCTTCTTGTCGTAGTTCCTCCTTCTTGTGGTCTCTGAGCTCGAATCTTCGTAGAAATTCTTATGCACTCCTTGAGTTCCTCTAGTTGCCAATCTGAAATGAGCCTCCTTATGTCTTCGTTTCTTGTCAAGGCATGCAGCCCTGAGTTAGAAGTTAGTACTATCGCGGTTACTTAGGTCAGATGTTTATCTAAAGTTAGATACGATCTGTTAGAGTAGTATTCTTGAAATTTCACAGACTAATTTTGCGAGATGAGGCTCGTGCCTTCACGAGATTGGCGTAAAATTGCAGTTTCCTTCGAGATCTTCACGCACTTGCTCCAGACGGTGCATGAATGACTTGCCGGTTAGGTTGTGAAAATCTCAGGCTATTTGGTTAAAGATCGGGGGTCTTTTGTATCTTGCGGAACTGTCAGTTCTCACGGGAGATGGTTTAGATGAGAGGGAAAATACCTGAGAAGATTTTCCTAGGCGGGTTTATATCCGCAACAAGGTGCAGCTATGGACAAGAGGTCAAGAATGGTTTTTGGTTAGGTGACAAAAAGAGTTTTTTATAATAAGGAGAAATTTTGAAATTACTTTGTGCTGCCGACAAGGCGTGATTGTGAAACACACATGAAAAACATCACACAAACAGAGCACACACAAGCAAAGAACTTCACAGACAAACAACACACAAGGTACATTTAGTACCAATGGGCACCTAATACTCGTGGTAGTCGGGCAATATAACTAAAGTTCCTATCATATGTCTTTCCTAGGGGCCTTGGTTATACATGGTTGATGAAGTCTTCATTTCATCACCTTAGGCTTCAGCTGGAATACTTGAGATTGTCGAGGTTGCAACTTGAGTAGAATTGTTGACGTTGAACGAAGGTCTTCGGGAGTCTCTTGCTGTGTTGATATCGACGACCCGGGTATTTGCATATCGATCACCTTGAGGTTGAATGTTGATTATTCGAGATGGAGGCTTCCTCTGGCAGGTGCTAGCTAACTAGGTCCACTTGGGGTTCAGCGTCAAGCATTTTGAACGGGTAAGAGGGAGTAGATAAATCGTTGGAAAATCTTAAATAGAGGGATAAGACTCAGAAATATTTGAGAAGGTGAGAGGAGTGGAAGCTATTTCTGGACTTCCTTGGAAAAAAAATATATATACTTTTGGTGTTAATAGGTTTTTAACAAAATATTTGCTTTCCTAACTAACGTCCATGCTAACTAAGGTCTGTTACAGTCAGGATGGCTCTGATACCAAGTCTGTGAGGACCCCGGATTAACTATCCGGGATACTCGTTATGTTTCCTGCAACAACCCCATGATCAGTTTGTTGTTGCACATAACTCGAATTGGCATCACAGGACATCCATAAATACCGATTAAATGTACTTACGTGATTGAAGTGATCAGCTTCATCAGGTGCTTGCAGCGGAAATCACCAAACAACGTGGAGCCCAAGTCATTCGCCTTAACCCTACAGGCAGCTGACTGGGAAGCGCCCTAGTTCGCAAAGACGCCAGTGAACTCCTCTCCTTCGAACTGTTCCTCTTTAAAATCTGGCTAAGACAATAGCCAGGGACGAAACCAATATGAGTACATTTGATTGTACTCGCAAACTACCCCCGAATGAGCATGCACTAGTTTTTATTTTTATTTTATAAGACTTTTCTTTATTTAAAACATCTCTATATCTTTAAAAAAAAATAAGAATAATTTTATAACTTTTCATAAACCTGGTATTTTTAGAAAACATCTCTAGCCTTTGTTGAAAAAAAGAAAAGGAGGCCTTGAGATCTTTTTCCCGTAAATCTTTCTTTGTAAGAAATCCCTTTTTAAAACGTTTTCCCGACAACAGAGGTTTGTTGAAAAAGGTAAGAAGTTCCTTTTAAAACATTTTCCCGAAAATCATCCTTTTGTTTATTTTTCTAAAACTCCTCCTTTTTCCCGACCTCAACAACCTCATACCATCTCATTGGTATAGGTCTGTAACGTCATCTTCACTTCACTTTCATTTTAAACTTAAACACTTTTCAAAGCTTGACAAAACTTGCACATGGTCTTAGCAGTTCTTCCCAACTGTCCATATCCGAGGACTCGGCTATTCGAATAGTTTTACCCTCTGCAGAGGTAGTACGCTTTTCCCACACCCATCCGGTCACTCATCGTGTCAGCCACGTCCCGCCATACCAGAGGTATGCGAAGTTGAGTTCCCGGCCATAGCCTGTCCTTTGCTCATGCTAGTATAGGATCCTACCGCTACGAAACCGGTTCCATCGACACTTAAATCCTCAGAAACTAAGTGTGAGGACTTCGTAGTTCTGCCCGGCGGACCCAAGGGAGCCCTTCAATCCTCTTCCTCCGACATGTTCATACCGGCTTCCGGTAGACTTCAATGAAGAGGACCCAGGTCAGGGGCAGGTCACCAAACCATCCCCTCATGGAACGAGGTCATCCTCGTTGTTGAGGCATCCAGTACTAACACGAGCAAATTATATGACTACGCCCTTGCCCATATGTGGGTAAATGTGGTCGCACAGGTTATTGGTTGTTCGGTAAGTACCAGGACACAATGTGCATTTTTCAGAAACATCACCATTCACCACTTCTCAATTTCATCACCGACATCTCGGCATACCATAATTCATCCAAGGATTTTCAAAGGAGTTTTGAATAAACAATGTTTTTCCCATCCTATAGTTTTATTTAAACAAACTGATATTTCTACATAGAGTGGCAAAATAGTTTTTCATAAACTTTTGAAAAGGTTTTCACAATCATTTCCAATTCTCATAGCAAAATACTTTTAGTCAAACTTGGGTGGTTCGTAATCCCACCAAAAGATTTTCATAGAAGGCTTTGGAGTAAAACAAATTCATTTCGAAATCGTTGTAGACCATTGACACCTCTATATCGGGTGTCTCAAGAATCTACTTGTATTTTGGAAAAGGGTTTTCAAAGTCATAGCTTTCGTGGCAACACCACATAAATCATTTATGCTAGTTATAGTAAAACAGGTAAATCAAAATAGATGTATATAGGTGCAAGCTCAGTGAAGTAGCTTGCCTGGTTTCAGCATAATGTCCTTGGTCTTCTTCTC
Source organism: Poa pratensis (assembly GCA_947311845.1). Lineage (NCBI taxonomy): Eukaryota > Viridiplantae > Streptophyta > Magnoliopsida > Poales > Poaceae > Poa > Poa pratensis. The sequence continues at coordinate 5,446,594 of CAMZMU010000089.1, forward strand.
ATTGATTAAAGAAATAAAAATCCCATCCTTCCTCGATCAATTCTCTCCAAATACCACTCCGGTAGCGTTATTATCTAGCGTCGCAAACAGGGAAATAAACAACAATCAATACACCAAACAAAACCACAAGTGGTACACAAACAAATAACAACCACAAGCATCAAACTAATCATTCAAGCAACAAACTAGGATCTAAGCTTACAAGGGCCTTATACTAATACATGCTAGGTGCCTAGATCACAAAGCTATCTTAAGCAAAGATGAACAACAAGCACTTTTATCTAAACAAGAAATACTTCACCACAACACAACCACTCAATTTCCAACAGGGAAAACAACTACTCACATCTAGTAGATAAAAGGCTATTGGAACTATGCTTATGATTGAGAAACCTATTCTTCAATCAATATGCAATGGAAATCAGTGGGTGTTCCACTATCATAACAAGGCATTAAGAGGTTAATTATCCTCTGGCTATTTGTAAAATCATTAAAACCTAAACTAGACACAAGAGCTACTCATGCTAGGAAGTTCTAAGTAATCCTACCCATAAACCTAACTAATCAAGCTTTGCTAAGAACAAAATAATAAGTAACCAGAGGTCATGCTATAATATCAGTAGATATGAAGGGCTACTGATGCTCAACAACACTTTCTAAAATCATGCCACACAATGGATGTTATACCCATACAAATCCTAAGTACTAGGAAATTCTAGGGAATATCCATACTAGTGATAGTATTCCCTAATGAACACAAGCAACACTAACTTTTCCTAGCATACTATAAACAAGAGTTAACACACTCATAACAGATAGTATTACCCTTATACATGCTAGAAAACACAAAAGAAACACTAACACATCGTATATAGTTAAATAAAACTATAAACAATAAATAACAGAAAAAGCATAACAACTAGTTAAATACACCAACGATAGTCTATAGCTCTAAAAATCACACCAAGCTAGGATTAGGTGCTCCTAAGAATACAGAAGGTCACACAATCGGATTCACATCAAAAATCATCATCAATAAAATTACAAAAATCCTAGAAGAGCTCTCTGGTCACATACCAATTTGCAAGCCATTTCATTTAGGAAGACCATTTTCACAAGGGACCAAAGGCTACTGCTAGGCATCACTTAGGGCTTCTCAAAACAGTTGAGTTTGCAAAATTAGCTATTCTAGAAAAATAGTTATTGAGATCTTGGTGAAAAGCAGTGTTTCTGCCTCTCATTTTATCTCGCTAAAACTGGTCGTCCAAAAGTGGATCTACCACTTGGACCTGGTTCAGAACTTGTTAGGCTACAACCCTGAATTTTGGTTTGGTTAGATCTGGTGTTTTCATATTTTAAAACGATTTAAACCAGTGGGTCTAGTTTCTGCAAAAACAGGAAAAGAATAAAACACTGAAAAGGAAGACACGGAGGTGGGCTGGATCTGCTGCTGCTCGCGGCCAACGGACTGGGCCGGCCCACGGCGGTGCGCGCGCAAGTGGAGGGGTACGCAATCGTCAGATCGAGATCCGACGGCGCGGAAAGAACACTGCGACGGTTTAAACGGAGCCACGGATCCGGAGATCAACGGCCCACGAGCGTCGTCTCCTTTCCGAGCTCGCGCGTGCACAGAGCAATGGCGGCTGAAGCTAAGGTTCGAGGTTAGCTCACCTAGGGTCGACGAACGGAGGCGGAGAGGGGTTGCGGTGGATGCGGCCGGTCGAGGCAGTGCAGGCGAGCAACCGAAAACAGCTACAATGCCCTCCAACGACGGCGGCGAAAAAGCGTGCCCGAACCGGCGTCGAGCACGGCGTCGTGGATGATTGCGACGATGCTGCAAGAAATCAGCCGCGAAAACATGTCAGAGAGGTTCGCGTGGTCCGAGAGAGTGATGCGGAAAAACAATGGCGGAGGAAGGTGGTCTGGATCGTCGGCAAGCTTCGGGTTGGTTCATGCTCGGGTTCGGCGAGTGTTTGCTCTCCTCTTGCTCACATGGAGCAAGAGGGGATGGAAAGGGGGTGATGGGGTGTGTGCGGTGGGTGAGTGGGAGCTAGTGGCGAGGTAAGAGGCTGGGGCGTGACTTATAGACACGGGGCGATCATGGCTCCGTCGGGTGAGCGACACGGGCCGTGAGGTGTGGTGCAAGAAATCAGAGGAGCCCTGCAACCTCGTGCGCCAGTTCGGTGGCTCCTTCGACGAGCACACGGAGACACATCGAGTACGCAAGCGAGGGGGAAAGGGAGCGTGCATCTCCCCCTTCCTCACTGTCCTCTCTCTCGGCTCCTCTCTCTCTCTCTCTCGTAGGGTTGACCTCTAGGGCGAGCCAGAGCAGGTCCAGAGGGCTGGGACACGGGAGAGTGGAGCACGGAAGCATGCAGTGAGGGTGGTGTGGAGCAGGGTGGCGGTGGCGTGGAGAAGGAGCATGGTGGCGTGCGGGAGGGAGCTTGCCCTCTCCTCCGTTTTCCTTGTCGCACAGCCTTCCTTCTCTCTTCCTTCTCTCTCTCTCGGGTCAACGGCTAGGGCATCCCAAGGCTGGATTAGAGAGGTGGTGCACTGGGGTGTGGAGTGGACATGATCTCCTTCCCCAATTCACACAAATTCACCCCAAAACGATCTGTCTAATTCTGTCCAGAAAATGGTTTCAGAAAATTCAGTTAAAGACAGACTGGAAAAACGGCTAAGTGTGGGAATGCTGTTATAACCAGCAGAGAGTTCCAGCATGTTTGAAGGATCAAAAGAGCTCCAAATCTTTTGATTCAACTTGGGTTTTGAAGATCTAAATACGTACTTTCATAAACACTTTTTAAAGAATTTTAGTAAAATCTTTTGGACAGAGAAATCATGGGGTGAAAAGGGTACCAGAAGGTTTTTCAGAAGGACCTCGTTTCAGAAAACTGCTAAGTGTTGGAACTGATAAAACTTGCCAAAAGTTCATGCTTATTTTTCCTAGCAAATAAAATCCGATTGTGGAAGTTTCAATTGGTAAATGATCACCATGTTGAAAGCATCCAGAAACACATTTTAAACAATTTTTGTGAAATACGCAAGGCTAGGGAAACTTGATGAACATAAGGCATCGTTCTGTTTTTCACTGGTTTTTTTAACAAACAGTTTTCTGTCTTATTTTCTGGCCACAAAAACAAGCATGCATCTAATGGTTCCAAGACTCCAAAAATTGAAACTAAGGACATGGGTTTGTAGTCCACACCTCAGAGAACAATGTCAAGCACAAAACTCACTAAATTGGATATTTTGGGCTAATTTAAAATCATGGGCTAAAATCAGATAGTTGGAGAGGTTTTTCAGGAATCTTCAATATGGAATGGCCTTAGGAAATCCACATGAAATAATGGTGTTCTTGGATCACAAGCCTCAGAAATAAGTTTGGGGTGTGAGAGGGTTTGTCAAGAACGAATGAGGTCTTTGATTAGGCCACAAAGGGGAGATGGATAAATAAGCAAGCATCTCCAGATATTTTCAAACTTGATTTTATGATAAGGATGGTATAGAGTAGATGAGATCCACCAAGATGTATTTCCCAATCTTCCAAGATTTAACCAAAAGGGAAAAACCTAGAAAGGAGATGGGTTGACAGGAGTGAAGGTGGGTTTCTCTTGATAGTTTTAGAGTTAAAAGATTTTGGATAAGATGGTTCAGGGTTCTACTGGCTAGAGATCATCACCACACATAAGCATTCCAAGAAATTCAATACAAGCAAGTCACATACACACCATGATCACAACACACACACAAGTCAGCACAATTTACACTACAAACATAAGGTCAAACAGAGCAATATAAAGGAAAACACAAACATTAGTGAAGTATTTCAAAAAAGTTTTTGTTGGTTCTGAATTTTGGGTCTTGTGAAACTAAGTTTTTATTAGTTCCAAAATTTGGGATGTTACAGTGTTTGCTGGGATCCGATGAATATTGAATACTATGTCAAGTTGATTATCAATCTATGCCCTATGTTATTTATGATCTTGCATGCTTTCCGTTACTAGTAGATACTTTGGCCAAGTAGATGGTTGTAACTCTAAGAGGGAGTATTTATGCTAGATAGTGGGTTCATGCCTCCGGTAATCTGGGAGAGTGACAGCAACTTCTAAGATTGCGGATGTGCTGTTGCTACTAGGGGTAACCTAACAATCACTACTAGGAAAACCCTTATAGGTAGGTTGCTATCTGTGGCGCACCTGGCCATGTGCGCCACAGAAATGTGACTTTCTGTGGCGCACCAAGCCTGGTGCGCCACAGAAATGTGACTTTCTGTGGCACACCTGGCCTGGTGCGCCACAGAAAGTCACATTTCTGTGGCGCACATGGTCAGGTGCGCCACAGAAAGGTATCCGGGGGGCGGGTTAAAATTTGAAAAAAAAATCTGTGGCGCACCTGGCACGTGCGCCACAGAAAGTTGACATTCTGTGGCGCACCCGACATTCTGTGGCGCACCACAGATTTTTTTTTTTGAAATCCCACCCCCCCCCCCCCCTCCGTGGATCGCCTTTTTTGTCTTACAGGAAGTAAAAGAAAATGATAAAAATTTCAATAAATAAAATCCTTTGACATGTAGTTAGGTATGAGTGTCTAGTAGGTATAGAAATTTTGAAATATGAATTTTGACCTTTTCTGCAACAAACAGGAAAAAAAACTTGTAACGGCCATAAGTTTTGCATACGACGTCGAAATAACGCAAATAATATGTCAAAAAAATCGTGAGAAAAATCCGAGTTCGAATCCACCTGGGTTTACCCGGTCAGCAATTCACAGATTCCTCAAATTCCAAAAGAAGAAAAAAGTTATTTCAAACAGACGATTTTTCGCAGCAAAATCAAAAAAATTCAAAAAATTCAAAAAAATTTAAAAATTCAAAAATTCCAAAAAAGACACAGAAATGTATAACAAAGAAGATTGTTGACTTTTCTTGACTTTTTTTGGATTTTTTAGATTTTTTGAATTTTTTTGGATTTTTTGGATTTTTTGAAATTTTTTAAGTTTTTTGAATTTTTTTGGATTTTTTGAAACTTTTGAATCTCCTTTTGAAAGTTTAGAAGTTTTTAACACACGTTTATAACATATACATAACATATACATAACATATACACATACAAGACTTAAGAGGATACATATGATATACTCCCTCCGTTCAAATTTAATTGACTTGCTATTTATCAAATATGGATGTATCTAGACTTGTTACATGTATAGATACATCCACATGTAGTGAATAACAAGTCAATTAAATTGGAACGGAGGAAGTATATATCAATAAGAACTTGAGTAGCACAAGGGTAGGTGAAGTGGGTGGAATTTAGAAGTTAAGCGTGCTAGGGTTAGAGCAATTTGAGGATGGGTGACCTAGCGGGAAGGTATCAGTTCAAAAAATTCAAAAAATCTAAAAATAATTCCAATAATTAGGATTTTTCATATTTTGATTTTTCTGATTTTTTTTGAAACTTTTTAAATTTTTTTTGCAGTTTTTGAATTTTTTGAATTTTTTCAGAATTCTGTGGCGCACCAGGCAGATGAGCCACAGAAAGTGGATTTCTGTGGCGCACCAGGCCAGGTGCGCCACAGAAAGTGGATTTCTGTGGCGCACGCCCATGGTGCGCCACAGAAAAAAAAATTAGTGGCGACGATTCTGTGGCGCACCCAGCAATTCTGGGGGTGCGCCACAGAATCTCAATTTGGTGCGCCACTGATAACCCTTTTCCTAGTAGTGAATACTATGTCCACGGTCATATGTATTTGTTTACATTACGCACATTACTTAATGCGATTATCCGTTGCTTGTAAATTAATACCAACGGGGGACTCGGAAGACAACCTGGCGGTGGATTATTAGTCATAGATGCTGTTGGATAACGGTCTATGTATTTTGTCGTAATGCCCAATTAAATATCATAGTAATCATCATGTCATATATATGCATTGTCATGCGCTCAATATTTGTCAATTGCCCAGCTGTAATTTGTTCACCCAACATGTTAGTTATCTTTTATGGAGAGACACCACTAGTGAACTGTGGAGCCCGGTCCATTCTTTTACACTGATTAAACAACCACAAACTGCAAACTGTTCCTTTTTCATTTTCTGCAATTAAACTCATTTTCCACACCATACGTTTAATCCTTTGTTTTCAGCAAGCCGGTGAGATTGACAACCTCACTGTTTCGTTGGGGCAAAGTAGTTTGATTGTGTTGTGTGCAGATTCCACGTTGGTGATCGAGTAACGGCGCCGCCAACAACCTTCTGAAGAGTTGCTGCTCCTACTGGTTCGATAACCTTGGTTTCTTTCTGAGGGAAAACTTGCTGCTGAACTGCATCATACCTTCCTCTTGGGGTCTCCCAACGAACGTGTGTTCACGTCATCAAGCTATTTTTCTGGCGCCGTTGCCGGGGAGACAGCAGTCTTCTGCAAGGGGAGTTTCACGCTTCCAATCTCTTTACTTTGTTTTTGTCTTGCTTAGTTTATTTTATTTTATCTTGTTTGCTTTCAATTATCAAAAACACAAAAAAATTAGTTACTTGCATCTAGTTTACTTTCAAGTTATTTTCTGTCTGTTTTAATTTTGCTAAAATGAGTACTCCTGAGAACACTAAGTTGTGTGATTTCACTAGCACAAACAACAATGATTTCATATGCACACCTATTGCTCCACCTGCTGCTTCAGCAGAATTTTATGAAATTAAACCTGCACTTTTAAATCTTGTTATGAAAGAGCAATTTTCTGGTGTTAGTACTGATGATGCTGCTGTTCACCTTAATAACTTTGTTGAACTTTGTGAAATGCAAAAGCTCAAGGAAGTAGATGGTGATATTATTAAACTGAAACTTTTTCCTTTCTCCTTGAGAGGACGTGCTAAAGAATGGTTGCTATCTTTGCCTAGAAATAGTATTGATTCATGGACTAAATGCAAAGATGCTTTTATTGGAAAATATTATCCTCCTGCTAAGATTATTTCTTTGAGAAGTAGCATAATGAATTTTAAGCAATTTGATAATGAACATGTTGCTCAAGCATGGGAGAGAATGAAATCATTGGTTAAAAATTGTCCCACTCATGGACTGACTACTTGGATGATCATCCAAACCTTCTATGCAGGATTAAATTTTTCTTCAAGGAATTTATTGGATTCGGCCGCTGGAGGTACCTTTATGTCCATCACTTTGGGTGCTGCAACAAAGCTTCTAGATGATATGATGATTAATTATTCTGAGTGGCACACCGAGAGAGCTCCAACAGGTAAGAAGGTAAATTCTGTTGAGGAAACCTCTTCCTTGAGTGCCAAAATTGATACTATTATGTCTATGCTTGCAAATGGTCAAACACATGTTGATCCAAATAATGTTCCTTTAGCTTCTTTGGTTGCTCAAGAAGAGCATGTTGATGTGAACTTCATTAAAAATAATAACTTCAACAACAATGCTTATAGGAATAATTTTGGTAATAGCAATTATAGGCCCTATCCTTCTAATAGTGGCAATGGTTATGGAGATTCCTATGGTAGAACAAGAATGCCTAGTGAGGAAAGGATGCTAGAAATTGAAAAGGCCACTAAATTTTTATGCAAAAGCAATATGAGCAAAACCAACTGTTTACTAGAACTATGGATGAACAATCTGCTATGCTAAAAAATATAAGCCATCAACTTGAGAATTTAAATAGGGAAATTTCTGGTTTGCAAGGTAAAATTTCTCATGCTGAAACTTGTATTTCATCGATGTCTGAAACACAATCCTCTTTGATTAATAAGATGGCAGCTAAGCCCGAAACAATTGAGAGTAATACCTTTGCTAGCCAATGCTATACAAGTTAAAATTGATAACAATGTGAGGATGTTAGCTGAATTGCATGCTAGATGGGAAAGAGAGGATGAAATTGCTAGAAAGAATAATATTGCTAGAGTTTATACTATTACTACTTCTGAAAATGCTTCAAACTCAAGTGTTACAAACCTCCTACCATTAATGGCAAGATAATTGGTGTTGGTAATGTTTCCACTTCTATTGCAAAATGTCCTAAATTGCCTGATAACTCTGAAACTGTCCTTGATAAAGATGCTGAAATTTCTAGCAATAAGGAAGATAATAACCATTACTTTTGATGATAATGACTTTGATTTTGATGGTTGCAATATTTCTGAAGTAATTAAGTTCTTGCAAAAGCTAGCTAGAAGTCCTAATGCTAGTGCTATAAACATGGCTTTTACTAAACATATTACTAATGCTCTCATACAAGTTAGGGAAGAAAATTAAAATGAAGCTTCTATCCCTAGGAAGTTAGAAGATGGTTGGGAGCCCATCATTAAATGAAATTGAATGACTTTGATTGCAATGCTTTGTGTGACCTTGGTGCTAGTATTTCTGTTATGCCTAAAAGATTTATGATATGCTTGATTTAGCACCTTTGGAAAATTGTTACTTGGATGTTCACCTTGCTGATTCTACTATTAAAAAACCTTTGGGAAGAATTGATGATGTTCTTATCATGGTTAACAACAATTATGTCCCCGTTGATTTTATTGTCTTGGATATTGAATGCAATCCATCATGCCCTATTGTGCTGGGAAGACCTTTTCTTAGAACTGTAGGTGCTATTATTGATATGAAAGAAGGGAATATAAAATATCAATTTCCTCTCAAGAAAGGTATGGAACACTTTCCTAGGAAGAAGATTAAGCCACCTTATGATTCTATTGTTCGAACAAATTACAATGTTGATGCTTCTTCACTTGGTAATACTTGATGCATGCTTTGTGCCTAGCTAAAAGGCGTTAAAGAAAAGCGCTTATGGGAGGCAACCCATTTTTTATTTCTGCAATTTTTTTTTATTGAGTCAAGGAGTTTGTTTACTTCTGTAGCAACTCCTTTGTATCTTTATTTTCTCGCATTGTTGTGCCAAGAGTAGCCTCTAATGTTAAGATGATGCTTAATTTTGATTGCTGCGCAGAAACAGATTTTTGCTGTTCACTGTACGAAATTCCTAAAATCACCAGATTGTTAATTAAATCTGAAATTTTTGTGCGTAATCTTTATGAATGTCTGAATCTTTCATTAGTTCAAGTTTTCGATCTGAGCGTCGTAAGTGCCTCGAAAAAATTCGTCTTTGCGGACTGTTCTGTTTTAGACAGATTATGCCTTTTTATTTTGCATTCTCTCTTTTACTAGTGTTGAGTGAAATTCTTTTTTGGGTGGAAGAGCTTCACATAACATCAGTGGCTGTAGCTAATGTTTAAAGTAACAAATCATATTGCGTCTTTATAGAACATGTGAATTTTTGATTATGCACTAACCCTCTAATGAGATCTACTTTGAGTTTGGTGTGACGGAAGTTTTCAAGGGTCAAGAGAGAAGGATGATATAATAGGATCAAGAAGAGTGAAGAGCTTAAGCTTGGGGAGGCTCCCATGGATCTCCCCAGCATATTTCAAGAAGACTCAAGCGTCTAAGCTTGGGGATGCCCAAGGCATCCCCTTCTTCATCGTCAAAATTATCAGGTCATCTCTAGTGAAACTATATTTTAATTCTTTCACATCATATGTGCTTTTCTTGGAGCGTCTGTGTGCTTTTATTTTCAGTATTGCACTTTTATTTTCAATAAAGCTTGACTGGACCCTAGCATTCTTGATTGGGAGAGAGACACGCTCCGCTTTTTCATGAGAATACTCCTATTCTTCACTTATATTTGTTGAGTATTCATATCTAGCGCTGTTCAGCTTTTAGCTCTTGTTTTCATGTATCTCTTGTCAGAGCTATTAGCTTTCTTTTGTAGAAAGTACTCTCTTGCTTCACTTATATTTGTTTGGAGAGTTGATTGAAATAAATTGATTGGTGTTTGGTTGGTTCAGAAAATGTTGCATGTGGTAATTGGTATAAGGAAAAACTTGCTTAATCTTGTAGATCACTAATGGATAACTTGATGCTTGTCAATTGTTTTGAGTTAACAAGTAGATCATGATTAAATTGTGCATCACATGAGTTAAGCCTATTAGTGAAGAACTACCGTAAAGCTTGTTGAAAATTTGGTTTGCATCGGTGGTATCTCTAAGGTCTAGATATTTTCTAATAACAGGGTTTGGTTAACAAGGAAGACGGTATGAAGTCTTATAACGTTTGCAATATGTTTGTCATATAAAACTTGGTGTACGGGTTGATATTCTTGTTTGCTTACATAACCTTGCTAGCCTAAACTCTGTACTGAGAGGGAATGCTTCTCGTGCATCCAAATCCTTGAGCCAAAATCCATGCCATTTGTGTCCACCATAACTACCTATATGTGGTATTTCCTTGCCACTCCAAGTAAATTTTTCATGTGCTACCTTTAAATTATTCAAAATGTTATTATTCCCTTTTTGTGTCAATGTTTACTGAGGTTAGTGTTTATTCTATTTGTTAATGGACTTTTACACCTGGACTAGTGGCATATACATCCGCTTATCCAATAACTTGCAAAAAGAGCTGGCAACGGGGTGCCCAGTCCCAATTAATTACAACTTTAACCAATTAATTCTCTTCACACTTTTGCCCTGATTCATCAGTAAGCAATGACAAACAGTGAAATACCTGGTGTGTAAACCAAAGAGAAAGAGGGATGATCTGCCTTGCTGGTAGAAATAACGTCCTTCATGGGAGCCGCTCTTAAAAGTCCGTTTGACAGGTAGAATACTGTTCTCACCCGCTACCATTCGTTGACAATTAACAAACACCTCTCAAAAATAGATACTCCTCCATGGTATGTGATTGATGGAAGGCACCCGAGGATTCGGTTAGCCATGGCTTGTGTTAGCAAGGTTGGGAGGAGTATCAAATATTTTATGCAATCTCTATATGCTTTCAAAAACCTAAAAGCTCTAGCACATGATTTAATCCCTGCTTCCCTCTGCGAAGGGCCTTTCTTTTACTTTTATGTTGAGTCAGTTTTCCTATTCTTTCTGTCTTCCACAAGCAAACACTAGTGTCAACTTTGTTACAACATGCGTTATATGCAATGTATTGGACTTGTTATATACTTTGTGTTGACAATATCCATGAGATAAATATGTTGAAAGTTGAAGCAAATGCTGAAACTAATTCTTCCTTTGTGTTGATTAAATACCTTTTATTAGAAACTATTGCTTTATGAGTTAACACTTATGCAAAACTGTTTGATGCTTGTCTCGAAAGTACTATTCATGAAAACGTTTAGCTTGTGTGATTCATTGTTTACTCATTATCTATTTGGTAGCAAATTATAGACCATTGACTTGGATCACTTCATTCATTTACATGTGCCTTGCAATATTATATGATCAAGATTATGATGGTAGCATGTCACCTCAAAAATTATTTTGTTTTTATCGTTTACCTACTCGAGGACGAGTAGGAACTAAGCTTGGGGATGCTGATACGTCTCAAACGTATCTATAATTTTTGATGTTCCATGCTTGTTTTATACCAATTGCTACATGTTTTGCATCTACTTTATATCACTTTTATACATTTTTTGGGACTAACCTATTAACAAGATGCCGAAGTGCCAGTTCCTGTTTTCTGCTGTTTTTGTATTCCAGAAAAGCTAGTCTGGAAATATTCTCGGAATTGGACGAAACTTCACGGGGGCCTATTTTACCAGAACACACCTGACGGACCAAAGGAGCAACGAGAGGAGCCAGGAGGCCCCACACGCACCTAGGGCGCGGGCCCCCCTGCGCGCCCTAGGGTGGTGTGGGCCCCTCGGGGGTCTCCAGCCGCCGCCCTTTCGCCTACTTATTCCCCCCGACGCGAAAACCCTAAGTACCTGAGCAAATATCCACGAAAAGTTCCAGAGACGCCGCCGTCATCAACCCTAGCTCGGGAGGGTTCAGAACCTCTTCCCGGCACCCTGCCGGAGAGGGGAATCGTCACCGGAGGCTTCTACATCGCCATGCCTGCCTCCGGAGTGATGCGTGAGTAGTTCATCCTTGGACTACGGGTCCATAGCAGTAGCTAGATGGTTGTCTCTCCACTTTGTGCCATCATGTTTAGATCTTGTGAGCTGCCCTACATGATCAAGATCATATTATTGTAATGCTACATGTTGTGTTTGCTGGGATCCGATGAATATTGAATACTATGTCAAGTTGATTATCAATCTATCTATGTTATTTAGATCTTGCATGCTTTCCGTTACTCGTAGATGCTTTGGCCAAGTAGATGCTTGTAACTCCAAGAGAGAGTATTTATGCTAGATAGTGGGTTCATGCCTCCGGTAATCTGGGAGAGTGACAGCAACTTCTAAGGTTGCGGATGTGCTGTTGCCACTAGGGATAACCTAACAATGCTATGTCCACGGTCATATGTATTTGTTTACATTACGCACTTTACTTAATGCAATTATCCGTTGCTTGCAACTTAATACCAACGGGGGACTCGGATGACAACCCGGCGGTGGATTATTAGTCATAGATGCTGTTGGATAACGGTCTATGTATTTGTCGTAATGCCCAATTAAATATCATAGTAATCATCATGTCATATATATGCATTGTCATGCGCTCAATATTTGTCAATTGCCCAGCTGTAATTTGTTCACCCAACATGTTAGTTATCTTTTATGGAGAGACACCACTAGTGAACTGTGGACCCCGGTCCATTCTTTTACACTGATTAAACAACCACAAACTGCAAACTGTTCCTTTTTCATTTTCTGTAATTAAACTCATTTTCCACACCATACGTTTAATCCTTTGTTTTCAGCAAGCCGGTGAGATTGACAACCTCACTGTTTCGTTGGGGCAAAGTAGTTTGATTGTGTTGTGTGCAGGTTCCACGTTGGTGATCGAGTAACGGCGCCGCCGACAACCTTCAGAAGTGCTGCTGCTCCTACTGGTTCGATTAAATCTTGGTTTCATACTGAGGGAAAACTTGTTGCTGAACTGCATCATACCTTCCTCTTGGGGTCTCCCAACGAACGTGGAATGCAAGATGTAATTTTTGGGTTTATATTTTTGGCTTTATAAATGCAAAACAGTAAATAAATATGCAATGATGGTGGAAACAATGATGGATGATATTTTTGGGTTTTATATTGTGAATGCAAAATGTAAAAGTATTTTTGTATTTTCGGATTTTTAAATGGCAGAAAATGTAAAATGAATGAAAGTTGTTGGAAAGGTGTTTCTTATGATTAAAAATGGACTGGGGTTCATGGTTTCACAAATGCACTCTCTCTTTAATAAAGTGGTAGACAATGGAACACTAGAATTAACATATGAGATTGCAACAAAGGTTTCTTGACAAGTTACTAATTATATGGGCATCACGTCCTAACATAGAGATCTTTTGGTTATTAAACTCTCTTATACTCCACCAAGATGCGAACTAAATCATAACACCTTAGTATTAAGATAAATCAGAGCATAGCATTAAGTTTCATGACATGAAGTTAAAATAAGAACATGCTAGATCTAGTCATGGAGTAGTGGCATGGTCACACCCACATCTCCGGTTGCAAGGTATTTTTGTTTATCCCTAGTGAGGTAACAAAGTAAGGTAAATACCCAAGTGGAAAATGTCTAAAAAAAATACCCAAGTGGATCGCGGAACTTTCTGTCCTTTCACCGCACTAGCCACCCCCCGTTACTCCATCTAATGCACACGTTCCCCCACACACGCTCTCATACACAAGTTTGATCAAAACAAGTAAACAAGAACGGGGTACATGATATGCATCTACTTTCATAACTGAAACAAAACTATTGCAATCTCAAACATATATTAACTCATAAAAAGATCCACCACAAAGGTATTACATAGATGACCGTAATCATATTCGGCAGCTCATACGGCACTAATTAGTGAAGCTCAAGAGAGGAGAGATACATAAGTTACTTCCACAAACCTATAGTCCAGGGGTGGACTACTCCTCTTCATCATGGATACGGTGGAGAAGTCGTTGGAGAAGGTGGAGACCTCCCCGGCAGCGCCCCGCCGGAGTTTTCCCCCTCAAATCTGCAACTCCAGGTCTCTGTTTCGTGATTTCTGTGTTTCTGCGGCGCTCCCTTCCGAAGGGCGTCGGGGACTATTTTTATAGTCGGTTTTAGGTCAAGACGAAGCTTCTGGAAAAAAGATCGACGGCAACGGAGCCTCGAGGCCCAAGATAGGGGGTCCCACTTGGCCAAGGAATCTGGCCACGTGGGCCCACCTCTTTTGGCCCTCGGGTCTCTGTTTGTTCGCTTCCTTCGCTCCTACGCTTTGTTCCTTCCAAAAACTGATGCTCGTAAATTTCCAGGCCATTTGGACGTCGTTTGGGTCCCTGAAACATCAAAATATAGAAAATAGGGTTTTCTGCCAGTGCAGGGTTAATTCCAGAAAAATAGGGAAACAATGAAATATTCCCAAAATCAATATAAAACAAGGATATAACCCTTATATGATGCAAATATGATTGAAATATAAGTAATATAATATAAAGTTCATGTATGCATTTTACATGCATCAACATCCCCAAGCTTAACCTATACTCGTCCTCGAGTATGAAGGTGATAAAACTAACATGAATTTTGCAATTTAATACTATCAATGGATATCAAAGATGATTACTATTGCTACATAGAGTCAAATGATTCATTCTTCAAACGAGTAGCAATATACAAGATAGACTATGAAGTGATATCAAATATTCAATGTAAGGATGTTCAATGATAATTCACAAAGTGTAACATACAAGAAAGTACTATGGACCAAATGTATGCATAATGAAAAGTAAAAACATCCTATAATGGTCATAGAGTACTCTTATGAAATCTGAATATAAAAGGTGGACACTTTGGAAAGATATATAAATGAGTAGAGGTAAAACATGAATAAGTTTCATCTAACTTCCAAATGCTTCCACTTAAGCTAATGATTGCAATGTGGTATCCATTGGTGTCAAGCTCTCATTGCCCCTATCATAGCATCTTAAATGGTTAAAGTTTAAAGTGAAAGCAATTATGAGTAGTGTGCTTGAAAAAGTATGGGTTGAATGTCTCATGCCCCGTAAATACGAGTACCTACACCAACTGGCTACTCAACTCAGGTCACAAAGTAAATTTGAGTTTTAAAGTCATTGCAAGTAATAAAAGCGTCATCAAGAGCGTCAACTGGGGTACCTCTTGTCTCAGAACATGGAACAAGCCCATGTCAAAATGACAAGACAAACAAACAAAATGAACAGTCTCAACACCACTTTTATTTACTATTGGTATAGCTTTTTATTGTGAGGTGCATCACTGAAGGTTCACCATAGCATGTAGGTAAATTTCCACCATGAATGATGCATGGCTTAGATTAGCGGCCCAGACGTCTCTCTAGCCATTCATACTTACTCCTCAAACTTACCAAGTTTCACATTTATTTCGCACAATGTTAGGCATCCATAGACAAAAGTACATGATATCAACTAAATATATAATTAAGAGCACGTTAAAAGCTTGCCATGTGACAGCACATATAAGCTAACTCCCAACCAAGACTCTTGTCAAGCCACAACTTCATAATTTTAATCGCAATGGTTCATGTTCATTAAGTGCAATAACCAACTTTTCCCATAACAATCAATAAAATAAGCATTTTAATTCAGAGTATAGATAACACAAAATAACATGATAAACATACTCGGAATAGCATAAAGCTAATAGGTAGATATGGTGGACTCACTGGAAAAACTTTGGTTGAAGGTGTTGGACAACAAGTTTTTGCTTGTTGGAATTTTTGGGCTAGCAAGAGGGAGAAAGTTGACCGTCTAAATGCATGCATAAGTGTCCATAGAACTAACCAATCCATGTTAAACAAAGTAAAGTAACATTCAGAATCAAAACATGAATAAAAGATAGCTCTTGATAAAACACTTGCAAATTAATACTCATTAAAAAGCACATGAATCATGCAACTATATGTATCTTTTTGAATCAACTCAAACATCCCTTTCCCAATCTTTTTAATAGCATCCAACTTAATTCAACCCAAATTTCCAGTAGCTCTCTCATATATAAATGATAGTGGTGGTCTCAAGACAAACAAAAATCAAACCGAAATAAAAAGCAAATAAAAGACGCTCCAAGTTTATGCGATAAAGTGCATTGATCGAAAAACAGAAGTTAGACGTGTGCAAACCGAGAGTGTGTTGGTCCAGTGGGGTTGTCTTCACATCCCCAAGCTTATGGTCTTCACCATCCTTGGATAGCTCTTGGTGCATCTCCTCTAATCCCTGTGAAAAAACTTCAAAACACCGTTTCTCCCATTTCTTTTCTGTGGGGTGACATTAGTAGTGATAGACAAACGAATTACTTGCTGCATAAAATCCTTAAACAAAAATTCATATGAATGTCCAGAAAGTGTATAATGTTGTATGCCTACTTATAAACTCAATTGGATCAAAAAGATTCAAGTTAAAAGTTCAAAGAATGCATCAAACAAAATGGGACAGAATCTGTCCAGAAAAACAGCAGCAGCAAAACGTATTTTTCTACCCTACTTAAATATGTCAAAAAAATTCTGAAAAAATTCATGCATACAGAGGATGAAAAGTTGCAACTACAGTTCAAATATCAGCTCATTCGGAGTTACAGAATAGGAATTAAAAATCATACCGTGCACAGATTCGTGCTGGAATAAAATCTCCGAATGCAAATAGCAACTTTTTCAAACCAAAATAGGTAAAACTTGGCACTTTATTAAAAATTCCAGAAACAAAACTAAAAACTAAGTCTCTTGTTACAGCAAGAGGACACAAAGAAAATCAAAAATAAAAACAACCGGGTTGCCTCCCGTAAAGCGCTTTCTTTATAGCCATGTAGCTAGGCTTCTTACTTGATATTTATGTGGACGAAGCTCATGAGGGAGCTTGAACTTTGTGTGTCCCTCTTCCTTGGGAAGTGTTCCATGCATTTCTTGTGTGGAAACTGAAACTTCACATTCCCTTCTTTTGAATCAATGATAGCACCTGTGGTACGAAGAAAAGGTCTTCCAAGAATAATTGGACTAGAGGTTTTATTCCCCATATCCATGATTAGAAAATCAACAGGTACAAATGTCATATGCAACTCTACCATAACATCACTTACTTTTCCTAAAGCATGTTTAATGGAATCATCAGCAAGTGCAAGTTCAATAGAGCATTTTTCAAGATTCTTTAATTCAAGAACTTCATATAATTCTTTAGATAAAACAGAGACACTAGATCCTAGATCTAATATAGCATGGTGTGTCTCTTTTCCAATGGTTACTAGTACTTTGGGAATCCATATATCCCCAAGCTTAGGTGGTATCATAGCTTCTTGGTTGTACCTAGCAATCTTTTCTTTTAAAACATGATTAGCAATATAAGAACCAAAACCTGCTTGGTTAACATTAATGGAAGGATCACTTGCAAATTTTTGTAAGATAGATATTAATTCATGCAAGCTACAATTCTCTAAGTCAAGCAATGGTTCCTTGACTTCACTAAGCATTTTAACTTCCTCAACTTTTTTCTAACTCAATTAACAGAAGAGATTCATCATATTCAGTTTCGTTAACTTCTTCTTTTAAACCAACAAGTTGAGACATAAATGGCAACAAATATTCAGGATAGTTCAATAATTCATTAAGAGTTTCCTCCAAAGTAAGAGGAACATTTTCAGCAATATTAATAGAATTCATTCCAACCATAGGTGGTGCTTGTGGTTTCCCTGCAGACATACTCAATAAAGTGGCTTGGTTATCAGCTAGTTTTGACAAGGCTTTGTCTAGTCCTGCAGTTTGGAGTTGTAAGCCTTTAATATCAGAACTAATAGAAGCAACAGACTTATTCAACTCTTGTATCATGGTATTATGACTAGCAACTTGTTCCATAAGAATTTTATTAGCCTCAAAATTATCATTACGTGGTGGCATAGGCTTCCAATTATTATCACTAGCATTAGGATATGGAATAGAAGGACGGTTGTTGGGAACATATGGGGCTTTATTATAGGAATTATAATTGTTATTACCATACCCATTATTACCATAGTTCCTAATGAAGTTAACATCAACATTTTCAGGATTATTACCAACTAGTTCTTGCAAAGGCACATTTTCAATATTTTGTTTATTAATGAAAGCAAGAATAGTGTCCATTTTAGATGACAAATCATTTGTTTCTTCTATGGAGTTTACTTTCTTAGATGGATTAGGTGCTCTATCAGTATGCCATTGACTATAGTTTTGCAAAATACTTTCCAATATGTTCTTAGCTTCTACTATAGTTTTTCCCATAAAAGCCCCTCCAGCAGCGGAATCAAGAATATTTCTAGACATGTAATTTAGACCATTGTAAAAAGAGTGTAATATGGTCCATTCGTTAACCCCATGTGATGGACAAGTTCTAAGCATAAGTTTTATCCTATCCCAAGCCATGGCAACATGTTCATTTTCATTTTGCCTAAAAGAAAGAATATTGTTTCTATTTTGCAAAATTTTAACAGGAGGATAATATTTCTTAATGAAAGCTTCTTTTAGATCATCCCAAGAATTAATACTACCAGTAGGTAATGAATGCAACCACTCTTTAGCTTTTCCTCTAAGTGAGAAAGGAAATAACTTCAGTTTTAGAATATCACTTTCCACATTTTTAAATTTTTGCATGTCACACATTTCAACAAAATCATGAAGATGCATAGAGGCATCCTCCATAGCACTACCGCCAAATTGTTCCCTAGTTATCAAGTTCAACAAACTAGGACTTACTTCATAACTATCAGCTTTATCTCAGGTGTGGCAATGGGCCTAGCAATAAATTGATCATTTGGAGTGTTTGTGTAATCACACAACTTAGTTCTGTCTCCCATTTTTGCAAGTTTTTATGTGTTTTTAATTTTTTTATGCAAAACTGAAAATAAAATGATACACAATGCAAACCAAAATAACAAATGCAACACAAAATGCAAAACTGAAAATAAAATATGCAAACCGAAATATAAATATGATATGCAAGACAATAACAAAACAAAATAAAATGATTTGAAGGTAAAGATGGATAAGATGATGCTCACGTAGGTGCAACCTCCCCAAGCTTAGGTGTTTGCACAAGTTGGTGATGAAGTTGACTGTGTTGTGAGATACCCTTGGATAAACCTTTACAGCAATGATTCCCCGGCAACGACGCCAGAAAACTTGTCTTGATGGCACTTAAATGGGTTAGGTTGAGACTCCAAGTGCAGAGTGTATAGTATAGGAAAGACGGTTTTCCCCACGAGGGGTGACTCGAGAGTTTAATATCGAACTCTCAGGGAATCAGTAGTGAAAGATTTATCTTCTTATCCTTCTCTTGAAACCTACAAACAAAGTAAATTGTTTTGTGCCCTCAACCTCACCAAGTGGTTGTCAAGCACAAGGTGTGAGAATGATATGAAAATAAAATAAATGCAAAACAGTAAATAAATATGCAATGATGGTGGAAACAATGATGGATGATATTTTTGGGTTTTATATTGTGAATGCAAGATGTAAAATATTTTTGTATTTTCGGATTTTTAAATGGCAGAAAATGTAAATGGATAAAAGTTGTTGGAAAGGTGTTTCTTATGATTAAAAATGGACCGGGGTTCATGGTTTCACAAATGCACTCTCTCTTTAATAAAGTAGTAGACAATGGAACACTAGAATTGACATATGAGATTGTAACAAAGGTTTCATGACAAGTTACTAATTATATGGGCATCACGTCCTAACATAGAGATCTTTTGTTTATTAACCTCTCTTATACTCCACCAAGATGCGAACTAAATCATAACACCTTAGTATTAAGATAAATCAGAGCATAGCATTAAGTTTCATGACATGAAGTTAAAATAAGAACATGCTAGATCTAGTCATGGAGTAGTGGCATGGTCACACCCACATCTCCGGTAGCAAGGTATTTTTGTTTATCCCTAGTGAGGTAACAAAGTAAGGTAAAATACCCAAGTGGATCGCGGAACTTTCTGTCCTTTCACCACACTAGCCACCCCCCGTTACTCCATCTAATGCACACGTTCCCCCACACACGCTCTCATACACAAGTTTGATCAAAACAAGTAAACAAGAACGGGGTACATAATATGCATCTACTTTCATAACTGAAACAAAACTATTGCAATCTCAAACATATATTAACTTATAAAAAGATCCACCACAAAGGTATTACATAGATGACCGTAATCATGTTCGGCAGCTCATACGGTACTAATTAGTGAAGCTCAAGAGAGGAGAGATACATAAGTTACTTCCACAAACCCATAGTCCAGGGGTGGACTACTCCCTCTTCATCATGGATACGGTGGAGAAGTCGTTGGAGAAGGTGGAGACCTCCCCGGCAGCGCCCCGCCGGAGTTTTCCCCCTCCAATCTCCAACTCCAGGTCTCTGTTTCGTTGTTTCTGTGTTTCTGCGGCGCTCCTTCCGAAGGGCGTCGGGGACTATTTTTATAGTCGATTTTAGGTCAAGACGAAGCTTCTGAAAAAAAGATCGACGGCAACGGAGCCTCGAGGCCCAAGATAGGGGGTCTCACGCGGCCAAGGAATCTGGCCGCGTGGGCCCACCTCTTTTGGCCCTCGGGTCTCCGTTTGTTCGCTTCCTTCGCTCCTACGGTTTGTTTCTTCCAAAAACTGATACTCGTAAATTTCCAGGCCATTTGGACGTCGTTTGGATCTCTGAAACATAAAAATATAGAAAATAGGGTTTTCTGCCAGTGCAGGGTTAATTCTAAAAAAATAGGGAAACAATGAAATATTCCCAAAATCAATATAAAACAATGATATAACCCTTATATGATGCAAATATGATTGAAATATAAGTAATATAATGCAAGTTCATGTATGCATTTTACATACATCACCGTGCACCGCGCTGCCAAGACGGCGCGTCCACCAGCCGTGCCGACTCCTCCTCCGCCTACGTCGGGGTCGACGACGACGACAGCAGCAGCGACGACGCGTGGCTGGACGACTAGGCTAGGGTTAGGGCTAGCGTTTTTCAAATTTCATTCAAAATCTTTGTAATATATAAGAAATATGAATGAAATTTGAATCGTTTCAGTTTTTTTTTGAGTCAATTTGAACGCCCGCAAGGTGTTCGACCCTTTGCTCGCCTTTGGGGGGTGGGCCTTTGGGGAGCGCCGCTATGGGCGGACTCCAAAACTTGGGCGGACACATGTCCGGGACCCCCAATTGGGCCTCCATTGGGGGTGCCGGACAATAATTTGGAGGCCCCCGATGAAGATGCTCTTAGCTGAAGGCTAAAATGTAACCGGCATCCACAGGATGACATGGTACCGACTAGTACGTCTAGCCGTGAAGTGGGACCCGCAGGCAGCGCGCGGTACGCCGCGTCCTGTACTTGCACTTGGTGTCCAGCCTTTGTCTACCGGCCGTTGCCGTTGGTCCTCCCCTCAAGAGATTGCCACGGCACCGAATGCGAGGGGCAGTAGCAATTGTCACATGGCACGTCGCTAGCTAGGAGAGTACAGTAGTTGTTTTGATAAAGTGGTGCGAGGATCTTACGCTGCAAGGGAAATTACATTCAAAACTTCATGCACTTTGAAAGACTCAACCAAGTTATGTACTAGTAGATATTTAAGGATACTACGAATAAGAACACATATAAAAGTATGTAACTACCTTATAGACATAAAAACAATTGTTTGGAGTAATGCCATGCATATAAGTTGGGTTTCCTAGATTCAGGGTGAAACGCATTTGTAACAAAATTTATTTAAACATTCAAACTATACAAAATTTAAAGCAAAATTTCGAAAAAATATAATTAGCACAAGGTAAATATGTTAATAGTAAATAAAAAACAGCACAACATAATCTCGAATATTTTATTTAGCTATAAATGATCTTGATTACATAGCTAATTGACTAATTGTACACTTCATATGTGAAAAAAAATGGTTAAGATAGTGTATCAAAAATCTATATTAATAAAAACAACACATATAGTACCACCATACTATATGATAAACTAAAAAAGTTCAATATAATATGAAAGAATTGTTGATGTATTACAAAAAACTTTAAAATTACTCGACAATCTAGCGGTCCTGGGCGCAAAAAGAGCTAGCATTCAAGGTATAGAAGGTTTAAATTTTATATGATATGCTCAAGAAAGACTAGTAGAAGTGTTTGTACTTTTCAGCAACCACTTGAGAGTTTTCCTAGATCACACTATGGAAATCTACACAGGACCAAAAATAAGAGGACAAAAACATTGCCATTTGGTAGTACTGTAATTTGACAAACTAACAAGTTTCTTGCACTAGAAATTTGCATTGAATTGTCATAAAAAGTAGAAATAATGTAAATTACAGTGAAACATTACTAAATGAACCAAAACATACATAATTAGTTATAAATTTAAAATATGAAAGAGAAAGTTAATTTTTCATAAAGGTCGCAGTATGTAAGAGTTTGAAATAAAAATACGAGAATCGAAAATTCTATAAAATATGATGCAGTAAAAAAGTATCAACGGTTAGCAGTTTAAAGTTTTAAAATTTGCACGTAAGTCAGTAAGTTTTTTTGGCCGTAATTTTAACCAAACACTAACTATCCAACTCTCCTTGTGGATCACCTGCCAAGGCTTCAACAAGGAGGGAGCTGAGGCTTGACGTAGACATTCTCTCTTAAATTGTTGTAGATATTCCAGACAATGGTCAGACGCGGATAGTGCCTGGGGCTATGAAAGCCTAGGAAGGGACACTGTTGGCAATGCCAGCACTGGGACAGCAGCAACAACAGGAAAGACAAGCGCGATATTTTTCTCATTCAAACTGTTTTTATGAAATTCAGCGTGTTTTGAAGATAACATCGCGCTCTAACTCGCAGCACAAAGAAACACTAAATATCAATAAAAGTAATGTGCCAAGTATTAAGAGGTGTGAACTCTCTACAAACAATGTCATCAAGCTACTCATCTGATAGCCCCTCTTAATAGTATGACTATGAAAGTATAACCTGGTCTCCACCCAAGCTCCTTGAGACCAGTAAAACTAGGAAAGCCTATTAAAGTTAGACCTTTTACTTGCATGTTTCACTTGATCTCAATGACGACTTTATGCTTGCTCAGTTTTGAACACTTCACTTGATTACTGTCGCTTGGTGAAGACTCACAATTTGCTCCCCCATATACCACCATGGGAATGCTTCACTTAAGCACATATTCACGATTATATTATCACCAAATTGATGGAAATCCTCAAGTATGTAATCCCCTCAAGGTGTTTTTTCTTGAATTTGCTCTAGTCAAACTTATTTTGTGGTTTCTCCACTTGATGGCATCCAGTCATGTATTATATGGAATATTTTATTTCAATGCAAGTCCATGAGTGGTACCCAACCCACATAGGAATACAAAACAAATAGATCATGATTTAGTTTTCAAAGCTCAATTGACCATTGGTGTGTTCATCTTCTAGAATCCAATCCTTGGAGTTCATCTTGATAAACCATTCTCATCTTTATCTCATGAAATGCGTAAAAAAATCTTCACTTGAAGATTTGAAATTTTCTCTCCCGTATATCACCATTGGAAAGCTTCACTTAAAGAAAATTCAAATTTTGGGATCTCATGTTCTGTCAGAATTTTGTCATTTTTGCCCAGGGCGCATACGATGACATTTCGGTGCGAAATTTCACACGATGGTGCGTACCATGGTCAGGTACGTGCATGATTTTTTTCGGAATTTTTTGAAAAAAAATTTTAATTTTTTTATGCTCCCAAAAATAACGGGAGCATATGAGCCCGGGAGCCAAAACTGCATTCAAGCATCGCAGGCAGCAAGGCGTCTGCGTGGCCTCGCAATGGAAACTTGGAAGCGTTCTTCGTTCTCCTCTAAATTTCTGCGCAAACAAAGAAAAAAAAGAAGATCACCTCCAAATTTGGCTTTGCCGAACCAAACCAAAATCACTGAATTATATCGGGTGCTACTCGTTGTAGTTTTGGTCGGCACCGAGTGCCTGTCGCCCACACACGGAAAGATCCTTTTGGAACAAAGCAGCATGCATGCATGCACTCGGACAGGTACGTGCAACTCTGCTTCACACGAAAACGCCACAGTCTTCCACACCACGAGTGCCCGTCTGAGACGAAGCAGTTCCGTCCCAACTCTTCGCTGAAGCTCCACGGAGCACGTATCTACAGCTAGCTGTTCCACCATTTCCCGCGGCCATGTTCCTACATTTTCTTAAAACGATTGTAAGAGCTTCTCCGTTTTCGTTTTACTAAGGGAGTAGTTCAACTCTTTGAAGGAGAAACCTTTTTGCCATTTCTTGCATTTTTTCCTTCTTATCGGTCATGGATCCATTTTCAAACTGTACAAGGCTGATCAACAGGTCGTGCAACCCTAAATTACTCTACAGATGAGCGAAAGCTTGTGATTGGAATTCTCTCACGAGGAAATCGAGGAAATCAATCATGCGCTTTTTCAAATTGGTCCACTTAAAGCCCCCTCGTCAGAATGAAAGCTCACGACGCGAGATCTTTTCCGTTTGGAGGGATGGTGGGGAGCAGATCATAAAGGGGTGCGAGGATCTTACGCTGCAAGGGAAATTACTTTCAAAACTTCATACACTTTGAAAGACTCAAACCAAGTTATGTACGTAGTAGATATTTAAGGATACTATGAATAAGAACACATATAAAACCAAACGTAACCACCTGATAGACATGGAAAACAATGATGCCATGCTAGTTGGGTTTCCTAGATTTAGGGTGCAACGCATTTGTAACAAAATTTATTTGAACATTGAAACTATACAAAGTTAAAAGCAATTTTTGGAAAATACAACTAGCACAAAATAAATATGTGTAATAGTAAGTAAAAAAATGCACAACATAATCTCGAATATTTCATTTAGCTATAAATGAGCTTGATTGCATAGTTAATTGTACACTTCATATGTGAAAAAAATAATGATTACGGCAGTGTACCAGAAATCCATATTACTAAGAACAACACACATAGTGCGAACATAATATAGGATAAACTAATAAAGTTCAATACAATATGAAAGAATGGTTGATATATTAAATAACTAAATGCACAAAGAACTAGCATACAATGTATATGCAAGTTACAAAGTTATTACGATATTCTCATGAAAGAATAAGAGAAAAAATATATCAACATTTTCAGTTGTTTAAATTTGCACGGATAAATGTTTTCTGCCGTTTTCACCGAACACTAACTATCCAACTCCTTCGGGATTACATGCCAAGACTCCATTAGGAGGGAGCCGAGACTAGGTGTAGACATTCTCTCTTAAATTGACGTGGATATTTGATGGAACAACCACACGGATATTGCCACCTACCAAGGTATGCACCCGTGGCTAGAAATTCTAGGAAGGGACATTGTTGGCAATGCCAACCCTGGGACGACAGAGAAACAAAGGAACGAGAAGCACGATATTTTTCTCATACGAACTCCAATTTTTATGAACTTTAGCTTGTTTGAAGGTAACATCAAGCTATAGCTTGTCGCACAAAGAAACTATGCTCATATTTCATATTTATCTCATGAAATGCACAAAAAATCTTCACTTGGATTGCTTCGACATTTGATAAAACATGACGCAACTTACGAGCCTCTGACCACCTATGAGTTTCTTCAATGAGCTTCATATTGGTAATTTCTTCATCTTCACAAAACGTCATCTTCATCATCATTATTCACACATTGAACCCTGTCTTGGTGCCGCGAAGTTTGTTTGCTTTGCTCCTTGTTGATGATCATACAATCATATCTTGACTTCAATGGTGTTTGATGCATAGTGACTATATGAACTTTTATATGAAAGTTGTCATTAACTATCAAAATCACACTTAGTGACTATATGAACTTTCATAGTTATTGTGGGCTACACGAATTTGCAAAAAAAAAAGTAGTTCTAAGTAGAGACACTCGGAATTTCATTTCTTGGTTTTCACATCAGTGTTTTTTGTGTAGGTCAGAGATGAAAATGTAATTCGATGAGAATTTGTTCATACCGACCGTCGACATCCATATGTACATGTATGATTTTTCTTAGAATATTTTTGAAGTGAAAATAGTTTTTGAACTATTCAAATAATCATGCTACATGGAGCCCGGATCCGTTTGAAGATTTCCAGTATCCAATAATCTTACGTCCAACATTTACCACCTCATAATCATAATCCTGGGAGCGAAAAGATGGACTTGTTTTTCTTTTCATGAGCTGCAAAAAGATGGAATGGAACAAGGCGCGCCGCCCTAGAGTAATTACCCCTGGGACGGGAGCAGAAGGTGTGGCCTCCGTCCAGTTCGAGCGTGCCTCGGTAGAGTACGGCTCCGTTAGTCAGCCTGCCTGCGTTGTCCTGCCGTCTGATCACGCCTCGCTCACTCACTCACTGACACCTCCATTAACGATTTGTTCTGCTCAAATAGCAGAAATGTTGCCGGCACATTCCAATACAGTATCCGGCAACCCGCTTCACGCTCAGGTTTTAGGGACGCAAGCGGGCGTGCCATCAACCGCGGCAACGCACGCCTCTTCTAATCCTGACGGACGGGACATCCTTTTATGAAAATTTAGATAAAATTGTGACCTCCTTTTATGAGTAGAGGGAGTACATGGTAGTTTCTGAACCTGAAAGCAGCAAAGATCGCCGCCGTTGTTGTTGCCGGCCGCTAGCACGATTGTCGCCGTTTTCGCTGCAAAAACTGAAAAGGCGATCCGGGGGGGGGGGGGGGGGGGGTTGGGTGGGTGGGTGGGATCTGGATTCAAACAATTCCGTGGCGCATGGGGGCTATGCGCCACAGAAATAGCTCTTTTCTGTGGCGCATGCGGTTCATGCGCCACAGAAATGTGTTTTTCGTGGCGCACGGTCCACATGCGCCACAAAAATGTGTCTTTCTGTGGCGCACTCTACCCATGCACCAGAGAAATGTCCCTTTCTGTTTCGCATGTGGCTTTCATGCGCCGCAAAATTTCAACATTCTGTGGCGCTTTGGTGCGCCACATAATGTGTTCCACCTATAAGCGTTTTCCTAATAGTGACGGATTCTGATTTTTGCCATAATCGTAGAGAAACTCTTCACCGGTGCAAAAGCAAAAGTTGTTCCTATGCTTATGGCAACTGTGAAAGTAATCAGCCCTTACAGAGACTCGATCTAAGTTAAATTCAGAATAGAACAAGTAATCTAGGTGTTGGCATTGTACTGATGCGGCTGTGCCCCCTACACGCTACAGCTAAATGCATTCTTCCTCCACAGTTCAGAAACGCTAGCGCCCGGTGGAAAGAATTTTTCAGAATCTATCCCGATCGCAGTCTATCTTACTAATTTACGTGAGTCAAATTAACCCAAAGGGACAGCGACCAGCGAGAGATTGATGCTGCAGCATAGCATCAATCAGCAAAAGGCGAATCACGAAGCCGGGTACAGGGGGAAGGGGGAAGTAGTAAGGGAAGTTGAATGAGACCTTACGCGCGGGGGCGGGGAGGAGGCGGCGACGGCGCTTCGATGGCCAGGCGGCGGTCTTGCCGTGGTTTAGACCAAACTTCTTGATGGTAGACAAGAAATAGTAGCTGTCAGAGCACTCTCTGGTTGGATGGTAAAACCATGTGATCTTTTTTATGCAGGAAATAAACATACGAATGATGATGTTTGTTCACCGGAAATAAACATATGATGATGGTGTTTTTTGGCGAGGAAATATAATCTACTATAGTGTGCTAGGTACTCTCTACAAAGAAAGATGAAGTGGGTGTTTATGTTTTCGGCTCATGTTTAAAGCAATACACTGCTGTTAAAGACACTGAACTAGATACTTCTCTGATTGCATTGTCGAGGATCACGCTATCTAAAGAGGTTTGTCAAATCTCTGTTGTTTTATATTCTGTTGTTTTATATTGATCCAAATTCATATGAAGATAGAGGCTAACTTCGGATCTAAGCGGAGGCCCGTCGCCGGGAGACTTGGGCGGTAGCGTAGCGGATATAATGACAAAGCCAGTTCTTGCTGCTAAGTTTGAGCTATGCTCAGTCTTACTTGTTATCGCTGTCTAAGCCAAGAGGCTATTTGGCGTCGAAAGTGTTTTCTTTGTTGTATTCGTGTGAAGGTTCTCGTTTATGGTACAAGATGGAATTTGTCTAAAGGTGGAGTGTTGTTTTATGTTGATCCAAATTCTTATGAAGATAGAGGCTAACTTGGGAGCGAAGCGGAGCCCCGTCGCCGGGAGGCTTGGTACGGTACAGATCGTTTCCGAATTGGACTGTAGCTGACTGATGGTTTTGCCTCCATATAAATACATCTTGTAAACCGTCGGTTGGGATAAGTCGCATTGTGTAAATCCCCGGCGTTTGTAACCTCACCCGATATAATAAAGTTTTGCTGGCTGGCGCCCATGGTTTTTTCTCTCCCATTGTTAAGAGGGTTTTTCACGTTAAATCTCGTTTCCCCGTTGGTTTGAACTTTCCGCTCTTCATCGTTTATTTGCCTATGATTTACGGAAATTCGCATTGGCTCCCGATATTTTCAGGAGCATAAACTTTTTTGAAAACTTTTCAAAAAATTCCGGAAAAAATCATGCACATACCTGACCATGGTACGCACCACCGTGTGAAATTTCGCACCGAAATGACATCGTATGCGCCCTGTACAAAAATGACAAATTTCCTGTCAGAAATTCAAATTTTTGGATCTCATTTCCTGTCAGAAATTTGTCATTTTTGTACAGGGCGGCCACGATGTTATTTCAGTGTGAAATTTTACACGGTGGTGCGTGCCATCGTCAGGTACGTGCATGATTTTTTTCGGAATTGTTTGATAAGTTTTCAATTTGTTCTATTTTTTCGAAAATACCGGGAGCATATGCTCCCGGGAGCCAAAACGCCGCTCTCTGATTTATAACAATCTCTTGTAATCTTGAGATAGCTCTACCATAACTCCTACTGATAGATTTTTTTTTTTTTTTGCTTTGGTTGGGGTGCGCCGAGCCAGAGCTGTAGTGCAAAGCTCAGTCGACGATCAAGGGCCCCTGCAGAAAACCACAGAGATGGGCCCTACCCCACAAAAAATTAATTTAATATCATGGACACGAGATCCATATATCAGATTTTAAACAGATAAGAACAGATACTACACTTGATCTAAGCCATGAGGCCGAGAAAAGGTATGCTTGAGAGGGTGCCCTGCGCGCCCTTTTATTGCTCAGTGAACCGACTCCGACAAACTGGCGAGCGATGCGGTACTATTCGGAAACTACGGGTCGCATGTTGTGTTCGTTCACCCGACGAGCGCGCGAGGTCGGTGCAGCAAAGGTGGAGGCGGTCTGGCCTCATATCGATTAGAGCCCGCTAGAGGCCCATCAACAAGGTAACAGCGCATAGAAGTCATCGTGGACGTCAACCCAACGGCTAGACTGTAGTCAACGAGCAAGTACACGTCAGCAAGCAAAAAGCTAAAGACGCTGGGGATCGACCGAGAGGCAGCGCCGCATCTATTCTTGTTTTCCACTGCGAATGCAACGGACGGGCGTCGTTTCTCCTGCAATTAAAGTTCGCGTTGGTTTGATTCTTGCCGCCATTATTTTTTTTGAGTGGTTCTTGCCGCTAATTATATGCGGCTTGCATGCTTTCGCTATTTTTCTATCAGTGATATAAGTGGATCATCTTCGTATGACGTTAATTGGCTGACAAGTCCAGGTGCTAAGCGAACATGTAGGTTATTAAACTCGGCAAAGAAGCAACAGCTGCCAGGTTAATGGAGAACGAATATCGTCCTAATACGAATTCCCACTTCACATCCCTTTCAAGTTTTAATTTCTTGTCATGAACATAAGCTACCTATGTAGCACCATAGTACTCCTATATAATAATTCCTCCATGGATGCACGGCAGTTTACCTTTTTGTTCTTCTAGTGGCCCGGGATATAATTAGGTTAATCATGGAGGTTTCTTGCTAGGTGGCACCGTGGATGGATGAGCGATTGACGACTGTACGTAGTGCATTTTTATGCTGTCGAGTGTTTATATGCCAAAGCGAGAGAGAAAGTGCGGTTCCTGATTCCCCAGTCTTCAAAGGAGTGGGCTGTTTTACTCGTTAACTCTATGGCTAGCTGACACTAATACTTCCACTAACTTAATTATTAACCAGCTTTCTATCTTCATCGCCTGAACAGTTTTATTTACTCCGCCGAGAAAGTTTGTTCTTTATCTGAAAAGATCATCAGTACTGCTGTACTGGTAATAGTGCTGTGGGACTGTAGTACACAATCCCGGCCACAAGGCCAACAATTAATGTCCAGCAGTACTGTAGTACCGCAAGCGGCAGTTCCGAAAAAGAAAAACTGTTGTGAGAGCATTTCCACCACGGTCCCAATACAGTGTCGATGAAGTGTGCCGGACAGGTTTTGTATTGCCACATGTCATTCTATCATTCGCCCATAAGAGTCAACGCACCAAGAGACACAGAGGAGTACCCCGCGGGACAACCGGGCGACGCGGTGGCCTGTGCCGGCGAGGTCAACGAGGCACGTACGCCGCCGCCCCAGGAGGCCACAGCCTGAACCAGCACAGTCCGCGCGGACGATGCCAGGTTCGTGGCGTGCGGCGGCGACATGAGCGACCTCGTGCTCGTGAGGCCGTGGCCGACATGGCGGGAGCCGAGGGCGCCAGCGCGACGCCTCAGCTCGGGAGTGCAGCGACGCATGGATGCGGTCGGGCGGCGGGATGGACCGAAAGGTCTCTGGGCGCGATGCCGGTGACCACCGGAACCACCGGAGAAAATGGTTCTGGTGTTGGGACGTGCCATATCTGCAAAACCGGTATCCAAAACAGGTTTTTCGTTTGCATTGTCAATCCACATCCAGGTGTTGCGTTGGTCCTCCTTGGCTGGCTGCCAGGTCAACAAGCTAGCCGAGCTGTCCGAGAGAGAGACAGAGCGATGAATGGCGCCGCACGACGGAGACACCCATCGATGACTACTACTCGAGGCGTTGGAGACCAGATAGATAGGTGGAGCGGAAATATCGATGCGTCCTGTCCTGCGCTCCTGTGTTCCAGCTTTGGCTTTATGCGACGACCGTTTCAGCTTCAGGTCAGGAGCTAGCACCGGTGACTAGCTAGGCAGGCTGCGCGCAGTAGCCGTAGCCCACATGCATGTACAACTGCACAGGCGCAGCATGCAGGAAGGCAGTTGCATGCAAAGCTGGAGAAGAAAAGAAAGAGGCTCCTAGACATGGATTAATTGCACCTGGGTGCACCTGCTCCTGCCCGATTAAAAATATTTAAAAAAATAGTAAAACTTTTTAAAAAATTCTGAAACTTTTTGGAGATGAACATATGATATTCTTCTACTAGCATGCCAAATTCCACAGTGAACTCACACTCGTGGTGCTTGGAGCAAAAAGAAGAAAATCATGCTCTGAAAATCTATACTTATAAGTCTCATCATTGTCAGTGATTTGTTTTTTTACACAGAGTAGCATGAGTGTTGTTTCACAGCGAAACCTAGCATGTTTGTCAAGAACTTGTATATGTTCATCACCAAAAAAGTTAAGAATTTTTTTAGAAGTTTTACAATTTTTTTGAATTTTTTAATTGGGGCAGGAGCATGTGCACTGGTTGCACTCTGGAGTTTCCCAGAGGCTCCTGCCATTGTTTCGGACGATCGATCATATCCGCAGGGAAGCTACCGAGTGATTTTAATAAAGAGGTAATTGCACCACTCATACATAAACTTGTCCGGTGGGTGCAGTTTCATACAAAATCTTGTTGGTTGTGAATTTCTGGTACAACAACTTGTCAAGGATGTGTAGAGTTCATACAAATCGAATCAGAACGCGACACGTGGACAAGTTTTCCACGCTGTCAAGGCGTATGCAGTTTTGCAAAAGGGACCCGTACAAAAACGTAGCTCCACAGCAAGGTCCTGCAGTTTCTTTACTGTTTAAAATAGGCAAAAAGCCCCCCGTTCTCTTCTCCTTTTATTATAATCTCTCTCCCCTGCAATTACGGCACAGTTCAGTTAGTTTCCTTGTTTGTCTCGCGGTCGAGGAGGACGGAGGCGACCACGGAGGCGGCGCTTCACCGAGTCGATCATGGCCGGCGTTGACGATCCGCACCGACGCAACTGGAATGAGGATCCTCCGCATTACGGTCAGTCGTTCTCCCCTCCTGCTCCTTCGTTGTCTCCTCTGTCTCCGCTGCTCTCTGCCATTGCCGAGGTCATGTGTGTGAGGAGGGGTTCTGGTACGGTTCCCCCGCGAGAATCGAAGGGAAAATGAGTTCGTGTATGTGTGTTGAGTGTGTAGGTATCATTTTCTCTCAATTAATCTATAGAAATTAGGAATTTTGTTGTTGTCCTGTTTCGGTGCCTTTGGGTGCTGAGTGGCGGCCGAATAGCAAATTGCATCCAGATTTTTTTGTGGACTGAAGGATGAGCTCTGTTTTCATGTGCCTGACAATTTGGTATTTTAGCTCTGTTTTCAATCTAGGCAAGTGAAGTGACAGAAGATGACAACGAGTCTCTTCTAGTTGTTGTCCTAGCAAATATGTTGTCATGCCAATAGATTATGTATACTACACAAAATGAGCAAAGCAACCTACTCAAACTACAGATGCAAGTACATCACAGAATGCAAGGGGAAGAGTGAGAGCTACCAAGAGAAGATCTGGTCCAAACAGCAGATGCACCAAGTCCACAGCCTGCAAGAGAAAGAAGCACAGATGGCACATACAACACAGGTCCAGGGTCAGCATACCACTTGTTGTTTGGAAATGAACAAGTAAGAAGAAGGCAAGATGACATTCCTGATCTAAATGAGCTTGTGCCTGGAGATATGGCAGATGAGATTCAGCTAAATCAAAATGCACCGAAGTGATCATTTTTACATGTAATAATTTCAGAAAATTCAGTCTGAAACTTGAGAGTTGTGAGGCTACAAGTTCTAGTTCATTTCTGAATTTTGGATGTAATAATTTCAGAAAATTCAGTCTGATACTTGATAGTTGTGAGACTACAAGTTCTAGTTCATTTCTGAATTTTGGATGTAATAATTTCAGAAAATTCAGTACTAAAGTTATGCATGCTGTGAGACTACAAGTACATGAAACAGATTAGTTTGTGTACTGAAAACTGTAGTATGGTTTCTATTTCTGTACTCATGTTTTTCTGGTTGGAAAATATAGTGTTAACTGAATGTTTGCTGTTAGTGTGGTTAACTGAATGTTTACTTGATTTACTATATGATTTTGCAATTGGTTAGCTGCAGCTCAAATGTTATATGAAGTATGGGTGTCAAACGTGAGGGATGTCAAACATTTTGTAATCTTCATTTCATTTCATTTCCATAATCAATTCTTACAAAGTAGCACACACACTAACAACATAAACACTAACATATACCAAGCATGTAAAGCTCTTTCTGCTGCCTATCTACTTCTCTTCTTCTACATACTACTAACAGAAACACACTACTGTTCACAGCATCACCCAGAGCTTGCACATCTCAAATGCCACTCTTTCACGTCTCAAATGCATCACCATCTTGCTTCAGGCTTCACACCATCACTTCATTGCTTCAGTTCCTCTGAATTCTCTTCCCTGCAACCAACAAACATCAACAAAGTTCAGCAGATTGCACAGTTCAAATGCCACATCTTGCTTCAGGCTTCACACCATCACTTCATTGCTTCGGTTCCTCTGGATTCTCTTCCCTGCAACCAACCAACAACAACAAAGTTCAGCATCACATTGAACCAGAAACCACAGGAAGAGAAAGACACATTGAAGCTGACAGACACGCACCAAACCGGCGCGGGCACGCACGTGGAGGGAGACGTCGACGAAGTGGCAGAAGACGTGGGGCGGCACGGGGGCGGCTGGCGCGGCGGCCCGCGGTCCCCGACGTGCTCGAGGTGGCCCTTCGGGAGCTACACGCCGACGCTCCCAGGGCCGTCGCCTGGGAGCTGGCCTGGCGCTGCGTCGGCGGCGGTAGGCGTGGCCGTCGCCGCGGGAGCTGGCCTGTCTGTGGTGGGAGAGGGAGAGGGACGCCGGCAGGGAGGGGCGGAGCAGAGGCACGCGTGTGAATGGAGGTCGCCGGCAGGGAGGGGTTAGGGGCGGCGGCAGGGACCGTGCGAATCGCAGTCGCCGGTTTTGGGGACAGCAAGGTGAGAGCGAGGTCAACGGGTTCGTCCCTTCCAGCGAGGTGGGAGGACTTGAGCGACAGAGAGAAAAGCGAGAGGGGGTTTCTGCAAATATGCCACGCGCGA
Source organism: Poa pratensis (assembly GCA_947311845.1). Taxonomy (NCBI): domain Eukaryota; kingdom Viridiplantae; phylum Streptophyta; class Magnoliopsida; order Poales; family Poaceae; genus Poa; species Poa pratensis. The sequence goes on from CAMZMU010000089.1 coordinate 5,480,839, forward strand.
GGTGAAGCTACGTTTTGTACGGGACCCTTTTGCAAACTGCATACGCCTTGCCAGCGTGGAAAACTTGTCCACGTGTCGCGTTCTGATTCGATTTGTATGAACTCTGCACATCCTTGACAAGTTGTTGTACCAGAAATTCACAACCAACAAGATTTTGTATGAAACTGCACCCACCGGACAAGTTTATGTATGAGTGGTGCAATTACCTCTTTAATAAAAGGCAACAGAGGAAAAAGTTAAGGGATCCTCTGCTGCTGCTCTGTAGGAAGCCATCTGTGTGGCCTCGCCTGCTCGGTGTTGGCCATCCATGGAACCGTTCCAATCTTCTTAGCATAAGAGCATCTCCACCGGGTCTCAAAACGGCCCTAAAGGCACATTGGGGATCTAGACGCCACCAGCGGCACCTCCAAAGGGTCGTCCGAGCAAATTCGTGGCCGGCACCCCCGAGAGGACTTCCAAACACACTGCCCAGACATGGCCTCCGACAGGGGTGACCCATCCGTCGTACACACAGGAGGCTTGGCCAAGGGTTTAAGTCGCCGTCCAGGAGGCCGTTCCGTCCGCGTTAATGGCGACGTGTTTCCGCAGGCGACGAAGGGACGGGACGGCGATGCGTTCCCCGCACGCCTCGCATTTACGGTGGCGCCTGCTGAGCGCCCGGCCTTTCCCGACTTCCTAAGCAGCGCAGTGGCGGAGACGTGTTCACGACGCATGCTTCCTAAGCCGCTATTAACTCCGACACGACGCATGCTCACCCACCCGGCGCTTCCCGCCCAGTGCCACTGCTTCCCGCCTTGGTTTCCCGCCTCGACCTTGGCCGGCTCCCCGCCGTGCAGCCATTTCACCACACCAGCACCGACGCTCGCCGTAGCCACTTGACCACACCACCAGCCGTAGCCGTGGCCCAGAGCACCATGCCTCGCCGCCTCACCACCTCATGGGCCACCCTCACCTAGACAGCACGCCGTGCTCACGCCACGACGCAGGAGGTCGCCGCCGATGAACCCGACTTCGACTGGGCGGACGTGGCCGACGTCGACGTGGATGAGCAGGAGGAGCAGTAGCCGGTGCAGGACCCGTACCCCGGCCAGGAGCCGCCGCCGGAGCTCCATGAGATGCCACCGCCGCCGCAGCAGGAGCAGGCGCTCCCGCCGCCGCTGTGGCCCGACCAGGTGGTTGCCGTCAACTCGTTCTGGCACAACGAGCAGGTAGGCCGCCAGGTCAGGCTCGGCTACGAGGCGGCTGGGGACGCCGTGGAGGCCGCCATCATCCAGGCAGCAGCAGCTCATCGCCCAAGCGGAGGAGCTAGCGCATGCGGCCTCCCAGCTGCGCGCCGAGCGAGAGTCGCACGAGGAGCTGAACCAGATGCGGGCTGCGATGCAGTCGCAGGCGAGGGCAGAGGCGGCGGCAGAGAGGGATGCCATGCGCCGGGCGGCGAGCGCGCTCCGGCAGGAGAGGTGTGTGCATTCGCGCTTAGCCCATAGCCAGAAGGCCGCGCACGACGACGAGGCTGCCCGAGCGCCGGCATTTAGATTAGGATTTAGTTATCGGTTTAGTTTAAATCTATCGTTTAGTTTAAGTTTGTAACGTCTTAGTTTAAGTTTGTAAACTTACATCATTTTAGTTTAATTTTTATCGTTTTTAAATTAGTTCGAATGCCACGGCCGGTTGCCGCCCGCAAGGTGTTCGATCCGTTGCTGGCCGTTAGGGGGCGGGTCTTTGGGGGACGCCGCTGTGGGCGACCTCCAAAACTTGGCCGGACATGTGTCCAACACCCCATTTGGGCATCAATTAGGGTTGCCGGACACCGATTTATTAGAGTCCTCGGTGGAGATGCCCTGAAACGACGAAAGCCGAGCCGAAATCATCCAAATTTCTTCACCAGTTTCTCGTCTCGACCAAACGCCACAGCAAACTCCAGGCCTACCTCCAGAGGATGGCACATGACTAGGTGTCGGTCAGGAGGTGGGGCCAGCCGGTACTTGTACCTTGTCCACGGTGCACACGCCCCAGCTTTTGTCTCCCGGCAGGCTAGCCCCACTGTTGTCTGGTCTTAAGGCTCTGTTTGGATGTCCATATTGTAGCATAGAATTGGGAATTGGAATTGTGTTTCTCAAATTCTGCTGTTTGGTTGTGTTTGGAATTGAAAACTGGAATTGACAGCCGAATTCCATGGAATTGAACTACAACTAAAAGATGCCCTCTCCAATTCAGAGTCTCACCCCTCTGAATTGGGTGGAATTGGCACTTTCTCATGGGGATGACCAAATTCAACCTATAAACATCCAAACAGAGAATTGGAATTGGATGCTCTTTTTGATTCCATCTACCAATATCTTGCACAACCAAACAGGAATTTGGAATTGAAGACTCATTTCAATATACCCACCGATTTGGAATTGGGCTCAATTCAATTCCAAGCCCTCCAATATGAACATCCAAACATAGTATAAAAGAAATCGCCATGGCATCACCGAATATATATTTGTGAAGGACACAAAGGTGCTCGTTGAAATTTCCCTCGGCGTGTCCCACACACAGAAACATGTTTTTTTTTTGTACAGATGAACAGAAAGGTTCTTTATACCAGCCTTTTTTTTTTTGCGAAACACAGTACAACGCAGACGCTCACATACACGCGGATACACTCACCCCTATGAACGCACACACGCACACCCTACCCCTATGAGCACCTCCGAGAAACTGAGCCGGCGGATTGAGTCTTGAGATTGACGAAGTCACCACGGGCGCCTCGCTGTCGACGGGAACGTCGCCTCCCACTGAAGAATATTCTGCCTAAATGAGAAACACCAGCGTCAAACCTAGGGTTTGAACTCTGTTGGGATAGGGGTACAACCACCCATCTAACCATCTTGCCACATGCAAGTTCTCTTATACCAGCCTACCTGGGTGCACTAGAGTACAGTACGCCTCCGTTATACCAGCTTGCGTCGCGGCCTCCGTACACGGCCCGCTGCCACGTGCGCACACACATGACACACCCAAGAAAATAGCCACGGCATCGAAGACGACGACAAGTTGCCCGTTCAAATCTTCCCATGTTTCGCCAGAAACAAAAAAAAACATTAAAATTTAAAAATCAATGTCTTGTATTTTGTTTCACGATTTATTTTAAATTTGTCAACTTCTAGAAACCTTGGGTAGATTAGAATACTATGACATCGTTAGTTTCCAATTTTCAATTTAGGGCTCAGGGAAAATATTTCTAGCCCATATCTATATGTGGAGAATCATTTAATTTGTGAATCCACTAATTGTGGGCTAGGCTGGAAACCAATTTTAACCACAAATATTCGTGAACATTGGTAAAAAAATTGATTGCATTGGTACCAACAGAAAGATACGATCCTTCGTTCCCATTGGAATCAATTTTAAATGATTTATAGAATTAAGATAAAATGTTGAAATTGCTCAATTGAATTTTGAATGATTTGGGATTCAACAAAATTGGAGACTAAGGCTGTCATTGTATTCTAGTCTACCCAAGTAGGATTTCTAGATTGTGGATAAACATAGTAAAAGATATGCATTTTTGAAGTTAATATTATTTGACATTGAGACAAAGCGACACATCCGCAAATACAATGCCAACCATTTTCGGACCACATGTCAATGTATTGAGCAATATTAGGGGTCGAATTAGATCATTTTATAATTTCAAGGGCTGGTTTAGACATGGCCAACAAGTTTCAGCATAGTAGATGTCGTGTTTCCCACATGAGTCCACGACCGCACCCAAAGATGGTCCTGTCTTGCAGCAACGTGCTTCTGCCATTTTGCTACTACTCGCTCGTCAAGAAAATAATTATAAGTATGACATGTAGGTTTCCACTACCTCTGTCTGATTTACACGAGTAGAGACGTCGTCGAAACCGTGTGAGGAGGGCGACCGGGAGGACACGGCGGGTCTCATTCCGGTGCCACCATCTCCATCGACTCCGACTAGGGCTACTTTAGTTAAATTTCTTTGTTCAGTTTAAATTACATTGAAATCTTTATGAAATTTCATCGTTGAGTTCGAGTTGAGTGAAGGGCTTTTAAAAAAAATGGAAGGGGGAAACGTCGCTACTAGCACCCGCCCCATCTGTCAGGACACTATGGACGGACGCTCCCTGACGGGTAAAATATGGTGTAGTCTGGACATATTTTGCCCTCACCCGTTTTAGATGCTGGGAGTGCTCTATCAACTCAACAAAAGGATAAGTGGAAAACTTTCTTACAAGGCAGCAACGATGCGAATTGTAATATGTGATTAGAGGCACATATCTATGAGGAAGTGTGTGAGGATCCTTCCTAAAGACAATTGTATCCGTTGTACCATGTTAGTGAAAAGAAATGCATGTCTCATAACTATAAATGTGAAGTTTGAGCTAAGATTTCGTCCAAATATTCAATTCACTTATGGATTTGTGGAACTTTATTGAATTTTCTTTCTGTACAGTTTAAAGCTAGAGTTAGAGCCTTAAGCAATATGTTCTCTCAACTCGTGAGCCAATCTGAGCTTAAATATCACTAGAATCGTCCATGAATTACTTGTTTTCAACCAGGCATTTTTCTTTCTTTCCGCTTGTTATACTGTGTTAGTGAAAAAGAAGTAAAAGAAATGCATGACTTGGAACTACAACATGTGTACTTTGAGCTGAGATTTCGTTCAAACATTCAATTCACTTATGGTGAAGTGGACTTTTATTGAGAATTTGTTTGTATGTGGTTTGAAGTTTGATACCAAACCTAGCAGTATGTCCTGTCAATTCGTAAGCCAATTTGAGATTACATATCACTAGAATAATCGTCAGCGGATTACATGTCATTGACCACACATTTTATTTCTACACGATATGCAGCTCGAATCCAAAATTTGGGGCTTGAATTTAATGAACGTGTTTCCCTTAAACCATGTACAATATCATATCGAGCTAAATGCTGACGACAATATCCAACCAGGGTCTTTTCGATTCAAAGGATTTGCATATTTTTTTTGGATGATTGAAATTCTTAAGATTTTTCCCTATATGGTTGTTTGATTTGTAAGAGTAAATCCTATAGGATTTTTTCTAACGAATTCTTTGCACTTGACCCTATAGGACAACAAACTTTGATGCATCTAATTTTTTTAGGATTAAAGTGTGCATGATATTACAATCCTGTATTTTTCTTATTCCAGCGTTTTTCAAAATCTTGCGTATCGAAGAGGCTATGTCCAAGTTTTATTTATGAAAACATATGGTGCGAACCAAACCAAAGGGATGGATGGGAAGAAATTGTGCCCACGAGTAATTGCTCCTGCAACGGGAGCAGATGATGGCCTCCGTCCCGTCGCGTCCCATCGCTGAGCAGAGCTAGCAGCTACGACTACGAGCAGCAGCACGGTACGCCTCGCTCACTCGCTGACACCTCCTACTTGCCAGCCTTTCCGCATTGACCTGAGAACTCACCGGCGGCCAGAAAGGCGATAGCCACCCGGTTCCGTCGCTCCATGATTCCCACTCACTGTTGCTTCTGTGCGCCTCGACTCGATCGATTCCAAATTCTCATTCCCTCTTCCACCACCCCGTCTCCCTTTTATTCCCGCCTCCGCCCCACTCCTCTGCTCCACACACACCCCACCGCGCGCCGCCGCCCCGGCGCTCCCACAATGCCTCCTCCCATCCTCAACGTCCTCCTCCTCCTCATCATTCTCCTGTCGGCCTCGTCGTCGGCGTCCCCGGACCGCGACATCTATGCGCTGGGAAAGCTCAAGGCCGCCCTGGTCCCCAACCCCTCGGCCACGCCGGCGCTCCTCCAAGACTGGGACCCCGCGGCGACCTCGCCATCCCACTGCGCCTTCACCGGCGTCACCTGCGACCCGCCACCTCCCGCGTCATAGCCATCAACCTCACCGCCCTCCCGCTCCACGCCGGCTCCCTCCCTCCCGAGCTCTCCATCCTCGACGCCCTCACCAACCTCACCATCGCCGCCTGCTCCCTCCCGGGCCACGTCCCCGCAAGTATCAGCGCTCTCCGCTCCTCCGCCACCTGAACCTCTCCAACAACAACCTCTCCGGCCCCTTCCCCTTTCGCTCCGATGCCGGGCAGTTGTTCTTCCCGAAGCTCGAGCTCCTCGACTGCTACGACAACAACCTCTCCGGCCCGCTCCCGCCCTTCGGCACCCCGCACGCCAACACCCTGCGCTATCTCCAGCTCGGCGGCAACTACTTGTCGGGCCCCATCCCGCCGGCCTACGGCGCCCTCGCCGCGCTCCGCTACCTCGGCCTCAACGGCAACGCGCTGTCCGGCGCCATCCCCACCTCCCTCTCCAAGCTCGCCCTCCTGGAAGAGATGTACATCGGCTACTACAACCAGTACGACGGCGGCGTGCCCCCGGAGTTCGGGGACCTGCGCAGCCTTGTCCGCCTCGACATGAGCAGCTGCAACCTCACCGGCCCCATCCCGCCGGAGTTCGGCAACTTGAAGAATCTCGACACGCTGTTCTTGCTGATGAACCGGCTGTCCGGCGAGATACCGCCGGAGCTGGGCGACATGGCCAGCCTGCAGTCGCTCGACCTCTCCGTCAACGACCTCGCCGGCGAGATACCCGCCAGCCTCGCCAAGCTTACTAATTTGAGGCTGCTCAACCTGTTCCGGAACCACCTCCGTGGCGGCATCCCGGCGTTCGTGGCCGAGCTGCCGGAGCTCGAGGTGCTGCAGCTCTGGGAGAACAACCTCACCGGCGCGCTACCCGCGGCGCTGGGCAAGAACGGGCGGCTCAAGACGCTCGACGTGACAACGAACCACCTCACGGGACCGGTCCCGCTGGGGCTCTGCGACGGTGGGCGGCTCGAGACGCTCGTGCTCATGGACAACGGCTTCTTCGGCCCCATCCCGGAGCCGCTCGGCGAGTGCAAGACGCTCGTGCGGGTGCGGCTGAGCAAGAACTTTCTGAGTGGCGCCGTGCCGGCGGGGCTGTTTGATCTTCCGCAGGCCAACATGCTGGAGCTCACCGACAACCTGCTCTCTGGAGAACTCCCGGACGTGATCGGCGGGGGCAAGATCGGCATGCTGCTGTTGGGGAACAACATGATCGGCGGCAGGATACCTGCAGCCATTGGCAACCTGCCCGCGCTGCAGACACTGTCGCTCGAGTCCAACAATTTCTCCGGCAGCTTGCCGCCGGAGCTCGGCAGGCTGAGGAACCTGTCCAGGCTGAACGTCAGCGGCAACGCCCTCACGGGCGCGATCCCGCCGGAGCTCACGCGCTGCGCGTCGCTCGCGGCCGTCGACGCCAGCCGGAACCGCCTCACGGGGAAGATACCGGACGGCGTGACGTCGCTGAAGATCCTGTGCACGCTGAACGTGTCGCGGAACGCGCTCTCCGGCGAGCTCCCGCCTGGGATGTCCAACATGACGAGCCTCACCACGCTGGACGTCTCCTACAACGCGCTCTCCGGCGCGGTCCCGATGCAGGGCCAGTTCCTTGTGTTCAACGAGAGCTCCTTCATTGGCAACCCCGGCCTCTGCGGCGGGCCCCTCGCCGCCGCCGACGACGCTGCCGCCTGCAGCGAGCTAGGTTCCGGCGCCGGCGCAGGCGTGCTGTCCCTCCGTCATTGGGACTCAAAGAAGATGCTGGTGTGCCTCGCGGCGGTCTTCGCCGCCCTCGTGGCCGCGTTCTTGGGCGGGAGGAAAGGGTGCGAGGCGTGGCGCGAGGCTGCACGGCGGCGGTCGGGTGCGTGGAAGATGACGGTGTTCCAGAAGCTGGACTTCTCCGCCGACGACGTGGTGGAGTGCCTCAAGGAGGACAACATCATCGGCAAGGGCGGCGCCGGGATCGTGTACCACGGCGTGACGCACACGGGCGCCGAGCTCGCCATCAAGCGGCTCGTGGGCCGCGGCGTGGGCGGCGACCGGGGCTTCTCGGCGGAGGTGGGCACGCTGGGGCGGATCCGGCACCGCAACATCGTAAGGCTGCTGGGCTTCGTCTCCAACCGCGAGACCAACCTGCTGCTCTACGAATACATGCCCAACGGCTCCCTCGGGGAGATGCTCCACGGCGGCAAGGGCGGCCACCTCGGCTGGGAGGCCCGGGCGAGGGTGGCGCTGGAGGCCGCGCGAGGGCTCTGCTACCTCCACCACGACTGCGCGCCCATGATCATCCACCGCGACGTCAAGTCGAACAACATCCTGCTCGACTCCACGTTCGAGGCCCACGTCGCCGACTTCGGCCTCGCCAAGTTCCTCGGCGGCGGTGGCACAGCGGCGGGCCTCCGAGTGCATGTCCGCCATTGCCGGCTCCTACGGATACATCGCCCCAGGTAACACTCACCGATCAGTGATCACCACACCATTTTTGAGTCTACAGATTCATGCTCTTGATAACAAAATCTAATAAAACAGCAGACTTGATTCAAACATATGACAACTAGAGATTATCAAAAAACTTTAGGAAATTTCATCCAGCACATTCTATCTGAAGGCCAACTGAACTGCACACTCCACTGGCCCTACCTTAACTGCATCCTGTACTCTGTTCTTGTATTTTCGTCCAGTACTGTTTGTACCCACGCACACCGGCCCTGTTCTTGGTGCCATGTGCAAAGGTCAACTGACAGACGACAAACATTCAGCATTTGAGCTGCCAGTAGCATTGGCGACAGTGACAGTGATTAGTGGTTGTTGTTAGTGTCTGTTTTGTCCTGACCGTGTTTCTGGAAGATCTTGTTGCCATCTATGTCACCTAGAGACAAGACAAAGATCTTCTTTTGCATTTAAGAAAGTGGATATTTTGGACCCATTGGTCATTACTTCAGATAGTTTTTTATCTGACTGATTATGTGCTGCCTCACCCAATCTTATGATTATTAGTAGCAGGGTACATAGTTCTGCCTGATTAATGAATTGATCATGTTTCACCATTTGATGTGGCAGAGTACGCGTACACGCTGCAGGTGGATGAGAAGAGCGACGTTTACAGCTTCGGCGTGGTGCTGCTGGAGCTCATCACGGGGCGGCGCCCCGTCGGCAGTTTCGGCGACGGCGTTGACATTGTTCAGTGGGTCCGCAAGGTCACCGCGGAGCTCCCCGATGGGGATGGGGCTGGCGCTGGTGCAGCCGTCCTCGCCGTCGCCGACCGCCGTCTGTCGCCCGAGCCCGTGCCGCTGCTGGTGGGCCTCTACGACGTGGCCACAGCGTGCGTCGAGGAGGCCAGCACCGCTCGACCCACCATGCGCGACGTCGTGCACATGCTCTCCCAGCCCGCCATCGCCTCCGCTGTGGCATCCGCCGACGTGGTGGTCCAGCCCGACGACGACGACGACCTGCTCCTATCCTTCTGACACGCCGCCGGAGTTCTTTGATCGGTAAGCGGGGAGCGAATTAAGGTTAATGTACGCTGCTAACCCTTGGTGCTTACTTTTGTGGCGTGTGTATGTGGGTGCAATAACAGTTCTAAAGCTAGCATTATGTGCTTCAGCCTGAACTGAAGGTGGAAGGCTGGGGGAACGGATATTGGTATGCCATTGTGCATAGCTGAATTCCACGAATGGATATATGTACATATTAGTAAAATCTCAAGCTGCAATATTTCCTATGGTACATATCTCCCAAGGTATTTTTTAAGTATATTCCTTTGCTGCTCGTAGTCGATTCCTTTTCTTCCTTTTCATCTTCTTTCTGTTATTGTCTCGATCATAGCCATGGTGGAAGCAAGAAAAGAGTCTTGGTAAGGAAAAGGTAAATTCTTTTGTTGTCGATCAGTGGATGATTGCAATCCATCGCTGCAGAATCGAATTGATACCGAGCGGGGGAAGAACAAAAAACCAAACTTGCCTTTAGTATCTATTCCCCTCCTTTTTGGTTCTCATGACATTTCATCTACTTGCTTTTGCTCGAAAAACTGGCTAGATATATAAGCACATATTCCTTGCGTGAATGGAAAAGTTTTGAGATGTCTGGTCCTGAAAGCCCGAATAATGGTAGCTAGGCATGAAATTCGAGCCGAACCAAACTGACTCGTTAGTTGGCCGAGCTTGAAAGAGAAAATTATACATGTAACATATTTTGTTTACCAAGTTAAATGAGATAAACGAGTAGCTCGGAACTCGGTTGTTTTAACTATAACTCATTTAGTGCCTAAAATGAAAACTTTGCTCGGCTTGTTTAGTAACGAGTTCGAGTCAAACTGAGTCGAGTTTCGAGCTACTTGTTTAAGTCGCGGGTTTCAAGCTTTAATTCCATCCCTAGTGAGAGAATGCACGCATAACGTTGAGTTGGATCCAGTGTAGCCAAGTGGTTCACATGTTGAGCAAGCAGACTAGCTCTTCCTTCTGTCATTCCTTATGCACTCTTGGCTTCTTGCTAGAGACTATGGCATAGCCGAGCGATAGTGATCAAGTGAAGTATTTCAAACTGAGAGAGTATAAAGTCGTCAGTGAGATAAACTGAAATATGCACGTAAAAGTTATGGTTTTGATAGGCTATCTTCTACGACTAATTAACTTTCTTTTTCAGATTTTAAATTCAGAACTATTTATATATTCTTTGGTTCATTTAGTAATGTTTCTCTGGAATTTACATTATTTATGGTATTATGACACTAAAAAATCAATACAATTTCATAATTTCGTGTGGACATAACCTATTGCCCTTGTAAAATTACACTACTACCAAGTGACCAGTTTTTTATCCTCTTTTTTTGTATCTTGTATCCTTGAGTAGATAGCTTATTTCTAAATTTGTAAATTCATACAGAATAATTTAGGCAGAATATCTACTCGTTGCTGGAACAGTATAAACACTTATCCTAGTCTTTCACCACCTTATCATAAAAAATTTAAAACTTCTATAACTTGTATGTAAGCTCTTTTTGAGGCTAGGACCGCTTGATTGTCGACTAATTTTAATGATTGTATTAATATATCAGCCATTCTTTCATATTATATTGAACTTTCTTAGTTTGTAATAAATTATGTTGTTGCTATATGTGTTGTTTTATTAATATAGATTTTCCGATACACCGTCGCATTTTTTTTATCACATGTGAAGTGTAGAATTAGAATTGACTATGTAATCACGCTCATTTAAAGCTAAATAAATATTCGAGATTAAGTTGTGCGAAATTTTATTTACTATTACGCTTATTTAAATTGTGCCAACTATATTATCCAAAAAATGGTTTTAAATCCTGCACTATTTAAATATTTGTTTGTACAATACATTTCACACCCTAAATCTAAGAAACCCGACTAATATAAATTACCCGAAATAATCATTTTGCATGTGTATTAAGGTAGTTATGTACTTTTATATGTGTCCTCAATCCTTAAATATCTACTACTGTACATAACTTGGTTTAGTCTTTCAAAGTACTCCCTCCGTATCAAAATATAAGACTTTCTAGCTATTCCACACACACATATGTATCTAGACATGTTTAAATGTGAACGCTGCACTAAAACATATCTAGATACATGCGTGTAGAATAGTTAGAAAGTCTTATATATTTTGATACGGAGGGAGTACGAAGCAAGAAAAACAGAGAAGCTTTTGCGATCGTTCGCAAAATATAGTAACGTCGCCGGAAATAGTGGAACAGCTGTAGATATGTTTTCCGTGGAGCTTCACCAGCGAGAAAACGTCGGACGAAATTGCTGCAAGGAATGAGTGAAACAGAGAAGCTAAGAGTGCATGCAAAACTTGAACGAGTAGCTACTCGCTCACATTCGCTAATGCTAGTGTGACAATTGCTGCCTGCGGTGTGCGATGCAGCAGCAAGTAGCCTTTTTTTTTTTCTGTTGCCTTTTAAGATCTCTCGGTCCGTAGCTTCTGGATATGATCGCCCGAGTGAAAGGCAGCAGCAGCAGCCAGAAAGTCTTCTTTTCTCCTCATCCACCTGCCTGCATGCATGTGCGCTACGGCGGCTACTGCCTGCAGCCTAGCTATATATAGAACTCCTACGACCTGAAGCTAAAGCTGGGATGGTCGTCGCGTACAGCCAAAGCAAGGCAACCAACACACAAGGACAGGACATGGCATCGATAGTACCGGGCGTCTCTGGTCTCAAACGCCTCGAGTAGTAATTGATGGGTGTCTGCGTTGTGCGGCGCCATTCATCGCTCTCCCTCGGGCAGCTCGGCTAGCTATACTTACCTGTCACCCCATGGTCCATGGTGGATGAACGGATAAGAGCATCTCCACAGGGACACCTCAATTGGGTGTCCGGCACACTCAGGGGTGCAGACCGCTGCGGCGCCCCCAATAACCAAAAATATATTAAAGAAATCCAGGCAAATTTTATTCATATTTGTTATATATTACAAAAAAATTGAATAAAATTTGAGCAAACTAAACCTAACCCTAGTCTACTCCTCGTCGGTGGTGTTCAGCCATGAGTCGCCGTCGGCGTCGTCGTCGAGCACCACGTAGGCGGAGGAGGAGGCGGCGCGGCTGGTGGAGGCGCCGTCTTGGCGGCGCAGCGCACGGCTGCAGGAGGCGCCGCCGGAGGAGAAGGAGGCCACCGTTGCCATGTACCCGGGGCTGTAACCCCAGCGAGTCGCCGTCGTGGTCGTTCCGCAGCGGGGACGGCACGGCGTACCTGTACAGGATTGTCTCCACCGGCAGCGGCGGCGCCTGGGGCGGCGCAGGTAAATCCAGCCGCGTGGTGGGGATTGGGCTCAGGGTCAAACGCGGTCATTGATGACGATGCCGCCGCCTCCATGACGCGGCGGCGATCGCCGCTCCTCCTTCACCCTGGAGAAGCGGGTGGCGCGCGGCGCTGCTGGTTGTCGACGGTGTGGCGTCGCGGTGGTAGCGACATCAGCCGAAACGGGGTAGGGTTCCTCGTTGCAGCATGCCGACAGGCAGCCTCGATGGCTGAAGCCACCGTGTGGCCGGTCCTCTACCACCAGTCGTGGCGCTCATCCGCATTCCAGCGGCTTGACGCCGTGGCGTCATACGTCTGCTCCGTCTCCCGGCTCTCTCGCCGGAAGCGATCCGTCCACGCCGCCTAGTTTTGGTCGTTGTAGGTGGGTCGGCGTGCTGCTCCATTGTGAGCCAGCTCCAGCGCCGGGTGATGGCGCGCGCGATCTGGTCCGGCTTCACCGGCAGCGGACGAATGGGGAGCCCGCCTTCGTAAGACGTGGCCCAGTTCTTGGGGAGGCGGGAATCCGGCGGGACGAGCAGCCTGTACCGGAAAAGCTCCCACCCCTCCTCTGTGCCGATGGTGCGCCCGCTGCGGCTGTTGCCCGACTCGTCGTGGTTCGCCATTGCGCGACGACGGAGGTGGGTGCAGTGAAGGAGGTAGAAGAAGGGGATGTGGGGAAGCTGGCGATGAGGGCGCGTCGAGGCCTTTTATGGGCGGAGCGAGGGAGATGGGCGGTGCGCGAGCATCCGCGCCGACATAAATGCTATGTGTGGGAACGTCGCGACGCCGACGCGTGGACTGCCGTGCACGCTGTCGCCAGCGTTAATGCGACGCGTGGTGACATGCCTGCCGCCATGTAGTCGCCTCGCCTCCTGTCCCGTCCAGCCGCGTCGTCTCGGAGACCGCCCGGAGACTGTGCGGGGCCATTAACGCAGGCGGAACGGCCTCGTGCGCGCCCTCATTAACACGGGCATGGCGGCCGTGTGTATGACGGGTGGGCCACCCTTGCCGGAGGGCATGTCAGCCCCATGTCCGGCAACCCCGAGAGGGCCTCCAAACTTGGGGGCCCTTTGGGGGTGCCGAACACGATTTTGCTCGGGCCGGCCTTTTTGGGGTGCCGCTGGTGGCGTATTTTGGCGTCTGGACCCCAATGGGCCTTTGGGGGACCATTTAGAGGGTGTTGGTGGAGATGCTCTAAGGGTTTCTTTGGAGGATCTGAAAGCACATGAATTGGAAAAACACAGTAATTTGACAGTATTGTAGGTGTAAAACAGAGGATTACAAAACAGAGAAAATTTGCAGGAATGGTCATTTGGATGGAACACCGAAAAAAGTGTCTCGATCCTACGCGAATAAGTGTAAAAAAGAGATTAGAGTGGATGTTGAAATTCCTATACGATTGAGATGTAGGAATACAATCCATAAATTTTTTGGAGGTGTCATTCCTTTAATCCAAAAGGGTTTTCTTAGGAAAAATTCCTATGGATTGGAATACTCCAATATTCATATGAAAATACTTCAATCTAAAGAGGCCCTTATAGGTGCCACGCAACAAGTGTGGATCAATGGAGCGTGGTGTGGATTGACAATGCAAACTCGTGGTGCATCTTCACACAACAGATTGTGTTAAGTTAAGATGACTGCCGCGTGCCTGCATCTCCTTGTGTTCTTTTCACCAAGGTCCCAAGGTCTAGGGAATTATTTTTTATTTATTTTGAAAATCAACAAGTTTGAAGTCAATGATGTATTATAAGCGGAAATGGTATATTATAGGCGTGCAAAATTCTTTATAATCGGGCCTACCTAAAAATTGGTAAAATCCAAAGAAATAAAAGAGTTTTGAAAATATGAATTGTACACTATACTTAGAACCCACAAAAAAAAGTCAGATACATATTCTTATCATTTTTGTGTAGTCTAGAACATAAACTATTTCACATTGCGATTTTACTCGCTATATAATATATACCTTTGCATCCATACAGACTTATTTCAGATTTTTTTTGAAACTTTGGGATATGATTTTTTATTATATTTTAAATAAAATGCTACATGGAGGCCGAGCTTCATTTTGAGTTCCTGCGAGGATTGTGTACTACTACCACTACTGATCATTTCGGGTAGAAGAACAAACTTTCGCCGCTGAGTAGATAAAACTGTTCAGGCCATGAAGATATAAAGTTGGTTAATAATTCAGTCAGTGGAAGGATTAGTGTCAGCTAACCATAGAGTTGACGAGTAAAACAACACACTGTTTAAGATTGGGAATCAGGAACCGAACTCCACTCCACCATGTATTATCTTACCCAGCTGTCCTCTTACTTTTTCTCTCACTTTGGCATAAAAACACTCGACAGCATAAAAATGCACTACGTACAATCGATTGCTCATCCATCCATGATTAACATAATTGTAACCCTGGCCACTAGAACAACCAAAAAGGTAAAAATGCCGCGCATATGCATGGAGGAACAAAAAAGGGTTGTGATGTGGGAATTTATATAACGACGACATTCGTCCTCCATTAACCTGACCGCTTTTGTTTCTTTGCTGAGTCTAATAACCTACATGTTCATTTAGCATCTAATTACATGTGTCAGCCAATTAGCGTACACATGCGTGATTCACTTAAACTAAATCTAGCCAACCGGACATAAAATTAGAATCACACGAACTGAATGCAAATTTCAATAGCAGGAAGATTGACGTGGGTGCATCGAGAAATCATTAGGTTAGCATATATAGGTAGCTTATGTTCCTGACACGAAATTTAAAAGGGATGTCACACGGGAATTTAGCGACATTCGCCCTCCATTAACCTTGGCTCTTTTGTTTTTGCTCCATTCAACAAAACCTACATTATTATCTATATATAAATCTACATGTGTCAGCCAATTAACATACGCACGAACATGATCCACTTATAGTTATATCACTGGTATAGAAGAAAATACGAAAGCTAGATAGCCGGACATATAATTAGCCACATCAACGGAAATTTAATTGCAGGAAAAACAGCACCCGTCCGTTTGCATTTGTGGTGGGCGAGAATATGTTGATGCGTCTTTAGCTTTTACTGTATGAGGCAGAGATAGAAGCATCAAGCATGTTGCTGCTCGTGTACGTCCACGTCGACAACAGTCTAGGCGTTGCATGCTTTTTTTTTTAGCTCGTCAGTCTTTTGCTGCTGACTCATTTTCTTATTCCTTTGACAATTCTCGCAGCAAATTGGTATATCTACAAACTACAGTCCAGCCATGGTTTGTCAATTCCCTTTGTTGATGCCCACCCGAAAATCACTCTTATTTTTTGTTTTCCTTTGGGGGCACAACTTCCATTGTTTGACATCAAAGAAACGGGCGCTAAACGATGTATGTACTTGCATGTGAGTTGAGAATACAGTTCCAAAGGTGCATAAAGTTTTCGTTCGACATTAGGGGGTGCATTACGATAATACATCCTTTTCAACCAGTTTTTGTCTATAGTATGTTTTTATGCTTAATTCCTTTTCTCCAGAGCAGACTACTGTAAGAATTAAATCAGCACAAACTCAGCCAAAATGAAAGGCTGCTTAAAACAAAAAAGAGGCTTACATCTCTCTGGGTTTTTTTTTTTGAGGGTTCTCTCTGGGTTTTGTGGGCAATGTATCCAGGGCTAACTTACGCGGCCCATTTTCTATTTTAGACCCGGTTGGTGTGGCCCAGGCTGGTTGATCCACTTACGGCTGACCTTTCTCGAGCGAGCGAGCGAGCGTGCTACCCTAAACCAACAACGGCAAGGCCGCCGCCGGCCATCGAAGCGCCGCCGGACACTCTACCTCGTCATCGCCGCCCCTACTCGGCGGCACAGGGTCCACGGCGCCGCCTCTCCGCCCCCGCGCGTAAGCTCCCACCTCAACCTCACTTACCACCTCCCCCTCCTCCTCATCCTGTACTGTACCCCTCTTTGTCACGCACGCCCAAGTCGCCGCCCCTTGCAGATGCTGCAGCACCTTTCTTTAGGGTTGATTTCGTTCACGCAAATGGATATGATAGACTACAGGCTACCTTAATCAGAACTATGGTTTTGGAAACACCATTTGCCTCTGTATGCAACGCGTTTCTCAGCTACGGTGGAAGAATCAAATTGGATGCACAGATGCAGTGTGTAGAGGCACAGCCCCATTTGGTGGTTCACTCTTCAGAACTTGCTTCAGTACTAATTCTGCTTAGGATCGTGTCCCCGGATTGCTTCACGATCTTATGCTGCATAGCCTATTTTTTTTTCACCTTCAGAAAACTCCCTCTAATTGCCACCAACCTAGTAGAATTAGCATCTCGCTTTGCACTGGTGAACAGTCCTGCTACATGCCGTTCTATGAAATATTCAGGATGACCCGTCAGAATTTCATCATCTGACTTAATTTTCTCGGCAGGTTTAGCTGAGGGCGATGGACCAGACAAACGCCGTGGAAATGACTTTGAGTACTGATCCAAGAGCGAAGGCCACCCTGGTCCTCGGGCAGAATCGTTCATGGTCAGCTCCGAGTCCGGTGCCCTGTCGGAGCAGCTGGCGGCGATGAGGGAGAAGAGCATGGTGATCCTCAAGGACTACATCACCAGGCACAACGCTCCCAACGATGTCCCCGATGAACCCGTCGAGGGCTTGTCTGAAGATGAGGGCGAGGCGCTCTCGAAGAACCCTCCGAAGAAATCTAAGAAGTAGAAGTGATCGTCCCAATCTCATCCGATTTACTCCGTTTTTAGTTAGTGCCTTGCGGAGATGAGAGAACGCTTGTTGTACCTTGCTAGCTGTTCCTTTGACACAAACAAATCAAAATTATTTTTTTGGCGCTAGCTGCTTGTGTAAGAAATTGCTGTTGGCAGATTGCCGGGCGATTTTCCAACGTTCTTATTATCTGATGATATGTTCAGGGGAAGTTTGCTCCCTTTCTTTACAACTCATTTGTTATATGTTTTGCTTTGAGGAGAATATATGAGCTTCAGCACAAGATTTCTTCGCTGTTAAATGTCCATCTGCAGTAAGGTACCAAGTACCAACCACTTGACTTCCAACAAGCAACAGATCTTGATAATAGTCATAATTTCGAAACAGCTATTATTGTACCCTGTACATTACATGCATCAAAATGTGGATAAGTGCTTTCAGCACACTCCATTAACCATGTTTCTTTGACCATAAAAGAAGACTGTTAAAACAAGTTTCCAGCTCTTGCCAAAATTCCGAAGCTTCTCATTGTGGCATGTTCATCTTCATCCGAGTGGCCTGTTCCGCAGCACGGGCTCGTTTCCATCCGAGTCTGGCGATCCCGCCGGTCGGGGATCTGGAGCATCCTGTACGTGGTAAGCACAAGAGTCCAAGATGCTTGGTTGGCAGCAAGTAGCTGGGAGCAGGATAGCAAACTCGTAACTGACACGCTTGTTTGCTCGTCTCTGCTTGCTTGTCTGTTGACGAATATATCAGTGTGTGTTGCTTAACCTTTTTTGTTTCAGTGTGTTGCTTGACTTACATGGCTAATTTTGATCATGACGTTGGCTAGTGAAGTGTTCATGTTGCATTGCTGCTGTTTCATCTTCTTGAACCCGAAACACCCAGGATCTCACTGTTTCCAAAAAAGCTTCTGTTGAATGTGTTCCAGCGAAAAATGGGTTTTCCTTTTCTTTCTGATGCATTAATTCTTGCTGTTTGATCTTCTTTAGAGCTCTGAACAACAAGCTCTTACCAATAAAAGAAAGGCTCTGTTCAACGTTCACTTCAGAGAGTCAAAACGATCTCTTTACATCCCTGAAATAAAGCATTGATGAGAATTTTCCAAGCAGTCGATGCTGAAGCTTATTGCATTTCTGAGTGAACATATCTTCTGATCCTTAGTGCTGAAGCTTCCCAGTCTGATTGAGCCTAACACAGATATTTTAATTACAGGGCAATGCAGCTTAATGTGATCCAGAGCCTCCACACCGGCAGGCTTGTCAGTGAGAAGGTCGATCCGGCAGTGCAGCCAGTTGTCCAGAGCCAGGTCAAGTTCGTCATCTAAATCATACTTGATCACAAGTTATTATCTTTAAGGAGAATATATGAGCTTCAGCACACAAGAGTTCTTTGCTGTGAAATGTCCATCTGCAGTAAGGTACCAACCACTTGAAATCCAACAAGCAACAGATTTTGATAACAGTCATAATTTCCAGTCCAAACAGCAAGTATTGTACTCTGTATATTACATGCATCAAAATGTGGATAAATGCTTTCAGCGAACTCCATTAACCATGTTTTTTTCGACCATAAAAGAAGACTGTTAAAACTATGTTTCCAACTCTTGTCAAAATTCCTGAAGCTTCTCCCTTGTGGCATGTTCATCTTCCTTGGTTCACATGCATACAAAATTACAAATACAAACCAAGTGATGCATGAAACAAAACCAAATGAGCAAGCAGAGTAGCTTTTCCGTCCTTCATGACTTCATCCCTTATGCATTCTTGCTAGCGGCCGGCAACGCCGATGATCTTGCTGCTTTCAAGTTCAGGAACACTGCCCTATAATTGGTGGTAAACATCAAAGCATTACCGACAGTTAAAATTTGCCAAACAATTAACAGATTGACAGACAGATAAATAACTTGAGGGGCCTGACCAGCATGATGCGACGGAGCTGGCGAAGAGAACTCGGTGCTGGAGCGGGACATACTCGTAGTTAATCCAGCTCACGATTGGCCGGACCTGGACGCAAATTATGGAATTTAGGATGAGCAGAAACAGACTGAACATGCACAAGTGTCGACTGAAAACAAGGTATAAATAAGGCGACGAGTGGATGAATGGTACACTAGTACTACCTTCCAAGATGTCAACTGGATATTGGCGAAGTCCTTCTTAACCTTGCTCTTCACTTGCCCAAATGGTCTCCCTGAAATCTTATGAAAATTTACTTTTCCATGTTGCCAAAATATCATGCAGTTTTCCCTTATGCCAAACCGGAAGTCATGCAATTTTTTTGTTGGCACAATTTGAAACATGTGCATTTTATTCCTCGGCAAAATTCTGGAAAGTTATGTTTATGTATAGATACAGGCATTGGATAGAGATATCGGATTGAATACCTTCGACCACCAAACCGTAATACATCATGAACACCAAGTTGTTCAGTGGTGATGCAGCTAGCTGCTCCACTATGACCTGCATATATAGTCCAGGCAATCAGTTGAGCTGCACAAGTTCAGACCAAATGACAGCATGATTCATGGCCATAATGCCAAGCTACAAGAGCAGTTGCCTTCTTGGCTGTAGTTTCTTTTCCTTTCTTCCCCTTGAAAAGCCTGTCCATCAGCTTGTGGAAAAAATGGCCGAATGGTCCCGCGTACGCAAATCCATAGAGCTGTCAATGTGTTTACCAAATCACAAAGTCAACGTATGCAAGTTCGAAACTAAACAGAGGAGAGTATGAGTTGCTTGAGCTGTTGGTGCAGTACTCAACTAAGAAGAGATACATGTAGTAATTTTATTTCTAACCTAACATTCACATGGATAATATAAGATTTATACTTTGCAAGTACTGGTACCATATAGTACATGTATGGAAACTTTTCACACATTTTCAGAACTCACCGAATGTATTTTGACAATGTGGCCGGTGTTTCCGCAATTCTCGTGTCTGAACTTATTATACAGAGTGTGGGTAGGTACTGCTACTGAATTAGTAGACCTGTGTGGACGAGAAACCACAAGACTTTCTGTGTTTGTTAAACTTGATTTGTGAAATTAACTCTAGACCTCTAGTTGCTCTCACATTTGCTCTGCTCTCACAACTTTCTGAACTTATACAGAATCATGGGCAGGTAATGCAGACTAATGCTACTGAACTAGTAGATCTCTGTGAACTATAAACACGAGCTTTCTGTGCTTGTTGAATTTGATTACTGAAGCTGGCTCAAGTTGCTCTGCTTTGTGAGGGATGAAAGATAAGAAATGACATAGATTGTGAACTAAACCAGAGCATGAAGACAACAAGGTGGTACCATTATGAGGAGGAGCCTCCTGAGCTGCCTCCCGGCGCCGGCGATCTTCTGGGCGACGACGTCGCTGCAGCCGGCGATCTTCCAGGCAGCAATGATGTGACGGCCTTGGTGCGGAGCGGGTGCGCGCGGAGCTGCCTCATGTACGCCTCCCCCGCCATGGCCACCACCTCAGACATGGATGGACCGCGATCTGATCCCGATCGATGCTCCTTCTGAGCTCGCACTCACTGGGCACGTACTCTTTGGTAGTAGTACTTCTACGGTCAAACCCGTTCGGATCTGGGTCAGGGTGGTTGATGACCAATCAGGTCACTTGTGAGTGAATACTGAATAATGAACTGCAGCCAATCAGGTGCCGGTTTATCGTATTCTTCTAAAGAGGTTCGGTCTAGTATACTACAACAACTTAGATTTGTTTTCATCGTGACCGGCGGGGTTTTTGGATGGCGGCTCCACGGTAACTCGCTAGGGACCAAGAAGACTACGGTGATGGCTTCTTCCACGACTCTGGCAATAATCTTGGGTGAGTATGTACACTGAAGTGGATTTTACTGACAATGATTCCTTGAACACAGATTTAACTTGTGAGATTATCGCATTCTTCCTTTTGAGAATCCAACAGGACCCGCGCCGTCCGACCGACGATAAGGGTGGCGATACATGACCAGTACTACCGTAGTACCCACTTTCAGCGATCTTCTCGCCGCCGCCACCATACAATGTCTTTGGACAAATCTTGTGCAGAAAACGACGACGCCCCTAGGTAGATTTGGAACGGCACAACACACGGCGGCGCCAAGGGGAAAAGCGCTGGAATCATTTTCTTGCAATCCATGTTTGTCCAAGGCTCTGGTTGATGACGTTGCTGACATGTGTCTTTGATCGATTCAACATGAAACTTGGGTCTCATGTGTTTTTATTTTTCTTTTTTTAATAATTAGGTTTGGTTTATCCCCAATGTCTTGACTTGATATTAAGTTGTTGTATAGACCGGGTGTACTTGATCTTAGTATGAGGACCTTAATCAAAAAGTGGCAATGTTCCTATCCTTTTAACCCTCGCAATAACCCCCACAAATAGTGGCCGGTCCACTTTAGCGTGCTACCATCATTAGCTCCGCTTGGTCTTGTGATGTATCACTTAAATCAGTCATGGACCAGATTTAATGGGTTGCAAGTTTATCTACTAAGTTAACATCTCTCACGATTTCATGTTCTAACGTGTATTTTCCTCTTCTTGTGATTTTTTAACTTTTTTGAGTTAGTCAAATTTACTAAGCATGTTTTAATTTTTGGCATTGACTGCACATATTTTTCAGCCACTTTTCCATCTTTTCTATATTTACTATTTGGAGACCTTTCGAGCTACCGCGTTAAATCCAGAAAAAATGACAATCTGCTCAGTTGATCTCACGAGAAAGACGCTTAAACAGTTGGAATTTATATTGCCCAAAACATATCATAAATAGTTTAAACAGTTCACAATTTCTAATATAACTCGTGTCTAGGTTTAAATAATCACACCTTATTCTCAGAACATCTGGATCATAACAATGAGCTCTTGTATTGCCTAATATAAGTCAAAGTTGGTCGAGGCATATTCTTGATCAAAGCAAGTTAAATAGTATAAATATGATTTATACTAAAATTTTATATTTTTTTATAACTTAATTTTATCATATTATAGTTTAACAAGTTTTTATTTTTGCTGCTTAATTAGCATATTTAACTACTTAACAATGTTGCTAAATATGGATTATGATGTATTTTGTTATACAGTTGTATTGCATATCTCATATATCACTACTTCTCCTTTTGATACTTTGTCCCTTGGAAACATATTGTAAAATAACATCCTTTAATGAGAAAGTGAGAAAATCACATGCCTCATATTTTGTGGCAATTGCATGAATTATACGATGTACATGTTTTTGTGTTTATTTGTCTATGTGTGGGCCAGGGATCATATGTCACTAGATCACGGTCGGAGAATAGTGTGAAATGCCAAACTTCTCATTAGGTTCATAGTTACTATCCCTAATAGGTGTCCTTCCTTTGGGCCACAATGAGTGCATTCACCACTTTCTTCTCATATTTTATTATCCTAAAATCTTGGTATATATTGCTAAAGCATATCACCTAAAATTATCTTAAAAGTAGTTTGTAGTGTATGACTGGATATGCAAATTTGGAGAAAGTTCTACAGTTAAAGTTAAACCCTTAATACGACTATTTACCCGTTTTATCGTGGTCCAATCATCCAATATGTCTTACAAGCTGCAATGGGTGCAGTGATAAGTTGTCAAAGTGATCACATTGACGGAAAATATATGCTTGCTGCAGTGCACATTTTGTATCATATGGTGTATATATACTTTCTCATGCCATTTGTTGTAACAAGAAGTCATGAACATAACTGAGGATAAAATCCATATCCACGACGAGGTTCCGAAGAAATAACAAGGTTTTTAATGATTAAATATATTTTCTCTCATGCAGATAGTTTACCGTTGTTGTGTACTTGTATTTCGTCTCTTGTCATCCTTTTATTCGTGACACTGTGGGTGCGGATGTGTACATCTTTGTTATTCAGGGGCCTGGTGCAATGCTTAAACTCTTAAGTAATAAAGCCCTCTATAAGAAAAAAGGTTCACTAGTATTTGGGTGGCGGATGGCGGGTTATCTATTCTTAAATATGCTGACGATTCAATTCTCTTTATGGAATATGACATAGAAAAGGCACGAAATCTGAAATTAATTTTATCATCTTTCGAGCAGCTTTCAGGTCTAAAAATTAACTTCCATAAAAGTGAATTGTTTTGTTCCTGCGAGGCCTGAGACGAGGCCAACCTTTATGTTGAGTTATTCGGCTGTGCGCAAGGGCAGTTTCTAATCGATTATCTAGGCATTCTGATTCATTACCAGAGGCTAACGAACGCTGATCAATGGAAACACCTCGAGGAGAGATTACAAAAACGTTTAAGTAGCTGGAAAGGAAAATAACTATACCTGGGTGGTAGATTGGTTCTCCTAAACTCAGAAAAGAGTCTCACAACGATTGGATTATTTCGATCAAGATTCTTTTGGCAAGGCAATAGTGACAAAAAGAAATATCGATTGGCTAAATAGAATGTAGTGTGCCACCCTAAAGATCAAGGGGGACTTTGGATTCATGACCTCAAGTTCAAGAACAGAGCCCTTCTAGGCAAATGGTTGTCCCTTTGAAACAAAAGTTATTTCGCCTTGTGAGACTTTGTCCCTTTGAAACATATTGTAAAAGAACATCCTTTAATGAGAAAGTGAGAAAATCACATGCCTCAGGAATCATTTTGTGGCAATTGCATGAATTATACGATGTACATGTTTTTGTATTTATTTTGTCTATGTGTGGGCGAGGGATCATATGTCACTAGATCACGGTCGAAGAATAGTGTGAGATGCCAAACTGGTCATTAGGTCCATAGTTGCTATCCCTAATAGGTGTACTTCCTTTGGGCAACAAAGAGTGCATTCACCATTTTCTTCTTATATTTTAATATCCTAACATCTTGGTATATATTTCTAAAGCGTATACCCCAAAAAATTATCTTAAAGTAGTTTGTAGTGTATGACTGGATTTGCAAATTCTAGAGTTAAAATTAAACCCTTAATACGACTATTTACCCGTTTTATCGTGGTCCAATCATCCAATATGTCTTACAAGCTGCAATAGGTTCAGTAATAAGTTGTTAAAGTGATCACATTTACATACAAAATATACCGTGGATTATATTGATCTTGCGCACATTTGGTTTATTTTATCGTATGCTCGCTACAATGCACATTTTGTATCATATGGTGTATATACTTTCACATGACATTTTCTGTAATAAGAAGTCATGACCAACACTGAGCATAAAATCCATATTTATGACGAGGTCCCGCAGTATAAACCTTTATGTTTTTCACCTTTCTAGGTGCACTAGTAAGATGCATGGGAGGTGATGGAAAAATTGAACGCAAGAAACCGAGGAAGCAAAGAGGGTAGTGATAGCCGTAGGTATACCGTTACGAGGAGGAGCCTCCTGAGCTGGAGCGTCTTGGCGCCGGCGATCTTCTGCGCAACCGCGTCGCTGCAGCCGGCGAGCACCCCGGAGGTGACGGCCTTGGTGCGGAGCGGGTGCGCGTGGAGCAGCCTCATGTATGCCTCCGCCGCCATGATCCGGGTGCTGATCTCTTGGTCGCTGCTCCTTCTCCCTCCTCTGACCACGCACTCGCTCGCAGGGTCGAATCTGGTAGGTCGTGCGGGACTGCGGGTTAGCTAACTAGTTCGATCAACGATGATGACCTGCTGAATGCTGATACCTAGGAGCACGAGTGAGTGAAGAAATATGAAAGGGAAAAGGCCGGCACGAGTTGAATAAAACGTACGGCCTGCAGCGAATCAGGGATCGCTTCAGCATATTCTTATGAGATCAAATTTTAGTCCTTGGGTTTTGCCCTGCTAGCATAGCGCGCATCCATCGCACAGTCTCACATATGTATAGACACATACACGCACCACAGACTAATTCCAGACTAGCAACAGACGACTCGAACGCAAATTACGCCTAACTATACCTAGTTTTATCTTATCAATTATCCAACCATTTGTATTGTTATTATTCTTACGTCACTATACGTAGTTTAACTTAGAATATTCAGGCGGATGAGACTACCGTTTTTCTAGGTAGTACTACAAAACTCTGAGCATTAATTTGGGCGTAAAACTAGTTGCGTAGAAACTCATGACTGTCTCTTCTCTAAAATAGCGACAGCGAACAGAATCATGTTCAGAAAGAGCACGCTTAACGCAATCGAATTATGCCCGATCACATGTCTTGCTGATATACAAGACTCACTCACTGCACATTCTTACGCCTGCAGATTCTTCAGGTTGCAGCAACAGCAACTGAAGAACAGAGATCACAAACAGCCTCCATGCAGCTACATTATTCTCAACGCATACATGCTTATTAGTGTCTATCGTATACACCAATACTTGTCTTTTCCCAAGATATGACAACATAAATCTGGAAAACACTTATAGCAGTGTTGTTGTACAAAATGCCACGAAATACAAAAAATTAGTTGTGCACAAGTTGAAGTTGATGTGCACCAAAAAAAACAGTACTCTAGGTACTGAAGATGTTCTCGAAACAGAAAAAATGTTCTTCAAGATGTTTTCGAAACAAAACAGGAAGTTACTGAAGATGTGCACGGATCACCAACTCCTCCATCTCAACATCCACGGCCTTGAGAGCATCCTTTAGACTCGCAATCTTCGACTCCAGGGCTCTGATCTTCTCCTTGGGCCTCACATAATCCTCTCTCCTTATATACACCTGGAAACAATAGTCCAACGTTAATCATCTCACTGATGAATTCATTGTACAGCTCTTGCCGCGCATTCGAATAAAAACAAACTATCAAGGACTCACCTTAAATTCTGTCGGCCTCACTAGCTTAAAGATCACCGTGTCACCGACCATAAGACTATGTTCTATCGCAAATTTTCTCCACCCAGCACTCAGACCGCCCCTTTCACTTAAGTACACTGCATAACCGCGCTGCCCATCCTCATCTTGTAATGTCATTCTAACATCGTAGTTTGGAAGATGCCTTCTGCAGAAGTCATGGGGGATATTCTGGGAAAAAAACACAAAAGCCAAAGGGAACTCAAAGTCAAATGCAGAATAACCCAAAAAAGAAACTAAAATTAATCTGATACTTGAACATGTATTGGAACACCTAGTAAACAGAGGCTTACCAGCCAAAAACCCCAAACAACGTTTGATGCCGTCATATGCTTGGTGAAGCTTGGATATTGTTTGCGAAATTTGTCCTGTGCCTTTGAAGCTCTTTCATAAGCAGGGCCAGATCTGTCCGAGAAAATTGCAAAAAACCACCACAATTGGTGGTTCGGTTGCAAAAGACCACCGGTTTTCAACAAATTTGCAAATCGCCACCACTTTTGAATGACAGCGTTGCAAAAGACCACCACTTCTACGCTAACTGTCCGTGACGCTCAGTTAAGTAAGAAACTGACTGATGGGGCCCGCTGTCAGGCTGATGTGGCAAGTTTTAGTTGGCATGAAACGGTAAGTGATATTTCTTATGAATTTTGGGGTTTTCTGTAAAAATATTCTATTTCTATTTTTTTCCTTTTCCTTATTTTTCCCCTCACACCCGCCTGGGTCAATGGGTGGACGGCGGCGGCTGCCAGCAGCTCCGGTGAGGCGGCCAGGGCTTGCGGCGGCTCCGGCGAGGCGGCCAGGGCCAGGGCTCCGCGCGTCACCTCGTCTCCGTGCCCGCCGGTCTGCGACCTTGGCGCCGTCGTGCTCCTGGCCGTCACGGTCTAGGCCGTCGCGCTCCTGTCCAGGCGACGCCGCGCTCCAGGGCGTCGTGCACCCGCCTGACAGCGCCCAGCCGCCGCTCTCCCCGCGCGCGACGTGCCCGGTCAGAGTACGCGTGCGTGCGTGCTAGGCCGTCGCGGTTCAGGCGCCGCCGCACTCCCGACCCCGGCCGCCCGCGCCCGGCCGCCACTCTCTCCGTTCGTGCGTGCGTGCCCGGCCAGCCGCGAGCTCGCCGGCCGGCCAGCCGTGCTACGTGCGTGCCCGGCCGTCGTGCTCCTGGCCGCCGCTCTGTCCTTTCGTGCGTGCGTGCCCGGCCAGTGCGTGCTAGCTAGCCGCGAGCTCGCCGTCCGGCCGGCCGTGCTACGTGCGTGCCCCGCCGCCGCTCTCTCCGTTCCTGCGTGCGTGCTAGCTAGCCGCGAGCTCGCCGGCCGGCCGGCCGTGCTACGTGCACGCCGGGCCATCGGACGGTGAGCCGTGAGTGTGGCAGCCGGACCGACGCCGGCGAGGCCTCGCCGGTAACACGACCGTGGCCGTCGCCGTCGCCTGCGCCGTGGCCGCGCCCGTGGCCGTCGCCTGCGCCCGCGGCCGTCAGCCAGCACGCACGGCCAGCCGGCAGCCGCACGCACGGCCAGCACGGCACGGACAGCTCGTACGGCCAGCCGCACGCACGGCCAGCACGCGAGGGCCTCGGCGGCGTGTGTGAGGGCGGGCGTGGGTGCAGAGGGCGCGAGGGCCTCGGCACGGCGTTCGCGAGGGCGGGTGCGGGCGCGAGGGCGAGAGCGCCGGGACACCGGACTCGAAGGCGTCGTAGAGCAAGCCGCAGAGAGCGTCGTGCCCTGCGCCCGAGGCCGCGCCGCTGAGGCGCCCGGCGACTGCGTGGGCGACGTCGTCGTCGTGGAGGAGAGCGGCGGCGGGGACGTCGGCCGCGGCGAGGGGGTCCGGGAGCGCGCCGCGGAGGATGGCGGCGAGGGCGTCCACGGCGGCCTTGGGGCTCTGGATCGGCTGCGTGCGCTTGGCCGGCGACCGCCCTTGGCCTGCGTGCCGTGCTAGCTAGTGGGTCAACGCGAGCAAAAAAAAAACGCGAGCAAGGGAAAAAGATAAAAGAAAAACAAGGAAAAAATTATGGAGGACTTTTTCGCAAAATTTACAACGCCACGTCACGTCTGACGGTGGGCCATACTGGTCAGAACAAGCATCAACTTAGCTAAACATTGTTCACAGGAAAAAACGGTGGTTTTTGCAACACTGTCATTCAAAAGTGGTGGCGATTTGCGAATTTGTTGGAAACCGGTGGTCTTTTGCAACCGAACCACCAATTGTGGTGGTTTTTTGCAATTTTCTCGATCTGTCCTGAACCCTGTAATTTTTCTGCTCACTCTCAGTGCTCACGATCTGCCATAATTACATAAGATCGACAAGTTGTACGTTGTAAAATTACAACCGAGATGTAAAGGAACAACTCGATGAGCAAATACAGTTTCTTCCATCGGTTGCTAGTGATGCTCTAAATGGAGTAACCTTTGTTGTATTTGATGTATATACGAACTAGATCAATTGAACACTTACAGTCAAAGGAGCATAATCGATCTCGCTGTCTGGATCGTAGCCGTCATCAATTCCCATATACTGCTGAACACCAAAAATAAGTCTAAACTAATATAATTGTCGGGCAGTTTGAAGGTACAGAAACAAGAGAGAAAAAACTAATATAATTGCTGTCACAAAATATAGAAGCGATGAGTAGAAATATTTGATCCATGGCAATCCATTTAGTGAAGGATCGGCAGGAGAAAAGAAGATGAATAACAATAAATAAGTGAAGAAAATTAAAGATGTGAATGATATACGAGCAAGTAGGGGAGTTGGAAGAGAGGAACTTGCATCGAATTGCTGGTCGATCGCCATGGCTGGACTCTGGAAGGAGGAACCCCTGCCTGTATCCATTCGATCTGTATGAAAATGGGACGATGAGGAGGAGGAAAAAGAGGGGCATGGTATATAAGTATAGCACAACGGAAGCAAAGGAAAGAGATTAGAGTAGACGACCGTTTGATTAGTTGAGTGATTTGCGGCTAAAAATCAGTTCCAAAAGATATATCAATCAGATTACCGGAG
This sequence comes from Poa pratensis, assembly GCA_947311845.1. Classification (NCBI taxonomy): domain Eukaryota; kingdom Viridiplantae; phylum Streptophyta; class Magnoliopsida; order Poales; family Poaceae; genus Poa; species Poa pratensis. The sequence goes on from CAMZMU010000089.1 coordinate 5,509,968, forward strand.
GATTCATTTCCTTGCCGCAGACGCAGACGCAGAGCTAACAATCAGAGCATTAATTAGCTTCCATGCTTGGCTGTTATTTGTTGCCTTTCCTATCCCTATCATATCAGACTGGAGGGAAACTGTGGATATCGGTTTTGTTATACCTGAGACTCATCAATCTTCTAACAAATTGTATTAGCCTCGCTGCTCCTTCTGGTCCCTCCTCTGACCTCGCACTCGCTTGCTCGCAGGGTGGAAGCTGGTACCTTGTGCGGATTAACCGGTCTGATTAACGACGATGACGTGGTGCTACACTGCTACCTTTTTCTTTTTGAAACTAGGCAAAAGTTTTGCCTTTTATATTGATATAGGAGAAGCAAACATTACGGCCGAGTCCAAAATAAATAAAAAATTCACATAGTACTAGGCAACGATCTCTGCTAAATGTTTATCTCCCACGAGGATCCAATTTTTGGCTTCATCTTTGATCTTTTGGATTAGCGTCGACGGCATCGCGCAAATGTTGTTGAATACGCGAGCGTTCCTCTCCTTCCAAATTTCACAAGAGAGCCACTGCTGATTTGAGCCCCCTGGGGTGCGCCGTGGGGGTCTTGATGACAGCATGCCAATAGTCGAGGACAGTTGGGCGACCCGTGCCCATATCCTGAACCAGGGTTGGACAGGAAAGCCAGGGTGCCACCGCTTGCCAGATGCGCCGAGAAAATCTACACTCGAAAAGAATGTGTCTTGCTGTTTCCCCCTGATTTTTGCAGAGTTAATAGAGCAGAGTGTGTGGCCACCCCCTTATTGTCAGGCGGTCTGACGTCCAGAGTCTGTTTTGCACGACTAGCCAAGCAAAGAACTTGTATTTTGGAGGCGTCCAGGTCTTCCACACAAGGTTGTTGAACGTGCATGGGGTGGATCCGATGAACTGGGCTTTGTATGCAGAACCTGCCGTGTATTTCCCGTCCAGGGTAAGTGTCCATGTGATTGAGTGCACGGTGCCGGGGACCAACGTGATGTCTTGGAGAAGATCCCAGAGGTTGATGAACTGCGAGATACGTTCGACGGTGAAGTCTTGAACAGAAGTCGGATATAAAAAGGCCGGCACGATTGAATATCGAACGGCCTACAGCGAATCAAGCATCGGTTCCAACATATTCTTCTGAGAATAACATCTACTCGTTGGGTTTTGCCCAAACGTCGATCGCATCGATCTCTCGGTCGGTACAATCCACGGTTCGGGTAACCGGCCGGCCGGTAACCGGAAATCCTGACACCCCCCCCCCCCCGGGATTTGGTCATACCGGACGAAAAATCCTGAAATTTTTGAAATTTAACGAATTTTAGCCAAAAAATTACCGAATTTCGCGGTTACCGGAAAATCCCGAGCACCCCCGGGATTTTTTAGCTCCCCGGTAACCAAAACCTTCCTCACACATTTTTCATGACGATAGCCAGATCTATGGATGCACACGTGAGTTTCTCTCAACATATGCCCAATAATGAGGTCGTGGCAAACACACCCTTACTTTACCGTCACCGTCACACCCCCTCTTTATGTTATTTTTGGCACAACAACAGAAATTTAGTAATATAATACTGAAACTTTATGGGAAAACCTCCCCGGCTCTTGCTACAGCCGTTCCAACGGATGCGCGCGCGCACACCTCTCCTTTTGCTTCGATGCAGCGCTGCGCGACACCACCACACTACCTACCACGCACACATGCATAGTAGCAGCAGCATGCAACTACTTACTCCCTCCGGTCGGGTTAATAGGTCATGCGCGTGTCCCTAGACTAGATCGCTAATTTGACCAACGTAATATGAGTTATATATTACAAAAAATATTACCATTACAAACTTTAGATGTTATATTTTCTAACGATATAATTTTTGTGTTATACAATTCATTGTATATTGGAGTACCCCAATTCGCTTCAGCTGATCCGTATTTATTTTTCTGGCCACACAGTATTAATCCGTGTGCAACAATGCATGCAACGGCGACCAGCTCGCTTCTTAATTTTTTTTCCATAATCAAGCTGTGCGCTTTTTGCCTGCACGTGCAGATGCATTGCTTGGCTAGGATACGGTTGTGTATGCGCGCGTCCCAGCTCGGCTTCTCGTGTTGCCGTCTCGCCGACCTAACTTTATCGTCGATCTACTCTTTGCCAAGATCCTCTCCAACCGTTTTCGCGCATCGCTCTGCCGCCTCGTACGCAGCATTTGCCGCTCGGCCCATGGAGGAAAATGTATCGAACGTTCACATTTCTGCTTTTTTTTCCACTTCAGTGGTCCCTATGGGCCATAAGCCATTACGCACCGCACACACCACCAGAGCGAAAGAAGACGGCGTCTTGAGAGTGGATTGGCCAAGGCAGACAAAATTCGTGGGTGGATTGGTCTAGGAATTACTCAATCTAGCTCTGGCGAGCTTCCGGCGTGGTGAGTTTATTACCGGCGAGCTCGAATTGGTTATGGGGTTGCCTCCATGGTCAACTCTAGAGGGCGGTGCTTTGGGGATAATTGGATGTTGTATACGGAGTTGCGATTTGCTACAAGCGTTTGTATTTTTGTTGTGCAAGTCAAAGTAAAATGCTGCAATATTTTCTGAGCGTATGCTACAAAGCATTTGCTCAAACGTTACAAACATGTTTTATAATGTTAGATCCGTCGGTCATATATGTTGGATTCGTTGATATTTGTTGCAAAGGTTAGACACTATTTTTACTTTTTTTATAATTAAATTGGGATTTGCTGCATGTGTTTTTGGGTTTTGCTACATGGTTGTGTCCAAAATGTATAACTTTTTTTGCAGCAAAAGTTTTTGACATGATCATACAAAAAATTATAATTTGTTGCATACACATATTTTTTTTGCTGCATATGCATGTTCAAAATGCCACAAAACTTTTTGAATGATTTTGACATGATCGTACAGAAAATTATAATTTGTTGCATATGCTTAATTCTTTTGGTGCATGGACATGATTAAAATGTTAAAAAAATCGAATGATTTTTGACATAATTGTACAGAAAATTATTATAACAGCGTTTCATAAACGCGAAAATGTTGTGTTCACACATATTGTAGAAATAGGGCATGCCAGTCAATCAACATAGATAGAGAGACACGGTGGTGTGTGCGGTGTGTAATGGCTCATGGCCCATTCGGATGCGTACAAAATCTTAAAGCAATCTAGTATGCCTCAGATGTAGACGTTGATCGCTGAACCACGTTAACAAATTTTAGTTGTGTTGTTGTGATTGTTTGTCCTTGTATGGTCGATTATACGCCTCTGACGATAACATGAGTCTTAAAAACGTCAATCTCATTCGCCTGAAATTCAAATATTATATGTTATACAACATAGAGTAAGTAATAAGAATAATAATCCTAATTGGTTGATGTTTGACCCAAAGTATTAGAAAGTGGCGGAAAAAAGTTGTGTAGATAATCTCAAAAGATAAAGAAACTGGCATGGGATAATAAGTGCGTGTTCTGTCATCAAGATGAAATGATAAAACATTTATTCTTCAAGTGCAAGTTTGCCCGTTCTACATGGTCAGTCATCTAAGAAGGTTCTAATTTGTATCCACCACGTAGTGTTGCAAATATTTTTGGTAACTGGCTACAGAGCATAGATCACAAATTTAAAGCTCTTATGAGGGTGGAGGCGTTTGCCGTAATATGGTCGTTGTGGTTATGTTGAAATGACAAGGTTTTTAATGTGGTTATCTACTGGTGAACAAATTTTCTTCGTTCATGGTCGTCTCTATCACACGTGCAGTTTCGAGACCTGTTTATGGAGTTGCCTTCACGGTTGGATGATACGGTGAGAGATACTTTTATCCCACATGGGTGGCAGCGTAATTTTCGTATTGGTCCCCCAGTTCCATAGGCGTCATACATGTTTACGATGATATTTTGTATTTCGCCTTTTTTGTTTTTTGTTTGTTTCTTCGAGCCGTTGCTTGTGTACATCCTAATTATACAGAGGCCGGGTGTAATACTGTATCCTATTGGTGCTCTGAATAATAAAATGCCCCGTACGTGTATCCTACTAACCGTGTTGTTGCCTTCTAAAGCATGTTCACTAGAATAGCGCGAGCACTATATATCGCTCGTTGCGAGCTGGTGCACCGCCTCGCCCGCAATATTTCCGCATGGGTCGGCCCATTCCGGCCGTTTTTTTGTTTTCATTTTTTTCGTTTTTGTTTTCCTTTTTCGTTTCTTTTTTCATTTTTTGCTATTTCTTTTTTTGTTTTCCTTTATTTTTTGTTTTTCCTATATTTAGATTTTTGAAAATGTTATGATTTAAAAATGTTCAAATTTTAAAAATTCATTTATTGAAAAAATTTCTGATTTGAAAATTGTTCATTTTTTGAAAATGGATCGGATTTTTTGAAAATGTTTCAGATTTAACAAATTTCTTCATATTTGAAAAATGTTCTTTTTTGAAAATGGTTCAGATTTCGAAAATATTTTCTTTTTAAAATAGTTCATATTTTGAAAATATTCGAAACTGTTCAGACTTGAAAAATGTTCAGATTTAAAAAAGTTCGGATTTAAATCTATTTGTATGGGCGATATAATGTTACCGATATATTTGTTAGAATATTTCAGAAAATGTTTTACAAGAGAAATGGGATTCCCGAAGAAAGCACGCAGCAATATGTACCGTCCGCAGAATACGCGTGCGCAGAATGCTTCGGACGATAGCGAATGTTCTTTTCCAACCAAATGGGCCTTCGAACGGGAGGGGTTCCTACGGGTGTGTCAAACAATACGACTCGCTTCAAGCGATGTATAGGGGAACTTCTAGAATAGTACTTCCTCCGGAAATGATTGACACTCATTTGTTAATATATGGATCTATGTACCCACTAAAATATATCTAAATACATTCATATTTGAATAAATCCGTCTCAATCATTGAGGGAGTGCTATAAAGACCCCTTCCGATGCAGGCCATTAGGATTCCAAGCCCACCTCAGATCATTGGGCTCGCTATGTACGTGAAGGTGCAGGATGGTATGTTGGGCTGGCTGGAGGGCACGCGGCAAGGCAGTATGATGATGGGCAAGACGGTAAATCGAACGAACATCACTCCGTCTCCAGTCCACGCGGAGGGTCCATTTAAACAAATAGACGACGCGGAGTGGACGTCGACTTCTGGCAGTGGTGTGCTACACCCACCACACCTTCCGACTTTCCGAGCGCAGCCGGCGACGAGCTAGGCGGCTGCCGGAGCGCCCGCCGTCCACGACCCCAACACAGGTAACCGCCAACGATACGATTTCTGTAGAGTTTGTTTTTCTTCAGTAGTCAGTACATCACTTCCTGAGTTCTAGTTAGTGTTATTGGTCGCTGTTCGCCACCGTAGTGTTCTTGGTTCTTCCCGCCCAGGTGTGTTATGTTTAGATCAATCTTCCTTCCTCTTTTTTAGCTCCTAATTTACCTGCCGGGTGCTACTTACAGTTTAATCTTCTTGATCCATTTTTATCTGCTATCAGTTTCGGTCCAAAATTTCTTTACCGTTTAGTTTTTGGATGAGATGTGATTGGGGGTTCCGACATTCCTAATTCATGGAAAACCAGGATGATAAACAAAACCTTATGTTTGGTGAGGGTGAAATGAGCAAAGATTCATCGCTCTCTTTTTTTCCCGAAAGAGTAAATGTCTATAGAAATTAAGGTAATCCAGTGATGATACATGTAGGCACTACTACAGAAATGCCTATTAGTGGCGCACCAAATTGGGTTTCTGTGGCGCACCCGCCAAATTGCTGGGTGCGCCACAGAATTCTCGCCACAAAAATTTATTCTGTGGCGCACCTGGCTTGGTGCGCCACAGAATTCTCACATTTCTGTGGCGCACCTGGCCTGGTGCGCCACATAATTCTCAAAAAATTCAAAAAATTAAAAAAAATATAAAAAGTTTCAAAAAAAATCAGAAAAATCAGAATATGAAATAATATGAAAAATCCTAATTATTGGAATTATTTTCATATTTTTTGAATTTTTTGAACTGATACCTTCCCGCTAGGTCACCCATCCTCAAACTGCTCCAACCCTAGCACGCTTAACTTCTAAGTTCCACCCAGTTCACCTACCCTTGTGCTACTCAAATTATTATTGATATATATATCATATGAACCCTCTTAACTCTTGTATGTGTATATGTGTGGTATGCGTTATAAATGTGTGTTTTTAAATTTCAGATTTTTCAAAAACTTCTAAAGTTTCAAAAGGAGATTCAAAAGTTTCAAAAGATCCAAAAAAAACTTTAAAAAATCCAAAAAAATCCAAAAAATTCAAAAAAGTCAAAACACTTCAAAAAAATCCAAAAAATTAAACAATCTTCTTTGTTATACATTTCTGTGTCTTTTTTTGAATTTTTGAATTTGTTTCTTTCTTTTTGATTTTGCTGCGAAAAATCGTCTGTTTGAAATAACTTTTTTTTCTTTTGGAATTTGAGGAATCTGTGAATTGCTGACCGGGTAAACCTAACTACATGTCAAAGGATTTTATTTATTGAAATTTTTATCATTTTCCTTTAATTCCTGCAAGACAAAAAAGACGATCCACGGGGGGGGGGGGGGGGGGTGGGATTTAAAGAAAAAAAGCTTGGTGCGCCACAGAATGTCACCTTTCTGTGGCGCACTTGCCAGGTGCGCCACAGAATTATTTTTTTCAAATTTTAACCCGCCCCTCGGATAACTTTCTGTGACGCACATGGCTAGGTGCGCCACAGAAATATGACTTTCTGTGGCGCACCAAGCCTGGTGCGCCACAGAAATATATTTCTGTGGCGCACCAATTAAGGGTGCGCCACAGAATGTAACCTATCTATAAGGGTTTTCCTAGTAGTGAGGTAGCCAACTGATGTACATAACCATTAGAACAACACTTCCACGTTGGAAGAATGTGGACATAATTTGTGTGTCCTATCATTTTTTTCCAAAGGGAATGCATTTAATATACAGAAGATACCAATTATCTGGCCTCTATACCAACATAATGTCAAGCATGCGTAGACTAGGGTTTTGAATTTCGGCCGAAAAAATCGAAATTTCAGCGAAATCCAGACATTTCATTCAGACCCGGTAAAACCGTTAGCCGGCCAAATTATTACGGCCTTATTTGAATTTTTGGCCCTCCTAAGCCTCCGGCCCGGCCTGCCTTCCCCTCCTGCTAATGTAAAAGGCCTGAACAGAGGACTCAACCCTAAAAATAATCAGATTCCCCACCTCTCAGCTGATAGCGGCGGCGCCTTCCTCGCGCACGATGTGCTCGCGCCGCCGCCTCCTCGTGGAGCGCACTGCCGTCCACTATCCACATGCGTGGGCAGCAGCTCGGCGCAGCAAGAAGCGCTAGGACGGCCCTGGCGCGGTCGTAGGACTAGCGAGGCGGAAGGGCTCCGTGGCCGCCTGATCATTCCCTCTCTGCTGACTGGGTCGCTCTCATCCACGGCGCGTTCCTTCCCATACGATTGGTTCCGGTGCAGGCTGGCTCGTCCGGCCGGCCCGAACGGGAACCAATCGGCACCGCAATTGATGCACTAACTCGGCGCAACATAAGTAGTAAATACTGTAGGATTTCCGCTAGTTGAATTATTTGGGTTTCATGCTAGTCTAAGCAATGTGCTAAATCGATGGCTGATTGGAGTTTAAGCAACAGAGGTGATTTGTGGGTGTATAAGCAATCAGTGGATCGATGCTGCTATATTTTATTATGCTTTGTTTTCTTTCGGGCAAGATATTGATTGTTTGGTACAAATTCGGTCAATTTTCGTTCACAAATTCAAAATTTGGATTGTGCTTTTCGTCCGAGATTTTCCGAAAATTTTCTGAAAAGCCGGATTTCGCCCATTTCGCCATGAAAAAGATACAGCAAGTAAACTGGAGCTCATATAACATAAATTTTATAAGTACATGCTAATTAACCAAAGGTTATAAGCTACAAATCCCAGTAGCAGATTGAAATCTAGAGTAAAACGCATGAGAGGTCACGAAGTTGCCACGGATGAGCGCATTGGTCACGAACTCAAAAAGTGCTAAATTTTGGTCACATAGTTGTGTGTAGGAGCCCCGTTCGTCACTCCGTCAAGACAGACGTTAAATCGCTGACGTGGCAGTCTGACTTTTACAAATACACCCTTATAATTTTATTTCTTTTAATTGCTAGGTCCTTTTTCATTTTATTTTGTCTCCCTGTCTGTGCTAGTAGCTGCTTGACGCCCTCGTCGCGGCATATGCCTGTAGCGTGAGAGGGACCGGCCGGAGGAGGCGACAAAGCGGCGAGCAGTGACCTCGACGGACTGCTAGAGAGAGCAGCTCTGCTCTGTGGTTGGCGTGGCCGAAAAGCTCGCCCTTCGTCTCCTGTGAGCCGCCGCACCCTCGAGCTCGTCACGCGCAGCGCTAGCCGGCAGGCCACGCCATGGAGATCCATTGATTTGATCCAAGCTAGCTTGAGAGGTTGATGTGAGCTGTGCGTGTATTCTGATAGATGACGTACATCGCGTGGTATTTATGGGCGTGGAAGAGAGCGGTCGTGCTTGTCCGTTGGTGCGCATGCGGCTCGCCTTCGTCGTCGGAACAGAGACTCGCCGTGTTCTCTGGCCTCGTCCGCGCAGCGCACCGCGCTCTGCGCCTCGGCCGCCGCACCCTCGACGGCCGCATCCCCGAGCTCGCGGTCCACCGTCTCGGCCGCTGTACCGCGGAGCTCGCGCCCCAGCGCCTCTCTCGCGTCGCCGTGCTCGCACGACGCGCGCTGCGCCATGCGCGAGGTCCGCACCGTCCCCCTGCGCCTCGGCCGCCGCACCCCCGAGTTCGCGGCCCTAGATGGTCGCCTTCTGCCGGAGCAGCGCGTCCGGGATGGCCACGGACGCCAAGATGTCCATCACCTGTTTGACAGAATGCCTGACCCAAAAAATTTAACAGAACAAATAGATGGGAAGAAGAAAAAAAATATAGGGTTCATTTTGTAAAAAAACAAACTGCCACGTCATCAACTTAACGTCTGTTTTGACGGAGTGACGAACGGGGCTCTAACTCACAACTATGTGACCACAATTTAGCGTTTTTTGAGTTGGTGACCAATGCGCTCACTCGTGGCAACTTTGTGACCGCCCAAGCGTTTTACTCTGAAATCTATGAGAAAATACAAAATTGCACACATTTTTTACTGGAGCATATTAATTTTTCGTTTTGCAATTTTAGCAAGAAAAATATGCAACTACAAAACAGTCATCTTTGTTTTAGCAGGACCATTTTTATGGTGGCTTGAATTATAGTACTTTCTATAAAGATGAAGAAAGATTCCCCTACACGACCATAGATGACAATTAAACGTAGATTCCAACGTCGCAAAATTGCTCCTTAACATGACATGGTACAAGTGAAACATTCTAATTTCTTGATCGATATGCCACTATGTAGTCTCTTCTGAACTCTCAAGCATGTAGATCATGATGAAAAATTTGGTGTAGATGATTGCATATGCGATATGATCATCTACTTTTGTTTTCAGTGCAGGAGCAATGGAAGGATGGTTGAACCAGATGGCGCAGTTCCTTGATTTATGGATGATCCGGATAGCGGTCCTTTCAAGCTTTGCTGCACATCTTGTTCTCATCCTCCTCGCCGGGATCCGTCGGCATAAAGCCTCTGGTGGGAGAACGCTCCTTCTGTGGCTGGCGTACCAATTGGCCAACTGGGCCGCGACATACGCCCTCGGTAACCTGTCCTTTGGCTGCAAGTCGCAGGAGCAGCAGCAGCTTGTTGCGTTCTGGGCGCCGTTCCTCTTGCAGCATCTCGGCGGCCCGGACAACATCAGCGCCTACTCCCTGGAGGACAATGTTTTGTCAGGGCGGCAAGCACTCAATGTCTTCGTGCAGGTCGGGGGAGCCATCTATGTCCTGTACAAGCACATATACATTGGCGCTGGCGACGGGGTTTTGCTTCCGGCATCCATCATCATTCTCGCTGTCGGTGTTGCCAAGTATGTGGAGAAGGTGTTGGCGCTACGGCGAGGCAGTTTGGGCAACATCCGGAGCTCAAGCAGGAAGAAGAAGAAGAAGCAACCAAGCGGAATCATCACTGATGCCTTGAGAAAGGGAAGGGTGGACGATGAGCAAGCCCTCATGGTTGCCCACGACATGTTCCCATTCTGCCAGCGCGCAATGACTGACTCTTCTGTCGATATGGATTCACCTGACCTTGATACAAGCAGAAAAATATTCTCTTTTGGGTGGGAGAATATGTGCAAGGTGGTGGAGATGGAGCTTTCTCTCATGTACGACATCCTCTACACCAAGGCAGCCATGGTCCACACCTGGGGCGGCTACTTGATCCGTTTTGTGTCGCCGCTCGCCACCGCCACGGCATTCTTTCTGTTTCTGTTGTGCAGCAAAGACGGGCAGAGGAGAGAAGATGTGATTATCACCTACACCTTGCTGGCAGCTACCTTCCTCCTGGATATGAGATGGCTGTTCAGGGCAGTGGGGTCTACCTGGACGCACGCATTCCTGCAGGCTCGGCCATTGTGTTGGCTTCACCATAAGGCTCTGAGCACTGGGAGATGGTACCGGTTCCGTCGTGTCGTCGTGTCCCTGGATCCTGGCCGGTTAGTCTTTGTCAGGGCGCCAAGCCGCTACAGAACGTGGTCGGGTACCATCGGGCAGTACAGCCTGCTAGACGTGTGCACCCGTGACACGACTCTGTGCGGGAGAGCAGCCAAGAAGATTGGACTGGAAGAAGGTTGGAACGAACACCACCATTCTCAAGGCCTTGAGCTTTCAGAAGATGTCAAGAGGTTGGTGTTCAAACGTGTAGGAAAAATACTCAACTCGACATACGAGGACAAGGACGAGGATGCTGCATACTCCATGAATGACATCACGGCATTCTGGGGCCAGGCGGCAGCCAAGAGGCGTGCGAAGAAACTGAGGAGATTCCGGCTGGCCTTTGGCCGTGAATTCCAGGAGGACATCCTTGTGTGGCACATCGCCACGCAAGTTTTCCTCATGTGCCAATCACTGATCCATGGCGAGAATGCACATGCCAAGGCGATCAAGGCGCTGTCGGAGTACCTGATGTTCCTCGTTGCCGTGCGCCGGCACATGCTACCGGGCCTTGTTCTCCGCAGCCTGTACGAAGTAACCCGCGATGCTTTGCAGGACATATGGCGCGAGGAGGCTGCTGACACCGGTTCCGGTTCCAGTTCCACAACCACCGGCGGCAGAGGGGAGAAGCTTGCCAGGCTCCTGCGTGACAAGAAGGATGCAGACAGCGAGTGGGGTTTGGAGCATGATAAAACTCGTCTTGTCTCCGACGGAGCTAATATCGCCATGGTGCTGCTGGGCGCCGATCAGTCGGAGATGCCGGAGCTGCTGGAGCTCGTCTTCAACGTGTGGGTGGACAAGCTGCTTTATGCGGGCACCCGATGCAGCCGGGAATCCCATGCCAGGCAGCTCAGCCGTGGCGGTGAGCTCACCACCATCGTCTGGATATTGGCAGAACATGCTGGCCCGTTTCAGATCGGCCAACGCGGTCCAGATCATAAGAAATCACATGACAAAAAGAAAGAGGAGAAGAAGGCAGAGGAAATTCCGCCACCCATGATGTATCCGCCCCAGCCCGCATTCGGTGCACCACCGCCGCTACCACCGAAGGTGATGCAGCCGGTGGACATCACACCACCCAAACACAGTCGTACGAGGAGTAGAAGGTATGCTACGCTGTATCCAGTGGACTGATCGATATGGATCATTTGGCTACCATTAATTGTATATCCACTGGGGCATCTTTAAGTTCTCCCAGCATCATTCTGAACAATAGAAGCAGTACACATTACAATCCGAGAACTCTCTACTAGCTTTCCCAGGATCCAACACCTGATGTGCATTTTTTTTTTGTGATCTGGAACTCGTGATTCCATTAAGCAGGCACAGTGGACTCACTGATTGGTACCTAAAGCAGCTAGAGCATCTGCTAACTTATTACAAGTTCTTGACACAAACGAAATCTCCACCGCACTGAAGTTAAGCTGAATGAACGAGCGAATGTCACGGAAGACAACCCCATCAGGCGCGAGGTCGTACTCTGTCCCTTTTATCGCAGAGACAAGGATCTGAGAGTCACTTTCAAGGTGGATATGGCCCATTCCCCAATCAGCTGCACATGCGTAGTCTTCAGCCTGAAGAGCACTGGCAGCATGCACGATCTTTCCAGCACCTGCACCATCTGATCTTCATGACAAGCCCAAATTCTCCGAAAACGGATTTCGTATGGAAAACTTGTTGCGTTTTCTGGTTGGAAATATTATCGGTCCACTTTCGAGATAGGGTCCACACCTTCCTATGTGTGGTATCCCCTCTATTTTTGTAGTAAAGCTCTTGTCGCTACCTTTCCAACAGAATTGGATTCATCTCGTTTGGATCTTCCTTGCAAAAGTTATTGCGGTTCTCCTTTCCTGGTTCTGCAGTTTCTTCTTAGACTCGGTACTACCGGGTGACCCTTGCGGAACTACCGCGGGCAGTACCGGGCCCAGTACCGCATCTCCGGATGGCTCTCTGCCTCTCGAAGTTTTAACCCGGTAGTTGCCCCGGTAGTGGCGCGGTACTACCGGGAAGGGAGCACTACCGGGCCAGGTGGTCCGGTACTACGTTGCGCGCCGAGTCAGGGAGTGCTGACTGGTCTTCGTTCTTACTCGAGTCAACACGGCTCGGTACTACCGGGATCGGCCCGGTACTACCGCTACGGCCTTTTTCGTCTGCAACAGGCAGATTTTTGAGAGGACCTTTTTAAGGGGGTTTCTTCCCCAACGGTTCTCTCATCTCTTGAGCTCGCTTTTCCCCTCTCTCTCCTCCATTGTTGACATTTGGAAAAGCTTGCCTTCCTATCAATCCCTCCCATGATTCTTGCATATCTTTGAGGGAATTTGAGAGGAGATCTAGATCTACATATTCATCCAATCCATTCCTCCTCTAAGTGAGGGGAACCTAGTAGATCGTGATCTTGAAGTTCCATTTGTTGAGTTCTTCCTTGTTCTTCCTCTCTTCTCCCCCCACAAGCATTAGTTGCTTTTGGTGGGATTTGGGAGTGAAGGATTTGACCACTTCTAGTGGTCTTGCCTTCTTGCATCGGTTGCATCGGTTTGAGTTCTCCACGGTGATACGTGGAAATCGAAGTTGAGAAGCTTGTTACTCGTGGGTACTTGGGGTGCCCTAGAGCTTGTCCTCTTTGGTACTTGGAGTGCCCTAGACGGTCCTTGTTGATCTCGGAGTTTTGGTGGCTCGCGGGATAGTTAGGAGCCTCCAATTAAGTTGCGGAGTCGCGCCCCAACCTTGTGATTCTTGTGGCTTTGGGAGCCGCGGGAATTCGGTGAGAGCCTCCAATTAAGTTGTGGAGTGTGCCTCATCCTTGTACGGGTTCGGTGACCACCCTCAAGTGTCCCATAGTGGTTCGTGGCACTCCGCATTGGTGGAGGCACGAAGAAGATTACGGTGTGCCATTTGACGGCTATTCGGGGATCACTTTGTGACTCCGCACCGCTCCAACGGAGACGTAGCTTCCATTGGGAAGTGAACTTCGGGATAAATCATCGTCTCCAAGTGCCTCGGTATTTCTATACCCGAGCTTCTTACTTATGCTATTTACTTTGTGATAGCCATCGAGCTTGAAGTAATATATCTTGCTATCACATATTTGTTTATCTTGTTTAGCATAAGTTGTTGGTGCATATAGGTTAACCTAGCTTGTTTAGGTTTCGTGCTTGATAAATTAAACGCTAGTTTTATTCCGCATTTATTCAAGCTTAAACCGCAAAGAATTTTAATCGCCTATTCACCCCCCCCCCCCCCCCCCTCTAGGCGACATCCGTGTCCTTTCAGCTAGCCCGTTGGAGCACCTCACATGTCCGTTTGGACAAAAACGGACAGAGCTGGTCCATATGCGCCAGCCCGTTGGAGGTGCTCTAATTGATGGGTGTCTGCGTTGTGCGGCACCAGCGCCATTCATCGCTCTCCCTCGGGCAGCTCGGCTAGCTATACTTGACCTGTCATCCCATGGTCCATGGTGGATGAACGGATAAGAGCATCTCCACAGGGACACCTCAATTGGGTTGTCCGGCACCCTCAATTGGAGTGTGCCGGACATGTGTCCGGTCAATTGGGGGTGCAGACCGCTGCGGCGCCCCAATAACCAAAAATATATTAAAGAAATTCAGACAAATTTTATTCATATTTGTTATATATTACAAAAAATTGAATGAAATTTGAGCAAACTAAACCTAACCCTAGTCTACTCCTCGTCGGTGGTGTTCACCACAAGTCGCCGTCGTCGTCGAGCACCATGTAGGCGGAGGAGGAGGCGGCGCGGCTGGTGGAGGCGCCGTCTTGGCGGCGCAGCGCACGACTGCAGGAGGCGCCGCCGGAGGAGAAGGAGGCCACCGTTGCCATGTACCCCGGGCTGTCGCGCTCGATGGTGACCATCGAGTCCGTGATCGTCGCCAGTAACCCCGGCGAGTCGCCGTCGTGCTCGTTCCGCAGCGGGGACGGCACGGCGTACCCGTACGGGATTATCTCCACCGGCAGCGGCGGCGTCCTGGGGCGGCGCAGGTAAAGCCAGCCGCGCGGTGGGGATAGGGCTCAGGGTCAAGCGTGGTCGTTGATGACGATGCCGCCGCCTCCATGACGCGGCGGCGATCGCCGCTCCTCCTTCACCCTGGAGAAGCGGGGTGGCGCGCGGCGCTGCATGTTGTCGACGGTGCGGCGTAGCGGTGGCAGTGACATCAGCCGAAACGGGTAGGGTTCCCCGTGGCGGCATGCCGGCGGGCAGCCTCGATGGCTGAAGCCACCATGTGGCCGGTCCTCTACCACCAATCGTGGCGCCCATCCGCATTCCAGCGGCTTGACGCCGTGGCGTCGTACGTCTGCTCCGTCTCCCGGCGCTCCCCCGGAAGCGATCCATCCACGCCGCCTAGTTTAGGTCGTTGTAGGTGGGCGGCGTGCTGCTCCATTGTGAGCCAGCTCCAGCGCCGGGCGATGGCGCGCGCGATCTGGTCCGGCGTCACCGGCAGCGGACGAATGGGGAGCCCGCCTTCGTAAGACGTGGCCCAGTTCTTGGGGAGGCGGGAATCCGGGGACGAGCAGCCTGTACCGGAAAAGCTCCCACCCCTCCTCTGTGCCGATGGTGCGCCCGCTGCGGCTGTTGCCCGACTCGTCGTGGTTCGCCATTGCGCGACGATGGAGGTGGGTGCGGTGAAGGAGGTAGAAGAAGGGGATGTGGGGAAGCTGGCGATGAGGGCGCGTCGAGGCCTTTTATGGGCGGAGCGAGGGAGATGGGCGGTGCGCGAGCATCCGCGCCGACATAAATGCTATGTGTGGGAACGTCGCGACGCCGACGCGTGGACTGCCGCACACGCTGTCGCCAGCGTTAATGCGACGCGTGGTGACATGCCTGCCGCCATGTAGTTGCCTCGCCTCCTGTCCCGTCCAGCCGCGTCGTCTCGGAGACCGCCCGGAGACTGCGCGGGCCATTAACGCAGGCGAAACGGCCTCCTGCGCGCCCTCATTAACACGGGCATGGCGGCCGTGTGTATGACGGGTGGGCCACCCTTGCCGGAGGGCATGTCCGCCCCATGTCCGGCAACCCCGAGAGGGCCTCCAAACTTGGGGGCCCTTTGGGGGGTGCCGAACACGATTTTGCTCGGGCCGACCCTTTTGGGGTGCCGCTGGTGGCGTATTTTGGCGTCTGGACCCAATGGGCCTTTGGGGGACCATTTAGAGGGTGCCGGTGGAGATGCTCTAAGGGTTTCTTTGGAGGATCTGAAAGCACATGAATTGGAAAAACACAGTAATTTGACAGTATTGTAGGTGTAAAACAGAGGATTACAAAACAGGAAATTTGCAGGAATGGTCATTTGGATGGAACACCGAAAAAGTGTCTCGATCCTACGCAATAAGTGTAAAAAAGAGATTAGAGTGGATGTTGAAATTCTATAGGATTGAGATGTAGGAATACAATCCATAGAAATTTTGGAGGTGTCATTCCTTTAATCCAAAAGGGTTTTCTTAGGAAAAATTCCTATGGATTGGAATACTCCAATATTCATATGAAAATACTTCAATCTAAAGAGGCCCTTATAGGTGCCACGCAACAAGTGTGGATCAATGGAGCGTGGTGTGGATTGACAATGCAAACTCGTGGTGCATCTTCACAACAGATTGTGTTAAGTTAAGATGACTGCCGCGTGCCTGCATCTCCTTGTGTTCTTTTCACCAAGGTCCCAAGGTCTAGGGAATTATTTATTTATTTATTTTGAAAATCAACAAGTTTGAAGTCAATGATGTATTATAAGCGGAAATGGTATATTATAGGCGTGCAAAATTCTTTATAATCGGGCCTACCTAAAAATTGGTAAAATCCAAAGAAATAAAAGAGTTTTGAAAATATGAATTGTACACTATACTTAGAACCCACAAAAAAAAGTCAGATCCATATTCTTATCATTTTTGTGTAGTCTAGAACATAAACTATTTCACATTGCGATTTTACTCGCTATATAATATATACCTTTGCATCCATACAGACTTATTTCAGATTTTTTTTGAAACTTTGGGATATGATTTTTTATTATATTTTAAATAAAATGCTACATGGAGGTCGAGCTTCATTTTGAGTTCCTGCGAGGATTGTGTACTACTACCACTACTGATCATTTCGGGTAGAAGAACAAACTTTCGCCGCTGAGTAGATAAAACTGTTCAGGCCATGAAGATATAAAGTTGGTTAATAATTCAGTCAGTGGAAGGATTAGTGTCAGCTAACCATAGAGTTGACGAGTAAAACAACACACTGTTTAAGACTGGGAATCAGGAACCGAACTCCACTCCACCATGTATTATCTTACCCAGCTGTCCTCTTACTTTTTCTCTCACTTTGGCATAAAAACACTCGACAGCATAAAAATGCACTACGTACAATCGATTGCTCATCCATCCATGATTAACATAATTGTAACCCTGGCCACTAGAAGAACCAAAAAGGTAAAAATGCCGCGCATATGCATGGAGGAACAAAAAAGGGTTGTGATGTGGGAATTTATATAACGACCACATTCGTCCTCCATTAACCTGACCGCTTTTGTTTCTTTGCTGAGTCTAATAACCTACATGTTCATTTAGCATCTAATTACATGTGTCAGCCAATTAGCGTACACATGCGTGATTCACTTAAACTAAATCTAGCCAACCGGACATAAAATTAGAATCACACGAACTGAATGCAAATTTCAATAGCAGGAAGATTGACGTGGGTGCATCGAGAAATCATTAGGTTAGCATATATAGGTAGCTTATGTTCCTGACACGAAATTTAAAAGGGATGTCACACGGGAATTTAGCGACATTCGCCCTCCATTAACCTTGGCTCTTTTGTTTTTGCTCCATTCAACAAAACCTACATTATTATCTATATATAAATCTACATGTGTCAGCCAATTAACATACGCACGAACATGATCCACTTATAGTTATATCACTGGTATAGAAGAAAATACGAAAGCTAGATAGCCGGACATATAATTAGCCACATCAACGGAAATTTAATTGCAGGAAAAACAGCACCCGTCCGTTTGCATTTGTGGTGATGCGTCTTTAGCTTTTACTGTATGAGGCAGAGATAGAAGCATCAAGCATGTTGCTGCTCGTGTACGTCCACGTCGACAACAGTCTAGCCGTTGCATGCTTTTTTTTTTAGCTCGTCAGTCTTTTGCTGCTGACTCCTTTTCTTATTCCTTTGACAATTCTCGCAGCAAATTGGTATATCTACAAACTACAGTCCGGCCATGGTTTGTCAATTCCCTTTGTTGATGCCCACCCGAAAATCACTCTTATTTTTTTTTTCTTTGGGGGCACAACTTCCATTGTTTGACATCAAAGAAACGGGCGCTAAACGATGTATGTACTTGCATGTGAGTTGAGAATGCAGTTCCAAAGGTGCATTAAGTTTTCGTTTGGCATTAGGGGGTGGACTACGATATTATAGTATTTTCAACCAGTTTTCTGCTAAATAGTGTATGTTTTTTTGTTTCATTCGTTTCTCCAGATTAGATTACTGTAAGATATAAAATCTGCAGAAAGTCCTTCGGGGACCTCTGATAAAATTGGAACGATACAGAGAAGATTAGGATGGCCTCTGCGCAAGGATACCACGCAGAAAAAAAATCTGCAGAAAAGTCAGCCAAAATGAAGGGCTGTTTTTTTTTCTGGAGTTAGGAAGAGGAGCCTCACCAGTCACCACTGCTCTCTTTGTTTTGCGGGCAATTTCTCCAGGCCTAACTTACGTGGCCCATTTCCCCGTTTATACCACGGCTGGCGCGGCCCAGGCTGGTTGATCCACCTACGATTTGACCTTTCTCGGTCGAGCGTGCTGCCCTAAACCGACCACGGCAAGACCGCCGCCGGCCGTCGAATTGCCGCCGCATACTCTGCCTCTCCATCGCCGCCCCGACCCGACGGTCTAGATTCCACGCGGCCCCCGCGCATAAGGTCTCACCTCAACCTCCCTTACTACCTCCCACTCCTCCTGCTATACCCCTCTTTGTCACACCCTAGTCGCCGCCCCTTGCAGATGCTGCAGCACCTTAGGGTTAATTTGGTTCACGTAAATGCGTAGGACGGACTACAGCCTCTGTTGCTGTCTCTTTCTTTATCTAGCTTTCTCTTGTTTAGTGGCCTTTTGAGGCACATGAACTGTAATAAGTTTGAACTCCGTTGCTAGATTTGGAAGAATCCCTGTAAGCTAGGTTGCAGGCGTGGGTGGTGGTTTGCGTTTTGGGTTGAATATTGTAGCTTGGTTTCGTTAATGAAATCGGGGGTCTACCCCTATGTTCTAAAAAAAAAAAAGGACGGACTACAGCCTTTCGTAATCTCAACTACGGGATACGGTTTTAGAAACATCCTTTGCCTCTGTATGTATGCAGCGTGTTTCTGAGCTATGGAGGGAGAAAGAATTTGGTTGCAGACTTGCAGTGTGGCAACGCATTAGGAACAATGTCAACGGCTAGGCTCTATCCCTGTTTAGTATTTCTCTCCAGTACCTGTGTCAGTCCGAATTCTGCTTATTGTCTCCAGAAGGCTTCATGATCTTCTGCTGCATAGCTGATTAGCTTTCACTTCTCCTACCTGCCTCTGATTGCCACCAACATAGTAGTAGTATTGGCATCTCGCTTTGCACAGTTGAACACTCCTAATACAGACCAATTCTATGAACTATAGATGTCCCAATTAGTTTCCCCATCTGACTGAAGTTTCTCGGCAGGTTTAGCAGTGAGCGATGGACCAGACGGCCGCCGCCGCATTGACTCCACCTGACCCGAGAGCGAAGGCCACCCTGGTCCTCGGAGCAGAATCGTTCACGGTCAGCTCTGAGTCTGGTACCCTGTCGAAGCAGCTGGCGGCTATGAGGGAGAAGAGCATGGTGATCCTCAAAGACTACATCACCAGGCACAACGCTCCCAACGACGTCCCTGATGAACCCATCGAGGGCTCGTCCGGTGACGAGGGCGAGGTGCTTGCCAAAAACCCGCCGAAGAAATCTAAGAAGCAGAAGTGATCGTCCTAATCTCATCCGATTTACTCCGTTTTTAGTTTAAGTGCCTTGCGGAGATGAGAGAACGCTCGTTGTACCTTGCTAGCTGTTCCTTTGACACAAACGGATCAAATTATTTTTAGGCACTAGCTGCTTGTGTAAAAAATTGTTGTTGGTAGATCGCCGGGCGATCTTCCAACGTTGTTATTATCTGATGATATGTTCAGGGGAAGTTTGCTCCCTTTCTGTATGACTCGTTTGTTATATGTTTTGCTTTGAGGAGAATATATGAGCTTCAGCACAAGAGTTCTTTGCTGTTAAATGTCCATCTGCAGTAAGGTACCAACCACTTGAAATCCAACAAGCAACAGATTTTGATAACATTCATAATTTCCAGTCCAAACAGCAAGTATTGTACTCTGTATATTACATGCATCAAAATGTGGATAAATGCTTTCAGCGAACTCCATTAACCATGTTTTTTTCGACCATAAAAGAAGACTGTTAAAACTATGTTTCCAACTCTTGTCAAAATTCCTGAAGCTTCTCCCTTGTGGCATGTTCATCTTCCTTGGTTCACATGCATACAAAATTACAAATACAAACCAAGTGATGCATGAAACAAAACCAAATGAGCAAGCAGAGTAGCTTTTCCTTCCTTCATGACTTCATCCCTTATGCATTCTTGCTAGCGGGCCGGCAACGCCGATGATCTTGCTGCTTTCAAGTTCAGGAACACTGCCCTATAATTGGTAGTAAACATCAAAGCATTACCGACAGTTAAAATTTGCCAAACAATTAACAGATCGACAGACAGATAAATAACTTGAGGGGCCTGACCAGCATGATGCGACGGAGCTGGCGAAGAGAACTCGGTGCTGGAGCGGGACATACTCGTAGTTAATCCAGCTCACGATTGGCCGGACCTGGACGCAAATTATGGTATTTAGGATGAGCAGAAAACAGACTGAACATGCACAAGTGTCGACTGAAAACGAGGTATAAATAAGGGGACGAGTGGATGAATGGTACACTAGTACTACCTTCCAAGATGTCAACTGGATATTGGCGAAGTCCTTCTTAACCTTGCTCTTCACTTGCCCAAATGGTCTCCCTGAAATCTTATGAAAATTTACTTTTCCATGTTGCCAAAATATCATGCAGTTTTCCCTTATGCGAAACCGGAAGTCATGCAATTTTTTTGTTGGCACAATTTGAAACATGTGCATTTTATTCCTCGGCAAAATTCTGGAAAGTTATGTTTATGTATAGATACAGGCATTGGATAGGGATATCGGATTGAATACCTTCGACCACCAAACCGTAATACATCATGAACACCAAGTTGTTCAGTGGTGATGCAGCTAGCTGCTCCACTATGACCTGCATATTATAGTCCAGGCAATCAGTTGAGCTGCACAAGTTCAGACCAAATGACAGCATGATTCATGGCCATAATGCCAAGCTACAAGAGCAGTTGCCTTCTTGGCTGTAGTTTCTTTTCCTTTCTTCCCCTTGAAAATCCTGTCCATCAGCTTGTGGAAAAAATGGCCGAATGGTCCCGCATAGGCAAATCCGTAGAGCTGTCAATTTGTTTGCCAAATCACAACGTCAATGTATGCAAGTTCGAAACTAAACAGAGGAGAACTCAACTAAGAAGAGTATGAGTTGCTTGAGCTGTTGGTGCAGTACTCAACTAAGAAGAGATACATGTAGTAATTTTATTTCTAACCTAACATTCACATGGATAATATAAGATTTATACTTTGCAAGGACTTGTACTATAGAACATTGTACATGTATGGAAACCTTTCACATGTTTTCAGAACTCACCAAATGTATTTTGACAATGTGGCCGGTGTTTCCGCAATTCTCGTTTCTGAACTTATTATACAGAGTGTGGGTAGGTACTGCTACTGAATTAGTAGACCTTTGTGGACTAAAAACCACGAGACCTTCTGTGTTTGTTAACCTTGATTTGTGAAATTAACTCTAGAGCTCTAGCTGCTCTCACATGTGCTGAACTTATACAGAATCTTGGGCTGGTGATGCTACTGAATTAGTGGATTTGTGTGGAACTAAAAATACAAACTTGCTGTGCTTGTTAAACTTGATTAGTGAAACTAGCTCTAGTTGCTCTGACATAGAGAGATAGTTGCTCTGCTTTGTGAGGGGTGGAAGATCGAGAATGTCATGGATATAGTCGGTAAGCTGAAGCGAGCAAGAAAACAAACAAGGTGGTACCATTATGAGGAGGAGCCTCCTGAGCTGGAGCCTCCCGGCACCGGCGATCCTCTGGGCGACGGCGTCGCTGCAGCCGGCGAGCACGCCGGAGGTGACTGCCTTGGTGCGGAGCGGGTGCGCGCGGAGCTGCCTCATGTACGCCTCCGCCGCCATGGCCACCACCTCAGACATCGGTGGATCGATCGCGATCTGATCCCGCTCGATGCTCGTTCTGAGCTCGCACTCACTGAGCACGTACTCTTTGGAATGACTTCTACAGTCAACCAGTTCGAATCTGGGGCAGGGTGTTAGGTATAGTAGGACGTGCATATTAGCTGCTCTGAGTAACGATGACCAATCAGACCACGTGTCAGTGTATGATGAACTGCATCCAATCAGGCGCCGGTTTAAAATATAATGTACGGGGAGTACATGAACTTCCTAAAGTGGTTCGGCCTAGTATACATCAACTTGGTTACTTGGATTTGTTATGATCGTGACCGTCGCCAGGTTTTCGGATGGCGGCTCGACGGTAACGCACATCTCTAAATCGGTAGGGATCAAGAAAACTATGGTGATGGCGCTTTCTACGACTCTGCTGATGATCTTGGGTGAGTATGTACACTAAAGCGGGCCTTAGTGACAATGATTCCTTCACCACGATTAAACTTGTGAGATTCTCGCATTCTTCGTTTTGAAAATCCAACAAAACTAGCGTCGTCCAACCGGTGATCTCCTCTTGCCGCCGCCATATAACGTCGTCGGCCGAACTTGTGCGGACGCATGACGACATGCCTCTAGGTGGATTTGGAATGGCACAACACACGATGGCGGCAAGGGGAAGAGCGATGGAATTACGAGACTGGAGAACTTTTCTTGCAATCCATATTTGTCCAAGGGAGGCCCTTGCTGATGTGTGCCTTTGATCAATTCAACATGACACTTGGGTTCTCATGTGTTTTTCTTTTTCTTTTTCCCTTTCTATTTTTAATAATTAGGTTTGGTTCATCCCCAATGTCTCGACTTGTATTGAGTTGTTGTATAGACCGGGTGTACTTAATCTTAATATGTTGACCTTCATATAGAAGTGGCAATGTTCCTATCATTTTAACCCTCGCAATAACCCTCAAAATAGTGCTAAGTCCACTTTCGCATTCTACCTCAGTGTCATTAGCTCGGCTTGGTCTTGTGATCTATCACTTAGGTAAGTTGATGCACCAGACTGAAAGGGTAGCAAGTTTATGTACTAACTTAACATCTCTCATGGGTTCGTGTTCTAACCCTGTATTTTCCCCTTCTTGTGATTTTGTGAATTATTTGAGTGAGTAAAATTTACTAATCATGTTTATTTTTTGGCAATATCTACATGAACTTTTCTGCCACTTTTCCAAACTTCGAATCAAATGTATAACTTCTTATCTTGATGTATCTTTCCTATATTTACTATTTGGAGACACCTTTCGAGCTACCACGTTAAATTTAGATTTTTTTTAAATTATGCCCAGGTAATCACGCGAGAAAGACACTTAAACGGTTTCAATTTATATTGAACAAAACATACCATACAATGGTTTAAGCAGTGAGAATTGCATCCATGTATTGCCTATTAGAAGTCAAAACAGGTCGAGGCAGAAAACCACGTTAAATAAATAAATATAATTTATACTAAAATTTTATACTTTTTTATAACTTACTTTTGCATATTAAAGTTTAATGAGTCTTTCGTTTGTTGTTTAAGTAGCTTATTTAATTACTAAATAACACAGGTAAATATGGATTATGATGTTCTCTGTTATACAGTTGTAACGTATATCATATATCATTGGAAAATATACGTGCGTTGCGATAAATTTTGATCATATTTTGTAACAAAAGTTACTTCTCCATTTTGGGACTTTGTCCTTATAAACATGTTGTAAACGAATATCTTTTAATGAGCAATTGAGAAAATCACATGCCTCATGAATCATTCGGTGGCAATTACATGAATTATACGATGTGCATATTGTTTTGTGTGTATGTCTGTATGTGTGGGCCAGGGATCATATGTCACTAGATCACGGTCGGAGAATAGTGAGAGTTGCTAAACTTGTCACCAGTTTCATAGTTGCTATCCCTAACAGGTCTAGTTCCTTTGGGCAACAAAGAATGCATTCACCACATTCTTCTTATATTTTAATATACGTAAACATCTTGGTATATATCCCTAAAGCGCTTGACAAATATCTTAAAAGTAGTTTGTAGTGTATGATTAAATATGCAAATATAAAGAAAGTTCTAGAACTAAAAGGAAACCGTTAATACGGCTATTTACCCGTTTTATCGTGGTCCAATCATCATTATGTCTTAGAAGCTGCAATAGGTTCAGTAATAAGTTGTCAAAGTGATAGACGGACAGAAAATATCGTGATTACATTGATCTTGCGCATTCGGTTTTATTTATCATATGGTCGCCGCAATTCACATTTTGTATGAAAAGGTGTATATACTTTCTCATGCCATTTTCTGTAATAAGAAGTCCTGAACAAAACTGAGAATAAAAATGGCAATGACGAGGTCCTGCAGTATAAACTTTTATGTTTTTCACCTTTCTAGGTGCACTAGTAAGATGCATGGGAGGTGATGGAAAAACTGAACACGAGAAACCGAGGTAGCAAAGAGTGTAGTCGTAAGTATAGTAGTATACCATTACGAGGAGGAGCCTCCTGAGCTGGAGCGTCTTGGCGCCGGAGATCCTCTGGGCGACGGCGTCGCTGCAGCCGGCAAGCACCCCGGAGGCGACGGCCTTGGTGCGGAGCG
This sequence comes from Poa pratensis, assembly GCA_947311845.1. Classification (NCBI taxonomy): domain Eukaryota; kingdom Viridiplantae; phylum Streptophyta; class Magnoliopsida; order Poales; family Poaceae; genus Poa; species Poa pratensis. The sequence continues at coordinate 5,534,573 of CAMZMU010000089.1, forward strand.
GGTGCGCGTGGAGCAGCCTCATGTACACCTTCCCCGCCATGATCACAGTGCTGATCTCTTGGTCGCTCGCTGCTGGAGTACAAGTAAGTGAGTGAAGAAATGTGAGGGTAAAAAGGCCGGCACGAGTTGAATAAGGAATGGCCTGCGGCGAATCAGGGATCGCTTCAGCATATTCTTGTGAGATCAACTTTTAGTCCTTGGGTTTTGCCCTGCTGCTGCATGCATCGATCGCAGAGTCTCACGTATGTATATACACATACACGCACTATATACCTCAGATCAATTATCCAACCATTAGTATAAATGTATAATGTTTACATTCTCACTTCACTCTACGTAGTTTAGCTTAGAATATTCAGGCGAATGAGATTATATTGCCGTTTTTCCTATGTAGTAAAAAACTATGAGCATTCAGGTGTAAAACTAGTTGTGCTGTCACAGAAACTTATGAATCTTAGTACTCTGATCTTCTCTAAAATAGAGACAGCGAACAGAATAGTGTCCAGAAAGAGCATGCTTAACGCTGACAGCTGCTGCATGCACATGATGCCCAAACACTGAAACACATGATGTCTTGCTGAAACACAAGACTCACTCACTGCACATTCTTCAGGTTGCAGCAACTGAAGAACTAGAGATCACAAACAGCCTCCATGCATGCAGCTACATTAGTGTTCTCTCAACGCATACAAGAGAACATATGACAAAGTTAATTCTGGATAACTTTTACAGCAGCGTTGTCGTAAAAAATGCCACAAAATACCAAATTTATAGTTGTGCACAAGTTAAAGTTGATGTGCACCAAAAAACAGTACTATAGGTACTGAAGATGTTCTCGAAACAGAAAAAAAATGTTCTTGAAGATGTTCTCGAAACAGAAAAAAAAATGGTCTTCAAGATGTTCTCGAAACAAAACAGCAAGTTACTGAGGATGTGCACGGATCTTTGATAGTGATATATATTGCATGCCACCATCTCCTCCATCTCAACATCCACTGCCTCGAGAGCATCCTTTAGAGTCGCAATATTCAACTCGAGGGCTCTCATCTTCTCCTTGGGCATAACGTCATCCTCTCTCGTTATATACACCTGGAAACAACAGTACTCCAATGTTAATCATATCACTTATGAATTCATTGTAGTGCTCTTCCCGCGCATTCGAATAAAAAAACTAACAAGAAGGACTCACCTTAAATTCTGTCGGCCTCACGAGCTTAAAGATCACGGTGTCGCCGACCATAAGATTATGTTCTATCGCAAATTTTCTCCACCCAGCACTCAGACCGTCCCTTTCACTCAAGTACACTGCATAACCGCGCTGCCCATCCTCATCTTCTAATGTCATTCTAGCATCATAGTTTGGAAGATACCTTCGGCAGAAGTCACGGGGGATATTCTGGCCAAAAAACACAAAAGTCAAAGAGAACACAAAGTCAAATGCAGAATAACCGAAAAAAGGAAAATAAAATTAATCTGAACATGTATTGGAACACCTAGTAAACAGAGACTTACCAGCCAAAAACCCCAAACAACGTGTGATGCCGTCATATGCTTGGTGAAGCTTGGATATTGTCTTCTAAATTTCTCATGTACCTTTGAAGCTCTTTCAAAAGCAGGGCCAGATCTGCCCTGAACTCCGTAATTTTCCTGCTCACTCTCCATGCTCAGGATCTGCCATAATTACATAAGTGTAGATTGATTGAATCGTATGTATTGATTGATTGATTGATACACAAGGGATTCCATAGTTTATATAGTACATGAGCCAACCGACATAGGGTTTAGGGTTTGGTATCCTAACCGAACACGTATTACTAACATCCCCCCGCAGTCTCGACGTCCGGTGTAACAATGTTGAGACTGGATCGAATGTCGGTGAATGGAGCAGTAGGTAGTCCCTTGGTGAAGATATCTGCAAACTGTGCACTTGTCGGAACATGGAGAACACGCACCTCTCCTAGAGCAACCTTCTCACGGACAAAATGAATGTCGATCTCAATATGCTTCGTGCGCCGATGATGAACAGGATTTGCAGCCATGTAAACTGCAGAGATGTTGTCACAGTAGACAATAGTGGCACGATCAATAGGCCGATGTAGCTCGGTAAGCAGTTGCCGCAACCAAATGGATTCAGCAACAGCATGCGCAACCGATCTGTACTCCGCTTCAGCTGATGACCTGGAGACTGTGACCTGCCTTTTAGAAGATCATGAAACAAGATTGTCACCCAAATAAACACAGTAACCGGATGTAGATCGTCGAGTATCCGGGCAACCTGCCCAATCCGCATCAGAATAAGCTGTCAAACTTGTTGGAGAAGAGGAGTTAATGCGTAAACCGTGATCAAGAGTACCCTGGAGATAGCGGAGTAAGCGTTTGACATGATTTAAATGAGGTAGACGGGGATCATGCATGTAGAGACATGCTTGTTGAACGGAGTAGGATATGTCAGGACGTGTAAGAGTGGCATATTGAAGTGCACCGGTGAGACTACGATAGAAAGCGGGATCAGAGACAGGATCACCAGTGGCAGAAAGTTTTGCGCCTACATCAGCAGGCGTGCGAGCTGGTTGGCACTCAGACATACCAGCACGAGCAATCAAATCAAGAATGTATTGGCGTTGAGAAAGAAAAAGACTATCGTGCGAGCGAGAAACAACAATGCCAAGAAAGTGATGGAGAGGTCCTAGATCAGTCATGGAAAATTCATTGTTTAGTAAGGAAATTATGTGATTTAAGAAGTGAGTAGAAGAGGCAGTAAGAATAATATCGTCGACATACAATAACAAGTAGGCAGTGTGCTCGGAGGACCGAAATATAAACAAGGAAGAATCAGATTTGGAGGGCAGAAAACCTATAGTTTGGATGAAGGTAGCAAACCGATGAAACCATGCCCGAGGGGCTTGTTTGAGACCATATAAAGATTTGTGAAGAAGACAAACTAGATTTGGAGAGGAAGGGTGTTCAAAACCTGAGGGTTGCTGACAATAGACAGTTTCATTAAGAGTACCGTGAAGAAAAGCATTTTTGACATCAAGTTGGTGAATGGGCCAAGAGGAAGAAGTAGCAAGACTAAGAACTACACGAATGGTACTTGGTTTGACAACAGGAGAGAAGGTTTCATCAAAATCGATACCGTGCTGTTGAGAAAAACCTCGACAAACCCAACGAGCTTTATAACGAGCCAGCGAACCATCAGAGTGAAATTTGTGTCGAAAAACCCATTTGCCGGAGACAACATTGGCATTAGGAGGCCTAGAGACTAGAGTCCATGTGTTGTTTTGGGTGAGAGCATCGAACTCATCACGCATGGCGGCGTGCCACAGCGGATCGAGGAGAGCACGCTTGTAAGACGAGGGTATAGGTGATAGGGCGGGTGTGGCAGTTAAATTTAGTTTACGGACAGGAATATGAAAACCACGCTTACCATGGGTACGCATGACATGATCGTTGTGAGGGATTGGAACGGAAACAGCATGAGGAGGAGGGGGCGGTGATTGTTCGGGTGTAGTGGCAGCGGAAATATCAGTTGAGTCTGGCATGGCAGGGGAGGCTGGAGAATTGTCTGCCGTGTCAGGAGAGGCTGGGGAATTGTCTGCCGTGGCAGGAGAGGCTGGAGAAGTGGTTGCCGTGGCAGGAGAAGCTGGAGATTTGGCTGCCGTGACAGGCGTGGGTGTATGAGTGGGAATGGGAGATGGTGATTGTGGGGTTGGTGTAAAGGGAAAAGATCGGTGGTTTTGAGAGATAGAACGTGTTGGGGAGGGTGTAGACTCGACGGTAGAGATATTGGCGTAGGGAAAGATGGTTTCATCGAATGTAACATGGCGAGAGAGAATAACACGGCCGGAGATAGAATCGTAACATCGGTAACCTTTGTGATCATCAGAGAGCCCGAGATAACGCATGGAAGAGATCTGGGATCTAATTTGTGATTGGTAGTGGCGGTGATGTTGGGAAAACAAAGGCATCCAAAGACACGTAGTGAGGAGTAATCAAGGTGGTGGAGAAAAATAGATTGGAACGGTGTAGACAAGGGACAAGTTTTGGTAGGTCGGATGTTAAGTAAATAGGTGGCAGTGCGGAGAGCTTCAACCCAAAATTTAGTTGGAAGCGAGGCTTGTAAGAGAAGAGTTCTTAGGATGTCATTGATAGATCGTAGAGATCGTTCGGCCTTGCCGTTTTGAGGGGAAGTGTAGGGACACGAGAAACGAAGAAGAGTGCCTTTAGAGAGAAAGAATTCATGATTACGATTGTTGTCAAATTCTCGACCATTATCACATTGTAGAAATCTTATGGGGAGGCCGAAGTGCACAATTGCGTATTGATAAAAATTAAGAAAAATTGTGTGAACATCTGATTTGGCACGAAGAGGAAACGTCCATATGTAGTGAGAATAATCATCAAGAATCACTAAGTAATATTTAAAACCAGAAACACTGGGTACAGGAGATGTCCAAAGATCACAATGTAGTAATTCAAAAGGGAAAGAACTAGTGGTGCTAGAGGTGCTAAAGGGCAGCCGAACATGTTTGCCGCATTGACAGGCATTACAAATTGATGAATCATGAGAAGAACTAGAGCTAGGTATACTAAATTCTTGAAGCATGGAGGAGAGTGTGTTGTTGTTGGGGTGACCCAGTCGACGATGCCAGAGATCAACAGAGGCGTGGAAGGCTTGTGGTGTGGAGGTAGACGCGCCATTGAGAGGATAAAGATCACTGGAACTATTGTAGCGAGCCAGGACCGCCTTGGTGTGCAGATCCTTCACAGATAAGCCAAAAGGGTCAAATTCTAAAGAGACAGAGTTATCAGTGGTAAATTGCCTAACAGAGATTAGATTTTTGATTAGAGATGGAGCAACAAGAATATTGCGAAGTGTAAAATTGTGGTTAGGATGATGGATATAAGATTGACCAGTACATGTGATGGGAATTGAAGAACCATTACCAACAATTATAGAGGAAAACTGAGAAGGAGAACAAGATGACAGCATATTCATATTTGAAGACATGTGAGAGGAAGCGCCAGAGTCGAAGATCCAATCCGTACCTTGGTTATCGAGTGAAAAATTGTTCATGGAAGCTATGAAGGCGGCCTGATCCCAGGCTGGTGTTGAGCGGTGTACGAGGTCGGGGAAGCCGCTGTAGCTGGTGGCGCATGTAGATACGGTAGTGCCGGTGGAGCCACATAGCCAGTCGTGTAGACGGGTGAAGGAGGCGGTGCACCGTAAGTCGGAGAAGCAGGGACGCCATACATCGATGGAGTGATGGCGTGGTAGACATGCTGGGGCGGTCGAACTCCAAGAGGACCAGGCGGTCCCGTTGCTGGACGAAGGCCAGGGTTCCATGAGCCTGAGTAAGCAGGTGGTGCACCGTATGGAGAAGGGGCCGTCCATGGCATCGGCCAAGCCTGAACGAGACCAGTCCAGGGATCATGAGGAGGGCGCCATGCTGACGGATCGTTTGGCGGTGCAGATGATGAAGAGCTGCCGGTGGAGGGCGTGCTGCAAGGCTGCGGCGGCTTGTAGATGGGGTTCTTGCCGCGGTAATTAGGGCTTGGCCGCCAGCCCGGAGGTGGTTGCATAGCTGGCAATGGCGCTGGTGTGGGAGGCACGGGTGACACGACAGGCGTAGGGGCGGGAGGCCGGGCGGCTGTGTGAAAGACCTGAGGACGAGCTGCTTTGCGAGTTTGAGTCGTGGCCTCGAGTTGTAACATAGATCGAACTTCAGCAAACATCGGACGGGGCCGCATCATTGGGATGAAAGCAACTTGCTTGTCGAACTGCTCGCCGAGTCCAACTAGAAGGGCGTTGATGAGAGTGCGATCATCGACGCGGTCGCCAAGCTCCCGGAGCTCATCTCCGATGGCTTTGATCCGCTGGCAGAAGACAGAAACGGTTGAGTCTCCTTGCACAATGGTGCGTAGCTCCGTGTGCAGCGTGTTGGCGCGGGCGTCGCTATTGTCCTGAAAGAGCTGACGGAGGGAGGCCCAGAGCTCGGCGGCGGATGCATCGTCGTTGGAGACGAGGTTGAAGAGCTCGGTGGTGATGCGGGTGTAAATCCATTGGATGTTGGAAAGATCGTCGGTGACCCAGCGAGGATTGGCGAGTTGGGGAACCGAGGTTGCCTCGATGTGGTGGCGCAGGCCGCAGCGGCCGAGATGGATGTGAAAGAGGTGGCGCCAATGGTAGTAGTTGTGGGTGCTGAGATCAAGGACGACGGGTATAAACGGAGAGACATTGGAGATTGTATAGGCGAGGGAGATCGCCGTGGTTTGTGGTGGTGGTGGTGGGTATTGGGGAGTGGGAAGTAGAGGAGCGCCGGCAGCTCGGAACTCGGCAAGGGAGAAGAGCCGATGCGCTGGAAGCGGCGGTGGATTTGGCGGCGGAGCCATGGCAGGTGCGGGAAACCTAGACGTCTGATACCATGTAGATTGATTGAATCGTATGTATTGATTGATTGATACACAAGAGATTACATAGTTTATATAGTACATGAGCCAACCGACATAGGGTTTAGTGTTTGGTATCCTAACCGAACACGTATTACTAACAATAAGATCAACAAGTTGTACGTTCTAAAATTACAACCGAGATGGAAAGGAACAACTCGATGAGCAGATACAATTTCTTCCATCGGTTGCTAGTGATGCTCTAAATGGAGCAACCTTTGTTGTATTTGATACGAACTACATCAATTGAACACTTACAGTCAAAGGAGCATAATCGATCTCGCTGTCTGGATCGTAGCAGTCATCAATTCCCATATACTGTTGAACAGCAAAAATAAGTCTAATAAACTAATATAATCGTCGGGCAGTTTGAAGGTACAGAAACAAGAGAGAAAAACTAATATAATTGCTGTCACAAAATATAGAAGCGATGAGTAGAAATATTTGATCCATGGCAATCCATTTAGTGAAGGATCGGCAGGAGAAAAGAAGATGAATAACAATAAATAAGTGAAGGAAATTAAAGATGTGAATGATACACGAGCAAGTAGGGGAGTTGGAAGAGAGGAACTTGCATCGAATTGCTGATCGATCGCCATGGCTGGACTCTGGAAGGAGGAACCCCTGCCTGCATCCATTCGATCTGTATGAAAATGAGACGATGAGGAGGAGAAAAAGGGGCATGGTTATGCCCAGATGTCTGCCCTGGAGGCATTATATGCCTCCAGTACGCGGACGACACTATCCTCTTCTCGGATATAGATCATGAAAAAGCTAGAAATCTTAAGATGGTCCTCTCTTGCTTCGAGAAAGTCTCAGGCATGAAGATTAATTACAATAAAAGTGAAGTGATTCCAATTAATTTGGAAGAAGAAGAGTGTAATGCTTTCCTGAACATTTTTGGGTGTCAGGAAGGACATTTTCCCATTAAGTACTTAGGTATACCTCTGCACTATGATAAGCTTAGGAGAGAGGATATTCAACCTCTGATCGATAAGATCCTTAGTAGAATTGCAGGGTGGAGGGGGAAGCTCCTTTCCTATGCAGGTAGAATTATCCTTATTAAGTCTTGCCTAGCAAGTATCCCAATTTATCTCCTGTCCTTCTTTAAGTTCCCAAAATGGGCAATTGAGCTCATTAATACGCAAATGGCTCACTGCCTTTGGAATGACTTTGAGGGACACAGGAAGCTCCACTTAGCTAACTGGCATCTTGTTTGCATGAAAAAAGAATTTGGAGGGCTTGGCATCCCAAACCTAAAAGAACTCAATGTCTGTCTTTTGGGCTCGTGGATCAAGAGATATATTTCGGGAGAAGAGAAACTGTGGAAAAACATGATCGATCACAAGTATAGAACCAATCACCCCAACATCTTTAACAGTGCTACTTGAGGTTGCTCTAGATTCTGGAAAGGAATCATGTCGGTAGCTAAAACTGTTAAGTTTGGGTTCAGGTGGAAGGTAGGTGATGGTAGGAAAATAAAATTTTGGGAGGACACGTGGTTTGGTACCTCCCCATTAGCTGTTCAATTCTGGGATATCTATGTGATCTGTAACGAACAAACTGCTACCATAGCAGAAGTTTGGGATGGCTCCAACCTCAAACTAACTTTTAGGAGAATTTTTACCCCTTTGATGATGGAGGATTGGTATAATTTAGAGAAAATCAGTAGAAGTACTTCGCTCTCTGAAGAAACAGATGCTTTGATTTGGCAATTAGAAAGTAAAGGGATTTATACCTCTAGTTCGCTTTACCATGTTATCAACTTCCGAGGGGTATGTCCAGTGTACATTCCCTCTATCTGGAATTTGTGTGTGCCGCCGAAAATACATATTTTTCTCTGGCTAATGGCGCATAACAAAATCATGACTAGGGATAACTTAAAAAAGAGAAATATTATCAAGCCGGAAGACTGCGTCTTCTGCAAAGAACCAGAGTCAGTTCACCATCTGATGTTTGGATGCATTGTAGCTGTTAACACTTGGAAAATAGTTTCAGAATTCTTTAGTAGAGAAGTAGGACAAGACTATGAATCTGTAGCTAGATTTTGGGTCTCCAATAATAAGAATTCTACCTTAAATATTATTACATCAGCTACTCTATGGTGCATTTGGAAGAGTAGAAACAACCTAGTGTTTAATGATGCTACTTGGATCGATCTTAAGCAGGTGTGGTCCTTACTGCTGAGAACGGTGAGGAACAGGAGTATCCTCTGCAAGGAAGAGGTGCTGGACAGAGTGAAGAACTTCTGTCAGTTCCTGTCACTGAAGCTGAGAAAGCCTCTCGCTATCTGTGGCTGAGCAAGCCGCAGATCGACCTCGGCGCAGATGACCTCTCAGCGGGGAGCTGGGCTGCTAGCTTTCTGCTGGGCTCTCTGAACCTCTCCGATCCCTCGGAACCACCTGTCTCTCCAGACAGAGGCACGAATACTGGAGCCAAGAAACAACTGTTGCTGAGCCCATCGTCGCCTCTCGATCAGGAGTGTTGGTCTCCGACGCTGGGGAACAATCCACTCAAGAAACTGAAGTCAACAGAGCCTGGTGATCAAGGTCGCTGGGGACATGTTGGCCTGAAGACGGGAGTGGAGATCCCAGGCTGCCAACGTTCGCACTAATCTTTAAAGTGCATCAGTTCGCACTAAACTGAAAGTGCTGTAATAAGAGTAGAAAACCTTCTAGTACTTTGTTCCTTTTAGACTTTCCCTTTCCGTTTCAGGCTGAGGCCGGTTTTAGCTGTAATGGTTGTTTGAATTTGAACCTCACACCGAACTGGGCTGTGGTTTCATATTAATGGAACCGGGGAGTCCATCCCTGTTTATCTAAAAAAAAGTAATGGAAAGAGATTAGAGTAGACGACCGTTTGATTAGTTGAGTGATTTGCGGCTAAAAATCAGTTAGCACTTTCCAAAAGATATATCAATCAGATTACCGTAAAGTCAAAAAAAAAAATCAATCAGATTACCGGAGGATTCATTTCCATGCCCCAGACGCAGATGCAGACGCAGAGCTAACAATCAGAGGATTAATTCTCGCTTCCATGCTTGGCTGTTATCTGTTGCCGTTCCTATCTCTATCATATCAGACTGGAGGGAATTTGTAGACATCGGCTTTGTGTTACCTGAGACTCATCAATCTGCTAACCAATATTTTGATACAAAGCTGCCAAAGAACATCGAGCCACAAAGCCAAAGAAAAATGTAAATAGATTTTTCAGGCTTCCTGCGAGACATTCAAAACCCACCAGATTTAACGTAGGGTTGGAAGTACTAACCAACGTAGGGTTTTTCAGTCTGAGGTCTCGGGAGCTGATGGTCTTCTCTCAGAGTTCATGACAGCCCAGGACCATCACCTGCGCGATTGAGGATTATAGCGGATCCGGTTGCAACCTCGAGACTGAAAACGAGAAGGATTCCATCTCCTTTTGTAAAGGAAATTTCCTCTCGCCGCTCGGGTCCTCCCTCGGCCGCCGCCGCGTTCCGTCAGCTCCGAGCCGGCCACCTCTGCACGGAGAGTCGCCTCCGCCAGTTCACCATGTGGACCTCGAATCCAGAAGTTCTGTAGCCACATATAAATACAAACCAAGTGATGAAGCAAAACGAAATGAGCGAGCAGTGTACTCTGCATTCCTTATGCATTCTTGCTAGCAGCCGAGGATGTCGATCTTACTGCTTTCAGGTTCAGTAACACTGCCTGTAATTTAATTGTAAACATGAAGCCTTGCCGAAAGTTAAAGTTTGCCAAGAAAAAAATTTAACATATCAACAAATAGATAAGTTAGGGGGGCCTTACCAGCATGATGCGACGGAGCTGGGCAAACAGAAGTCCGGTGCTGGAGGGGGACGTACTCGTAGCTGATCCCGCCAACGATTGGCCAGAACTGCGCCGAAATTATGGTATATATTTTGGATGAGCAGATAACAGACCGAACACTCACAAAAATCCACTGAAAACAAGGCCTGAAAATTAAATAAGCCGATGAATGGTACAGCCTTCCTATAATGTCAACTGGATGTTGGCGTAGTTCTTCTTCACCTTGCTCTTCACTTGCCCAAATGGCCTGCCTGAAATTCTCATGAAACTTATGTTTCCAGGTTGCCAACTATCATGCATTTCCCCTTAGGCAAAACCGGAAGTCATGCATTTTTTTTCCCTTGGCACAATTTGAAGATCATGCTTTTTTTTTTCCTTGGCAAAACTCAAGAAAGTTTTGTATATGTCAAGCATTGGATAGGGATATCGGAATGCCCACCTTCGACGACCAGACCGTAATACATCATGAACAGCAAGTTGTTCAGTGGTGATGCAGCTAGTTGCTCCACTATGACCTGCATAGATAGTGCAGGTAATCAGTTGTCCGATCTGTTTGTGAGGTACGAATTCATCACTTCATCGGGTGAGATCATGGCAGATAGCTGAGATGAGTTTTTTAGTGACATCATATGTTCATCATCGTCCAAAGAATCGTCCGGCGATGAGAGTGATGTTTTGGTTGTGATGTCTACTACACGTTTCTATTTATTTAAACTTTGTTGTGACTCCGAACGTAGATGTTTGTAGGATAATAACAAATTTCAAATTTAGCGGATGACCCAAGGCACTAGAAAAAAGTGGTTTTTGCCACGCTTGATTTTTGTGGTCGAAATTCGATTTTTAATGGATGACCTAAGAGCATCTCCAACTGGCGCTGGAAAGTCCGGCGCGCTTAACAATTTTTACAGCGCGGAATTAGCGTTTTAGCGCGTGGGGAGGGGGATGGTTTTCCAGACGCGGGATAATTTAGCACGCGGAGAGGAAGGTTTTCCAGGCGCGCTAAAATAGTGTGCCGCAAACACTTTTTTACAGACAAGCGACGAAAAACAGATCAAACCGCGACTGAAAATTAAAGTGAAAATAAAAGATTATTCTAGTTCTTAGTCCTACTACTCCTCCTCGTCGCAGGTGGTGTCGTCGGTGGACTAAACAGGTCGCCCCACCTTTCGTCCTCCTCGACCAAGGTGGTGTCGCCGTAGAGCTGCGCCTCGGCCACGGCCTTGCGCGCCCGCTTGTCCGCCCTCACCTCTGCGCGCTCCACCCTCCTCTTTGTCCGCTCCGCCGCCCTGGTCGCACAGAACTACTGCTTGGCGGCGAAGTCCTGCGGGAAGCGCGCGCTCGTCCTGCTCGGCGATGATGACGTGGGTCTCCCTTCGGCGGTGGTGGTGGGACGGGGCTTGCCTGCTCCCGCGGCTTGCTCCCATCCGTGTTCCCTGGGCACGTGGCGAGCATCGGGTGGATTCCGTTTAATCTGCCGCAGGTCGTTATTTTTCTACCAAAAGAAAAGAAAATACTTGCCGTTATATGACACGTTCTCTAGAAAAAAAAGAGAAAGGATAATGTTCCACTACCGAGCACACACACCAGCAGCTTTCCCCATTCTTCTTCCTCGAGCTAGACGAGGCGAGGAATCCACCATGGCACCATCCCTCCAATCCATGGCCTCTCTGCAGCCGCGTCCCTCCCGCCGCCGGCCCCCTTCCCTTCCTCCATCGCCGCCCCCTTCCCTTCCGCCACCACCGCCCTTTGTCTTCCCAGAAGGCCTCTCCTCCAGGTTGGAGCTGTTGTTCCCTGACCCCTTGCTGCAGCTTGGACGGACACGTCCATGAGGTCGCCGGCCCCTTCCCTCCACTAGAGTCTCCTCCCGCAGCCATCCGCAGCCGTATCCTCCCGTCGTCCCACGGTGTGGAGCGGCGGCTGAAGCGCCTGTCGGCGCGTCGGACGCGGTGGTGGCAGGCGCGCACCAGAGCCGGTGCCGGACTATGTCATTGGACAAGGTCCAGCCATGTGCGTCCTTCCGCTTGCCTCCTTCCGTTCCCAAGGGAACCATCCACCTCGGCACCTCCACATGATACAACACAGGTACTTTCGTTTTGCTATTTATGATCTATGAATCATAATCTGTCTATATACTTCCCAGCTTTGTTTGATTTTCTCAACTTCTATTTTCATTTTGTGCTTATTCAAAGCTAACAACCAACAATGGTAAAGAGTGAACTTTAATAAAATCCCATAGGTTTTTACAAGATTTCATAAAATAACTTGGAGCCTACAAGCCAAAATGCACAAGGGCTAACTCTCATAACACATTGATTAAGTTGGCTTGGGTTGATAGAAATAAGCTTGATTTTGTCTTGTCATTGTACTACTACTAGTGGTACCCATGGTCGGCTGCGATGAGGCATTCATAGCTGAGTTGTACTGTTGCAAATAGTACATATGATTTGTCGAAATTCCTGGAGCGCCTTGACCCTATATGATGAGAAGTAGCAAAGCTAGGTGTCACTAATGTATCAAGATGATTAAAACTCAACATTGTAGGTTGCAGACTGTGTATACCATTAATGTATCGTATGGCTGCAATTCTGTGTACAATCTTTGGTTTTGTATTGACATCGGGATGGTACCACTTGATGGCTGCATTGGATATGTCGAAATTTCTGGAACGCCTTGACCCTGTAAAGATAAGTAGCAAAGCTTAATGTCACCAAAGTTTCAAAATGATAAAACTTAACATTGTAGAATGTAGACTGTGTATATACCATTAATGTATTGTATGGCTGAAATTCTGCGTACAATCTTTGATTTTGCGTTGACATAGGGATGGTACCAATTGATGGCTGCATTGGAGTATTTAGGATAGGGTTGTAGTGTACTTGATATGCAGGGTTTTGATTCGTGAAAACCTCCATTTGTCCCTGTCGAAGTCACAACAAATGTTCAGTAACTAAAGTTTTAGATGAAAAATCGTGAGAGTTTATACCATCGAGGCGTCATCAAGTTGTAGTTGTGCATTATCTTTTGTGTTCTTTTTCTTCTTCTTTGAATTTGTTGCTTTCTCCAAACCACCAATGGGTCTTCTTGATCCTTTGACAGACTTCTCCTTGACCTTGATGCCTTTTGGTTCGGCAAGCCCCTGGTTGTGTTTTGAAATTCTACTAGGATCAATGTTTGAACCTGCAACTGTAGGGAAAATGAAAAATCATTAGTTTGACGTTACTCGACATGAGTAAAAGCATATCATAGTACACACCTTCTGAACCTGGTTGATGTTTTGAAATTCTACTAGGATCAATGTTTGGACCTGCAACTATAGGAAAAATGAAAAACCTTTAGTTTTACGTTACTATACATGATTAAAAGTATAGCATAGTACACACCTTCTGAACTGGAGGAGCCACCCACATCTGGATCGACTCTAGTTTTCAAACATTTCTCCACATTTTGTGCTAATTGCGCTGCACAATTAACAGCCTCATTGTAAGATTCTTCAGACTCTGCGGCACGAGCAGCTATTTTGACAAACATTCTGCACAAATCTTTGTAGCGGCTCGACATTCTTGCTTTTGGGTCACGTAGGTTGCAATTGCTTGTTATCTGTAGAGCTTTTGCATCAATTGTCCATCTTTTCAAGATATATTCCTGGGGGATATGCTTGATATTATTAATATCAAGTATCTTCAAGCAATGAGAGCAAAGCATTCCAGCAAATTCAAACTTCTGGCAACTACAAATGACCTTTTCTTCTTTTGGAACAAATCTGACAACATGCTCACGACGTGTACCATGAAAATTTACTTTGTAAACCTTCTGCTCTTCATCACTATCATCACAAAGAAATGTGTCATAATTTAGGGTCCGAAGCACTTGTTCTTGAAACATCTTGAATATTGCTGGAGTATATGTTGTTGCAGCTTGTCTTAATATATAGCTAGCTTCTGCCTTTAGCTTTGGCGTAGTTTGTGTTGCTGTAAAGTCATACTTCACCTCTTCATCTCTTTTGTCTGCAACTAGCCGTTCAAAATGCTCAAAAAAAGTAAGCATGTCATATTTAACATTAATGTATCTCTTTAGTTCGTGTTCATGCTTTCACTCCTCTGGGTAGTGCTCATGTGAGCAGAAAATGTATGTTTGCCGTACACTAGTGCCCACTGCTCCCTTTTCTCAAATATCCTGTGGAGCCATGTGTTGTCACGTAGTCCATGTTTATCAAGCATTCCATTCCATGCAGGTATAAATTCATCTTCCTCCTCAATATCATAGATACAATGCTGAAAATCCACATTGAACTTCTTATAGTCTGGAACAACTCCAGCAAGGTGCTTGCAAGCGTTTTGATTGATATGCCATACACAAAGTTTATGGTGAGTCAGAGGCAGGACTAAACTGATTGCCTTGGCCATTGCTGCATCTTCGTCAGTAAGAATTGTCCGGGGATGTTTTCCTGACATAACTTTTAGAAAAGTTCTAAAAAGCCAACCAAAACTTTCAGCTGTTTCATCATAGAGAAGTGTAGCACCAAAGACCATTGTTTTCTTATGATTATTCACCCCAACAATCAAACCAAATGGACGCCCATCGTCTAGTTTCCTATATGTGGTGTCAAAGCATATGACATCACCAAATATTGCATAGTCTGAGATCATTTTGGAGTCAGCCCAAAAGATATTAGTTATCAAATCATCCTCATCGATCTGAATTGAATAGAAAAAGTTGACATCTTCGGATACCTTCTTCTCCATGTATTCTAGCACTCCCCCTGTGTCACCTTGCTTCACTTTTAATGTTCTCTTTGAGTACAGCCGATTTTTCATATCTACGCGCGTAAAACCAAGATTTCCAATTCCACATGCATCTTTGGCCATAAGGTCAATAGTTGCTTTGTTTGAAATGCCCACTGACTTTGCAACCTCAGCATTTGCTATTTGTGCTTCAGTTATTTTCCTATGGGATCTCAAGTATTGGGCCATGTCTCCGGTAGCAAGATTGTGGTTATGTGTTGCTTCAAATTCATACACATAATAACGTCCATTCTTAAGACTTATCTTCATGCGTGCATGACAACCACATCGAGTTTGAGGCCTACTGTACCCGAATGTATCCTCTCTTTTATCTTCACCACGGGCTCCTGATAGTTCAAGTAATTGTCTTAGTGCATCCAAAAATGAGGCCTACTGTACCCGAATGAAAGGAACTAAGTACAAGTACTGCATACCTTGACGAGAACATAAAAAAGTTCGATGTTGTATTGTGTCAGTGTTCTTTACTTTATGGTGACTCCCTCTTCGGATGCTAAAACCAATAGTTTCTGCATACTTGTTGTAAAACAAATAAGCTTCTTGTTCAGATAAAAAATCCATGCCAACCTTTGGTACTCTCTGATCAATACCATTTGCTGCATTGCTATCGGTATTTTCAGGCGCATCCTACATAAGATAGTACTCACTATAGTTAATATAAAAACACTTTTAACATTCAGATCTGTTTGCATTGCAGGATGGGATCGGTTCAAAAGAAGGAATTAGAATAAGAACATGAAAGTATGAATTGCGAGTGTGATTTCTTACTGCCCGTGACCGTGATTCATCATCATCGTCGTGGTTCCTGGGATCAATATCCGAAGAAGCCATTGAGGGGCAAAGGGAGAATTCGGCTGGCAGTTGTTGAATTCACCTCAAGTTTTCCGTAGCTAAATCGCTGATTGATAGAGGTCTTCTCCCCGTTTCTCCCTGTTTAGAGATTTCGTTTGGGGAATTTGCCTCCGCTTCTCCTTGGTCCTGTTTGCGTTGGATGTGCAGATGTGATTTTTTTTCCTGTATGCATCTAGATTTGGCGCTCAGATGTTATTTTGGCGCCAAGTACTGAAATTTCCCTCCTGTAATTTTTTTTGTGCTGATTCTGTGCCGAGTATTACGTGAAGCCATATCCGCCTGTTGTACGTATCTCTTTTTTTTTCTGGGTGAGAAAATAACGATCGGGAGGAAAGGCTGCGGAAGCCACCCGATGCTCGCCACGTGCCCAGGGAACACGGATGGGAGCAAGCCGCGGGAGCAGGCAAGCCCCGTCCGTGGTGGTGGCGCTCTTCGGCGGTGACGAGGCGCTCCCTGCTGTGCGGTCTGCGCGTCGTGAAAGTTCATCTGAGTGCGCGGGCGGCCGAGCCACCATGCCGCCGCGTCGTAGGCGCGAGCAGCCTCGTGCACGGTCTCGAACGTCCCGAGCCGGAGCGGATTTCCGTGGAGAAGTTGCCGACAGGGCGGGCACGGAGGCTGCGGTGGCCGGAGGAGCTTCGGCGGCGCAGCAGCATGGCGGCGACGTAGCGCGGAGAGAGAGAAGGAGAGAAAGCGAAATGTCGTGGCGAGCGCGGAAGGGAGGGGAGGCGGTTGCGCAGCACGTGGTTGCCCAGCGTGCTGGAAACGGCGCACTATATAGCCCACGCACGGTGCCGCTTTTTTCCCGCGCGCGGGACTATTGCGCGTCTGCGGAATTGCCCGCAGCACGCCAAAAAGGCAGTTCTCTTCCTGCGCGGTGTTTTTCCAGCACTTGTTGGAGATGCTCGATGCTCTAAGGCACTAGAAGAAAATGTTGATCAAATGGTATGCCTAGTAGTAACTGATTATTGTGGTGAATTGTCACTATTTATGCTTATCAGGGTAACTACTGACTTTAGTGGTTGGTTAAAGCTTAGCTTCTGTTAACTTGCTTGACTTGCTAGTTTAAAATTTGTTGTCCAGGCTCTAGATAGTCATCCAGGAGAACAAAGTTACAGGTGAACATTACAATCTCTAGATTACAAACAAGATGCCTTTTCAAGGAAAAGGAGGATGATTGATGGGAAACATATTCTCTAAACTGCGTTAAAGCTTGGAGGCCCTGGTGCTGTAGGGCAAAATTTGTTTCCATCAACATACATTCAAACAACACATCGCGATACACACCTTCACGTACGTATCCAACTATCCATCCTCCATACAACACTCCATTCTACAAGATTGTCCACTAGCATAGCAAAGGAAGAAAAAAACATCACACCGGACCAATCTACCGAGTCTATAGCAGCAACCAGGCAGCCACATTACAAACGGTGACCAGAGATCGTAAAACGGTGTGGTTGGCTACTCCTCTTGCCCGGACTCCTCCTTGTCGAGCTTGATCATGTCGTCAATCCTCACAATGGTGATGGCCGCTTCCGTGGCGAACTGCAACGCGAAGGAAATGTAAGAGGAGTGTGACGGACTGACGGATCCCAAACAAGGCTGCAGCGATGAGAAAGCTAACAGGTCGAGTGTGTGTGTGTGTGTACCGACCTGGATGATCTTTACTTTGCTCATCGCCGGCTCGATAACGCCGTACTCAAGGTTGTTGCGGATTATACCTTTCTCCAGGTCAAGGCCCATGCTGCAGCGGAAAATTGAAACGAATTGGAGCATGTGCAGCAACAGAACAAAAACAAAAACTGAAAGGTAACCATGTGCAGTAGCAGAACAAAACAGCAACTTAAAAAGTAAATAATATTATCTGGAAGCAGTTCACAATTACAAAATTTATTATGCATCTAGGTGCACTTCCCCAACGACTATGTCGAAAATTATAACCATGGGCAATCTGGCAGTGGCACTCTACAAATGAAAGCTGAGTGGACACTGAAATAGAGCTTGCGGCGTACTGGGCGAACAAAACCAATGGGATATTTCATTGCTTAATAAGCACATCCCAGAGTGCAAAATTATTTTCTTTGAGACTAATCTTCAAAAGCCGTCTTTGCAAAGGTAAATTAGAGGAACTATAATACGTTTGGATATGTAACGGAACTTATAGATCCAGTAACTACCTCGAATAATGTTGCTTATCAGCCTTTGTTTGGGCAGTATGATGATATGCCCTAAGCTTTGCAACAAGCTCAGTTGCATCTTTGGCAGCATTGACAGAGAGGACCTGTCATCACACAGCCATACTCCCATTAGCATATCATATGTGGTTCAGTATAGTATCATAAATGCACCAAATATAACTGATCAAACCTTCGGTATGATTAACAAAGATTCTGCGAATTCAGCAATTGCCAGCTGTTCCCTAGATCCAAGAGTTGTAGCGAGATTTTCCAAGTAAACAGACAATGCAGCTTCTACAGCACCACCACCAGCTACTACCTGCATGATCCACATACATGTTAAATACACTACTGACGACAATTAGTTTCTAAAGACAATGCTTGTGTGTGCACGTGTGGATGTGTGTTTTAGTTAGTTAAAAGAAAACGAAAGTTTAAACTTACAGATCTACATTCACCAAACACAGAAGAGGATTTAATGCTAGCATTATTATGTGCAATGCCAGACGAAAGATGCAGATACTAAAGCATTAAGTATTTAAGTGGCTCATTCAAATGATGACATTTAACTGCCCTATTCTTTTTCCAAGCATGAAAACAGTTCGTGAGAAATGGGATTGCAGTTATTGAAACAAGGTCTAAAATACAAAATTGTGGAATAGCCACAAGCATGGGCCAACAACGAGCACGATATACATGAGAATCTTGGGAAAATATTAACTATGAGAACCAGGATGCACCAGCTAAACTTTTAACTGCAAATCACACTTAGTAGCAAGAAAAATACTTCAGGAAGAAGAAATAAGATCCATGTTTTCTCATGTTCCGCATAAATCATGGCAAGGGAAATATGTTTATGTATTCAACAGGGAACAAACAACACAAAAAGTAAACGAACAGCAGCAGAAGGTTCTACCATATTGGATTCCAAAGTTCTCTTCACAATGCACAGCGCATCGTGCAAAGACCGTTCAACCTCATCTAGCATGAAGTCATTTGCTCCTCTAAGAATAAGGGAAACCTGCACGAAAGGTATGCAAGTGAGATGCCTGTAGCTTCGAAACAAATGTTGTTGTCATTCATAGTAAAGCTAGCTGAAGATTGGCATGCAAAAAGGACTAACCGCACTTGTGTTCTTTGTGCCTTTCACAAGAATTATTTCATCGTCAGAAATCCTTTCCTCAACAACCTCATCAGCATGTCCAAGGAATGATGGATCAAATGTTTCTTCACCCTCCATGTCAGCAAAAGTAGTCACCTGCAGGTTCTTAGTACTTTAGGATATTGACAAACAGTTCACTTATGCTTGAACAGGCGAGTATTTGCCTTATTACTTGGGATCGTCAAGAGTAGAAGTTTTCCAAATAAAGTTAATTCTTTAATCGATTTATAGCACCTTAAAATCTGCCATGCTAGAATAGCATATTCAAAAACAGTAAATCATCAAATAAATGAATTCCAATATTATGAGGTCATTGAGTTCAGATGATCTGTTGCATATTCCCTTAGAATCTTAGCACACGATTCAAGCAATATGAAAATTTAAAAGAGTCATGAATGGGATTTCAGCCAAAAGGAAGTTCATGCGAGCACCGCATAGATAAGTCATGAATTAGAATTAAAAGAGTATAAAGACTGTCAACATAACCATGTAATCAATAATATGACGAAATAAGCCATACCATTGTTGCACCTGTTGCCTTGGCAACATGGCGCAAATCCTCCTTACGCACACGTCTTACCGCAATTGCCCCAGCCTCAACAAAGTACTGAAATGATGTTTTGCCACACAACAAAAAAGCACATTTAGTTACAGTCATCAGGAAGTTATATCCACATACATCACAACAAACCTAGTAGATCAAATCATAAAATCAAATAAATTACGAAACAGAAACTTCTGAGGACAAATTTTCAGAGCAAGTATTGTTGGAAAGGAACATAAGATGGCAATGATATCCATAAAATTCTATCGGAAAGGTTAAGTTTATAAAGCATATTATGCTAAGTGCAGTAGTAGTGTACTACATGTTCTGTATGCACCACCCAACCAAAGGCACCAGCAGCTAAGCAGAATATGTCATTCAGTACTAACGTGGACCAGTTCAACAAAATAGTTTTTGATGCAGTGCTGGATAACCATATACAAAAACATATTAAGAACGGAACAGCAACCAATTCTGCCTGAGTTGATGAAAACATACCTTCAATGACATATCATCAATTCCCTTGGTGGTGAATACAACATTAGCACCAGCCTTGAGAACTTTCTCAATTCGTTCCTTTGTTATGTCAGATTCCCTACAGAAAAGAGCAAGGTATTAGGTATACTACTAGAGACCATTACATCGAAAATAAATTGATTGTAAAGGCAAAAAGCATGAAGATCCATCAGAATTCAGAAGAAATGAAAACAAGGATAAAGTTATTGCAGATTCATTCGCAGGATAACAAAACTAAGTATAATAATGAATTGCCAAAGAGAAAAATGTACATACCTCTGACGGATCTTCTCCAGTTCCCTTGGATCAGATACAAGGACTTGAACACCCATTTGCATTTTTGTCTTCTGAAGGTTAAAATCAAGACAAGCAATTCTAGCAGGGGTTACTCTAGTAGGCATTCCTTGAGCTGCACGGCCTGAGTTCAGTGCATAACCATTCAGGAGGTAACTTTCCTTGGCACTTTTACCATGAGCTTTCAAAATATTGATACTCTGCAGACCAAACAAAGCAATCGTTTATAAGCAAAAAAATTCCAGTGGCGCTCGTGTTAAATGAATCAAATACCACGTGTTATATAAAAGCACATCACAACATTATTATGGGAGAAAAGTTCTAAGTGGCAGTACAATTTTATGTGAATATCAAGGAAAAGGACAGCACAATATTAAGACAGACATAAGATAACTATACACTAGCACGTGGTCTAATACATAACCAGAAGGAACAGCAAATGGTGCAACACCATAAAACTGGTTAAATAATGTGTCTAAAGTGTCCACACAAGTCTGTACAACTTAAAATCTACATTCAGAAAGAAGGGGCCCAGTAGCAGAAGAGTAGTGCAATAGTACAATTGCACACGACTTGATATAGCAACTACGCATAGAAAATTCTGATTTATTGAAGAAATATTATAATCAAGTGCACTTTACCAACCTTGATTGGATACTTTACTTCTCCCTTGGAGTTTGTAGTCTTCACAGCTTGAACTGCATCTACAACCTAAGAAACCACTGCCAAGTCAATTGAATATCACACTTTTCTAACCAAGGCCAACGAGAAGACAATAGAAATAAATAACTTGTAGTCCCACGATAAGAAACTTGTCAGATAAATTACCAGGATAATTTATTGTCTGACACAAAATACATGCAGACTAATTAATTTAAGTTAAACAAATGCCATCAAAATCAAGTATACGACAACTAAACATCGAATTTCAAATCTTCACTGTGCACACATACGTAAAAACAAGGCATGATTAAGAAACCTAATTACAGATATGACCACAGGAACTTACCAGATTTGCAAAGAAATTGCTGTCGGTGTGAATCAGTTTCGAAGACATGCTAGTTTTTGCACAGTTTATAAGGGAGTCTTTTCCAAGTTTATCAACCTACAAAAGTGTGGATGAACATTCATGTCAGCCTGACAATAAGCATGGAATGGAACAGAGTTGTACTGCCATTAGTTCCGGATAGAGCATTTGTTTACCTTGACAGACAGCTTTTCTTCAACATACTTGCAAGCTTCGCGCATAGCGAGCTGGTAGAATAACGAAGGTGAAAAGTAAGTAACATAGGACATTACGTGTTTTGTTCAAAATGTTCATTCAAAATGGAAGTGCTACTGAAACAAACATATATAGTTTACAAGCTCACCCTGTAGCCACTGATAATAGAGGTCGGATGGATCTTATTCCTCACAAGATCATTAGCTCTCTGGTAAAAAGAAAAACAACATCATCATGTGTATAAACAACAATAGGGAAATCTGTAGGCAGGGAAAAACATAGCAGTAAATCTTCATTTTTATTACCTTGAGCAGCTCTGCAGCTATAATGACAACAGAAGTCGTTCCATCTCCAACCTCCCGGTCCTGGAGCTCGGCCAGTTCCACAAGAACCTACAGACAAACAGAACCACACACAAAAAATGTAAGTGCAGAGCAGCGATTAAATCAAAAAAAAAAAGCCAGCTCTGCCTGCCAGGTATGATCACCTTGGCTGCCGGGTGCTCGACTTCCAACATCCTCAGAATGGTTGCCCCATCGTTCGTGATGGTAACGTCACCGATATCGTCCACCAGCATCTGTGAGCCACGTATGCGCCAAGTTAGTAAATTCTAACACAAGATTGTTTTTACTTTCTTCAAAGTTACCGGGGATCCAGAATCTATATGCTGCTTCGCTGACAAGGGAAGTTCGAAGGCACGTACCTTGTCGAGCCCGACAGGTCCGAGCGAGGACTTGACGATGTTGGCCACCGCCTGGCACGCCACCACTGCAATCAATCAGAGAAGATGGAACGCGGATTAGCGCTCGAAGGGGGCACGCTAGGGTACGGCTGGAGCTCAGGTGGGGAAACCCTAGCCTTGCTTGGCAAGGGACGGAGGTCGTTCGGTGCACAGCTAAACAATACTGCTAGAAACTGCAACCAAAAACCCTCGACATAGGAGCCACACGGGCCGGCAAGCCATAAGAACTCGCTCTAGCTAGCCGAATGCCGACACAAGCCTCGCGTAGCCAGGCGCGCATGGTAGGATCCAAGCGCGCCACTAGATCTCACAGGAGCCCCGCGCATCCCCGCGGAATCTGGCGTGGGAAGCAGCAATAGGAGGAGGGGGTCAGGGATGGGCGTTACCGTTCTGGGTGCGGACGTCCTGCCGGACTGGCGCTCGCCCATGATGTCGGGGATCTGTGCGGTGATCCCCATGGCGACGGCGGCGGCTGTGACTGGACTGAGGGGGAGGAGCTGCTCGCAGCACACGAGAATGAATGAATGGGATCGTCGCTCTGCGGGGCGGCGGCGCTAGGTTTGTCTGCCTGCGTGGGAGGTCGCTGTATATCAGGCGGGCCGCCATCGGCCCACATAGCCCACTGTTCCTCCTTGGGCCAAAGAGGCCGCCTGCCTTCAGTTCTTTGGCGCGCGTTCTGCTTCCTCCTTGTTTTTTTTATTGCGACGGTTTTCTTTTTTTTCGAGAAAACTTTCGATCTATTCTAGTACAGAGAACACCAGAAATGACAAAAAAAAATACATTCAGCTCCGTAGACCACCTAGCGACGACTACAAACACTGAAGTGAAGCGAAGGCGCGCTGCTGTCATCGCCCCTCCATCACCACAGTCGGGCAAACCTTGTTCTAGTAGACAGTCGAGAAATCGTCGTGCTAAACCTCCACAGGACCAGCGCACCAAAAACATCAATTGTCACTGATCAAGGGAAGCATATATTAGAAGAATCCAATATGTATACACACGAACATAGACGAACAAATAACGAAATCTAAGCGGATCCAACGAAAAACAACCACCGACCGAATCCCGCAAGGTCCGTGGGAAACACACCTCCACACAGTCATCCGACAACGCTAGACGCACCGCTGGAACTAGGGCTAAGCGAGGAGAACCTTATTCAATTCCACCACCGCCTCGACTTCATGAGTAAGGCACAAAACCTAACCAAACACAGAAGCCCACCTGAAAACGGAGCCCTCGTCTTCCTAGGTAGTGCTTTCTACTTTAGAGGGATTCGCTATCAAGGATCCTAATGCAATACAAAATCAGTTTCATAGTGAGAAGACGAGGCATTTGTTAATCAAGTTTCAACTTCTTTTATCGAAGTTAATAACTAATCCCTCCGTTCCTAATTATAAGATATTTAACATATTGCATTGTGGACTACCTACGTGCTAAAATTGAATATACTAGACACATATGAATATGAGAAAACGGAGAAAAGCTAAAACATCTTATATTTAGGAACAGGGACTATGATCAATATGGTTTTACTTGGTTGAACGTAAATTTTTATTTGTTTCCATAACAACAGTTAGTACAAACATGTACCAGTGCTTATGCCCTTCAGCATTACATCAAATGAACCAACGTCCTGGGCAGGTAGGCCGACACCATAACAGCAGTCAAAAACATCAACAGAGAAAAAGACATGGCACTCAGGTTGCCGTTGGTTCCCAGGACACACATAATCTACAAGGCAGCACATCGGCTGGGCGACTGGTTGACGATGCAGGCTTATGCTGACCGTTGGCCCTTCGAACTCTCCTTGCTCTTGCTGCTCTTCGACGACCGGAGGTCGGCGGCCGCGGCCTTGATGGTGGACTTGGCCAGCGACGTCGGCTTCAGGACGCTCTTCGGGTTGATGGCTTGCCGGATCTTGAACACCGCCCACGCTGTCCCGATGGCGTGGCCCGCCGCGTCCATCCCCTCGTTCGTCGCCGCAGCGGCTTTCTCTCCGTACCTGAAGTAGAAGGAGGAGAGCGGTGTGAGGGAAGATGCAGACTGAGCTGTGGTCCAAGGAGGAGCATAAACAGAGATGTGTGGTTGAATGACACGTACTTGTGATTTACGAGACTGGTCGTTACGGTTGACGATGTTGATAGCACGTCCTTCCCGGCCACTTCTACGGCGTCGCTAATCTTGCCTGTTGACACCAGTAATAAAAGATACATAAGCGATAAGGCGTAGTGGAGTACCAGAAGACAGTAAGTTCCCCTGTTACTTTTAAAAATTATATTCCGGCCTTGTCAAACTACATATACTACATAACAGCAAATAACAACAGAGCAGTAGATGAAATGCATGATTTGACGAGAGACTCTTTGGCAACAGCAAGGGCATTACACAATGTGCTCTATAAATTGTGGCAATTGACATGTAACAAAGGATTTCTTGGAAATATGAGAGCAGGCTTTTACTTTACTCAACCATATTGAAGTAGGTGGTATGCAGAGTAGACAGTGAACATTTGACCTCTACAGAACTTGATGGCATCACCGGTGAGTGAGTGCCTGTGCTGTAACTAACTTTGCTAGCAGTTGATTCAACTAGGCACATTGGGGCCTCATACGAGGAGAATCAGCAGTAATTAACAATTTTTAGTTAGGGCGTGTTTGGTAGCCCGGGCCGACTGAGAAAATCTCTCCTCACCCCACTTTCACCTGTTTGGTAGCCCGGGCCGACGAACTGGGCAGTGCCCACCTCACCCAGAAAAGGCCCCTCAGCCAGGCTGAGGAGAGAAGTCAGAATCGAGCTTCTCTCCTCAACCCGGCTCGCTTCATCCGCTGCCCCCGCACGCGCCCCACCCCCCAGACCCTGCCCCGTCCTTCTCTCACTCTCTCATTTCTTCCCGAGCTCCTCTCTCTCCCACCCAAGCTCCTCTCTCTCCCACCCGACGCGGCACTGCTCCCTTCTCCCCGACGCTGCCGACCGCCGTAGAGCACGCCCCCGACCGCCGCAGAGTCCGCCGCCGACCGCCGCTCTCCCCTACGCCGCAGAGGACGGCGCCACACCGCCGCCCGTCGCCACGCCCCTGACGCCGCCCAAGGTCGCGCTCCCGACGCCGCCTGTCGCTGCAGAGGACGCCGTCCACCACGGGCGGAGCAGCAGAGGAGCTCCACATCCCGGTGAAGGCGCGTGCCGTGGCTCCTCTCGCCGGCGGCAGCGCCGGAGGCTGAGGTGGACATCCAGGGGCTTGATTGCTTTTTGTTTTCTTTGTGTAGGGACCCGATTGTTTTTTCCAGGGACCCGGTTGCTTTTTAATTTTCTAGCGCATGGCTCAACTCATACGACATACCAAACAACGTCTCAACTGAGCTCAGCTCAGCCGACCTACCAAACATAACACATAAAACACACTTGCATGTGGTCAACCTGGGTGGACTGAGCTTGTATGGGAGGAGATAGCCCACCCAGGCTACCAAACACACCCTTACTTGTCCACTAAAGTACC
The DNA here is from genome assembly GCA_947311845.1 of Poa pratensis. Lineage (NCBI taxonomy): Eukaryota > Viridiplantae > Streptophyta > Magnoliopsida > Poales > Poaceae > Poa > Poa pratensis. The sequence goes on from CAMZMU010000089.1 coordinate 5,560,633, forward strand.
AGAGGTATCTTTCTCCAAGGAAAAAGTAAGTTCAGAGTATTTGAGACCAAAAAAGGCAAACTAAAGGGCGTCGACAGCCTGCTCACCTGCAACTAGTAAAATTTAAGTGATGTTTTTTGCAAGATGTGTGGGATACGCATGTTCAAATATATCATGTGCCAATGTGCTATATTGATCTAGTTTTAAGGTGCACTGAAGATGGATAAGAATCGTTTCATGAGTTTATCTACATGTATTACTGCGAACAACATAAGATATACTGGCAATATTGACATTGGTCACATTCTGTTTAAAGAAGGATCACATACTAAATCCATCAAGCGAAGCAAGAACAATCTCTCCAGGCAATAGCTTGAAAAGCTTCTTGCCAGCTTTTGAGTTTGCCAATGAGCTTGTAAAATAGTTAGTAACCTTCACGACTCCAGACAATATTCCAGTTGCCACTTTCTCAGACATTTTTGTCACCTTCTTAGCCCTGCCAGCAAATATAACAAATGTCAAAATGAGACAACACAATCAGCTTAGCAAGGACCATATGTAACTTTACACATTCAGTGATCACATACTTCAGATCGCTAAACAACAAGTGTGACTGAACTCACAAGACTCAGGGTCAGACTCCTTGTAAGATCCAATCTATCTTTATGCTAAAATGAAGATTAATTGCTTACGATTATGTCAAGCATAATGCAATTGGTAATGATGCTTTAAAAGAACAATATCGTGGTCACAAGAAACATTCCTCAGTTTAAGTTAGCCGAGTTGCAAAATTCCTCAAAATACAGCTACCTACAATCCTGGGGTCTTTCTACAGGGATGCTTGGGATTCTTCCCAGGCATGACATAAATGTCGAGCCAAGGAATCAAGCCATAGTTACGAATAAACATACGAGCAAGAAATTAAGTTACCATAGCTCCAGGGTTGCCAAAACAACAAAACCAGTAAAATACATGTCATTGGCAGCAGGATTACCATAATGTTCAGAACCCCAACTGTAAACCAGAAAAAACGAGCAAGAAACCAGTAAAACGAGCAGGATTGTTAAAAACGAGCAAGAAATTAAGTTATCATAATGTTCACAACCCCAACTGAAATACCATTAACAAACAATGAGATACCCATAATGGCATACTGAATCATGGTTCAAACTACTGAACCAACAATGAACTATAATGTGCCCAAAGCATGAAGCATTTCCACATAGCACATCAGAAATTCCACTGGACAAATTTGCATGACTGCAAGTTGAAAAGCACATTTGATATGAGGAACTGAGAAAGACAGTAGTAGTACCTTTTGATCCGCTTCAGCATCTCCGGGGTGACCTCGGTGTCGGTGTCGCCGGGCTGGATCCTCTTCCGGAGGACCTCGTTCCCCCAGTGGAGCCTGTCCACCGTCATGACGCCGCACCAGAGGATCCCCTTGGCGAGGCCCTCGGCGCCCGTGGCGATCGCCTTGGCCACCGCGCCGCCGTACTCCTCCACGTTGGGCGCCACGGCCGTCCAGTACGCGGCGGCCTCCACCTCGCCGCGCACCCGGCCGGCGAGCCCCTCGCTGCCGACCACGGAGTGGACGGAGAAGCTGGTGTAGGTCCCGAGGACGCCGTCGAGGCGCGGGTCGGGGCCGGAGAGCGTGAGGCCGTAGTGGAGCGGGTCGGGGGCCGGGTCGTCGGGGAGGCCGGCACGGTGAGAGAGAAGGAGTAGTGGCAGGGGTCGAGCTTGACGGCGGCGACGTCGCGCGCGAGAGGCCACTGGACGGGGCCGAGGCGCGCGGTGGCGGCGAGGGAGGTGTCGCCGGCGCGGATGCGGAGGAGCGAGAGGTCGCCGGCGGCCAGCGGGTGGCTGCGGTGGCTGTCGATGAGGTGGAGCTGCGCGCCGGGGATGCGGAGGAGCACGTCCTCCGAGGGAGGCGGAGCGCCGGCGTCTCCATAGGAGGTGCCGGGGGACGAGGGGATCTCGACCGGCGCCAGGTCGGCCATGGCGAGCGTCGGGTAGAGCGGCGGGGCCGAGGGGTTGGGGTTGTAGGACGCCATGGGGATTGCAATGCGGGGGAGTTTTATGGCCGGAGGGAAGAGCCGTGAGGAGGAGGTCGACGGCGGCGAGGTCGGCGGCGACGTGGCTCTTGTATAGGGCGCCGCGGCCGCGTTCGTGGCGACGGGTGGTTGGCTGTCTGGGTCCACGCGGTTGGGGAAGGTGGGGCCCAGTTGCGCAGTTGGGTTAGTTAAATAGTTGGGTTTCCCATTTAAGCGCGCTGTCCTCGGGTCAATGACCAGTGGGTCCAAAGTTTCGTGAGCGGGGTAGACTCGTTGACCAATTCCAGTGGGCTGTACATGTCTCTCTGACAAGTGGGGCACACTCCAGCAACTTCACAGTCGGCAGAACCTATCGCCAAGCTTCCTCCATGAGTAAGCAACTTCAGAAATAAAGATATGTTTAATTTTTTTAAATACTTCAAAGGCAAGGATAATGCAGCAGAGTTCTTCAAAATCTCTTTATGTGGCTGGAAAACAATAGAGATTTGTGGAACTGATTATTTGACACCACACGAAAACCAAAATTGTAACAAGTGATAGGAGTGGATGGTATTTGTTTTATCCAAATAGAGGGCAAATATCCTGGGGAAAACTTCCTAAAAACAAATATAAATTTGATAATCATTTGACACCAAGGGAAAATATATAAAAGGTGTAACAAAATATTTGAGCACATATATTGTTTGTCCAAAAGAGCGCAAAGAGATCCATAAGAAACATGCCTCGAGTCGAATGGCCTACGATGGAAATTATCTAAAAACCTATAGAATTCTTTGAAGCAAAAAGGAAATACTCACATTTGAACGGTTCAAAATTAATAGCCAGCTCGAAAAATGCATCTATATCAGTTAAGACAAGATATAGTAAAAAATAAGTTATCACGAAATGTAAAAACTTAGTATAAATTATAATTATTTTCCCAAGGATTAAATTTAATTGTTTTATGAATCAACATTCATAAATCTATTTTGTGGAGAAACTGATTTTTCGTACACCTTTCCTCTTGATCAACGAGGTGGCAAGAGAAGAGAGACGTTACTCGGCTCATCCTGCAGCACATACGAAGACATCAAGCACATGAAAGCTATGTTCCCAGGTTGCTCAATCAGTTTCACTAGCAGACTGCTCAACCAATCAGCTCATGAGCTAGCCAAGTTAGTCAAAGTAAAAGGTTCTGGTAACAGCTGGTTGCCACCCTTGCCGTCTGCTATCTATGAGACTGTTGTAAAACTCTGCATACTCTGCCTCTATGAATGTATGAGTGTGCCTCTCAAAAAAACGAGGTGGCAAGGTGGGAGACAAAACCAAGCAAAATCTTGGCCACCCGTCATGTGGGAGAATAATGGTGCCAATAAATTAGATCCTCATGTCTCTAAGATGGCAGAAAATCTCATCTATGACCACTAATTGTTTCCTTAACGACAAGATACTTAGCCGGATCACCAAAGCCGTCACTACCTCAAAAGCACCTTTCAAGTACGATTTATTTGTAAGTCTCGTACTCCTCCTCACGACCAGCCCTCTTTAGGTTGCTCTTTGTTATGACTAGAAATATCATCATTTTTTCTTAAGCATGGTTAAACTGCGATGAAAACCAAAATGTTTAATTAACTAAATAGAAGAATCGGACAAATCTTCTGGATTATTTTCATTGCTTCATAAGTGAACTAGTTTTCTGTTCTATAATTTCCCCCTAGTATTTTTATGTTTTTTGTAGAATACAATCCACAAGATATTTTCTTCTTTAAAAAGTTTCTTCTACATTCTAGTTTTAGGTTGTGACAATTTCTTTCGATATATGTATGCTAATACTTGGCCGGGACGACGCTTTGACAGTCTGGAAGCTTTGTTTTTGTGGGAAACTCGAGTGCAAGTTTATTTTCTATTTTTTTTAGGGATCGACTGTAGTACCATGTAGTAGTGATTCAGAATAAGGGTTCTACAATACCAACCCCCAATAAATGTTGAAACCGTATGTCCGTATCATGTTTGTGTAACATTAGTGCTTCTGTATCGCCACTGAAATAAGAAGTAAGGAGACATAACGGAGTGAACCTTTTGTGCTCCCGGGCACCAGTGCTCCTACTGCAAAGCGATATTTTTTCAAATATTTGTTGTAACACAAAAATTCTCAAAAACATCGTGCATTTAGATTTGAATGTTCATTACCATAGGAAAAAAGTTTCAAAAAATAATGTTGATATTTGCAGGTTGTACAGAAAAGCCAAGTGTGAGGGGCAACAAAGCAAACTCAAAAACGTAGAAACATGCTCATGCTTCTTATTTTTTCACTGGTCAATATCTTACGAATTACTTTGTGCAAATTTATCAGTACACACATGCGGGCTACTACGTGTGTGAACTTTTTTGTGATTTTTTGGAAAAAGAATAAATTTTAAAATTAATTTTTGCACCACTAGCACTCGTGCCCGAGATCCAAAATGACTTTCCGTATATAACAATGTAACATAATGAAATCAACATAGCTAATATGTACCGACGGATCGTTACATGTTCATGGCTGCTAAAATGGTATCAATAATGAGAATGTATAGATCATTCGAGATCGGTCGGTGCATGGCTGGATATGAATCATTTGACAAAAACTGGAAACCTGTATGGTTTCACTAATTCTAACTAGACTCAAAATTAATTATAGATCCTAGCCAAGTTCTAGCCGTTGTACAATATAAACAAAATCCATGTATTTTTTTATTCTAGCCTATGCAGTTTTGCGTGCATTATCGACTTAATACTGAAATCACTGTAACTTATAAGATATATTTGACCATAAAGCCGATATAAGACGAATTACAATGGCTCAATTTATACTATATATTTCTTAATAAATTTACTTACCGGATCACACACAAAATACTATTAAGATACTTGTTCGACCGTATGTTTTGGGATCTTCTACCAAGATATTTAAGGATACAAAAATATACATAAAAACATGCCTACCCATACACGCATAAATAAATATATACACTATATAATTTGTACAACCATCAACAATTAATTCAAGGAGTCATGTTATTTTTATTTTTTATTCTTTTTTTAATCAAATGGTTGATTTGAGTTTGAAATGTTTTTAGGGGGCAATGTCTCGAGAAGGAGAAAACCGAAAAAAAATGGAATTAGGAACATAAAGAAAAAACATGTCAGTTAAGACAGAATATAGGAAAAACAAGTTATTAAGAAATGTAAAAGTTTAGTATAAATTATAATTATATTCCCACGGATTGTTTTATGACTCGTTATTACTAAAGCTAATTGGAGAAACCTATTGTGAAACAAAGCGAATAGATAAATTTTAGTGATACGCATTGAAAGTATATGATAAAAATAAATATTGAGAAACATTATTATATGTTTAACATTGATAACTAAGTATACAACACATATTTGGTAAATCAAAGTCAGATTAAAAATATTAATAAGTATAAAAGTGTAGTATAACTATACTGGCTTGCTCCCATATCTAGCCTGTAAACCTTGTGTGTGTCGACTAATGCTTTCTTGTGCTGTATGTGGAGGTGAATCTATTCATTCTTTCCATAAGTATTTCCCTTTTCTAATCTAAAGCTTATCATTAGAGGTTTCAATGGTTGCTGGCTGGATCATATCTTGTTTGTGTGTTGAGTGATAGTCTACTGTGTCGTACATGGAGGTAACTTTTTCTTGGTCTGTTGTCGTGTAGGTGATGCACGGGCTACTACGTGTGTGAACTTTTTTGTGATTTTTTTGGCAAAAGAATAAGTTTAAAAAATAATTTTTGCACCAAGAGCACTCATGCCCGAGATTCAAAATGACTTTCCGGACATAACGTCCCAAATGTAACATAAACAATCAACATAGCTAATATGTACCGATGGATCATTACATGTTCACGGCTGCAAAAATGGTACCGAGAATGAGAATATATAGATCATTCGAAATCGGTCGATGCATGGCTGGACAGGAATCATTTGACAAAAACTGGCAATCTGTATGGTTTCACTAATTCTAACTCGACTCAGAATTAATTATAGATCCTAGCCAAGTTCTAACCGTTGTACAATATAAACAAAATCCATGTATTTTTTATTCTAGCCGATGCAGTTTCACTACCAAGTACAAATCATGTGTGCATTATCGACTTAATACTGAAATCACTATAACTCATAAGATATATTTGACCATAAAGCCGATATACGACGAATTACAATGGCTCAATTTATACTATATAATTTTTATTAAATTTGCTTACCTGATCTCACACACAAAATACTATTAAGATACTTGTTAGACCGTATGTTTTGGAGATCTTCTACCAAGATATTTAAGGATACAAAAATATACATAAAAACATGCCTATCCATACATCCATAAATAAATATATACACTATATAATTTATATAGCCATCAACAATTAATTCATGGAGTCATGTGATTTTTATTGTTTATTCTTACTTTAATTAAAGGGTTGGTTTCAGTTTGCAAATGTTTTTAAGGTGCAATGTCTCGAGAAGGAGAAAACCAAAATATATTTTGTTATAAAAAATAAATGGAATTAGGAACATTAGGAGAAAACATATCAGTTAAGACAAAATATAGGAAATATATGTATGTTATTAAGAAATGCAAAAGTTTAGTATAAATTATAATTATTTTTCCATGGATTGTTTTATGACTCGTCATGAAGCAAAGCGAATTATTGCAGCTGCTCTTTATTCCTAGATGATTTAGGGTACATATAGAGGGAGGGGACGTGAGTCCACCTGTGGGGACGCGAAGGAATTGACGCGACGGTTCCGAATAGGCAACTTAATCACATAGTTAAGTAAATCCTAACACCCCCCTAATCCTTGCTTGTCCTTTGCACCTAATCATATTTGAAATAATCTCCTCCAAACATTGTGGGGAAAAATAGAGGAAATACATAATATGCCATGAAAAACTCCTTCTAAAAACCCTGTGGGAAAATAAGGTGAAAATGGCATATGTCGTCCATACTTGTATTACAAAGAAAATGATTCCAAATGTTCTTTATTCCAAGATATACGGAGGGAGGGGAAGTGAGTCCACCCGTGGGGAGGCGAAGGAACTGACGCGACGGCTCGATTTACAAGGGAGGATTCAACGAGGTCCAACTTAATTACATAATTAATAAAATCCTAACAAAACTGATCTTCCGTACACCTTTCCTCTCAACTCAACATGGTGGCAAGGTGGGAGACAAAACCAAGCAAAATCTTGGCCACCCGTCGTGTCTCTAAGATGGCAAAAATTCTCATCTATTTTCACTAATTGTTTCGTTAACGACCATATGCTTAGCTGGATCACAAAAGCCGTCACTACTTCAAAAGCACCTTTCAAATAGGATTTATTTGCGATTCTCGTACTCCTCCTCACGGCCAAGCCCTCTTTAGGTTGTTCTTCGTTATGACTAGAAATAGCATCATTTTTTCTTAAGCACGGTTGAAGTGCGGTGAAAATCAATATATTTAATTCACTGAAATAAAGAATTGACCTCACTAGGAGATTTTCGCAACGATATCCCCAACTTGGCTGCCCTAGAAACAACTATCTCAGTAGGTATCGAAGTAATAGAAAATTTATTAGGAAGGAACTGTTGTGCCTGCTCAAAGGTGTAAGTGTGTGACACATCGGCGTTTCAGTTGATCACACTCCAAATGACGCTGCCTACGGATCGGAATCCCTCCAAACACGACGATCTCAGCCACTGAGTATCTTTTGCCTAGGAACACTCATGTTTCCGCGGCGAGAGCGACACTGAAGATCTTCTCGAGCCCGCACTCCCTCCTCGAGTACGTGGCGAGACACCAGATTAAGAAGTTTCATGGTTTGACAAGAGTCTACATTTGACAAAAACTGGTGTTACAGTCTGTATGGAAGTTTCATGGTTTGACAAGAGTATTCATTTGACAAAAACTGGTGTTACAGTCTGTATGGTTTTGCTCATTCTAAATCGACTGAGAATTAATTCTAGATCCTAGTCTAGTTCTAGCAGTTGGACTGACATCGTGATTCCGTGCCGGTTTGCACATGAGATGCAACCATGCACATCCTTGCATGTCATCACACGGCAGCCGACATGTAAACACTCAACGGTTCCTTGGTCTTGACGTAAGCGAATGTCCTGCGATAGCTCAAATAGGAGGTCACATCAGCATATGTGTCGACCACGGACCACCGAGCCGTGTCGCTGATATCCACCACCCGCCGCTCCCGGCTCTCCCCGCGTCTGCTTGGACCAGCGTGTGCCTGTACAGTCTTCAACGCAGCGATTCCACAACTAAGAGCGTACCCACCCACCACCGTAGCCGTCCATCTTTGTTGGAGATCCGTGCTGGAGTCGAGCCCACCGAAAGTTGTTTGACTCCCACGAAATCAGTAATCTCAGCAGAAGATTCCCTCCTCTCCCTAATCTCTCCTAGTACAAGGACAAAGTGCCGAAAATGCCCTTTTGCTTCCTTTCGTTGTTGTGGGTCAATTCGGCCAGGTATTGACAAAAAATGTTATATTAACAGAAACTTAATTTCAGATCATGCATAATTTTTTGGGATCATGATTTTACATAAATTTCTGACCACGCAAATATTAACAGGAATTCATCCATTAGCAGTGCAAACATTCCACTGAAGTTCACCTATTCATCCATTAACGAGAATTCATGTAGTAACATGAAATTTCTGGATAATGGATTAACAGATAAACAATGCATTACCAAGATTTTTTCGGAATTAAGGAAGTAACAAAGAGTTTCAGATTTATGGATTAAACATAACAAGAAGAAATTCATGCTTTCGGATTAATGCATTAAGAGGGGATTTTCGGATTCATGTATTACTAGGAGATTCTTGGATCTATGCATCAAAAAGAACATTTCGGTTCATGCATTTTTTTCTTTTCCAATTGCTGTATTAACAAAATAAAAGATGGATTCAAAGATTTTTCATATCCCTGTATTAACTAAAAAAAGGAGGGATACATTACATGAACCACGTTTTTGATCTGGAATTGCAAGAATATTAGGCATTAGTATTACATGGAAAAAAGTTATTTCTTAAAAGGAAATTCGGATCTTGAACAATCCAATGCAAGAAATAAACATTTATTCGAATCTGTATCACACCGTTGGCATACAAAGGAAAGGGGGAAAAGGCAGGCAAACAAACATAGAACAAAGAAAAAGAAAGCAATCACCATATATTTTTCTGGAGCATTTTTTGACATGATATTTTCTGGAGCATTATGGTACTATTCACCAGCATACATTTCCACCAGCATATATGCATCAACATCAGAGAAAATAAAATATCATACAAATTTCGGATCTCTACAAATCACACAAATTTCGGATCTGTACAAATTACAGAAATTTCGGATCTGTACAAAACCAGACAAGTTCAGATCCGGTACAAAAACAGATAAATGCATATGCATCTACAGATCCGATCGGTGCTCCAAAAAAATGAATGAATATAAACCAACTCTAGATCCGGAACCCTAGATCTGAAAAAAATCAAGTGAACACAATATATATCCAAAGCCGCCGTGGACGCCTCCCTGCCCGCGGTCAACGCCTTCATGCCCGCCGGCGGACGCGACCTCACTCCAAGCAGCCCTCGCCAACGCGAGGAAGCTCAAGATCAGGTAGCAAGATCCACGGCCATGGAGCTCGGATACAGGTCCTCCACGGCTGGATCTGGCCTCTCCACCACTGGTTGGAGGTGAGAGGAGGTGAAAGAAGGGGCGGCGGCGCGAAGTTGAGGTGTCCCGTAGGTGGAGGCCGGAGTAGGTTGGAGGGGAGGTGGGAGGAGAAGAGGCGACGGGGGAGAGCAGGCTGCGGGGTGCTCTCTGTCTTCGAGGAGGAAGAGAAGAAGCAACGGCAAATGGATGTGGGCCCCACGAGTCATTAAAAAGATAATTTCCTAATCTACCCATCGGGCCGTAACCACCAGTTAGCCGAGGAAAAGGACAAAACCGGCCCACCCACGCGGTAAGTGCGTCCGCACCACAGTTTTGGTCAACAGACCAGCACGAATCTCCAACATGATCAGACGGCTAACGTGGTGGGTGGGTACGCTCCTAGGTGCGGTGTTGCATTTTCGGTCTTGTACAAGACACAACCTTGTGGATACAACCCCGGCTCCCATGCCAGAACGTGCTCGCCATGGACGAAGAGCGGCCACGTGAGGCACCGGCGGCGCGTCGGCGTGCACAACTGCACGGTGTACCAGCGGCTCCACCGGACCTGCTCTCCTCGTCCCGGCCGCGCACGCTCCATGGCCCATACCTCGCCTGACCAGATGTGGCCGACGACGATGCCCAGCCTCCCGCACACCTCTGCTAGGAGCCAGCCATCGACGTTCTTCTTCGAGTCGGCGGAGAGCACGGACGGCAGTGACGTAATGGGGGCGACGCGCTCGTCCTCAAGGCAGAGCGACATGACGACCTTCTCGGCGGCGTGCTCCGACGTGGTCGTCCAGTACATCGACCCGTCGACACTGACGACGCCGTAGCCATTGCTCGCGGCCGGCCCGGCCGGCACATCCCTCCACGAGGCATCCCCCAGCGTGATCACCTGCACGGTATCGAATACAGACCCGTTGACATAGCACGGGACGTGCACGACCTTGTACCTCCGCGTCGTCGGAATGTACGCGAAGCCGTAACCCTCGTACCAGCTCCGGCTGTAGCACCCACGGGGCGCTGGCGTCGGTAGCGGTGGGAGGGACAGCACCTCGCCGGTGACTGGGTTGGCCACGGTGATGGCGCCGTCGTTGTGGCAGAGGCAGACGAGGCCGTTGCAGGTGCCGACGATGTTCATGGCCTCGTAGAGGCGTGCCTTGTCGATGCCGGTCCACAGCTCTCTGCGGCGCGGGCGCCCGGTCCTTGGCGTCGGAGCAGACAGGTTGCTGACGACGTACGCATAGCCCGTGGCGGACACCAGCGTCTTGGCGCGGCTCCGCAGTTTCGTGGCCGTGCGCGTGCCGACGACGTCACGCCAGTACCGGCAGACGAGCCGGAGCAGGCGGCGGGTGTTGGCCGGGAGGCGGAGCAGGATGTTGGCGAGCACGTCCGCCGGGAAGTCCCCGTAGATGCAGGTGACGTCGCCTGGATCCATTGGTCGCAACCACGCGCCCGCTACGTCGGCGTAGGGTTTAGATCTGTTGTCTACGTACCTGGCATGCTTCCGCTTTCCTATGGTTGAAAACGGATCTGAATCATACGTCTCTGTTAGATAAACCTCAAGGTCGTTAGTTGTTACATGTAATCTCACGGAACCACAGCTATTAAATACTCACTATGCGGGAATCATTGACACAATGACTCATGTTTGCTTAGCTATTTACACAGGGAAGCATTCTTTGGGCCTTATGTAATTTCCTAGCTAAGTCTCTACCCATATCTCGTTCTTATTCTCATTGTGCACATGTACTATTACAGATTAATATTTTGGCTTTGATTACTTCAATCTGGTACCAATGCCCAGATCATGAGAACCGCGCTAAGTTCTTGGTTGATCTCACGTCTGAAGTTGTTATCTTAATAGGTTTAAAACTCTCACACGCTCCGCTGGTATTTTTCACAGCTTGTTGATTTATTTTTATGGATCCCCTCATTTCTCTGATTCGTACAACATAGTGAGCCAATAAATTCCCTTCATTGTGCCACTGGACTCCCTCGAGCGGACTCGAGACAAAACAACCCTTTTCACAAAATGATTAGGAATCAAAATGAACCCAATGGTGAAAACAGATAATCGACCAGGTCAACGGTTACGAGATAATTCATTTCGAAGATTCATCATGGAAAGATTCCAATTACATGCATGTAGGCGTTGCTTCTTTTGCCCTTACAGGGCCGAATGCTAACTCCCGAGCGCCGACACATAGGCAAGTTAGAATATTGATTTCACATATTGTTATCAGAAAACACGATATCTTATAAGACATGATTAACCATAAAAATGAGATCTTACTCGAGAAGTTTCTATATATTTGTTTGCCTAACAATATAGTATACGCTATTATGATAATTATTAGTCTGTTGCCTAACCAGATATATTTATAATATTAAGAATAGAGAAGAACATTCACACATTAATATTTGTGTACATTACATAATCCATCGGTTGTAGAAAATTCATGGGGACGTGTTTCTTTTCACATTTGATGGTCATTATGTATCTTGTTAAGGGCACTATCACAGAAACACTTCTTGCGCAATTCAAATACATTTTCATTGATAAATTGCAAGTATATAATGGAAAATATGCTAGTAGTTATTGAGAAACATTACTTTATGGTTAACAATGATAAGTAAGTGATATACGCCATATATTTAGTAAAAGAATAATCAAATTAAAATACATACAAGTAAAAATATTTAGTATAATTTTATTAGCCCTACTCCGAAAAAGAAAAAAAGAGAGAATTTGAACGAAAACACCTTGTCCACCAGGGGCGCTCTAGTACTCTGGTGGCAACACCTCATCCTCAGGTTGAGAATATGCTTGCTTTCTAAGAAAAAACGTCACCAAGGTAGACTATACTATGATGTATATCAACTAAAGTCATGTCATGACATATGGAGACCTTAACCAAGCTAAACGGTTCTCGACTGGGTTCTCAAGATTAGGCTAAAATTACATGCTCAAGATTAGGCTAAAATTAATATTAGCGGCTCGAGATTATTTGAAGCATAATAATGCACTTGGCAATAAAAGAATTACATGCTCAAAAAGAACCATTTCGTGGTCACAAGAAACATCCCTCAGTTTAAGTTAGTCGAGTTGCAAAATTCCTCATAATGCATCTATCTACAATCCCGGAGCCTTTCTATACGAATGCTTGGGTTCTTCCTACATGACATAAATATCGAACCGAGGAATCAAGCCATAGTTATGATTCAACATAAGAGCAAGTACAGAAGTTACCAAGGGTTGCCAAAACAAAAAAATCAGTAAAATACATGTAATCTTCTTCCTCTTCATTTTCTGACGAGTGGGGCGCACTCCAGGAACTTCACTGCCCGCAGGAAAACCATAGAGTTTTTCTCCATAAGTAAGCAACTTCAATAGCAAGGATTTGTTTTAAAAATAATACATCAAAGGCAAGGATAATGCAGCAGCGTTCTTCAAAAACTCTTTGTGCGACTGGTAGAGATTTGCATAAAGGATTGTTTGACACCATACAAAAACAAAATTGTAACAAGTGATAGGAGTGGATAGTATTTTTTACCCAAAAAGAGGGATCTGTCCATGGAAAATTTCCGTGAAAAGCAAATAGAAATTTGCATGAATAGTCATTTCACACAACGGCGAAATATATAAAAAATTGTAACAAAACATTTGAGTGCCGATATTTTACCTCCAAAAGACCACAAAGAGAAACACTCAAATTTGAATTGTTCGAAGTTAATAGCCAACTCAATAAATGCCACCGCATGAAACACTTATTAAACATTTGACCAATGCAACTGCATAACTCTTAGATGCTGGTGTGCCGACTTCAACAAATAAAATGAGAGCTCATTTCATTCACGTGTCTTCTTTCTCTTTTGGAGGAACCAGCTTTATTTATTCCTACAAAAATAATCAAACGTATTGACAGCCTTTGATCAGCTTGCTCAGAAGTGGCAAACAAAAAAGACAGAGAAATTATGGCCATGAGCCTTTATGTTCGATTCTCCTAATCTTGCTTCTCATAGATGAAAACCATCTTCTGTGATGAGTGAAAGCTATCTATGTGACTAATTTGTTGTCGTGATCATCCTCTACAGGGATAAGATCCCACTGATGATCTTCTGGCACCAGCCATTCTAACTCATGAGAGACCTCTTGTGCTAACATAACACCTCTAGAGATCTTTATCTGACCAACCTTACCACTATCTTGCTTGGTGCGTAAGCTCTGTGTTTTTGACATATTAAAGAAAAAAAGGGTGTCACTGGATAACCCAAACATAGTTGCCATAGGTTTAGGCATCGTCAGCAATGAGCAGTTCTTTGACTCGTGCGTTGTTAACTAAGAATAGATGCAAAGTTTAGTTGTGTACTCATGAAGTTTCTATATATTTGTTTTCCTAACCATATACTACACACATCTATTATGATATTTATTACTCCATTTTCATTTCAATCTCTACCAAATATATCTAATAATATTAAGAATAGAGAAAAATATTCACACATTAATATGCATGTACACTAATTCATTGGATTCACGAAGATGTGTGTTTTCTCCTTTGTTCACGGTTAAGGTGGTTAGGTATCTTGTTCAGGGAAATAACTTAGATGGAGAACACCTTTTGCGCAACTCATATATATTTTCATTGATATGCATTGCAAGTATACAACAGAAAACACTAATAAATATTTAGAAACATTATTGTATGATTAACAACAATAATTAAGTATACACCAAAAATTTGGTAAAACCACAGTCAAGTTAAAAAATATAAATAATTATAAAAGTATAGTATAATTATGATGCCCCTGCTTAAAAAACTAAAAATGATGGTTGTTTTATAAACGTTACTTCAATTAAAACGTCAGTTGCAATATTTTGAACATTGTCAAACTATTTTACATCGTCAAAAAATATATGCAAAACAAACGAGAATGCTTGTTGCGTCGGCAGAACAGAGACAAAACCTTGGGGAGCTTGGTCAGGGTGCAAAACGCCTTTTACAGCAAGAACCTAATTTCCATCGTCTTTTCCATAGCACCTACAGTGAACGAAAAATTGGATGCAAACGTTAGTAACTAGATGATACCCGCGCGTTGCCGCGGGAACATGTTGGTATATCTTAGGAGAAATGTTTAAGTAAAAGTAAGAATGCACATTAGAAAAGTGAGGATATCAGTTAAGTTGAAAGTATATTATGCTGCAAGCACATTGCTGAATGTTACAAATGATTTTGAGAGATCAAAAACACATTCTATCCAATGTACAACATAAATATGTTAACCATTGACAGAAAGTCACTCAGCCTTACAGTTTTAGCCGTTTTGGTCAATATCATACGATCATTTCAGATATGCATTGCTCACCTATAGCTTAACTTGGAAATATCATGTGAACAATAATGAAGCGAAGTGCTAAAGAACAATAGAAAGACATGAAACGGACAATGCAGCAACTTTCATCTTCATGATTTATCATTTTTCTAACTTGCATCACTACCTGAAACAATGATAATTCTAATGTTCTCAAAATCACAGTGAGCACTTGACTATATATTGTAGGCCATATTACTCTCACATGTAAAATGAGTAAATTCAGAACGCTTCACACCTTTTTGAATTTGATTGTTCGTTCGTGAATAAGCAAGAGAGACATCGTTGTCTCCATACTGCAACTGTGTGAAACAAATACGAAAATAATAGAAATGATTGATTTTAAGAAAAATGCTAGAATAGACAGAATATTAGAATTTATGGACCACAATAATTATTCAATTCAGCATTCCACTTCCCTGCATTGTCAGATACTATATTATGAAAGAAAAACACAAATGACCATAGATTATCCAATGTGTGCCTTCTCTTTTGTTTGACACACGGGATATAGAAAAGCGAGGGGAAATACACATCAGTATAACAGCTGCTGGCACCGAATCCATCATCAGAATCAAACTGAATCTATAGAAACATGTGTCACATCAAATTTCTTCTAAAAAATGTCAATAGTCCACTGAAATATGATGGGAAATGCTTTTAGTAGTACAGAACGAATGTTAGAGTATATGTACGGTTAGGATTGATTAGGGTTAGGTCATCTTGTACTCCAAGTCTCCTACCCCCTTGTACTCCTATATAAACCCCCCACCAGGGTCCAGATCAATACAACAGAAATTAGGGATTCTAAAACTTCCACATGGTATCAGAGCGGTTAGTCTCACGACGCCGATCCTAGGTTCCTCCACCACTTCCGCATCGCGCGCCGCCCCCGGGGAGATCAATCTCCTCTCCACGGGGGCACAGCACCTGGTCTCGATCAAAAATCGGATCGGTTCTTTAGATTAGATTTAGACAATTTCGAAATTTCTATTCCATAGATTAGATCCAATCAGCCACAAAATAAATCCCGTCATATCTTCGTTAGATCTATTTCGTTCCCAGCCACAAATAAGTTCCAAATCCTACGATACTACGATCCTCTTCCGGTAAAAATCAGTGCAAAATCGATCGGTGCCCCGGCGGCGGACGTCCCGTGCGGTCAGAGGAGCAGACCCGACTCCGGAGAGACGTGCGGACACGGCCGCCCAAGAGCACACATCTGACAGGCGACGGTCACACGCGCTGGCCAGGATCCAGACGGAGGCCAGCGCTAGCGGAGAGCGCAACCCAGATCGAAGCATCTCCACGCACATGCAGTCTCATCCGCTACATGCATGCACATTGCACTCCTCCAAAGCACCAGCTCCAATGACTGCAAGACAAGGTATGAACCAGAAAGTCTAATATACATGGATGCAGCCCCGCGTGTGAGTACGCCGCCAAGATTCAACGCGCAATCTTGACAAACTCCGGACTCCAACTGGACCGTCCGAGTCCTTCACCGAGCGATCTGCACTGCATCAAGTCGGAACTACACCAAGCCGAACATCTACATCGAGCTGTACGACTACATCAAGATCTACATCGCCAACACAATCATCGCCAAGGTCTACATCACGCGAGTCGAGCCGCACGCCGCAAAACCCGCCGCCTGTCGCCGCCGCTCCCATGCGAGTCGCTGCTGCATGCCGCCAAAAACCTGCCGCCGCCGCAGATCCGCTGCCGTCGCCGCACAATGACACAAAAACCCGCCTGCCTGCCGCTGCTCCCAAGCGAGTCGCTGCCGCACGCCGCCAAAAACCAAAACCCCGCCGCCGCCGCAGAAACCCTGGCGCCGCCACCCAAAAACTTCGTTGGCGCTCTGCTAGGGCGATCGCACGATCGCCTCGCCCGCCTGGTAAAAACCCCGCCGCCACCGCAGAAAACCTGCCGCCGCCGCCCAAAAACCCGCCGCCGCCACAGAAACCCTGCCGCCGCCGCCTCAAAACCCAAAACCGCGCAATTTTTTTGCGCCTTCGGCTCTATCGGCTACACCGACCGCGACAACCTCGACCACGGCTACATCACGCTCGGCTACCTCGACATCAACATCATACACACGTCTACAACAACTCAAGAGCTCCAGTCAACAGCATCCGTGTCATCCCTTGCGTCCATGACACTCCCGCTGTGACTGCGGGAGGGAAGAGAAGGAACCAGAAGGGGACAGTGATGATGACAAGGTGGAGTAGGCGACGGACGCACAGGACTCTTCAGTCGCAATCGTCCGCTTCACTCCCGCTACGACTGAGGGGGATGTTAGAGTATATGTACGGTTAGGATTGATTAGGGTTAGATCATCTTGTACTCCAAGTCTCCTACCCCCTTGTACTCCTATATAAACCCCCCACGAAATACAACAGAAATTAGGGATTCTAAAACTTCCACAACGAAGACATGTGTCATAGAGCTGTACCACTAAGAGGGGTGATCGTTGGATTCTAGCCTGGAGTCGCGGCTTCACACGTCCATCCTAAGGTGTCGTCGTTCTTGCATGTGCTGATAATTGGTATTTGATACCGGATGACCTGCATTTAGGAGGACTTGAGCATCGCACATAGGGGTTTATGAAGATGGAAGAGCATGACTCCGGTGGCGCGCTGCCGTGCAGGCGTGGATTTGCAGCGTCGATCTTCATTGTTGCCGTACTGTGGATCCATGTAGAACGAAGTCAGATGAAGAAATAAGAGACGCAATTATATCGTATATGTACCAACACCTGATGAAAATTTAGCACATCTTGAAATATTTTTGAGTGAGGAGAGGAAGAGGACTGTGACGCCCACACGTACTGGGAACGATTCACGGTAGGTGAGGTGGAGCTCGGAATATATATGAACCGGGGAAATTCTGCACGAACTCTTTCCTATGCCTTCATCCGTTTCTTATTCCAGGCTGAGATAGTGGGGCAGAAAAGAGTGCACCGTCTACAGAATTGATGTAGAAGAGGAAGTGGCAATGGTGCATGCAGATAGCTGTTCGGTGGACATATAGCTAGGGCAAGTTGGAATGGAAGAAGCTGAGACGTGGCTTAATGAGACAACATGGAAGGCTGTGGTAGAAAAATGGTGAGGTGGCACAAAGAGGATGTGGCATAGCTGCATGTTGAGAGAATTGTTTGTAGTGGGTCTTTCCTATTTAGATATAGAAGATAAGTTGAAAGGATAGCCAACAACTGGTTAGTGCTTAAAACACATCATTTTATCTGCTCATTCGTTGCATATGGAACTGTAATGAAATTATTTATGAGATAATGCTCTCACTTTTGTAAGAAATGATTGAACCTTACAAACAAACAAGTGTTAGAAGGCATACACTAAGTATCACCTATCTAATTGGATAGGGAAGGTAATATCAGCTTTTCCACAACATATGTCTAAGTTGAAAGCAAGATACAGTCCAGTAGTTAAAGAAGGAGAAGAAGAAAAATACTACTATGCGGAAACAACAACAACCCACAAGAGGTATCAAGAAATGAGCACCAAGATACGGAGTACATCACAGGAAATAATGTGTTCCTATTTGATACAGAGGCGCATATGTCATGTCAAATAATATTGCCCAAAAAAAATCTAACTTTTTTATACAGCGTAAGCTCTGCCTTTTCATTATAGTTACAAAAAGGTAACAATTACATATCGTTAACCAACAAACTCACGAACAAGAAACTCAGGAGAAAAAAACCAGCGCTCTAACTTTTTTGGAGAACCCCTGTGGTCCTGTCTCTCTCGGACTAGCTGCTATAGTTGTTTCTTTTGGGGAATCGCAGTAAACTTAATTCATCAGCACATTCGGTTAGACGTATATAATTGGATCATAAGGGAACCCAACGCAACCAAATACGACGGCAACTTGTATCGGGAGGGCATGTTTAGCTGAGAGCCTTTGATTCTTGTCTTCAAAATGAAAGCTTCTATATATGCTCGTGTACAAAACGGCTGGCATGAGAGTGTCGCGCTGTGTTATGAGTTTCTAGAGCGCCATTGCCATATCTTCCCATCGTGGCACTTGAGTTGGCATCATCGGCTTCTCATCCTGCTCCACTTGCGCCACCGGCTCATCCACCGAATTACGCTGTCGGCCTGCGAGGTGCAAGAGCACAACCAACGGCATCGTCCCCACCACGAAGAAGGCCAGCTCGGACCAGGGTCCAAAGTCTATGAGTTGGTTGACGTTAATCCACAGAATCAGTGACCACAAGATGATCTGCAGTGAGTTGGAACAAAATCAAGAGAGGTTTAGCCTCAGTTAACTGAAACTTCTGGTCAGAATTGCTCGTGAAAGAATAAGGATTAATGAAGGGATGGCGCTATTGAGAGGTAGCTAGCGCTTACATACCCGTGGGGTGTACCAGCGTAGATACCTCCAAACGGAGACGGCGGCGCTGGTTCCGCCGTGGTGTCGGCATCAGCGCCTTTCTCGAGATCATCGGCGGCAGAGTTGCTCGATTCCACCATCCTAACTGAGATCGTCTCCGTGGCCTGGCTGCCTTTATTGGGATCGCCGGCGGCAGGGTTGCTCGATTCCACCATCTTGACTGAGATCGCTGCCGTGGCCTTGCCGCCTTTCTCGAGATCGCCGGCGGCAGGGTTGTTCGATCCCACCATCCTGACTGACGATCGATTAACTGGGGCGGTAGCACTGCAGGTTTCTTTTTTTCTTAGCGAGCCAGCATACTCAACAACTGATGCATATATAATACCACAAAGATGTGCCCAAACCTGGATCGGTCTCGGATTCGGATTACACCGCGCGCGCAACTCGTGACCAGCCTAGAGGCGAATTCAAGCAAGAACCGAATCGATACTGTTAGACGTGTAGTAGAAGGACCGTAATCAAGGAGGTTTAGAATTAGTCTAGATTATTTCCTAAATTGTAATCTCTTTACTTGGCAACCAAGCACCTCCTTATACTATATAATCCTATCGAGGGAACCGTATCAATCTAAGTGTAACAATTGCAATTGCCTTCAGATACGTACGCATGTAGCTTTCCGGCCGAGATAAGTCGTCTGAGGGTAAACGACGACGAGCGGATCGGGAGAGAACGAACTCCGTGCCTTGGTGGAACACCGGGTTGGACACTTGACCTCGTTTAGCTTGGACAATATCTTTGTCCCTGGTCTTAACAAGCGATGAAGCTGTGATCTTCATTTCAAATATACCGACCAGCAAATCTCACTATTTCATTTCCATTACCACTCTCCACATAGATCACCAAATGCTCATAGCTCCTAAGTTGCATGATTAATATGTAGTATTGATTTTTTACTCAGGGCGAAAGATACTACTTGAATCGATCATCTATAGCAGCCGCAAACCACAAATCTAAGATCTGACAAGATTATTAGTTAATATTAGTTAAGTTGTAATCCAAATTCCGATGAATCCTATACAAACAAACGCGGATTTTGACTGATTGGTGTGCTTGTTGACTGATTGTCCCTGCCCTCTCTTCCAATGGATCTTGGAGCCGGCGTTTGGGTCGGGGTGAAATCAACGCGAGATGCTCGCAGGCACCGTCCCCTCCTTAGAGTTGTTGTCATGGACACATTGGCAGTACCCGCCATGGGCGCCGGAGGAAACCCTAGACCGGGCTTACCAAATTAGGGGGCGGTGACACCACAATGTCGTCCCCTTATTGTAAAACTCCTCAACTATCATCCCATCAATGACCATTTTTCTAGTGGACGAGTAATCTCCTGCTCTATCACTGCTCTAGGCTCCCTTTGGGGACGAATATGTGATGGCACTTTTTGCCTCACATTTTTTGCTCTCTCTCTCAGCTCTCCTTCCTTCCCTCCGGCGAAAAGACCACCGCTACCAACCCGATGATAGTTCCCCAAAATGTTACTCACAGTATATTTTAATAGCACACGCACATAAATAGATGGACACTCACTTGGAACTTAGAATTTGATACACAAGAAAAATCTTAACAATATTTATTTATTGGTAGGTATGTACTCCCTCCATTTCAAGTTATAAGATGTTTTAATTTTTTCTAAAATACATGTATATGTACATGTTTTAGTGTGAAGATTCACTCATAATCGAGGGAGTACAAAATTTAAACTACTACCTCTATTCCAAATGTAAACCTTTTTAGCCTTTTTCTACACATAT
This sequence comes from Poa pratensis, assembly GCA_947311845.1. Classification (NCBI taxonomy): domain Eukaryota; kingdom Viridiplantae; phylum Streptophyta; class Magnoliopsida; order Poales; family Poaceae; genus Poa; species Poa pratensis. The sequence goes on from CAMZMU010000089.1 coordinate 5,581,907, forward strand.
GTATCTAGACATGTTTTAGTTCAAGGTTCAACCTGCACTATATTCCTTGCAGTATATTTTGGAATGGAGGGAGTAGTTGCGGATTTTATTTTCCACATTATAATTTGAAAATGTTTGACTTTTTTTACCTTAAAATGTTTGACTTTTTAGCAAAGGGAAATTAAACTGCAAAAAAAAAAAATAATAAAGCGTCGGTTCGTTGTCCACCGTCCATCTCCTGGCGGCTGATATTTGCCCTCGCCTCGCATCACCGCCGCAACCGATCAATCCACCCCACCAAATCAATCCCAGACGAAAAATTCTCTTCCGCCTCCGCGACGGGGCCGCCGCCGCCGCAACCCCAGCGCCGGCTCGACCAGTCCCTCCCGCCGAAGCACACCTGCGCGGGTCGCTGCTGATCGCGGCCGGCCATGGACGACGGGGACCTGGATTTCTCGAACCCGGAGACATACCTGTGCCCGTCGCTGGGCACGGACGCCCCGGGCGGGTGCTCCATGGACAGCTACTTCGACGACATCCTCAAGGACACGGAGCACCTGGCGTGCACGCACACCCACACCTGCAACCCGCCGGCGAACGACCTGTCCCACACCCATACCTGCGTGCACTTCCACACCAAGGTCGTCTCCGCCTCCTCCGACGGCGCCGAGTCCCCCTCCGCCTCGGGGGCCGCCTCCAAGAAGCGCCGGCCCTCGGGCAACCGCGCCGCCGTGCGCAAGTACCGGGAGAAGAAGAAGGCGCACACGGTGCTGCTGGAGGAGGAGGTGGTCCACCTCAAGGCCCTCAACAAGCAGCTCATGCGCAAGGTCCAGAGCCACGCCGCGCTCGAGGCCGAGGTCGCCAGGCTCCGCTGCCTGCTCGTCGACGTCAGGGGCAGGATCGAGGGCGAGATCGGCGCCTTCCCCTACGCCCGGCCGAGCGCCGTGGATTTGGGAACAAATGGTGGTGGCGGGGTTGACCTTGCTGTCATGAGCTCCTGCGACTTCAGGTGCAACGATCAGCTGTACCATGGCCGATGATGCATGGTCAGGTGTTCGGACAGGGCGCCGGTGATTTCACTAATGCTAAGTGCATCAACATGGGGAGTGTCAAATCTGGATCCACAATACATCTAGCTGGGACAAGAGTTTCAGGTTAGTTTTGCTCTTCTGTAGACATTATTTCTTAGAAAAATATTATAGGTTGCTTCATTTCAGTTCAAAATGTTGAAGGTCAGATGCTTGTGTTGCGTATACTTCTCTGATAAGAGCATTCTTCAGTTCTTGTGTTGTTGATCATTTATTCCGCGGTTCACTAAAGTCTTGTGCATTCTTGTTGGATGCATTTTGCTTTAACAATTTGGCTACCGCCTCTCTGAAAGCAACATATAGAAGCAAACATAGACTTGATCGATTCTAGAAAGCGAAGGTAATACTACTTTTTCTAAATAAAAGTAACACATGGCGTATGGCATACTCCCTCTCTCAGTTCCACAATGTAATCCTTCTTAGCTAGTTTAGTAGCAATTTAGAACTGATTATTGCGCGGCTGTGCATGGTTGAACTTATCGGTATAACACACTGACCTGGGTAAAGACGACTTTTTTTTGTTTCCATGCATCTTCTATATCTAAATATAAAAGTCGTCTTTGCTAGTCACTCTGATCCATATTAATGGTCGTTAAATCAGGTTATATTAGAAGATTAGTATGGATCGGTTGCTAGCAATGTTTTAGTACCACTGTAGTACCATAATCGTGCAGCGCACTTACTTTGTTGCGTTGTAGTTGGATGCGTTTTGATTAAACAAGTACTCCATCTCAATCAAGCCTCAAACTCGAAACCCCACTGGATCCACTCCAGCAAATCCACATGCAAAGAGTGAAAAAAAAACTAACTTAATGCATGCTAGTGAACTCGCTCAAACTATCTTCAAATTAATGCATGCTAGTGAAAAAAAAATCCATCTTTGACGAATGACGATATAGCGAGACGCTGGAGATGCTGGGCTGCGCTCTCTTTCTCTCACCCTGAGACCGCGAGGAGACTATCCAAGATGGTGGAAGAAGCTTAGGGCATGGCTTCGTTTGTTAAAGATTTTGTCAAGCGAGATTCCAATTACTGGACCACTCTATTTGAGGCTCTTTTCTGTAAATACATTGTCTACAACGAGCATGCAAGGTCAAATCTGACACAACGTGCATAGCATCTCCGGCGACACACTTGTCATACTTAAGGAACTCATATGCATTTTCATATATAGTCTTAATAGTTAATACTAACTTGACACAATTGCAGTATTTTCAGGATCTCAGATGTATTTGACTCTTTACGCAATAAGGTATGCTCAGGAGCTTGCTGTAGATTGAGAAATCATGTTGAGAAGCAGGGGCTTGCTCGTTGGAGGGTTCACCTGATCTCACAATGTAATCGGACCTGATGTAATCTCCTTTTACCCCTCTAACTTGCTGTTCTCAAACAATTATGTACAGCCCTGCAAGGGCTCTTCGAGTTATAAATAACAAGCAGTGGGACGTATTCCCCACAGTCAACGTCGAAAAAAAGTTTGTGCTCAGGAGGACAATACACTTTCCGGCAGATCGTGTTATTTTAAAAACTGAAAATCATATTTGTGAGTTTCAAAAAAACCAAAAAAAACCGGATGTATGTAGCCAATAATGTATCCGACAAACGTGCAAAATAACAATTTTAAATACTTTGTATTTTGAGCTACATAAAATAGACAGAAGTTTGGATCCGAGTATGCATATTTCAAAATCTCTAAATTTTCAGATTTTATCATTTTTTGTGTAGCCCATATTAGAAATAATTATTGTTTGAAATTTTCCATGCTTGTAGGATATAACATTGGCTATGTTCACAATTTCGAAACATGTAAATTTAATTCTTAAATTTTTGAAATGGAGAGAGCACTGGTGGTGTTCAGGCGCGGCACAATGCACTTTCCGACTTGTTTGGTTTTGTTAGATTAGCTCCAAAGGTTGCTTCACTTGCTTATTTTATATACTTTAGGTTTCAAGTAATGCGTGAGACACTCCTACTACTGCAGAAGAGTAGTACCTCTGTCACGAACATTCTACTCATGTGTTGTGTCATTGTGTGCGTTGTGTTCAGTGCATGCAGGGCATGTTTACAAAAATGATACCTATGACAGTGAATCATGCATGCACATCATCAAATTTCGCGAAGAGAGAAAAAGCTCCGCAGCCATTGACGCATCATCGTCTCCATGAACTTCCTCTCCAGGTCACCCCCACGAGTTCCTATCACAGCTTTTGGTGGAGCGACCCCAAAGCTGTCTACTCTCTTCTATCCACATCGCCAGAATGGACTCGGACGGCTAGACGTAGACGCTAGCGTCTATGGGTTTGCAGGGAGGCAGTCTGGTTGTGCGCTTCAACTTCACATATATGACCATGGACTGAACGCCGAGAACCTCCGAGTTGAACTATATTCTTTCTTACTTGGAAAATAAAGATTACTACTGCCAGTGTGTTTAAAATATAAAGCAGTCATTTGTATCAGCTCGGACTTTTGAAACAATTAGCTATTGCATTAATTTAATATGGTATCATGGGCACCAACGTTTTAAAATGTGCAAATTTTAAAAATAAATCATGCACATCATATATTGTCTCTAAACTTATACTGGTACAGTTTTCTTAGAAAAAATTGTGAATTCAAAATTTCTCGGTGCCAGTTCCGATGCGTATGTGTACTCTTTGTCGGGAGTATTTTTATGATTTTATCTAGTACTCCCTCCGTTCACAAAAGATGTCTCCACCTAGCTCAACTTTGCATGTATCTACTCACAAAATCATATCCACATACATACAAATTTGATTGAGGTTGAGACATCTTTTGTGAACGGAGAGAGTATTTGTACCGAGTTTACTGTTCACCCGCCCAATTTTCTTCCTCTGCCTGACTTCCTACAAGGGCGGTCGATTGATTCGATTCAGAGGCAAGAGGACAAAGCGTTGGTAAATAAGCGTAACATCAGTGTGGTCGATTTTAGGCAAGAGGACCACACGGATAGGACAACCATAATGATCAAACGTGTTGAGATTGTCGTGACTTCATTTGTCTCCACTAGGCAATTGGCTCTGCGTTGATTGATTGTCGTTCGTGGAAAAAGGAATATAAATTATGTTGATTGATTGATAATAGAGCCAATTATTTGTGCATGTTGCTAAGACTAGCCATAGTGGGAGTATCATAGGTAGTATCATGCATGGCATGTTGACAAAAAGCTGACGTGTCACTGCAATTAATAAGGAGAGAGATGATGGTGATATCATAGGTAGATACCGTAACATACGGATTTTAAGACAAGATGATTCTATAGCCTAATAAATGCATGATTATATGATATCACACATATGTTACTACCCACTAGAGGTAGTAACATAAACTAGTATCATATGCATGATACTAGTGTATGATACTTCCCACTATGACTAGTCTAAGAGTGAGCCTCCTCGCCGTGTCCGTGCAGTCGCGCTCAAGTGCATGTGTTTTTCACTGGATTATTTCACTCATTTCTATGTTGGGACATCAGTTTTTATTCACGGATAATGGTAGTGTGGATTTTTTTTATAATGATTGATTGATCGCTAGAAATGTAAATTGTGGTGATTTGTTGATAGCGTAAATAGTAATGTAATTTGTGGTGATAATTGATCCTCGGTGGTGAAAATAAATAGACGATAGACATGAGAAAAAGGACAGACGGAGGGTGGAACATAACGTATCTGGCGGAAACAGATCAAGCTATATTTTACTTCCTGGAAAATAAATATACATGAATGGACACGGGTTCATGATACTTTTTATGTTCAGGTTTTAAACTTTGCACGCACGTACCTAGGTAGATTCTCCGTACATGCGTTTTTCTACTACTCTCTTCGATCCGGTATAAGTGTCGTGAGCACTTCAGAACTTTGTAGGTAGGCAGCTCACCTCCTACGACCCATTTTTTGGGATCGGAGGAAATATTTTTTTTATCAAATATACTGTTCTCATGCAGAATCGGGAAAGTGGGTCATCTTTCGTCCTCTGCCCTTGTGATTGTGATCGATCGGGCAAGCGGACAAAGGCATTGAAAATGGGCGTAACATCAGTATGCCCGGGAAGAGGACCACTCGAAGGATTGTGAGATCTGAGAACAATAGAAAACAAACGTGTTGGGTCCTACCCCTCTTGTCCGTTTCTTCTTTTACAATTTCTACTAAAAGCCAGTTTAAGTTTTTTTTATCCCTCAACCAATTTTGTAATCTAATGATTTAAGCAAATATTCCCTAACCTGCCTGTCAGCTCCATTTTCAATAGCTAACTATTTTCATAATTCGAATTTGTTACTATGGTCATCAATATTCTTCACATGCCCAAGCCCCGGGGTAAAGTAAGAGGATTGTGATAGGTTTGACGAGTCAACGTAATAACTAGTCAGTTCTATTGGTATGAAATCCATTTAGACGAGAGTATTACTCGTTTGGCGAACCAACATAAAAATTAACCAGTCTCATGGGTATGAAATCGACTTGGTGAGCCAACGCTAAAAATTAGACAGTCCCATAGATATGAAATACACTTTGGCAAGAATAATTCTAGGATGGATGACCCACTGGAAAGTTTTCGTGAAAGGGTTTCATATCTAGCAGGCTTAGAAGAAGAAGCAATGAACGGTGAATCATCTAGTTATTTAGATAAGAAGCAATAGACAACAAATCATCCAAACAATGAATGTATTCATACCAGCTGCTCAAAACTCCAAAGAGTAAAGACAAGACAGAGTTGACATAATTAAGGTTCATATCAAACTTCAGGCCGACGCAAAACTGGATACGGTCCTGGCACGCACATGGATGATGAGCATCTAGTTATTCAAGCAGCACGCACGGTGAACAAGTTATTTACTTCAGAAGCGCCAAATAATAAAGCATCCAAAAAATGATTGAATTCATACGGGCACGGCAGGCATAGCAGCTACTCGAAACTCGAAACAGACATGACAGAGTTGACATAAGGTTCATATCCAACTTGAGGCCTACGAAAAACTGGATACGGTCCTGGCACACATGGATGGCAAGCATCTAGTTATTCACGTTTTCATCGAATTCTGCCCGCCTCTACTCTTTGTCGAAGAAAAGCTGCCGAACTCCAGGAACATAACTGAACATTATAGAGGAGGATAGAAGCTAGCAATTTGTACAGTCTTCCTTGCATGCGGAGACCGGTAGTCTCCGATCCGACAAGGAGAAGATACGCACCTCGCAAGTCCTGAAAAGAGCAGTAGAATGTGTTAGTTAGAACAGAGAAGTATAGAACCAGACATCATTACTGACTTCAAGAAGCCTACATAGCAGAAAAGATAACGATACAAAAATTAGCCACGTCAAAACAGGTTTGCCAATTGTAACTGAACTAGGTAAAACCACACACACAACATAATGGTTCGTAGGAGCAAGCAAATATTGGTCTAGCTATATAACATTTCATTATTTGATGATAAACAAGTTCGTTTTTTTCCTATGACTTCAGTTACATGACATGATGATGGCAAACTGTGGAGGAATTACTTTATATGCTGTTATTGGCATTATAAAATGACATGTCACACAACTACTAGCTCTCCATATAAATAACCAACGCAAAGAAACAGATATAATCTCTAAAGCCTAGTGATGCTAATACTGTTCTGCGCTAGCAGGACTGTCTGATGCATTTCTGGAAACCTTTAAGATAATGAAGTAAGCAAGTGAAGCAACCAATGAAGATGAACTAATAAACCAAACAAGCACACATTGCTGCATGAATCACCTAGACTAAGGTTATAAAAAGCGCGCCTAAGGCCGCTTAGGCGCTGAGCGGAGGCAAAACGCCTAGCACTCAACTGTGCTTAGCGCTTTAATCCTTAAGAAAAGGGAAAAGCAAAGGAAAAAACGCTCAATCAGCGCCTAGCGCTTAATAGAACCTTGCCTAGACTCTTGTAATCGTTTTGCACCACTTGACACATATGTCTATGATACATTTGTGCCATCTTTGCACATGGGGAACACTAATATTTGCTGTCGCTGTTATATTCCAATTGAATCGTTCCAATTTTATGATACAAGTAAGGTAGAAGAATCTACCTTTTATGTCAAAAAAGTCAACAATTCTTTAGGGCTAATTAATCTTTACGCACGACCTGTTTGTGATAACTGAGAATTTCCATCATGGCAAGTTGGTTATTCAAAACACATCCAACTAGAATGAAACAACGAAAGTGTACCACACGATTATGGTACTAAATTAGTAGGGACCAATTCTAGCAACCTAAATGATGATGAAATAAGCAAGTGAAGCAAGCAACCATCAGTCTGAACACCAAATAAACTCGGATTATTGCACGGGGCAGCTAGATCCTTGCAGTCTTTACTTTTTAGTATCACTTGATACCAAAAACGACTAAACATTTTTATAAGAACGTATGGAAACATATAACTAGTCTTTACCCTGGTCAACTTGTGGTGCTGACAACTTTAACCATGCACAACCGCACACGAATCAGTTCTAATTGCTTTCTCATAAAACCATGGGTTACTTTTACTCTCTTAGAAAGCTAGTTAATAAAAAAAATAAAAAGAAGTAGTAACCACGAGTCATTGTATCAATCAAGTCTATGGTGCTTTCAAAGAGGCAGCAGCCAAGTTGCTAAACGAACATGCATCCAACAAGAATGCAACAGACCTTAGTGCACTGCGGAATAATTGTTACACAACACAAGAACTGAGGTGTGCTCTTATCAGAAAACTATAGACAGCAAAAGCATCAGCCCCTTTAACCTCACGCCTTTACATTTTTTTTCACAGCATGCAAACATATGAAAGTCGATTAAGGAAACTTTCCTAGAATGTTTTTACTAAGAAAGAATGTCTAAAGAATAGCGAGACAAACACAACTAACCTTCACTTGTGTTCAGAATTCGGTAAGCATCCTGGAGGCATTGCGGATCCAGATTTGGCAGTGCCCATGCACTGAACATTGACGAAATCACCGGCGCCCTGTCCAAAACCCATAGCGCCGTCATCGCCCATGGTCCTCATCTGCATCCCCGGATTGCAGTAGAGCTGGTCGTTGCACCTGAAGTCGCAGGAGCTCATGACCTGGGCGCCGCCGCCACCAGAAAGGTCAACCCCACCACCGGGGACCAAATCGACGGCGCTCTTGACCGGCCGGCCGTAGGGGAAGGCGCCGATCTCCCCCTCGATCCTGCCCCTGATGTCGACGAGCAGGCAGCGGAGCCTGGCGACCTCGGCCTCGAGCGCGGCGTGGCTCTGGACCTTCCTAATGAGCTGCTTGTTGAGGGCCTTGAGGTGGGCCACCTCCTCCTCGAGCAGCGCCGTGTGGGCCTTCTTCTTCTCCCGGTACTTGCGCACGGCGGCGCGGTTGCCCGAGGGGCGGCGGCTGCGCTTCTTGGAGGAGGCCTCGGCGGAGGGGGACTCGGCGCCGCCGTCGGAGGAGGCGGAGACGACCTTGGTGTGGACGTGGACGCAGGTGTGCGTGTGGGAGAGGTCGTGCGCGGGCGGGTTGCAGGTGTGGGTGTGCGTGCAGGCGAGGTGCTCCGTGTCCTTGAGGATCTGGTCGAAGTAGCTGTCCATGGAGCAGCCGGCCGGGGCGTCGGCGCCGACGCCCGGGCACAGGTACGTCTCCGGGTTCGAGAAATCGAGGTCCCCGTCGTCCATGGCCGCGATTGGCAGCGGCCGTAGGAGAAAACGCGCGTGGCGCAGGCGTGCCTCGGCGACAGGAGGACTGGTGGATGGTGGAGAGGCGGCGGTGGCGATGCGGCGGCGCGGGGGTGGGGAGAGAATTTTTCTGGGGTAGGGGATTTGGTGGGGGTGGATTGATCGGTGGGCGTGATGGACTGGGAGGTGAGGGAAAATATCAGCCGCCGGGAGATGGACGGCGGAGGACGATCCAACGCTTTTATTCGTCCCCTAGTGCTTTCTTGCGGTTTAAATTCTGCTAAAATGTCCTAGGTGCTCCTACGCTGTTGATCATGGGACGGTGCGTCTCCACCGCACGAGTCGCCGTTGCCAACTACAGCATTGCCCCCACATCCCTAATCTCTCGGCCTCTCTTTATCTCAGTCCCAACAGTTCCTCATCGTTCTCGCTTCCACGAGACATGCCCCGTAGTAAGAGGGGTAGTTATGAACCCTGTGGACCACCCCCATGGGGCGGTGAGTCGTGATGTAAACCGGCGGAGAAGGCTTCGTCGAGGATGGAGCGAGCCGTAGATTAGCGGCGGGGAGTAGGAGTGCGCCAGCAAACGGAGACCACCCGAGGGGTGACGATAGACCTTCGAGTTAAGCCCGGGACGGTGGAGGATGGACGGAGGCTAAGATGTCGAGGAGTGTGGCCTGGCCAGCGGTGGAGTGGATAGAGATCCAGTGACTTCACTACATGAAGTCACCGTGCAACTTTACCCCCTCCATCTCCATCCATTTTCAATCCAACGGCTCGGATTGGAGTTCAAAATTCAAACTTTTTAGAAAAAATCGAAAAACTTCCAGCACGTAGTACATGTCTTGATCTATAGTCTGAGAAAATTACGTCTCGTTTGGATGAACGGTTTACTGTTAAATCAATTTTCATGTTTTAAACTTATAAAGCTATCAAGTCATGAACCATTAATCCAAACGAGACGTAATTTTCTCAGACTATAAATCGAGACATATATTACGTGCTGGAATTTTTTCGATTTTTCTAAAAAGTTTGAATTTTGAACTTAAATCTGAGCCGTTGGATTGAAAATGGATGGAGATGGAGGGGGTAAAGTTGCATGGTGACTTCATGTAGTGAAGTCACTGGATCTCTATCCCGGTGGAGTGCGGCGGCATATCTCCTTCCCTCCGGTTATTTTCTCCACCTCCGATCCGGTCTTCTTTTACACCTCCTGTCAATTTGGGGGAAGAACTGTCTCCTTATCTTCCAGTTTCGACATGGAGATACACCCGTGGCATGTTCGTGCTCATGGGCAAAAGGGCTATTATGGAAAATGTAACACCCCACCTTTGCACCACTCTGCTGATGTGGTGTTCACGGCGCATGCCAGGCCAAAGTATGTTGGCCATACACGTGACTTCACGACCATATGGTAATCATTACACAACAGGTTCAAAAGGGCTCCAGGGAGATACAAGGCCTTTTAACATTGCTAAATTTTATTACCAAGCGGTGATATAGATCTAAATCTTTATATTGCAGTGGAAGACGTAAACTAAGCAAACTAACTGGAGCGGCTCCACTCCACATGCATCTTGCTAAGTTACTCTCTCCAATGGAGGCATCTGGCTAAACTACTGATTCTAACACTCTCCAATGGCATATTCTCGATTGTGCCGAGCGCAATATCCTTTTCAAAAATTGATATCTTCTATGCTGTTTATCCAAAATTTACAAATTGTATCTTTCTGAAAATATTGGGAAGATTAGAATATAACTACATATACGCGCAATGCAATTCATCTTGTGTATTTAACTATACCCTTACAATATACAACCCCCCTAGAAATAGAGCTCCATGGTTCATCCACGTGTCAACGTTTTATTGGATACATAAGATATCTCTCTAGAAATAAAGCTCTATGGTTTATCCACGTGTCAATATTTTATTGGATACATAAGATAAATATAGAAATAAATAGTATTTGTATGTTTAGATGAATACACAAGTCTAGGTGGCAATGTTCCATTGGATACATAAAATCATTGTAGAAAAAATTATTATTTGTCTGTTTAGATGAATACACAACTTAGTTTTCGATATACGCACAAAATTAAGTTTCTACCCTTCTCTTAAAGCATGTTCAATTGCTGCCCTATTTTAGGACATAATTTTTTCTAAGTCATTTGGGGAAAAACAAATCTTGCGCCATCAACTATTAAATTTTGCCAAATAACATCAAGTTTGCAAATATAAAATATTTGGACTGCAACCATATAAAAGAAAGACCAACACACCCATGCTAACTGCCAATTGGAAGTTTCATGTCGTCCTCACAACTCTCCACCGGTGACTAGTGTCGTCTCTTCCCATCGATTTGGCCTAGAATCCGGCAGTTTCGCCACCACTCTAATCGATTCGGCCGCGAATACACCACCATTGTTTAAAGGTGACCAAGCGCGGCATTGCCAGTCGAAATTTTCATGTCACTCTCACGCCTCTCCTCCGGTGACCACCACCGGCTCTTCTCTCATCGATTCGGTCTCGATCCGATAGGTTCGCCACAACTCTGAACCGATATGGCCGTGAATCGGTGGGGATCGTCCTCGAGTGATGTCGTCGCTCACCTTCCATGCGCGACTCCCGTTTGTAGCTCTGACTGATGAGCCACCCGAGCGGCCCTCCTCCCCTACCCTTCCTCATTGTGCCTCCTCCTTCCCGGCCTACAAGCACGAGCACGAGTGACACACGGTAGCTCTGCCTCCACCTCGACTAGCCCCGCATCGTACAACTCCTCGCTGTCTACACACCAGTTGTCGGGCTCGCCCCGTTAAGAGATTACAAAATATTATACAGTTTATAGGGTAGGTGATAGACCAATATGTGCAATATTTCCTGAAAAGGGTATGAACTTGTGTACCTAATCATGTATGAGACACTAATCTTTAATCAGATCAGCATGTCATGTATTCATAATCCCAATAATACGCGCAGGCACAGCAAAGCGCGCCAACCCCTTCTAGTGTAAACTACACCACGTACATTCTTCCACACTTTCAGAAAGTTGTCACTACTCGCTGCGCGTACGAGCTGCCAAATTACACGGGACAGAAATAAAAAGAAGAGTGAAATTCCTCAAAGCCGGCAGGTAGCTATCCATGAAATGCAGGCAGAATGATCTACTTCATGCATGCATGGATGCAAACGCAGCGCATATATACGTTTGCGGGTCGTCAGACTAGGTTGTTCATGCATGCAAGCAATGACACGATGACGAGTGAAAAGCATCCACGGTCTGAAAAGAAAACGTACTTCCAGCGTCTAAGTATATTTGAAAAATCATATTAGTTTATAAATCCATTATGGGCTAGGTTTGTAAACAAGTTTCACCAAATTACTTTTGAACATTGGCGAAATATTTATTGGTATTAACAGAAAAGAGATGATCCTTAGCTGTCATTTGCAAAGCAATCAATTTTAAAGGATTTAATGAATTAAAGGTACGATAAAATACTTAAATTCCTCACTTGAAATTTGAACAATTCAAATTTTATAAATACTGAAAACTAATGGTGTCACTGTATTCTAATCTTTCCAATGTTTCCAGAAAGTTACAATTTGTAAATGTTGTGTTTGTGTCAAATATTGTGTACGTGTTGGGTTACGTTTGGACTTGGAGTTGTATTAGGTGTGGATAGGTACGAGTAGTGTTCGTGTCGAACTCTTGTAGACTAGGTCTCTCATATAATGAGGGGGCACCACACGATGTAACCTATGACAACTTGATAGCAACAGACACGCAGGAGGAGCCGACGGCTTGTGCCGGCACCTAGGGCGGCCAGTGTTGCGGTATCAGAGGGGGATGAGCGCCCGTAGTCATGCCCCACAGATGTAGGCGAGTTCGCCGAACTGCGTTAATAAATCTTGGTGTCGTCATCTTGCTGCGGATTGCTTGGTTCTCGGTAGATCAATTTTGCACCTACGACTGTAACAATTGGTATCAGAGTGAGGTTGAAGGTGCAGATTGTTGATCAAGCAAGCCGAAAGAAATCTAGGAAGTCGCGGAACACAGCAGATGATCGTCGACGAGATCAGAACGAGTGGTGGCAGTGCGAAGGCGACGTGCTTCCATGTCTGCCAAGCACGCAAGCCACGGGTGGATCTATTCGTCGGTCTGCAGGGTCGCGATTTGGATAAGGGTTCGGTTTGATCGGAAGTAATCGTGATCGGATCGGAAGCAGGTTGTGCCGCGACCAGGCCGAAGGGATCGTGCCGGCGCCAGCGCAACGCACGCAATGCAGCGTGGCGTGCCCGTGGCCGTGGCAAGGCGCAGGGGTCAGGTCGCATGGGCAGCCAAAGGCAGCTGCATAGATCGATCGGAAATCAGCAGGCGTGAGATTTGTTTGGAAACAAAAACTGCACCGGAGCTCGACAACTCGTCGTCACCAAGTGGTTCGTCCCCCAGAGACTTTGAGTTGGCCGGCGGCAGCTGTTCTTCACCGGAGGAGAGTTCCCGAGCATTCCCCTCTCGGATCTCGATGCGTCCAACACCTTGAGGTCGCCGGCGACTGGTGGTGGCGAAGCCCAAGCACGTGATTGCTTTTTTTTTCTTTTTTACATTGGTTAATAAGAGCATATTAGGCAATAAATTTAGATACGCAAACATATTAGAATCCACAGTGTATTTACATTGGTGAATACTGTAAGCATTTTGTTTCAATACAAAGTACAAAACATGCACAACTTGCTAGTTGAACATGAAAAAGTAGTCTCATTGGTTCATTTTATAGTGTACAAGTTTGTGTAAAGATGCTTACTTAATAATACACTAGAAAGTGATATTGAGAAATTTGTTAGATCATACTCTCTAGGAATCTTTACAATAAATATTTATACATTATGTAGACTATGCATTGTAGAAAACGTAGTTCTGTCCAAACTCTGAAGGTGAATGGTCCATTTTGAAGGGACTGCTCGTCCTAAACTGGCCATTATTAAGGATAATTTTATTGACCTCTGTTTGCAAAAATGCTATCCAGGTTCAAACAATTTTGTCTTCCCCATATTACCATATCTCTAGATTCAATAATTTTCTATGAGGAACTACTGAACTCAATCACTTGCTGCCGTTACTCAACAGTTAAAACAAACTTTGTTAATAAAATATAGTTTAGTATATTTAACGAGTTCACTACAAACAAACATAATCATCAACTAATATTTAGTGATATTTCGAGTTATACGGTCAAACAATGAGAACAAACCATAAATTATACTTATAATACTATAACATGGTAAAAACAAGATAAAGAGAAGTATAAAAGTTTGGTATAAATTATATCTATTTTTATTCGCCATGGACCCGAATTTGTATTCGCCTAGAGCTAAAAAATAAGATCCATTTATGTGGATGTGGGAATATGATTAAATCATCTATTAATAAATGAGTTGATGATTTGGGTCCAAATCTACAAATTAGGAGTGGCGGGCCGAGCTATCGTGGGGATGTTGATATCCACAATCTACCAGCGATGAGTGACAATTCCTGCGGTTTCCTATGGACACAAAGATGACACTTCCCGACAGGGCGACCTAAGGAAATCAAAGATCTCATGGAAAGGAAGTGATGGTGGCGGGAGATGGGGCCAAAAAACGAAGATTGTGCAAAGACCAATAGGCAAGAATGGATATTTCGGTCGGACTCTGATGCAAACATCCACAAACATGTGAAAAGTTAATTTCAAACTCTTTGTATTCCGAGCAACATAAAAAAAAAACAAAAGTATGGATCTAAGTATGTATCAGATTTATAAATTTATCAGATTTTTTCATTTTTTCCTAGTTCACAATACAAAGTATTTGAAGTTACTATTTCACACGTTGTGGGATACACTATTTGAAACAGCAATGAACCATCCAGACAAGGATTTCCTCCTGCTCGACACTCGCCATGACAGAGTCGACGATGCGTATGCGCAGCCGTGCCTTCGACCCTAGCGACAACAAGGATTATGATTCGGTTAGCGGTTAATGTAGTTTAAATTTAAATTTCATTGATATTTTGTAAAAATATTAAAAAAATGAATTTATTGGTTTGTGGGCGACCGCCGGGCAGCCATGCACGACGGTCCGAACATGTGTCGGCAGCAGGGGACACTTTTTCGGGGTAAATACTGGACATCTCATCTCTTGCGGACCCACGCCCCAAACCCTCTTCCCCGTGTGTTTCCTTCCACAGCGCAACCTCCTCCGCTCCGGATGGAGATCCGGTGACATGCCATGTGCATGTCATCGATGAACAGTAACCGTGACATGCGCCTAGTTTTTTTGCCGTTCGATCCAAAATCGATGGATATATGAACATGAACAGTGCTATGCTGCAGTGCATCTGCTACAGTGCGTGCGCTGCAGGATATATGCCACATTGCGTCTGCTACAGGATCGTCTGCAGTGACGCGTGTCATCGATGAACAGTACCGTGACATGCGGCTAGGTTTTTTGCCGTTCGATCCAAAATCGATGGATAGATGAACATGAACAGTGCTATGCTACAGCGCATCTGCTACAGTGCGTTCACTGCAGGATATATGACGCATTTCGTCTGCTACAGGATCGTCTACAGTGACGCGCTACAGTGTTTAATCTGGTCTGGTCATTTTTTATCCAACGGCCAAGAGCGCAAGGCCCACCACAGCACACCGCACCGCCCCTGTTCCTCCCCCGGCCGGCACCGCACATCTTCTCGCCAACCGGCTCCGCCCCTGCTCCGCACGCACGGCCGCCAGCGCCTCTTGCATCCCCGCCCGTACACCGCCTCCCCATCTTCCCCGTCGATGGCCCCGACCTCCACGGCATGGCGCGCCTCCCGGCCGCAGAGCCTCACGCCGGCGGCAAGCCATCTTCGTCCTCCCCGACCCCCTGCGCTCCACGGACAGGGTGGCCGCAGAGGCTCGCGTTGGTGTTGGTGACTGCCCTTGCCGGCCGCTCTGCGGAACAGCGGTGGTAGCAGGGGCGGCTGCGGGTTCCCGCAGGAGGACGACCGGCGTTGGTCGGTAGGGGCCGCTGCGCCGGTGATGCGGGCGTCCGCCGTGGTGAGCGGAGCGGGGCCTGAGCGACGCGCGGTGGTGGATCTGGGGCAGAGCGATCATTGTCTCTGCCCCTGTGCTTGGTGGTGGATCTGGGGCGGTTATTGGTGGGTTTGGCGGAGGAAAAAAAAATAGGGGGCGTCGTTCGATCGGGTTCGGGGAACGGCGTTTAAGTCAACGCCGCGGTGCCGAATGATTGATCCACCACCGGGGCATTCAAGGCAACGCCGGTGCCAACGGCTGGATGAATGTGCTGGCCACGTTGGGAGCTCCCTATTTTGCTATACATGCATACACACTGGATCGGCCATTCCATTCTTCCTGCATCTCTCTTGAGCTCTCCCTCCCAAGATCTAGCACTTCTGAGGTACTCCGTAGTTCCGTGTTGAAGCTTGGTACCATAAGCCGAATCTGCGTTCATATCAATCAACGGTATGCCTTCATACATTAGCTCGTTAAGCTTTTATACCGTGAGATTATTCGATATGTATACGTGCATCGTTTAATTTCTTGCTTGCAGGTTGGCGGATCAATGGGTGCTCCAGCTCCAAATCCAGCTGTAACACTGATGCAATCTTGGCTGGAGAAGTGGAGTGAATGGGAGATCCAAGTAGTGGTTGCTGTCAGCTTGGGTCTGCAGGTTATCCTCTTCTTCCTCGCAGGGATCCGCCGCTACAGCATCTCGTCTGTTCTTAAGGTCCTCCTCTGGCTGGTTTACATGCTTGCCGATGCCACCGCGATCTACGCCCTGGGGCTCATGTCCGCGTCGCTGTCCAAAACATCGACTGATAAGCACCAGCTGGTGGCGTTCTGGGCGCCTTTCCTCCTGCTGCACCTCGGCGGCCAGGACACCATCACCGCCTATGCGCTGGAGGACAATGAACTCTGGGTGCGCCACCTGCTAAATATGTTTTTGCAGGTGGGCGGCACCGGGTATGTGCTCCACAAGTACATCATTGCAGATAGGGCGATCATTGTCTCTGCCCCTGTGCTTGTTTCGGTGGCCGGAATTGTTAAGTACGGTGAGAGGATATGGGCACTGAAGTGGGCAAGCAAGAATTCGGATAGGCATGATTTCAGTATTGATACGGATATAATAGCTAGAAGAAACCGCTTCACCAGAAGCGTAAATTTTAGAACTTATCAAGCTATTGTGATGGTAGCACACCAGTATCGCTATAAATTTGTCATGCCTTTAATCACAGGCAAGGATTTTTTCGCACGTTTGACTACTTACATTACCGATTGCCTAAGTGGTCATATAGATGAACTGCTTGATCAGGGAGATGTATCAGCACGGGAGAAGAGGTATGCTGAGGAGGTGTACGGAGCAATCGAGGTGCAGCTAGCTGTGGTGTACGACATGCTATACACTAAGGCAGAAGTGATCCACACATGGTATGCCTACCTGATCCGTGTTATTTCCTTTGGGTTTTGCTTCGGCGCTCTTGTGGCCTTCACAGTAAGCAAAAGAGATAGTTACAGTACACCCGATATTCTTATCACTTTTGTTCTCCTGGGCGGAGCTTGCGCACTGGAGGTTGCATCAGCTTTAAAGGTGATTGGGTCAACCGGCACATATTACGTGCTCAGACGCTACAAATGGGACTGGCTGGCCTATGCAATTCTGTTGGCACGTTACCACCTCATCGTCGTCAAGGATGGAAGGTGGTCCAACTCTGTCGGGCAATATGACTTCGTATCCTTTTGTGGCAGTGACAAAAACGGGCTCAAGAGAAGAATGGTCGGTTATTTTGGGTTCGGGGAATGGTGGAACAAATCTCAGTACACCAAACATTCCAAGCTTTCACCTGACCTCAAGGAATTTGTATGGGGCTTGCTCAGAGGTGAGAAGAGTGGTATGGTACAAATTGAAGATGTGGCCATTCGGAGTGGGTATTGGGCTCGCAGGTTGACCGGGTTTAACCAGAGCGAAGAGCTTGATTGGAGCTTGAGGTCAGAATTTCATTATTGCGTGTTTATCTGGCACATTGCCACAAACATCTTCCTCAGTGACCCTGCTGTTAAATCGAAACTTGTTGACAAAGGCATGGCCGAAGCGGTCAATACTCTCTCTGATTACATGATGTACCTCCTCATCCATCACCCGGACATCATGCCCATGAAAGCAGCTGCTCGTAGCCTGGTTTACCCAACCTACAACACTTTCAACGATTTTCGGCTTGAGTACTTACTGGGGAATTTTAGAAGCGTGGATGTACCTCAGCACATAATTATGCAATACAAGGACAACCGTGCACATGTTCGGTATGATAAGTGTCTATATAATGACCTGACAAGCAGCGACTGGGATGCTTACCCGGGCGATGCTGTGCTCGTGAAAGCAAGCATCATTGTCCGGACAATGCTCGACATGGGGTTGGAACTCACACATAAGCTGGTAATATTTGGAAGAGTGTGGACAGAGATGTTGTGCTACGCAGCAACTAGTGCATCGTCTGGGGATTTCCACGCCAGACAGCTGAGCAATGGTGGAGAGTTTCTTACCCACATACTGCTCCTCAGTAAATACTACGATGGTATGCGCCAGAGAGCAGAGGATCGCGAGAGAGCACCTCCTGTGGAGGTTGACGAGGTTGCTGCAGGCCCTGTCGGCTTTGACTTTGCTAGCGTCACCCTGGAATATTCCGTTGATAGCAATGGAGAGTTCCATTTTTTGTAGTTTCATTTTCCTTGTTGCAAGAATTTGTAGTTCCAGTTCGATTTCCAGTCTCACCACTGTTCCTGAAGTACTCCATATATGTAACGTTATCTCTTGGCAATTTGTACGAAATTATAACTACTGTGATAAAAATTCGAATTTTCGATCACTAGCTGGGCCATATGTGGAAAGTGCAGGCTATAATTAATGCTCACTGCTTTTCGTACTGTGCCAATCATTTCTGCGCTTGTGCATAATCGGATTTTATCCAAGCTTTGGGCTCCGTTTTGGTTTTCTCGTGATATCGTCCGGATTCTCAATCAGCTTTTTTGGATGCTTCCTCGTTTGATTCTGGAGCAAGCCATACAGCACATTGCATCTTCTGAAACTTTTCACTGGGAGCTGTGACCGAAATTATTGCACTGAGGCGCAGTTTGGGCGTCTTGCTGGACTGGACCGATGCTGGTGCCCCAGTAGAAAAGCCAAGCGAGATATATATGCCTCCGATACATGGCGAAGAGTCAAAACCCATTCTACCGCTCTGTTTCATGACCTGCGAGACGCGTATCTTCTCCTTGACAGGGTCTCCGCATGCAAGGAAGACTGTACAGATTGCTAGCTATGATGCCTCTACGCCGCTGCAAGTTCGTTGGCTCTAAGCTACCGGGACATCCTCCTCTGTTTTTCCTCTTCAGTTATGTTCTGGCAGTTCGAGGCTCCAGAGCCTTTCTTCTGCTACAAAGAGTAGAAAACTCAGCCGTCCACGTTATGTGCCAGGTTCATGTTCAGTTTTGTCTAGTCCTGAGCTGGGTGTGAATCTTATGTAAACTGTTTCAAGCTTCGAGTATCTGGTAAGTTCCTCGACGTCGGTCTCCGCGCTCGCCGGCTCCGGCGTCCAGGCCATGTATGCTCGCCGTCCCCAACGACCACGTCGCCTCCGACGCACGCGACTGTGTCCGCGACAGCGTCACCCGCGAAATCGAAGCCGGCGTCAACGTCAGGTATTGATGTTACCGTGTGACGACGTGCTTCTGATTTGGTTTCGTGCGGGATTGATGCGATGGTCCTGCTGTTGACACTGCTTTGAGGTCCCTCTTGCTGTTTGGACTATGGCAAGTGCATCACGTGTTCCTGGCTGCGCGATTGAGTTAACTACTCCTCTGAGTCATTTCATACGTGTCATCGACAATGCCCGAAACCGTGCTGAGCAGGTGTTTGGTAGTTCAGATCGAGAAGCTACATCAGGAAGTGTCAGCGCAGCTTGATAGCTTATAGGGCCATATGTTCATTTATCTCGTTAGATAGTGCATATAGGTCATACACTAAGCATGCTATGAGCAAGAAGCCTCAGAATTAATGTTCATAGGTGAGATATGTCGTGTTTCATGCACTAGCCAACTATATCAAAAGTCCAAACATATATGGTAATCCCCTCTCACGTGTTACTCGGAGAGACCAACACGTGCAACCGGAGAAGAGCGACGACGCGCGCTCAGAGGTATGCCTCCAGAGGCCTATAAGACTCGAACTCGAGTGATATCATGACATGTTTCATAAACTAGCCAACTATCCCGACCCAAACTGATGAAAAGAGTTAGTGTAATCCACATATATCGTAACAAGATTAACACTTGTTTTATGCATAGTAGTACTAGGCATAAATGTAGGTTTATTTGATTTAGTTAAATATTGTTATCATACATCTGTGCATTTTGGTGTTCACTATGGGAGAACGGATCTTTGTTGTGTGTCACCGGTCTTTACCGTGTGCTGGATATCGGGCACACGACAAAGTAATCTCAGGTGGGGCTTGCATGTGAAGGTTGCAGACTTGCAGTTAAAGAAAATAAAATTACAATTCGCCAAAAAAATTAGGTTATTGCAGATATATGTTTTATTATACATATTCACTAGCTATTATAACATGTTGAGATTTTTCTCCTCATCCAGTCCCAGTTTTTGTCGTCGTCAACCATTGGAGAGGGAGTAGAGGGGGCAAGAAGTGGACCGGAGGGGGCGAGGACCGAAGGGGAACATACGGGGAAGCAGAGTCGGTTGTGAAGTGACCAAGTTAGGGTTTGGTCGGGGTGAATTTATGTGGGACTAATGCGGGCCCTACCTGTCCCTCTGACGTGACGGACACGTCCGAGCGGTCCTAAATTCTCCCACATATGCGTTAGTTTTGAGATTTGCCGTAAAGCTCAGACATTTGGGCCGGGTTTGGGGGGGCGTTGTTGGGAGATTGTTTGTTGTCTGGGCCATGTTTGGGCTGTCCGCCCGCACATATGGTGGATGTGGGGCCTGGTTGGAGTTTCTCTTAGAGCAACTCCACTGGCACCTCCGGAAATTTTTCCGGCACAACCATATCCTTTGTGGCCACATATACATAATTTATTAGCAAACTGGTGTGTGCACTCACAAAAATCCTCCAGTGGAATCCTCGGCTGCCTCGCCACGCGTTAGAGTGTATAACATGTGGGGCATGTCCGACGCTTGTCCGCACCCCGAGAGAGCCCCCAAAGTTGGGGGTGCTTGGGGGTGCCAGACACCTTTTGTGTCTGGCCCAGCCTATGGGGGTGCGGTGGGTGGAGATGCTCTTAGCCTTAACAAGCATCTATACAAAATTATCAGTCCCATATAGCCTAATGAAGTGGCAACGAATCATCTCGATGATCTTCATAATTTCCCCGATTGGACACTCGCCATGACGATGTCGACGATGTAGACGTCATCGTCGTGGCGCTTGTGAGATGCCTCCTCCTTCTCCTTCGCCATCATTTATCTTGACGATTACTTCAAATCCCCCCCAACAAAACAAGGATTAGGGTTAGGTTTAAATTCCATGGTTAGGTTTAAATTCAATTTGAAATTTATAAACATAAAATGATTTGAAAAAAATTGAGGCCTATTTTGTTCGAGTTTTGGTTTGAGGACGCCCTGGGCAGCCGTCCATGACAGATTTACTACCATGTGTCGGCAGCAGGGCGCACCCACACCCTCCTCCCCGTGCGTTTCTATTCCCTCCTCTGCTCATCCCCACCGCACCGCACATCTTCTCCCCTACCGGCGCCGCCCATGCTCCTCCTGAGGTGGAGGAGAAGGAGACCACCTCCCCCATCTTCCCCGTCGATGGCCCCGACCTCCACGCCACGGCGCCCCTCCCGGCCGCAGAGCCTCATTCCGGCGGAAGCCCATCCTCGTCCTCCCCGACCCCCTCCGCGCCACGTACGGGGTGGCCCGCGGAGGCCCGCGTCGGCGTAGGTGACTGCCCGTGCCGGCAGCTCTGCTGGACAGCGGTGGTAGCAGGGGCGGCGGCTGCAGTCCGCAGGAAGACGGCCGGCGGTGGTCGGGAGCTCGGCGAAGGGGTAGACCGGAGGGAGGGGGCCGTGAGGCAGGAGGAGGGGGCGCCGCGCGGGTGGTCGGAGCAGGGTCGGCTGCGGTGGTGATCTGGGGGAGAGCGATGGTATCAGTTGTTGTTGGGTTTGGGGGATGAAAAAAATAGGGGGCATCGGTGATCGGGTATAGGGAACGGCGTCAAGTCAACGCCGCGGCCCGCGGTGCATAGCTCTCCACATGGGGAGCTGCCTATTTTGCTATATAACTATCTGCATACACACACTGTATCGGTCAGTCTATTCGTCTTAAACCTCTCGAGCTCTCCCTCCTAAATCTAGCAATCTTGTTCTTGTTCTGTGGTTAAGCTTGGTACCATTAGCCGAATCTGCATTCATATCTTGCAAGTTAACCTAGCTCAGTTATCGGTATGCCTTCATGCATTAGCGTGCACGCTACTACTATTTCAAGCTGTATCCCATAACATTATTAGATATGTGCATAGTTTAACTTCTTGCTTGCAGGTTGGCGGATCAATGGCTGCTTCAGCCGCAAGTCCAGCTGGAGCACCGATGCAATCTTGGCTGGAGAAGTGGAGTGAATGGGAGATCCAAGCAGTTGTTCTTGTCAGCTTCGGTCTGCAGGTTTTTTTTTTTTTAATAGGAGGGCCTCGCCCCAATTTCATTTATTATGAAACTGATAATTATTACAACACCCCACTACACCAGCAGTACACTATTAACAGAACCCAAAGCTCTATCTCTATTTTTCTTTCTAAACTCCTCTAACAAACTACAACTCTTCACCACATATAACATCTGCACTTTCCTAAAGGGGAGATACATTCTTGAGAGTGTAGTCTCGGCCCATGAAGTGATCCACGCTGTTCATTCTGGGAAGAAGGCCGGCTTGGTTCTGAAACTAGACTATGAGAAAGCCTATGACAGGATAGATTGGTCTTTCCTTGATGAGATGCTTTCCTCTAGAGGTTTTGGTCAAGTTTTCAGGTTCTGGGTTAAGTCCTTCCTTGTGGGAGGCTCCTTTTGTGTACGCATTAACGACGTTTATAGCTCCTACTTTGTGGCTGGGAAAGGTTTGAAACAGGGTGACTCCCTTTCCCCAATCCTCTTCAATTTGGTTGGCGATGTCTTTTCTAAAATGCTTTATAAAGCTTCGAACAACCACTTGATTAGGGGGCTGATGCCTGAGTGTGTCCCTGGTGGTGTCATCAGCCTCCAATACGCTGACGACACCATCCTATTCCTTGATAACAACTTGGACATGGCGAAAATTTTGAAATGGTTGTTAACTTGCTTTGAACAAATGTCAGGTCTACGTATTAACTATCATAAGAGTGATTTGATTCCCATTAACCTCCCTGAGGGGCATGCAAACCTGTTTGCACAGGTCTTCTGCTGCAAAGTAGGGGACTTCCCTTTTAAATACCTGGGAGTCCCTCTACATCATTCTAGACTCAGGAAGGAGGACATACAGCCCATCATAGATAAAATTTTGAAAGGGATTGCTGGATGGCGTGGGAAACTGCTTTCCTACAGGGGTAGACTGATTCTGCTCCAAACTTGCATAGCTAGCATTCCTTTATATCTCTTGTCTGTTATTAAGTTTCCAAAATGGGCAATTAAAATGATTAACTCCCAAATGGCTCATTTCCTTTGGGCCTCAGCTGATGGAAATCATAAATACCATCTAGCTACCTGGGGGCTAATCTGTAGAAAGAAAGAGTTTGGTGGCATGGGTGTCCAAAATTTGAGAGATTACAACCTATGTCTCCTAGCTTCTTGGATCAGGAGATATCACCTTGATAATAACAAAATTTGGAAGGCCATTGTAGACTCTAAATATGATCTTGCTCCAAATGTGTTCTGGGCTAACCCTTCACAGTGCTCTCCTTTCTGGAAAGGGGTGATGTGGGCGGCTCATGCAGCTAAGGTTGGATATCGTTGGAAAGTGGGCAGAGGTGACTCTGTTCTCTTTTGGGAAGATACCTGGATTGGGAACTGTAGTCTATCCATTGTCTTTTGGGATCTTTATGTGATTGCTAACGAACACCACTGTACTATTGCTAGTCTCTGGGATGGTTCTAATCTGCGGATCTCTTTTCGTAGGACTGTATCTCAGGAAATGTTTGGTCGTTGGGTTGATTTGATTAACCTAGTCTCCTCTTACACTTTTTCTGATGTACCCGATACCCCAGTATGGATGTTTCATCCGTCTGGGGTCTATTCGGTGAAGTCCTTTTATGGTGTGATCAATGATGGGGGGGTGGTGCCTGTACATACTCCAGCTATCTGGAACTTGTGCATCCCACCCAGAATTCATGTCTTCCTGTGGCTAATGTCCAATAACAAAATTTTAACTCGAGACAATCTCCATAAGCGCAGGCATGTGGAGGATAGGACCTGTTTGTTTTGTCCTGCCCCTGAATCGGTTGTTCACCTATTCTATAATTGCTTTGTTGCTAATCAGGCCTGGAGAGTTATCTCTCAAATTTTTGGAGTAGAAATTGGCAGGGACTTTGAGTCTGTGGGTCGTTGGTGGATTAGCAATAATAAGAATGGTGTGCTGAACATTTTTAGTACTGCTGTTCTCTGGTCCTTATGGTCGCTCCGCAATGAACTTTGTTTTCAGGGAAAAAGCTGGCTCGGGCTAGGGATGCTCTGGGACAAGGTGATAGCACATTTGCGAAGATGGCGGGTTCTCTGCAAACCTGCTCATTCGGAGCTCATGGAGAGGAACTTGTTGCTGCTGGAAAGAACCAGAAGTGAGCTATTGCGGATAGCGTGGAGTTGAACTGTGTTAGCTTCGCCTTGCTGGTCACTTCCTAAAATGTCGTTCTCTGTAGTCAACAGATACTCTGTTCAGTAGTGCTGCTTCTGGCTTTTGCTTTTGCTAAGCTGCGATGTAATATGGATGTTGGTTACTATCTGGTTGCAGTAAAATGGAACCTGGGGGCGTGCCCCTTTTATCTAAAAAAAACATATAACATCTGCAGATTACAGCTATTGCTTCTTCTATTCCTCTACCATTCTTTGTTGTCTCCTTCTATTTTTTTCTTCTTCTACTCTTCTACCATTCTTGTCTTCTCCTTCTTTCTTCTATTGTTTTTCTTTTTCTACTTCTACTCTTCTAGAGTTCTTTGTATCCTTTCTTCTTTGTCTATTCCTCTACCATTCTTTGTTGTCTCCTTCTACTTTTTCTTCTTCTACTCTTCTACCATTCTTGTCTTCTCCTTCTTCTTCTACTCTTCTAGAGTTCTTCTACTCTTGCGCTGCTGCTTCCCTTTCCCTGCGCCTACCCGGCTCACCACGTGTGGATACGATTTGCCCAGCGGAGTTTCGGTCTGCAGGTTATCCTCTTCTTCTTTGCCGGGATCCGCCGCTGTAGCCTCTCGACTGCTCTCAGGGTCTTCCTCTGGTTTGTATATCTAGCTGCCGATGGCGCTGCGATCTACGCCCTGGGACACATGTCCGCGTCTTTGTCGAAGACATCGTCTGACAAGCACCAGCTGGTGGCATTCTGGGCGCCGTTCCTCCTGCTGCATCTCGGCGGCCAGGACACCATCACCGCCTATGCGCTGGAGGACAATAAGCTCTGGCGGCGCCACCTGCTAACTATGTTTGTACAGGCCGCCGGCACCGGGTATGTGCTCCACAAGTACATCATTGCAGATAGCGAGACCATTGTCTCTGCTGCTGTGCTTATTGCGGTGGCCGGATTTGTCTAGTACGGTGAGAGGATATGGGCATTGAAGTGGGCAAGCGAGGATTCCAATGGGCCTCGTCGGTATTATCCATCGTACCGTCCAAACAACTGCTTCACCAGAAACCAAAATGTTGGAACATATGAATTTATTGTGAGGACAGTGCACGAGTATCGCTATTTATTTGTCAATCCTTTAATCATATACAGGAATGAGGGTGTGGCACATTGGGGTCGTACCATAATCTATGAAATAACTGGTCATGTGGATAGACTGCTTGATCAGGGAGATGTATCAGCACCGGAGAAGAGGTATGCTGAGGAGGTGTACAGAGCAATTGAGATGCAGCTCGCTGTGGCTTACGACATGCTGTACACCAAAGCACCTGTCATCCACACATGGTATGGCTACCTCATCCGGCGCTCTTGTGGCCTTCACAAAAATCAAAAGAGATCGTTACAGCACTCCCGGTATCGTTATCACTTTTGTTCTTCTGGGTGGAGCTTGCGTACTGGAGGTCGCATCAGCTTTCAAGGTGATTGGGTCAACCTGGACATATGCCATGCTTGATCGCTACCGTTTGGATTGGCTGCTCAGCGCAATTCTGTTTGCACGCTACCACCTCATCGTCGTCAAGGATGGAAGGTGGTCCAATTCCGTCGGGCGATATGACTTCCTATCCTTGTGTGCCGGCGACAAGACCAAACTCAAGGGAAGAATGGCTGGATGGATTGGGCTAAAGGACTGGTGGAATAAAGCTCACTACACCAAACATGTCAAACTTTCACCTGCCGTGAAGGAGTTTGTATGGGGCTTGCTCAGAGGTGAGAAGAGTGCTATGGTACAAATTGAGGATGTGGCCATTCGGAGTGGGTATTGGGCTCGCAGGTTGACGGGTTTCGACCATTGCGAAGAGATCGATTGGAGCTTGAGGTTGGAGTTTCGTAATTGCGTGTTTATCTGGCACATAGCCACAAGCACCTTCCTCAGCAAATCGGAGCTGGTCGACACTGGCATGGCTGATGCAGTCAATACTCTCTCCGATTACATGATGTACCTCCTCGTCCAGCACCCTGACATCCTGCCCGCGAATGCAGCTACTTTTAACCTGTTTGAGAGAACCTACGGGTATATCCGCAATGTTTGGTCTGGGTACTCTAAGAATCATATCAATGATGACATGGTGGATATACCTCAGCAGCAATTTTGGGATTTCATCAAAGAATTTAACCGTTCTTCAATTATATTAGATCATCACGACGATGCTCCGCCCGGCCTGGCTGAGCTGCTGAAAGCAAGCATCCTTGTTGAGACACTGCTCAGCATGAAGTTGGAACTCACACATAAGCTGGTAATAATTGGAAGAGTGTGGATGGAGATGTTGTGCTACGCAGCAACGAATGCATCTGGGGATTTCCACGCCAGGCAGCTGAGCAATGGTGGCGAGTTTCTTACCCACATTCTCATCCTCACTAAGTATTGCTCTGCTGGTATGCCCCCAATAGTGCAGGATGGCTACAGAGCAGCCGATGACCAACCCGATGATGTTGATGTCCCCGTCGAGCCAACGGTGGAGGCTGCTGGCCACGTCGAGCTGGATGTGAACACTGATAGCGAGGAAGAGATCACTGAATCCCGCTGACCGAGCGTGGTGACAGTGTGGAAAAGCTGTTCTCCTCTTCAAATCCAGTATATGTAGTTCTATTTTCCTTGCCGTGAGAATTTGTAATCTCATTTCGATTTCTAGTCTTACCACTGTTCCTGAAGTACTCTATGTAACGTCATCTCTTGGCAATTTATAAGTCCCACCGAAATTATAACTAGTATGATAATAATTCTGATTTCAGTAGCTGTGCCATATTTGGAAGGAAAGTACAGGTTGTAATGCCCATTTGCTTTCGTACTGCAGCAATCATTTCTGCACTTGTGCGTAATCCAATGTTATGGAAGCTTTGGGCTCCATGTTGGTTTTGCCCTGATATCTATCGTCCGGATTCTCAATCAGTTTTTTGGATGCTTCGTTAGTTGATTCAGGAGCAAGCCATAAACACATTGCATCTTCTGAAACTTCCACCGGAAGCTGTAGCTCTGTCACTCAAATATTATTGCAGCCAGGCGCAGCTTGGGCGTCTCGCTGGACTGGACCGATGCTGGTGCCCCCAGCCGAGTCAACACCGGCATCATAGAAGCCGGCCTCGACGTCAGGTACGCGCCCAACCGCCGTTCGACCGGCCGTACCCCCTCGTAGCTAGCCAAGCACATTGCGTCTCCTCTCCTCTCCTCTAGAGAGAGAGGAGGAAGTGGTAAGCACGGGAAAACGCACTATCAAACACAAAACTCTCTCTCGGAGATTTGGCCAAAGTAAACATATAGATCAGACGGCATGTGAGATTATAAAATAGATCATCATGATAACAAGTAGCATCATATTATAACATGTAAAAACTGATCATGAAGTGACAATTCATCATATTATAAAATCACAACATAGTAAAGAATTACATCATATGAATCTCGATCATGTTAAACAGCTCAAAAGACTTTTGTATTGAAAAATATGAGAGAGAAGATGCAATCTAGCTACTATTTTGGACTAGTTCAAGGGTGGACTACGCACGCATCATCGTGGATGCGCCAATGGTGGTGTACAAGCATACAATGATGATCCCCCTACGGCTGAGTACCAGAACATGACTCCATATTCGTACTCGCGCCGGTGACGACTCTGTATTGTTTTTTCCCGAAGTGACTCCTCATATAGAAGTTTTAGGTCAAGTGAATTATATAGGTGAAAGGACGGCTAAAATCTAGCCAGGCCCGCGGCCACCCCTAGATGCACTGATAGTTCGCGACCCCCCCCCCCCCCTCCTCTGGCGTTCTCCATGTTTGCCTCAAATACATGGCACTAGGTTATAGGTTAGTTCAATAAAAATGATATAAAGTAGTAGCACAACCATGCAACAAAAATATAAAAATGATGTACATTTAGTTACCAAACTTTTTCTCTTTTTGCTGCAGTTTTTACGGAAATCTAGCTGACAAGATTTTCATGTTTAATTATGTGCAACAAATTTTTAGTTCATAAACTGGCGAGAGACTTGTGTACACCAGATTAACAAGCACAATGCATAAGAGCATATTAGGCAATAAATTTAGATGCGCAAACATATTACAATCCATAATATATTTACATTGGTGAATATTGTAAGCATTTTGCTTCAATACAAAGTACAAACACATGTGCAACTTGCTAGTTGAACATGGAAAAGTAGTCTCATTGGTTCATTTTATAGTGTACAAGTTTCTGTAAAGATGCTCACTTAATAATACACTAGAAAGTGCTTTTGAGAAATTTGTTAGATCATACCCTCTACGAATCTTTACGATAAATATTTATACATTATGCATTGTAGAAAACGTAGTTCTAAAACAAACTTTGTTAATAAAATATAGGTTAGTATATTTTAATGAATTCACTACAAACAAACAAGATCATCAACTAATATTTAGTGATATTTGGAGTTATGTGGTCAAACTATGAGAACAAACCAAAAATTATACTTATAATACTATAACATGGTAAAAACAAGATAAAGAGAAGTATAAAAGTTCACTATAAATTGTATTCATTTTTATTCGCCAAATTTCCAAAAAAAAATTTGCCTAGGGCCCAAAAATAAGTTCAATTTATGTGGGTGTGGCAATAGGATTAAATCATCTATTAATAAATGGGTTGACGATTTGGGCCCAAATCTATTAATAAGGAGCGGTCGGCTGAGCTGTCGTGACGACACTTATATCCACCATCTGTCGGAGCTGAGTGGCGTTTCCCACGGTTTCCTATGGACAGAAAGATGACGCTTTCCGACGGGGTGACGTGAGGAAATCAGAGCTCTCATGGAAAAGAAGTGATGGTGGCGGGAGATGGGGGCAAAAAACGAAGCTTGTGCAAAGACTATCAGGAAAGCATGGATATTTTGGTCGGACTCAGATGCAAACATCCACAAACATGTGAAAATTTAATTTCAAATGATTTGTATTCCGAGCAACCTAAAAATGACAAGCTTGTGAATCTAAGCATGCATCAAATTTATGAATTTATTAGATTTTTTATTTTTACTTAGTTCATAATACAAAGTATTTGAAGTTACCATTTTGCATGTTGTGGGATACACTATTTGAAACGGCAGCGAAGTTCCTCCGGCTCGACACTCGACATGACAGAGTCGACAATGGAGATGCCCAGTCGTGCCTTCAGCCTTTAAATTTCATTTAATTGTTGTAAAATATTAACAAATTTGAAATCACGCTGCCTCCATGCTTCGGTGATTTCTTGCCGGAGATGAGCCCTTCACCGGCGGCGCATGGATCAAGTTCTCCTTCGACGCAAACCTCGGGTGACAGTGGATCCGCGTCGATCAAGGCGAAGAAGACGGAGTCGGTGGAGCCTCCGAAATTTCAAAATTCGCTGCGGCTGACGGGTGGGGCCCCGGTGCATGCATCCATCGACCGTCCATCTCCTTGGACCCATCTCGGTCGTCGGTTCGAAGGCCTGTGGAGAAAGGACCGGATTCGCACTAGGGCACCCTTGTCTTCCCGTTCGATCACGTCCCTGCTTCCTCCGATCGCCGCCACCGACTCGCGAGCGTCTCCACCTCTGACATCCACTCCTCCAGGCGCCCCATCCGTGAACTCGTTGCGGAGATCTTTCGCCGCGGTTGCTGCGGCACCGCCTCCAATGGCTGCGCCACCTGGTTACCTAGGTCCTCCGCGTTGGGCACCGGCGGCTGCCCCTGGAGCCCAAGGCCGTGGTGCTGGCGGTCAGTTCGGAAACTCGGTGGGTCCTCCGTCCTTCGCGCCGAGACAGCATGGCGCGGCACAGCAGGCCGCGGGTGCGGGTCAGTTCGGTGCGGGGGCGGGTCAGTACGGCGCGGCTAATCTTGGCGCGGGCGCGGCTAACCTTGGTGCGGGCGCGGTGCAGTTCGGCGCGGGGCCGGCCCAGCATGGCTCTGGCGCGGTGCATCTCGGCGCGGGTGCCGTCCAGTATGGCACGGTGCAGTACGGCGCGGGGCAGGCCCGGCAAGGCACGGTTGCCGTCCAGCATGGTGCGGGCGCCACCCAGTACGGCGCGGGCGCACTGCAGCACGGCCCGATGCACCAAGGCCAGCCTCCCGCGGGTTTCGCCTTTGGGGCGATGGCTCAAGCGCCCAAGCGGAAAAAGAAGAAGAAGAACAATGGTGCCGGCAACATTTTGCAGCAGCAAGGGCTGGCCGGGGTTGGCATTCAACAGCAAGCTAATCAGGGTCCGGTGGCGATGCAACATGCGTCTGGGGTGCAGCCGTTGATCCCGGGCGGTGGACAGCCTGTTGTACCTCCCGGGCTGCCGGCGCAAATCGTTGCGGTGCCGGAGGTCGCACCTGCTGACGCCGGTGTGCAAGGGACCAAGAAATCAAAGGCATGGTGCTGGAAATGTGCGGTGAACACACATGCTACCAAGGAATGTCCGGTGAACCATTACTGCTAGATCTGTGACAATGCCAAGCACCCCACTCCTATGTGTCCGACGCTGAAGTTGCCGAAGCCCTCGGTGATTGTTGCTGGCCAGGGGCATAAGGACACAATGTTTACTCAGTTTCCTGACAGCCTATATAAGATGGATTCTACTCCGAGGACTACCCCTGTCGCTCTTGTGATGGTTCGTGGAGTGGCAGCCACTGCAAAACAGGTGGCAACTCAAGTGGCTCGGTTATGCCCTATGCAGTCTTGGTGCTGGGAGGCGATCCCTAATGGGGACAAATCTTTCACGGTGAACTTCCCGTCCAAGGATGCCTTAATGAGGTTTGATGGTGTTGAGCTCGGGGTTCCTTCTCAAGATACCAAGCTTGTTTTCAGCGTGTGGAAGCCGGCGGAGGTTCCGCATAAAATGGAGCTATACCAGACTTGGGTTCATGTCACCGGTGTGCCAAATCCGCTGAGACACTTCTGGGGTCTGTGGGCAGTTGGTTCTCTCATTGGTACCACGATAGATGTGGACTTGTTCTCACTCCGGCGTAGAGGTGTTGTCCGTATCTTAGTGGGGATGATGGCTGATGATTGCTTCAAAGATGTAGATGAGTTGGGACCGTACATTACAACCGATGGGGTCCTGCGTTTAAAAGGTTATGATTTCACCTTCAGACCAGAGGCGGATGACTATATTCCGGAGGCAGACTTTGTTCCTTTCATTTGGCAGCAGAAGGGCAAGGATGACTCGGATGACAATGGTATGGGGGAGGGAGGATTGGGTGGAGAACCAGGTGAAGATGGTCCACTCAACAGTGCCGCGGATACTACGAGCACGGCGATGGATACTAGCCCGTCAACGGGTGATGGACGTGTACAAGGAACATCAGTGGCACAGTTGTTGAAGGGTGTAGCTCTTACACCTTTTAACCCCAACCCTACAACTCCAAGAGCGATTGAGCTGGTCAAAAATTGGAAAAATGTTGTTTCTAGTGTGGTTGATGGTTCTCTGTTTTCTGGTCCTTGGAAGGCACCGAACTGCAGCTTGCAGCCAGGCGGTAGTCAGCTTTCTATCGCTGGTGGGCTGCAGGATGCCTGCGCTGCTGGTTCTGATGGTGGGAGTCGTGGAGCCATGGGCTGCACCGTCGACCTGGAACGCAGCGGCGTACTGCACGCCGTCGGGACGGGCTGCTACAGCGACCTGGGACATGATCTCGTCCGCACGACGAATAATCCAGTTGGGGCTTCGGCTGTAGGTTTGGAGAGTCACGTAACTCTCGCCCGCGTGACAGATAGCCCAGCCGGGGCTGAGACTGAAGGATCGACGGGAGTGCAGACGGAGGGACTGTTGGTGGGGTCGCTCGCTTGTCCCATGGCAGATGCCGGTGCGACCTTGTCGGCTGCGACGAGCGACACTATGGCGGAGGGGGCTGGTACATCGATTGTGCCTTCCCCTATGGTGTCGCAGTCGCCGCCGCCTTCTCCCATGGCGGACACTGAGGTTGAGAGGGCTGCTACATCGCCAATGCCCTCTCCCAAAGTGTTGTCGCCTGCTGGGGGACGTTCGCCACCCAAGGTTACTCCTAGGCGCAGTGTACGCCACCTGACGGGAGCGGATGGAGCGTCAGCGACGGATGAGGACTCGCTTTCTAAAGCGATGCGCCGCAAGGCGGCGTCGTTCTCGACTCCGATTTCTGGTACGTCTCCATCGCACAAATCGTTTCTATCTTTATCGACGTCTCAAATATCTACAAGGTTATCTAGTGTAGGCATCAGTCTTGGTAGAAATGTTAATGAAGTAGTGTTGTCGGCTAATGTTCTGAAGCATGTAGAGTATGACCGGTTTAAGGTGTCTTCTAGTGTTTCGAGTAGGCCGGTTACCACACCAGTAGATGATGATGATGCGCATGCCACGTTGATGGACAGCTTCTATCACATCTTATAGGTAGGTAACAGAGGTGGATTTGGACGAGGCGGAGCTGGGATCTTTTGATTACCTGTACGCTTCCGGCCGGGATCCAAATCCGCTAAAAATAAGAAGAATAAATTATCACGAAAAAATGCGAAAGATGCTAAATCCCCAACGTTTCCCGATGAATGGCTTATTCGCGAATAGCAGAGGTCTTGGTGACTTGGCTAAACACTTGAATTTTGCTCATCATGTTCGGGATCATAAGTTGGATTTTTTGGCTATTTCGGAAACGGGTAGACGTGATTTTCCAAGTTCTATTCTAGACCGCCTCTCAGGTGGAGTGAATTTTACTTGGCATTCCTGTCCCCCTCGCGGTAGATCGGTGGTATGTTACTCGGCATCAAAACTGATACCATGGATTTATTGGCCATTTCGGAAGGTGAATTTCATATCAAATTTCACATTCGGAATAGGGCGATAACTTTACATGGAGTTTGGTTTCGGTGTATGGGCTGCCCAAGAAGAGTATAAGAATGCTTTTCTTAGAGAGCTGGTTAACCTCGCTAAGGATAACCCGTATCCTATTCTTATAGGTCCAGCGAGAGAAAAGTAGGGGTAGGTTTGATGGTCATTGGCCTTTCTTGTTCAATGCTGTTATAGACAGTTTGTCCCTAAGAGAGGTGCATATGACAGGGAGACAGTTCACATGGGCGAACAGTCTCCTGAGCCGACATATGAGAAGTTGGACCGTGTATTAATGGACTCAGATTGGGAACACCAATATCCATTTGTAACGGTGCGAGCTTTGAACGTATTGAGGCTTTTTCAGACCATGCTCCCATACTGTTGTCGACCGGGACATTGACTAACCCTGTTCAGCCTCAATTCAAATTTGAATTAGGATGGCTATCAGGGATGGTTTTGATGACCTGGTTAAAAAGGTATGGTCACAACCGGTGGGTGGTATCACACCCATCCAACGTTGGAATAATAAGATGCGCAACTTGCGTAAATTCCTTCGTGGATGGGCCCGACACACCACAGGTATGCTCAAAAAAGAAAAAGTCCGCCTGTGTGCCATTATTGAGGAGCTCGACAAAATTGCCCAAGTATATGTTGTCACCTCAGGAGATTGTAATAAAAAATCAATCGAATGACGAGGTAGCATATGCTGAGGGAGGA
Source organism: Poa pratensis (assembly GCA_947311845.1). Taxonomy (NCBI): domain Eukaryota; kingdom Viridiplantae; phylum Streptophyta; class Magnoliopsida; order Poales; family Poaceae; genus Poa; species Poa pratensis. Next base: position 5,616,015 of record CAMZMU010000089.1, read on the forward strand.
GGAGCTTAAGTGGTACCAGAGATCCAAGGCTCAGTTCATCTTGGAAGGAGATGCAAATACGCGATACTTCCACAATGTCGCTAATGGCAGACATAGGAAGAAACGTATACACTCGTTAATCCAAGATGAGGGCTTTATTGAAGGACAGGATCAACTCAAAGAGTACATACGAATATTATAAGGGGTTGTTCGGTGATCCAGATGAAGGTACCGTTACCCTTGATGAGACTCGTACCGACGATATTACCCAAGTAACTCCGGAGGAAAATAACCTTCTTATCGCACCCTTCACGGAAGAAGAGATAAGTAAGGCGGTTTTCCAAATGGAGCACAATAAGGCACCGGGCCCTGATGGTTTCCCTGCTGAATTTTATCAGCACTTCTGGGAAATAATCAAACCGGATTTACTCGAGTTATTCGGATGCTTGCATGCCGGTCAACTAGAGTTATTTGCCTTAACTTTGGGGAAATCGTGTTACTACCAAAGATTCAGGAGGCTGAGAGGATACAACAGTATCCGACCGATTTGCCTCCTGAATGTTAGCTTCAAAATCTTTACGAAAGTGGCAACCATTAGGCTCAATTCGGGCAGATCATGTGGTAAAACCTACCCAAACGGCTTTCATGCAGGGTAGGAATATACTTGATGGGGTCGTTACTCTACACGAAACCGTCCATGAGATGCACACTAGAAAGCTAAATGGGGTCATTTTTTAAATCGATTTTGAAAAGGCCTATGATAAGGTTAAGTGGTCGTTCCTCCAACAGACTCTGAGAATGAAAGGTTTCTCGGAGGAGTGGTGTGCCTTAATTAGTAATTTTGTTTCTGGGGCAGTGTGGCGGTCAAAGTTAATGATGACGTCGGCCGTTACTTCCAAACAAAAAAGGGATTAAGGCAAGGTGATCCGCTATCGCCTATACTATTTAACATAGTGGTGATATGTTGGCGATCATGATTGAACGGGCAAAAGGGATGGCCTAATTGAGGGAGTAGTCCCCCATCTGGTTGATGGGGGTCTATCAATCCTTCAGTATGCGGACGATACAATTCTTTTTATGGAACATGACATCGATAAAGCTGTGAATCTGAAATTAATTTTATCAGCATTTGAGCAACTATCGGGGAAGATTAATTTCCATAAGAGTGAGTTGTTTTGCTTTGGCGATGCTCAGGACGCAGCTGCTCAGTACGCCGAGATTTTCGGTTGTGAGCAAGGTCAATTTCCTATAATGTATTTGGGGATCCCAATTCATTACAGGAAATTGACAAATGCGGAATGGAAACATGTCGAAGAACGTCTTCAAGCGAGGCTATCTAGTTGGAAAGGCAAATTACTATCACTGGGCGGGAGATTGGTTCTCATTAATTCAGTCCTCACGAATATGGTACTGTATATGATATCCTTCTTCCAGTTACCAAAAGGGTCTTACATAGATTGGATTATTTCCGATCAAGATTCTTTTGGCAAGGTGATAGTGAGAAAAAGAAATATAGACTGGCTAAATGGAATGTTGTTTGCCGACCAAAAGATCAAGGGGGCTGGGTATTCACGACTTACAAGTCAAGAATTCAGCTCTCCTCGAAAAGTGGCTTTTTAAGCTACTAACCGAAGATGGCGTATGGCAAACGATCCTTAAGAGAAAATACATTGGCACGAAGGCGGTATCACAGTATATTGGAAACCTGGTGATTCTCACTTCTGGGCGGGACTAATGGCGGCAAAGAAACACTTTTCCGCTTCGGTGTATTTAACATTAAGGATGGCTCGGAGATTCGATTCTGGAGGACAAATGGTTAGGAAATACCACCCTCCGGGATCAATATCTGGCTCTATACAACATTGTGCGTCACAAAGGGGATACCATAGCTCAGGTTATGCAGACTTCACCCCAAATGTGACGTTCAGACGGGATCTCATTGGACCGAGACTTACGTCTTGGCATGCTTTGTTGGCACGGTTGACTTCGGTTCAACTTACACAAGGGCATGATGAGTTTCGTTGGAGTTTATGTGGGAATGGAAAATTCTCGGTAGACTCCATGTATAGGGCGCTAGTTCATTCCGATGTACCAGTCGATAATAATAAAAAGATATGGCAAATGAAAATACCACTTAAACTAAAAGTGTTTACGTGGTATCTTCGTAGAGGTGTCATCTTAACAAAGGATAACCTTGTTAAGCGAAACTAGCATGGAAGTACTGAGTGTGTATTTTGTCCACAACAGGAGACAATTAAGCACTTATTCTTCGAATGTAGTTTTGCACGTTCCATTTGGTCAGCTATCCAAATAGCGTCTAACTTATATCCACCCAAGTCCGTTGCAAACGTATTTGGCAACTGGTTGCATGGGATTGATAAGAAGTTAAGAACAGTTATTAGGGTAGGAGCGATAGCAGTTATATGGTCGTTTTGGCTAAGTAGAAATGACAAGGTTTTCAATAACAAAGATTCTTCTCGCTTGCAGGTACTCTACCGGTGCACAGGTATTCTCCGTTTGTGGTCCACCTTACAACGGGTGGGACATCGTGACCTCTTTACGGAGGCATGTGCACGTTTGGAGGAGGTGGCGAGAGATATTTTTATCCAACATGGGTGGTCGCTTGATCGTCGCATTGGTCCTCCATAGACAGGGGCTTTCACCCATCACATTAGCTTCCATTTGTAATTCAGTTGGTGCACCTTTTGTGTTTTATTTCGTTGAATTGCGGTTGTGTGCATTTTTATGCAGAGGCCAGGTGTAATACTTAAACTCTTTGAGCAATAAAGCCTTTTATCTAAAAAAAAATTGAATATATGTTTTTTTTTTGAAATTTGATGCATATTTTTGTTTCGGGTTTTGGTTCATGTGTGACCGCTGGGCAGCCGTGCACCCGGTGCACGAGGGTCCGAACATGTGTCGCAGCGGTCACACCCCGAAACCCATGCCTCCTCTGCTCCTCCCACCGCACCGCCCCTGTTCCTCCCCGCCGGCACCACGCTTCTTCTCCCCAACCGGCGCCGCACCTGCTCCTCCCGCACGGCCGCCGGCGCATCTCTTGCATCCCCGCGTGTCCACCGCCTCCCCCAGCTTCCCCGTCGATGGCCCCGATTTCCACGGCACGGCGCGCCTCCCGGCCACAGAGCCTCACTCCGGCGGCAGCCCATCCTCGCCCTCCCCGACCCCCTGCGGGCCATGGACGGGGTGGCCGCGGAGGCCCGCGTCGGCGTTGGTGACTGCTATGCCCGTGCTGGCAGCTCTGCGGAACAGCTCCCGCAGGAGGACGACCGGCGGTGGTGGGGAGGGTCCGCTGCGCTGGTGATACAGGACGAGGCGCCGCCGCGCGGGCGGCCGCCGTGGTGACCGGAGCGGGGCCTGAGCGACGCGCGGTGGTGGATCTAGGGCAGGGCGATGGTGTGGGTTATCGGTGGGTTTGGCAGAGGAAAAAAAAAATAGGGGGCGTCGGTGGATCGGGTTCGGGGAACGGCGTTTAAGTCAACGCCACGGTGCCAAATGATTGATCCACCACCGGGGCGTTTACGTCAACGCCGCGGCTGGATGAAGGTGCTGGCCTATTTTGCTATACACACCGGATCGGCCATTCCATTCTTCCTATTACCTCTCTTGAGCTCTCCCTCCAAGATCAAACACTTCTGCTGTACCATAAGCCGAATCTGCGTTCATATCAATCAACGGTATGCCTTCATACATTAGCTCGTTTATACCGTGAGATTACTCGATATGTCTATGTGCATCGTTTAATTTCTTCTTGCAGGTTGGCGGATCAATGGCTGCTTCAGCTGCAAGTCCAGCTCGAGCACCGATGCAATCTTGGCTGGAGAATTGGAGTGAATGGGAGATCCAAGCGGTTGTTGTTGTCAGCTTCAGTGCGCAGGTTATCCTCTTCTTCTTCGCTGGGATCCGCCGCTACAGCACCTCGTCTGTTCTCAGGGCCTTCCTCTGGCTGGTATACCTGCTTGCCGATATCGCCGCGATATATGCTCTGGGACACATATCCGCGTTCATGTCGAAGACATCGACTGACAAGCACCAGCTGGTGGCGTTCTGGGCGCCGTTCCTCCTGCTGCACCTCGGCGGCCAGGACACCATCACCGCCTATTCGCTGGAGGACAATGAACTCTGGCTGCGCCACCTGCTAAATATGTTTTTGCAGGTCGCCGGCACCGGGTATGTGCTCCACAAGTACATCATTGCAGATATGGAGACCATTGTCTCTGCCGCTGTGCTTGTTTCAGTGACCGGATTTGTCAAGTACTGGGAGAGGATATGGTCACTCAAGCTCGCAAGCAAGGGTTCCAGTAAGCCCATGGGGGGTACGAGAGCTGATACAGAAAACCGCTTCTTCAGACACGGAAATTTTGGAACTTATGAATTTATTGTAAGGATAGCGCAGCAGTCTCGCTATTTATTTGTCAGGCCTATAGTCATAGAGAGGAATTTGAAGCGCTCAGGTAGGAGTATGTTGGTAATCCGTAAACTAATTGATAATGTGGATGGACAGCTTGGTCTAGGAGATGTATCGTCACGGGAGAAGAGGTATGCTGAGGAGGTGTACAGAACAATCGAGATGCAGCTCGCTTTGGCTTACGACATGCTGTACACCAAGGCACGTGTGATCCACACATGGTTTGGCTACCTCTTCCGTGTTATTTCCTTTGTGTCTTGCTTCGTCGCTCTTGTGGCCTTCACAAGAAGCAAAAGAGATCGCTACAGCACTCCGATGTCGTTATCACTTTTGTTCTTCTCGGCGGAGCTTGCACACTGGAGGTCGCATCAGCTTTCAAGGTGATTGGGTCAACCTGGACATATGCCTTCATCAGACACTACAGACGGGACTGGCTAGCCAATGCAATTCTGTTTGCACGTTACTGCCTTATCATCCTCAAGGATGGAAGGTGGTCCAATACTGTCAGGCAATATGACTTCATGTCTTTTTGTGGCAGCTGCAGGCCCGAGCTCAGTGGATTAACGTTCCGTCATGTGGTATTTACGTGCCTCTGTTATGTTGGGTTCGACCTCGAGTACTGGTGGAACACAACTCGCTACACCAAACATGTCAAGCTTTCACCTGACGTGAAGGAGTTTGTATGGGGCTTGCTCAGAGGTGAGAAGAGTGATATGGTAAGAATTGAAGATGTGGCCACTCGGAGAGGGTATTGGGCTCGAAGGTTGACCGGTTCAGCCAGAGCAAAGAGCTTGATTGGAGCTTAAGGTCGGAATTTCATAATTGCGTGTTTATCTGGCACATAGCCACAAGAACCTTCCTTGCCGTCAAATCGGAGCTGGTTGACACGGACATGGCCAAAGCGGTCAATACTCTCTCTGATTACATGATGTACCTCCTCGTCCAACACCCTAACATCCTGCCCATGAAGGCAGATATTCGTAACCTGTTTGAGCAAACCTACAACCGTTACGCCAGCGAGGTTAAATATCACTATAGGAGAGGTCACGTTGGAGTAGCCTTGGATGTACCTCACAAGATAATTCTGGGTTACACGGAATCAGGTTGGCGAGATAAACCTGTAAGGAATTTATATCACGACCTGATGAGCGCTGACTGGGATAATCGCCGAGGCGAAGCTGAGCTAGTGAAAGCAAGCTTCCTTGTTCAGACATTTCTCAGCATGGAGTTGGAACTCACACATAAGCTGGTAATAATTGGAAGGGTGTGGACGGAGATGTTGAAGTACGCTGCAACTAACGCATCTGGAGATTTCCACGCCAGGCAGCTGAGCAGTGGTGGCGAGTTTCTTACCCACATGCTACTCCTCACTAAATATTGCTCTGATATGCGCCGGATAGGGCGGAAGTGGCACATAGCAGCTGATGATCAACCTGTGGAGGTTGATGTCCCTGGCGAGCTGATGGTGGAGGTTGCTGCCCACGTTGAGCTGAATGTGGACACTGATAGCAAGGAGAGATCACTGCATTCCGCTGACACGAAGCATGGTGACAATCTGGAAAAGCTGTTTTTCCTTCTCAAATCCAGTATTTGTAGTTCCATTTTCCTTGTTGTGAGAATTTGTAATCTCATTTCGTCGATTTCGACATCCAGCCTTACCACGGTTCGTGAAGTACTCTATGTAATGTCATCTCTTTGCGATTTGTAAGTCCCGCCGAAATTATAATTAGTGTGATAATAATTCAGATCGCTACACGGCAGCTGATCCAGACTTTGGGCTCCTTGTTGTATTGTCCGGATTCAGTCAGTTTTTTTTTATGCTTCGTTATTTGATTCTGGAGTAAGCCATGAACACATTGCATCTTCTGAAACTTTCACTGGAACCTGTCACCGGAATTATTGCACTTAGCCGCAGTTCGGGCGTCTTGGTGGACTGGACGAGTCAATGGTGACATGTGAGAGGCGTATCATCTCCTTGCCAGGGTCTGACAGATTTCTAGCTTTCGAGCCGTCGGAGTGTTGGTGATGGGGTCGCTGATGATGCCTCTACGGCGCCTCGTGAGGCGCTGCAAGTTCGTTGGCTCTAAAGCTTCCAGGACATCCTCCTCTGCTTTTCCTCTTTCAGTTATGTTCTGGCAGTTCGAGAGCCTTTCTCTTATCCCCTATGTACTCTGCTAAAAAGAGTAGTGGCGGGCAGGATTTTGACGGGACCGTGAATAACTAGAAAACTCAGCCGTCCATGTTCTGTACTTCTCTGCGAGGTTCTAGTCCTGAAGCTGGGTATGAACCTCATGTAAACTCTGTCCTGCATACTCTTTCAAGCTTCGAGTAGTAGCTGGTAAGTCCCTCGACGGCTCAACGTCGGTCTCCGCGCTCGCCGGCTCCGGCGTCCAGGCCATGTATGCTCGCCGTCCCCAACGACCACGTCGCCTCCGACGCCCGGGACTGTGTCCGCGACAACGGCGTCACCCGCGAAATCGAAGCCGGCGTCAACGTCAGGTATTGATGTTACCGTGTGACGACGTGCTTCTGATTTGGTTTCGTGCGGGATTGATGCAGTTTGGACTATGGCAAGTGCATCACGTGTTCCTGGCTGCGCGATTGAGTTAACTACTCCTTTGAGTCATTTCATACGTGTCATCGACAATGCCGAAACCGTGCTGAGCAGGTGTTTGGTAGTACAGATCGAGAAGCTGCATCAGGAAGTGTCAGTGCAGCTTGATAGCTTATAGGGGCATATGTTCCGGAAATCCCTTTTGGATCTCGGGTGCCAGTGCACCCGCTTTTTTAAATTTTTTGAAAAAAATTAAACGAGTTTCAAAAAAATCCAAAACAAAAACCAGGTGATACATATGCATGCCCTCTATGTATTTGCTGATTATGGGTGAAAAAGAAATCGTATTACGAGCTACATAAAAATAAGAAATTTCGGATGCAGCAAAAAGTGATAATAGTATGGATTTCCTGTCAGAATTTTCTCTTTTTTCTGTAGGCCAAAAAATAAGTTATTTTCTTACGAAATTTCTTGCGTACATACACAATATGTATATGTTGGTGTGTAAAAAAATGCAGATTTTTTTGAATAAAAAAAGTTCTATTTTCAAAAATTTCAAAAAAATGGGAGCAGTGGGCCCGAGAGCCAAAAGTCCCCTTTCCATATGTTCATTTATCTCGTTAGATACTGCATATAGGTCATACACTAAGCATGCTATGAGCAAGAAGCCTTAGAAGTTTAGAAGCAATGTTCATGGTTGAGATTTGCCATGTTTCATGCGGTAGCCAGCTATATCAAAAGTCGGAACATATATCGTAACACCTCTCTAACGTGTAACAACCCCTCTAACGTGTTACTCGGAGAGGCGAACATGTGCCTCAAAAGGCATATAAGACTCGAACTCGAGACCACCATGTCATGTTTCATGTACTAGCCAACTATATCAAAAGTGCGAACCGATGGAAAGGGTTAGTGTAATCCACGTATATCGTAACAAGATTAACACTTGGTTTATGCATAGTAGTAGGCATAAATGTAGGTTTATTTAAAATATTGTTATCATACATTTGTGCATTTTGGTGTTCACTACAGGAGAACGGGTCTTTGCAGTGTGCCACTAGTCTTTGCCATGTGCTGGATATCGGGCACACGGCAAAGTAATCTCAGGTGGTGCATGCATGTGAAGGTTATAGACTTGCAGTCAAAGAAAATCAAATTACAATTCGCCAAAAAAATTAAGTTATAGCAGATATATCTTTTATTATACATATGCAACAACAATTATAACATTGTTGATATTTTTCTCCTCGTCGTCGACCTACTCCAATCCTAGTTTTTGTCGTTGTTGCTAGCCATTGGAGAGGGAGTATAGTGGGCGAGAAGCAAAGCGGAGGGGACGAGGACCGAAGGGGAACAAGTGGGAAATCAGAGTCAATTGTGAAGTGACCAAGTTAGGGTTTGGCCGAGGTGAATTTATGTGGGACGGACGCATGCCCTACCTGGCCATCTAATGTGACGGACGCGTCCGAGCGGCCCTAAATTCGCCCCACATGTGGGCTAGGTTTGAGATTTGCCGGAATATTCAGACATTTGGGCTGGGTTTGGGGGATGTTGATGCGGGATTGTTTGTTGTCCGGGCCATGTTCGGGTAGTCCGCCCGCACATATGGTGATGTGTGCCTGGTTGGAGATGCTCTTAGAGCAACTCCTCTAGCACCTCTAGAAATCTGTCCGGCACACTCGTATCCTTTGTGGCCACATACATATTTTTTTTAACACACTTGGCGTGCGCACATACACAAAAAATTCTCCAGTGGAATGCTCGCCTGCCTTGCCGCGTTTAGAATGGATAACATGTGGGCCAGTTCGTCATAGGGGTGTGTCCGGCGCTTGTCCGCACTCTGAGAGAGCCCCTCAAAGTTGGGGTGCTTGGGGTGTCGAACACCTTTTGTGTCTAGCCCAGCCTGGGTGCCGGTGGGTGGAGATGCTCTTAGCCTTAACAATCATCTATACAAACTTAGCAGTACCATATAGCCTAATGAAGTGGCAACAAATCGTCTCGATGATCTTCATAAGTTCCCCGACTGGACGCTTGCCATGACGATGTCGACCATGTAGACGTCGTGGCGCTCATGAGATACCTCCCCCTTATCCTCCGCCATCATTTATCTTGACGATTACTTTCCCCCAACAAGGATTAGGGTTAGGTTTAAATTCCATGGTTAGTTTAAATTCAATTTGAAATTTATAAGCATAAAATGATTTGGACGCCCCTGTCCATGACGGACCCACACCCTCCTCCGCGTGCGTTTCTATTCCCTCCACGTCGAAGCCTCCTCTGCTCATCCCCCTACCGCACCGCACATCTTCTCCCCAACCGGCGCCGCCCCTGCTCCTCCTGCACGGCCGCCAGCGCCGCCCGCATCCCTTGCATCCCAGCGTATACACCGCCTCCCCCATCTTCCCCGTCGATGGCCCCGACCTCCACGGCATGGCGCGCCTCCCGCCGCAAAGCCTCACTCCGGCGGCAACCCATCATCGTTCTCCCCGACACCCTGCGCGCCTCGGACGGGGTGGCCGCGGAGGCCGGCGTCGGCGTTGGTGACTGCCCGTGCGGTGGTAGCAGGGGCGGCTGCGGCCTGCGGTGGTAGCAGGGGCGGCGGCGGGCGCCCGCAGGAGGACGACCAGCGGTGGTCGGGAGGGGCCGCTGCGCTGGTGAGGCAGGAGGAGGCGCCGTCGCGCAGGTGACTGGGCAGGGTCCGGGCGGCCGCGGGGGTCACTGGAGCTGGGCCCGAGCAACGCGCGTGTGGTGGCCGGAGATGAATTCGCTTGGTGGTGGATCTGGACAGGAAGATGGTGTCGGTTTGGGGAGGAAAAAAATTTAGGGGGACGGTCGATCGGGTGCAGTGCAGCGAACGGCAACAAGTCAACCTGCCACATGGGGAGCTGCCACTAATATTTTTCTTGACTTGACTTGACATCCACTGTTTAAAATATGCATAGTTGCATACACACTGGATCCGGTCAGTCTTAAAAAAAAGGCTCCAGGAGCCCAGCTTTTATAAAGCGAAAGGGAAAAAAACAACGTAGCGCCGGTTCAAAGAAAAGGGTGGCAGAGATATGAGTCGAGGCGCCGCGAGGTGGGGGGGAGCCTCGGCTCCGTCCGTGTGTAGGTAGGTAGTGTTTAGGTGTGTGTGGTTCCCGGTGGCGTCTCCGATGGCGGTGTTGGTGGCGCTGGCTTCGGGTTTGTCCTCCCCCTCTTCCCGCTCCGGCTGCTTCGCCGGCGAGGTCGTGGAGGTGCTGCGTCGAGCGCGTCCTTCCCTCCGTGCTCCTCTGGCCGGCCGTGGCGGCGAGGGGAGGAGCTGGTGGTGGGCGTTGTCTCGCTTTTGGTGCAGGTGGCTTTGGTGGTCGGCTTCTTCGCTGCTCCTGCTTCGGCTGGCCATGGTGGCTCGGGAAGCAGCGGCTGGAGAGGCTGGGGTGCGGCTGGAGGTGGTGGTCCTAGGCGGTGGCGCGACGGCTGGATGTCGGGTGGTTGCGGGAAGACGGCGTTGTGGCTGTGCTCGTTCATGGAGTCCAGATTCCGGCGCGGAGCGGCGGATGGTTCTTGCAGCCTTCTTCGACATGGGGTGGCGTCTTCTTCCCGACGAGCTGTGGTACGGCGTCTCCGCCGTCGCCTAGGAGCTTTGGGCAAAGCTCTGGGTCCGATTGTGATCGTCAACGGTGGCTTAGGGTGCTTGGTGCACTTTTCCCGGGCTTCTTTGTAATTTCGTGCTTCCTTGAGGTCCTGGTTGTAAAGTGGCTATGCCTCCTGTTTTATGAATCGGATCCTTCCTCAAAAAAAAAAAGATATGAGTCGATTCACATTTGCTACAATGGTACCAGCGCTTCTTGTCAGAGACCATGCACCATGCAAAGTTATTCTAATCAACCATCGTCTCCCTTCAAAGCAATCTCTCCTTTTTCTTTTCTCACTGCCAGGTGGGCCAGCAATACTTGCTCCTGGCATGCAGATTCCTTTGAACCGCACCACTTTGTTGGTTCGCTTCTTTCTGCTTTTCCAATATGCTGCAATGTATGGAACCGGTTCAAAGGTAGGAGAGATAAGGTTAGGAATCGCTTTTTCTTCACATTGTGGAAGGGGGACATGCCACCCTACTATTACAAAAGAAAGTACTGAAACAACAGGATAGAGCAACACAGCCCAGTGGCTAACTAGCTCACGCAGGAGCAGTTAGAGAAAGAACAAACAAGCTAAAGCACGAAACGGAGCTAGCCCACGCCAGCACGGGGCGACACCAACAGTTGGATCCGGTCAGTCCATTCATCCAATACCTCTCTTGAACTCTCCCTCCCAAGATCTAGCACTTCTGAGGTACTCCGTAGTTCCTGTTGAAGCTTGGTACCATAAGCCGAATCTGCGTTCATATCAATCAACGGTATGCCTTCATACATTAGCGCGCGCTACTCGTTAAGCTTTTATACCATGAGATTATTAGATATGTATATGTGCATCGTTTAATTTCTTTAATTGCAGATTGGTGGATCAATGGGTGCTTCAGCTGCAAGTCCCACTCAAGCACCGATGCAGTCTTGGGTGGAGAAGTGGAGTGAATGGGAGATCCAAGCTGTTGTTCTTGTCAGCTTCGGTGCGCAGGTTATCCTCTTTTTCTTCGCTGGGATCCGCCGCTACAGCACCTCGTCTGTTCTCAGGGCCTTCCTCTGGCTGGTGTATCTAACTGCCGATGCTGCCGCGATCTATGCCCTGGGGCACATGTCTGCGTCGTTGTCGAAGATATCGACTGACAAGCACCAGCTGGTGGCGTTCTGGGCGCCGTTCCTCCTGTTGCACCTCGGCGGCCAGGACACCATCACGGCATTTGCGCTGGAGGACAATAAGCTCTGGGTGCGCCACCTGCTAAATATGTTTTTGCAGGCCGCCGGCACAGGGTATGTGCCCCACAAGTACATCATTGCAGATAGCGAGACCATTGTCTCTGCCGCTGTGCTTATTGCGGTGGCCGGATTTGTCAAGTACGGTGAGAGGATATGGGCATTGAAGTGCGCAAGCAAGGGTTCCAATGGGCCTCGTTGGAATTGTAAAACGTACAATAGCGCTGCTAGGAATCGGATGCCGATATATTGCTTCCCATCGGACCAGAGGCAGGCCGTACGATTGGAAGCATAATGGACGTTGGATTTTCAACAGGCCGGTGCGACTCTCTCCGTGAAATCAGTCCTAGATTGCATGCTTCCATAATCACCGTTCGTAATTAATGGGACACACAATTAATTGCTTCCCAGTCTAGTTTTTCCAGATTTTCGCTGCCCAGTCTAGCTTTTCCGGATTTATAGGAAACGAAATCATCTTTTGAAGGAAACTAATAATTCAGCAAAATTTCATGCATGCAGTGCTTCGGTGTGCAGCAAAAAATATCTTTCCAACGTTAGTGACTTTTGCTTCCGTTGCAACAGAATTTTGCTTCCATTACAATCAAATTTTGCTTCAGTCTAGAATATTGCTTCCTGATGAATGCACTAATTTGTTAGGAAGCACATCATTCTCCTGCTAGAAGCATGATCAGCCTGTTAACAAAACTTTGTTCACTTGCATACAAAGTATACAAGTATTGTGAAACCTGTAGCATTCCTTGGTGAGTGACTACAGGAGCTTCATTCTAATACTTCCAGTAAAGTTTAGTGTTTCATACATTCACTTATATTCCGGACAACATACACATTTGCTTCCTTCAAGCCGTCAAAATACAACTTCTTACTTTTATATGGCATGTTTCCTACATGTCAGAAATTTGATTCATTCTACATGACGATTTGTTTCTTGGATACATAGAATGTTAACAATGGATTACAAACACTCAATTCATTTTCTTAGGTATCATCAAGACATCAACCATAATTCTTTAGCCCTTAAAGCACCATGTAGTCGTGGGCTCGCTTGCTTGTTGGTCCTCCTCGTCGACCATACCCACCGCCATCAAGGATAAATTCATTGGCGACTTGGTTGGGATATAGAAGCAAATGCGTAGTTCAGATCCTGTTGGTAGCATCCACCTAATTTGGAATAATTTTCACATCAAATCATGGAAAATATATAAAATACAATTATATTGAAATTTAAACAACAAATGAAGAAGGTACAAGCATGGTTCTATTTATTCAAACTCTCGGGAAAAAAAACACATGCATGCTTTGGAAGCATCAATTTTATGCTACCTCAACATAACTAGTACCATGTAGAAGCTTCAAAGCCTGAAAATATAACAAGCGGGAGACAATATTTAAATTACAATGTTATCTAAAATGATAATAACAAAAATCAATAAGAAGCATGGTTATATGCTGAAAACTATCTATACAGAAGAAAAACATATATTATACATGGGACATTTAGAAGCAAGAGATTATCTCAACATAAATCTTTTGTATTGGAAGCATATAAATTAGTATTTGGAAGCACTCTAATCAAGGAATTAGTTCTATTCAATATAACAAATATGTATTGGAAGCATGGATATTATTGAAGCGCATAACTAGTGCTATCTCAATAAAAATCATTCATGTTGGAAACACATAAATTTCACCTTGAATCGTGTAGTCGTTGAACCGATCAAGATAGTGACCATGAGCAGTGGAAGCAACCTACAAACTGTGAGTGGATCCTTGACCAATTTGAAGCATAACAAAATCAATGTGGAAACATACAGATTTGAATATTAGAATATGTCATTTTTTGTCACTAAATTTATCTGTACATGTATCCAACTTCATCATCACTCATTGTGATTAACGAGAAGCATGCATATCACTCTCACCCAGCAAAACATGTACAATACAAGGAAACAGAGAATCTTGAGAAGCATGAATCTGTAAGGGAAACTTGAGAGAAAAACTTGCCTGAACAGGATCATCACTAGTATTACGTACATACATAGATCTAAAAGTCTAGCGGATGCAAGATATGATGACATATCTATTACATGAATCGGCTGTAGTATTAGAATAAAAAAAAACATGCAAGAAATAGCGAGATATTTGTACCTAGGTCAGGTTGTATTAGCTTGATTCGTGCAGTTGTCGAGGCAATGGAGATGGTGACCACGAGGGATGGAAGAATCCAATCCCAGCCGGCAGGAGTGGATCCTTGACGGCACGCCTGCGCCTCCTCTAAAACAAACAGCGCTGACGGCCGGTCAGTTGCAGCCCCGGCGACGCCTCCCCGTCGCGGAGCAGATCGACGAGCAGGTTCATGAAGGCGGGAGACCAGATCGGCGGCGAGCGGGTCGAGGGTGGAGGGCAAGCGTGTCGCGGTCTCATGGAGCCGAGCGAGTCGCGGGGCTCGTGGAAAGCTGCTGCGGCACGCCATGCTGGAGGAGTTGCATAGGAGAACGACGGGGAAGCGCTGTCGCCGGCGACACGGTGGGCAACGCCTCATATCTGGATTCTGGACCGAGGATAGTATTAGGAGCGGGAGCAGGTGCGGGATTTGGGGATTGTGGTTATTTATTTTGGAGGCGTGAATTGGGGACGGAGGTTGAACGGCAGATTGTGGAGCGCTCTCCGCCGAGCGATGAAAACGAAATCGACGGGCACGGATCGGTCCGACGTTTTGCAAGGAATCGGACCACGATCAATAGTATTTACCATAGAGAAAACTGCTTCACCAGAAACCAAAATTTTGGAACATATGAATTTATTGTGAGGAGATTGCACATTCATCGCTATTTATTTGTCAAGCCTTTAATCATAGAAAGGAATGAGGATGTCGCAGATTGGGGTCGTACCATACTCGGAGAAATAACTGGTCATGTGGATGGACTGCTTGATCAGGGAGATGTATCAGCACGGGAGAAGAGATATGCTGAGGAGGTGTACAGAGCAATCGAGGTGCAGCTTGCTGTGGCTTACGACATGCTGTACACCAAGGCACGTGTGATCCACACATGGTATGGCTACCTCATCCGTGCTATTTCCTTTGGGTTATGCTTCGGCGCTCTTGTGGCCTTCACAAGAAGCAAAAGAGATGGTTACAACACTCCCGATATCGTTATCACTTTTGTTCTTCTGGGCGGAGCTTGCGCACTGGAGGTCGCATCAGCTTTCAAGGTGATTGGGTCAATCTGGACATATCCCATGCTCAAACACTACAGATGGGAATGGCTGGCTAGCGCAATTCTGTTTGCAGGCTACCACCTCATCGTCGTCAAGGATGGAAGGTGGTCCAATTCCGTCGGGCGATATGACTTCCTATCCTTGTGTGCTCGCAACAAGACCAAGCTCAAGGGAAGAATGGCCGGATGGATTGGGCTAAAGGACTGGTGGAAAAAGGCTCACTACACCAAACATGTCAAACTTTCACCTGCCGTGAAGGAGTTTGTATGGGTCTTGCTCAGAGGTGAGAAGAGTGGCATGGTACAAATTGAGGATGTGGCCACTCGGAGTGCGGATTGGGATCGTAGGTTGACGGGTTTCGACCATTGCGAAAAGATCGATTGGAGTTTGAGGTTGGATTTTCGTAATTGCGTGTTGATCTGGCACATAGCCACAAGCGCCTTCCTCAGCAAATCGGAGCTGGTCGACACTGGCATGGCTGAAGCAGTCAATACTCTCTCCGATTACATGATGTACCTCCTCGTCCAGCACCCTGACATACTGCCCGTGGATGCAGCTGATCGTGACCTGTTTGAGGAAACCTACTACTATTTCCGCAGTGGTTGGTCTCTGTACTCTAAGAATCATGACCCTCCTTCATTCATAATAGATCTATATCACGTCCCGACGAGCGACAAGGGTGAGCTGGTGAAAGCATGCAACCTTGTTCGGACACTGCTCAGCATGAAGTTGGAACTCACACATAAGCTGGTAATAATTGGAAGAGCGTGGATGGAGATGTTGTGCTACGCAGCAACGAATGCATCTGGCGATTTCCATGCCAGGCAGCTGAGCAATGGTGGCGAGTTTCTTACCCACATTCTCATCCTCACTAAGTATTGCTCTGAGATGCCCCCAACACTGACGGTGGAGGCTGATGATCAACCCGATGATGTTGATGTCCCCGTCGAGCCAACGGTGGAGGCTGCTGGCCACGTCGAGCTGGATGTGAACACTGATAGCGAGGAAGAGATCACTGAATCCCGCTGACCGAGCGTGGTGACAGTGTGGAAAAGCTGTTCTCCTCTTCAAATCCAGTATATGTAGTTCTATTTTCCTTGCCGTGAGAATTTGTAATCTCATTTCGATTTCTAGTCTTTTACCACTGTTCCTGAAGTACTCTGTGTAACGTCATCTCTTGGCAATTTATAAGCCCCACCGAAATTATAACTAGTATGATAATAATAATTCTGATTTCAGTAGCTGTGCCATATTTGGAAGGAAAGTACAGGTTGTAATGCCCTAATTTGCTTTCGTACTGCAGCAATCATTTCTGCACTTGTGCGTGATCCGATTTTATGGAAGCTTTGGGCTCCATGTTGGGTTTCTTTCCGGATTCAGACAGTTTTTTGATGCGTCATCGTTTGATTCTGGAGCAAGCCATAATCACATTGCATCTTCTGAAACTTTAACTGAAGCTGTCACGGAAATTATTGCACTTAGACGCAGTTTGGGCGTCTTGCTGGACTGGACCGATGCTGGTGCCCCAGTCGAAAAGCCAAGCAATATATACGCTACGTCCGATACACGGCGAAGAGTCAACACCGATTCTACGAGCGGACGATCTGAACTCAGTGGCCGCTGCCGCGCCTTATCTCACCACTGAAGTTTCGCGGGGATGTGTGTCCGTAAAGATGATAAAATGTCTGCATAGCAGGAATGCAGAAGAATACGAGTGCATTGAATGATCACCAGGCCACTGGCGTTTAATGTCTCCATGCAGCACCAGTACGTTTTACCGTCACTAGCCATGGTTTTTAATGGGTGGGCTGCTGTAACATGGTTGCGTGTCTCTTCCTCCCCAGAGGGGTCCAGCAACCTTGCCGGTTCGCTGAGCAACGACGAGTAACATTCATTTCCAGAGTTTGGACTTGGAGGCGCGAGTCTGCATGGTGTGCGACAGTGTGGCCCTACAGGTCATGCACATACTCGCTTATCTGTTTGTTCAGAGCGGACGCACAGTGAGTAAATGGTAAAAAAGTACGGTACTCCATGCATAAATATTCGCATTTCGAATGTGTTTTAAATAAAAATTCAAAAAAATATTCATGTAAATATTTGTATTCTATGTGTGCATAAAGTTTCGTGAAAAGACCTCTTTTTTCTGGCCTGTGTAGGGTTCTTTTTCTATAAAATACATTGTTCTTTTCTTTTTACACTGGGAGAAGACAAGGTCGCAACCAAGAATTTTAAAAATAATGTAAAATATTATTTCAACTTTCAATTTTTGTCCAAAAGAAAAGGTCGTTTTCCGTGAAGCTTTGTGCGCGCACATTGTACATGTGCATTTTTGTTTTGTCTTTTTATATGCCAAGGAAAAAGTCATAGCCCCGAATTTTAAAAATAATGGGAAATAATATTTCGAGTTTCAATTATTTTGGCCAAAAGAAAAGTTTGTCTTTCCGTGAAAGTTTGTGTGTGCACATTACATTTGGAAATGTATGCGTGCATTTTTTTTTTTCTTTTACCGGCAAAAGAAAAGGTTGTAGTCTAGAATTTTGAAAGTTCTGGAAATACTATTTTGAGTTTTTTTTTTGCTTTCTGTAAGTGGATAGATATATGCACTCATATAATCTCAGCTGCTTTTCGGACTTCCGGTGGCCTTAAATAGGGCCGGTAACGAGTGATCAGACATAATAAAGTAGACCACTTTGGGACATGGTTTGTGTGCACTACACCTGTGGCTGCAGAAACGTACAGGGGTGTGCTTGGAGTGTGCAGGTGGTAAAGGAGTGCCAGAGTCAGATGCGGGGCCACTGATATCGTGAAATACAGAGCAGACCAATGTCTGACACACGCGCAATACTTCGCCTGGTACGCTGGTGTAACGAATCGCGAAGTTCAGGGGACCGTTGATGGGATGCGTTCAGATGCCGCCCAGGGCAGACGAGCATTTTCCCCGATTCTACTGCTCTTTTTCAGCATCTGCTATACATTGCATCTTCTCCTTGCTAGGAAGACTGTACAGATTGCTAGCTTTCGAGCCGTCGGAGTATTGGTGATGGGGTCGCTGATGATGGCTCTACGGCGCACCTGATGAGGCGCTGCTCTAAAGCTATCAGGTCATCCCGAGAAAATTGCAAAAAACCACCACAATTGGTGGTTCGGTTGCACAAGACCACCGGTTTTTAACAAATTCGCAAATCGCCACCACTTTTGAATGACAGCGTTGCAAAAACCACCGTTTTTTTCTGTGACCACGTTTTAGCCAATTTGACGTTGTTTCTGACCGGTGTGGCCCACTGGGGCGTGACGTGGCACATGCTACATTTACACAAAAGTCCTCCATAAATATTTTGCCTTCTTATCTTCCTGACGCTCGTGTTGACCGGCGAGGCCTCACCGGCGCCGGTCCGGCCGCCACGCTCCCATCGACCCCAACGTAAAGCTCCTTCACGGCCAAGTTTGAAGCTTAGCTGATTTGCTATCTTGCATCTGCGATGTAAATTGGACGGCTTAGCGTGTACACCCAGCGAGGCCGGGCTGACGAGAAGCTTTACGCGACGGCCATGGACAAGGGCCATTGACCGGCGAGGCCGTACCGGCGGCCGCGCCCGCGCCGTGGCGGCCCACCCCTGGCCCGCACTCGCCCGCGCCGTGGCCGGCCGCGCCCCTGGCCCGCGCTAGCCCGCGCCATGGCGGCCGCGCCCCTAGCCCGCGCCCACGCCGTGGCCGGCCGGCGCTCCGGCGACCGCGCCGTGGCGGCCGCGCCCCTAGCCCCTGGCGGCGACATGAACTGGACGACCTCGTCTTCCCCAATTAGTAGCCGACGAAGCTAGCCAGCGCATCTGCACCTGCGCATCAACCTCGTATTCCCCAATTAGTAGCCGAAGATGCTAGCCACGCCCGCACCCTACGTCCAGCACCTCGCCGCGTCCGCCGTCCTCGACTTCACCGCCATGGCCGGCGCTCGCCTGCACGCCATCCCGGCGTCAGTGGAGCCCGCCGTCTGCCGCCGACAGGTGCGGCAACCGAGCCGCCGCCGCAAGCCCTGGCCGGCCGGCGCTCCGCGTGGAGACGAGGCGCGGGGCGGCGACGCGCGGAGCCGTGGCCCTAGCCGCCTCGCCGGAGCTACTGGCAGCCGCCGCCGTCCACTCATTGACCCAGGCGGGGTGTGAGGGGAAAAAATAAGGAAAAGGAAAAAAAAATAGAAATAGAAATAGAATATTTTTACTTTTCTTAAAAGGGAAAGAGCTGACAATTGGTCCCACGTAAATTTACAGAAAACCCCAAAATTTATAAGAGGTATCACTTACCGTTTCATGCCAACTAATACTTGCCACATCAGCCTGACAGCGGGCCCCATCCGTCAGTTTCGTACTTAACTGAGCGTCGCGGACAGTTAGCGTAGAAGTGGTGGTTTTTTGCAACGCTGTCATTCAAAAGTGGTGGCGATTTGCGAATTTGTTGGAAACCGGTGGTCTTTTGCAACCGAACCACCAATTGTGGTGGTTTTTTGCAATTTTCTCGGACATCCCTTTCTTTTATCTCCTAGGTACTTTGCTACAAAGAGTGGTGGTGGGCATGATTTTGACGGAACCATGAATAACTAGAAAACTCAGCCGTCCATGTTATGTGCCAGCCTCATGTTCAGTTTTCCGTAGGCTACGAACCTTATGTAAACTCTGTCCTGCGTGTACTCTTTCAAGCTTCGAGTAGCTGGTAATTAATTCCCTGGACGGTCTCCGCGCTCGCCGGCTCCGGCGTCCAGGCCATGTATGCTCGCCGTCCCCAACGACCCGCGACCCCTGCGGCGCCCGCGAGTGGGTCCGCGACAGCTTCACCCGTTCGACCGGCCGTACCCATCGTAGCTAGCCAAGCACCTCGCGTCACGTGCTCGCCATGGCACGCTCTACGGATTGCGCTGGTACCTAATAGTCATAGCCATATTTTTGGCCATATGTTCATTTATCTTGTTAGATTAGATAGTGCATATATGTGGTCATACACAAAGCATGCTATGAGCAAGAAGCCTCAAAAGCAGTGTTCATAGGTGAGATGAAACACTTGTTTCATGAATAGTAGTACCATATATCAATGTAGTTTTCATATGATTCAGTT